>CM060251.1:3007831-3607831 GCA_030684275.1 Acipenser oxyrinchus oxyrinchus | reverse complement strand
GTCTGGACTGCTCTAGCCCTGTTTAGCAACCAGTGGCAAGTGAAACGTCACATTTTCCTTACAGTAATTAAAACATGTAATGGTAGAAAACTAGTAACGGAAACTCAGCTGTGACAAAGACCAGGTAGAATATTATTTTGAGAAAAACCTCGCTAGATTTATACCAAAAAAAATTGTTTCAGAAATGTTTTTTCTTCCATTCTGTTTTTGTGTTTGATTTATGTAGTGATTGCGAAAAAAAAAAGAAAAGAAAACATTGACAGCATTGCAGATTGAAAACACAGGTGCTGTCAATTCATCACACTGCCCAAAAATAAGTTCATGTTGAACTGCCCTGAGACTGCGATTCAGCCCTGACCGGGCATGTTAACACTGACACGGTGATTCCTTCTCCACACTAATGCAATCTGGAATCATTAAACAAACACTGCTAAAACTGATAAAGTGATGATGTTGTCCCCAGTAAACCAAGACCTCTGTACATACGCACATTACATGGAACAACCAGTACAAAAAAATCATATTTCCAGTCTGCAAGGGAGTTCTTAAAATAATCTATTCAGTATCATTTTTTGGTGACATAGGGAACATAACTACTGGCACATCATTAAATTCCCCAACAGAATGGGATTAAAGATAGCACAATCAGACAGCATTGCTTCTAAACAACTAGTTCAAGAAGGTTTGAGAGAATAGGATATGTTTCTTTTGACAGAGTAGACCAAGCAGCCAAGTGGGAGGTTGACAGATTATACTCTGACAGGGAAAGCATGTTGGGTCTTTTTCGTGTACCCTTAAATTCCTCTGTTCTTTGGCCAATTTTTTTTTTTTGATTAAACATTTTCCATGTAACTATTGAGTCTAAACTGCAGTGGTTATGACACTGGATTGTGTGGTGTTTTGGATTTCCCAGTCTTAATAAGTATAGTAAATCTTCCTCATACTGTAGCTTATGAAAACCAAAACCAAATGCATAATATGTGGACCACAGAACCAGAAGAGAATATTTGACTCTTATACGTAGGGTGACCATATGACTCAATGTTCACTGGGACAGTTCAGGCTTTTCAACTTACATCCCAGTGCATTGTGGTAAGCGTAGTCCTGCTTCTCTTAAAGTACGAGACAAGTGAATGGTACCAGTAAAACGTACCAGAATGCATTGGGGCATTGGGTTGTGAGTTGAAAAGCCTGAACTGTTCCAAACTGTCCCGATGAACATGGAGCTATATGGTCACCCTAGTTATATGTCCCCATGTGTGGCTACAACTGTTTAAATAATCTATGTGTAACTTTTCATTTCATTTTTAACATCCTGACAACTTTTTACACTTAGAACTAAAAGCTCTTTACAAAATGACTGCTCTAATGCATTGGGGTTTGAGATCTGTCCTCTAAATCACTGCAGGAAGAGCGATTTAAAAAAATCTGTTTCATACCATCATGGAACGTTATTGCTGTGTTACCTGTTTAACAATGTGGGCAATAATCCTTACACTATCTGTGCACTACAGCGGACGTTTTTGTAGCAACACGTGGGGACGGGTAACGCTATGTTTTTCAGAAACACGCTACGGTATTTAATCTTTAAGCATCATTTCCCGTGACACTATCTGGACCTTTCAAGTTAACCTGTAATAAATTCATACATACTGTACATCTAGTATAGCATATTCAATACATATGCTGGATACATCCAATCTGTTCTGGATAAAATAGCCTGCAGGCTGCTTGCAACCACCCCACTCCCTTCTTGTGTTAAACATGAGACAAGCAATATTTCAGTAGTGTGTGATTTCACTGCACTTCAGATTTCTTACAGTGTGGGCTGGTTTTCTAACCCCTGAGAGAACACAGGATGTTGAGAAATTATAGCTCTGTGCTTTTCTAATCCTTGAAGACTGGACCGTCATGTCTTGTATTTAATTGCTTTTTTTCCCCTCAGCTATATTTAACAAAGCAAGAAGTGGAATGAAGTTCTAAAATTTCATCTGTACATATGCAACAACAATTTAATGGCAAACGTCAGTTTAACAGCTTAATAATAATTGCGATTTTGTCATTTTTCAAACATAAGGAATCAAAACAGGCATCCCACTCAAAAGCTGTATGGATTTACCTAATGGAAACGAACATCTCGCAGTTGGAGGGCACTTGTAACTAGATTCTATCACCCTCCTTCAGAGCTCCTTTACAATTCAGAGGGCTTCAAGAATCCTTGAAAACGGTTGTGCCAGCAATACTGAAAAAGACAGCAGATTGCCTTTGAATATGCAGCTTCCAATTACATGGCTTTCAAGCCATATTTATGACAGCAGGGAAAAATAGCAACAACAAAAAACAAGAGTGCTCTTCTCAATTTGCAATAAAAATGTTTCAGTTAAAAGAATTTTTTTGACCGCAGTATAATCCCACAGAGATGCTGGGGGAAATGTATGCACGCTAGAGCAATGGTGCACAACTGGTAGACCATTGAGAAGACTTTTAATCATAGAGGGTGGTGTTTGGGGTGACTTATAGACTATATGCTATGACTATATGCTATGGGCCCCAATGAAGCAAGGTGTCAATACCAGCCATGCTTTCCGTTTCCAGTTATTCCGTGGTAGAGATTTCTTTGGTAAATGTGGAAGTTCAACAAGAGTAGTTGTAAGGGTTAGGTGCAATAGATCAGGCGACAAGGCAGGAAATCAGGCAAGCTAAGCACTTTTATTTAACACAAATAAATTATTTTAAAACCAAAAATATCAATATACAGTCACACTTTTGGATGCTTTTGGCAGCAACCCATTGGAGTTCCTTCTTTAGCTCCAGCCTCTACAAACTGAACAGACAGGCCTAATTTAAACTAAATTGAATAATTAATTAATTGGTCCACCAATCAAGGTCCACATTCCCTCCACATTGTCACATGGAAAATATATATATTTTTTTTAAAAGGCTCAAAATGAACCATTTCCTAGGTTCATTTAATACACACACATTTAACAAAAAGCACTATTAGACATCTATACTTTGCTCTTATTAGGACTGAAAACATTGTATTTTGTATCTTGCTCTTAATTGTACTGTAATTCTTGATATGAATTTTTTGTATACAACTGTAAGTCGCCCTGGGTAAATAAATACATAAATAAATAAATAAATAATAGTACTACCAAAAATAAAGTAGAAAAATATGAAAATAAAGATAATACTGTTATTGATGTAGTCAGTGGCGTAACTTTGGTTTCAAAAGAGTGTGTGTGGGGGCAGTTTCTGTAGCTGGGGCATGCATGAAGATTGTTCTATTTGAAATAATAAAATATGTTACTGTGACAGAGAGCGAATAGTCAACAAACTCCCTCCCGATCTGTGAGGGTGCTGTATAACAGGAACAGAGTGCCTCATACTGGTTGGTCTGGCAGTTCATTCCAGGGTCAGTCGGAAGCCAGCCAACCAGGAAGGGGGCAGAGTCCCAATGCCCGAAGTCATCGCCCTATTATTATTATTTATTAGCAGGCGCCCTTATCCAGGGTGACTTACAATTGTCACAAGATACCACATTATTTTTACATACAATTACATTATTATTTTTTACACATTATTTTTACATACAATTACAAATGTATACAGTTGGGTTTTTACTGGAGCAATCTAGGTAAAATACCTTGCTCAAGGGTACAGCAGCAATGTCCCCCACCTGGGATTGAACCCACGACCCTCCAGTCAAGAGTCCAGAGCCCTAACCACTACTCCACACTGCTGCCCTAAAGCGGTACGCGATGTATCAGTCATGGATTGGAGGAGCATTCACTCTGGACTTGTGACCGTGTTGTGTTTTTGTGTGTCTTGTTTAGTGTATTTTTATTTCAGGACTGAACCCTGTGGTTTGCCTGAGTGATACACATTGTTGTGCAGAGCCAGGTATTATTATTTGTCAGCAAATAAAGAGCTGCTTTTTCACCGTGAACTGTCTTGTGTTTATCATTCCTGAGCACCGCATCCTCACTGCACCTGTGCACTACAAACCACTTTGCCACAGTTACACAATTATAACAAAACATTACATCCCCTAATTAAAAGGTCCAAAGACATTCCTGTGGCAATCATTCAAAACAATACATTGTTGTCACAATGTTGTCATGAGTGATGAGTGTGGCAAATAGCTATATTATTCAGTCGCTTCTGAGTCATGGAATTATGAAGCCATGATTGGAATAGAACTGAAGCTCCGCTCAGATGGAAGCCTAGATCCAGGATCAGATCCCTTTTTTGCAACCGGCCCCTGAGGCAGCGAGTGTAGCATAATGCAGATTTAAATGAGAGGGAAGAGAATTGCCCTTGAAATATATTTATAGCAACGTTCAGGTTTCCCCACAATTGAAATACTTAAGATAAATACAGTTTTGCTATTAAAATTATGCTAGTACTGTATTGGTATAAGAAAAGGGGGTTTTTAAAAAGTATTTTCAGCCTCCATCCACTTAAAATATGCAGATGTAACTTGAACCTCAAACCGCAGTGTATCGACAATAATTTAAATAACACCAAGCTCCAGACAATGAGTTTCAAACTTGAAACGTGTTCCTGTTTACAGGTAAGGACTCAACTTTACTATGATGAATACGATAATTTTTGTTATGGTAATTGTTTATTTAATAGTTAAAAAATGTTTAGTAAAATGTGACCAAGAGTGAGTTATTGGAACACTCATAAATAGAGATGTGCAATGTGTGATAACACACAAAATAATTTAGAATCAGTAATATATCATGATTAATGTGGTATAATAATTGTGTAAAAAGTTATTGTAAATGTATTTAGTTTTTATTGTCTATATTTATTTGCACAAGGTACAAAGGTCATTTTGCTGTTTAAAGTTTACTGTTTCAATTTAAAATGAAAAGTAGACAGAGACCTCGTGTGATAGCATTAGTAAATAACATGAACTATGGTGAAATACGAACGAATAATTTTCTTGTGTTTTGGATACAACAACGTAGTTATTATTATTATTATTTGCTTATTTAGCAGACGCCTTTATCCAAGGCGACTTACAGAGACTAGGGTGTGTGAGCTATGCATCAACTGCAGAGTCACTTACAATTACATCTCACCCGAAAGACGGAGCACAAGGAGGTTAAGTGACTTGCTCAGGGTCACACAGTGAGTCAGTGGTTGAGGTGGGATTTGAACCAGGGACCTTTTGGTTACAAGCCCTTTTCTTTAACCACTGGACCACACAGCCTCCTCTATATTTGTCCATCCTCTACATTTTCCTCCAACATTACTGTGATCTCAGGCTGCATACAAATTTGTCAGCTGGGGTATTTAAACTATGTGCCTCGTATTTTCTGATCCAGATCCTCATAGTAAAACACCATCTCGTGATCCGGCTCCAGTGATCCCAGATCCCATCACATTTTTCTTCCCATTGACTGCTATACTGACTAGGGATTATACCAATAAATTATCGTGAAATAAAAAGTTTTAGTACCCCTGTAATGTGAGGAGGACATTTCCCCATCATTGATAAAGCGAGGAGGATGCCTATGGGTCAAGTTGATGGCTCCCTGGTGTGGGATTTATTGTGTCGATTAACCCAGACTGATTTGCGCAATACAACAATTAGTTAGTTTAATACTAATTCTTTATTATAGTTTTATCAGCATGCAACACAAAAAAAGCCAGTAATGTGCATACTGTGTGTAATGTGCTTTTTTTCTTCCTCTGGTCTAACACAGAGTCTTAAATAAGTCTTTTAATACCTAACCTGTGGTTACACCATTCTTCTACAGTGTATTCTTTTTGTAACAGTTCTTCAGTACAGCTTGGAATCCTCTTGTACTTTTTCTTGGTGCTTCTAAAAAACATTCACAATTCACGCATCTGACACACACACACACACACCTGGGTAATAAGATATATTACTCCAAGAGATTACAACAGAAGAGTACAAGACACTGGCAACCTCCTTATATTATACCCAAATAAGAAATGTGTCCTTATCATTAACTTTCCATAAGCTTACGTTTACATTAAATTAAAGAAAATACACAGAAAAAGCACAGCAATGTATAATATAGAAAAACATTACAATACAACACTTTAAGAAGTGAAAACAAGTACTGGTACAAAAAAAGTCATTAACACAAGATAAACACTATTTACAAGTTTTCACCCCATTACAGTAGCACAGTATAAAAATAAACTGTGTTTAACTAAGAGAATTGTGGATGTATAAATGAGATATACAGGGAAGTGTTATAACAGTGATCTTGGAAAAAAATTAATTTAAACTTTATAATGTTTTATATATACAGCAGAGATAAAATTATATGCAAGTCAACAGTTTAGTGTTTTTTTTTTCTTTTCTCAAGCTTAGGAAAGCTCTGCTGGTGCATGGGTGTGTGTTGTGTAGGGAATAGTAGTTTGGCAGGGAGGGGGTTAAATTTCTCCCTGTCAGGTATTCATGGGTGGTAAGGAAAAAGGATTAGGATTGATGTTGGTGAGAGAGGTGGAGGGCTGTGTTCTGTGTTTCGTGTTCCATACTGTCTGTTTTGTTTACATTTGCATGTGTTTTTGTCAAACCTTTTATTTTGACCAGTGTGGTGTTTGTACCGTTTTGTTTTGGTGTATTTGTGTAATTAAAAGAGCACGTTAGCGCATTTAACCATGCAGCTTTCTGTGTCTGTCTCTGTCCCTGCATTACCATCTGGGCTAGGAGGCTACTGTGCCACACATGTATATAACGTTTTATAAAAGCCATTCAGGACACCATATCAAGTATTAGAGATGCTGCAATACATTTGGTTCAGAAAATGTTTTGCATGCTTCTGTTTCTGATAACTTTTAACATGGTAAAGATCATTTAATATGCTGCCACAACACAGACAGCCAGTGACAAAGCTGTTATTCCACGGGTCAAGTCCAAGATGGGTGCGAATGAAATGAACAACACATAAGTGATCAAAAATGACAGCTAGGGGCTTTTATGGTGATTACTTTTGAAGAGGAGTACATACATTTTGAAAAACTGAAACAAAAATGTCCTAACTTTTGTAGTGCATAAAAACACTTTGAAAGCACTGATAATCACATTGTCATCATTACCCATCATCTAAGCCTATGTATGCATTCTGTTCACAGACTTTGATTTGAGCACCTCTACAGAATACATTTCTGAAATGGAACAAATATATATATATATATTTTTTATTTCCACATAAATTATAAAAAACGTTATATATTCAGCTGCTGTAGTTTTTTTTTTTTTTTACATTACTAAAAGAACAGTGCACCCAAAACGAACACATTTTTAAACCTTATCTAATGTGAGAATAACAGACTAATTAATAACTGGTAGGGTGCTTTAGAGATGCATTTGAATATAGAAAGAAAGCTCAATCATTTAATAATGAGACAACTGCTCAAAGCAGAGGAAGCCCTGGGATCATTGCATGTCTGCTAACTAGACATTTTCACAATAGATTTTCCATTTTGAAAGCTATTTTGCTAGCTGAGCATCAGGTGAATCAGTAATATTTTATTAAAATTAACATTACAGACTCCCTGGCAGCCACTGCTGCTTTTAAATTACCTTTAATCATTCCGGAAACTAGAAGGAGAGGAGTGAATTCTGAATTTCTACCTATGTAGTAGCACAGCAGCTACACACAGAATAAAAATGGAAGTGGCCAACTCTCCAGTATTCAAGTGAAGCCTTCAGGCTTTCAAATACCCGACAGGTAATCCTTGTAAGTATTTGATATTCTGCAGCATTATTAGCAAAATAATGAGTTATAGCAATCTCTGTTACTCCATTGTATAATTATCACAAGTAGAAAGCATGCTTTGTTCTTGCAGCTTCGCACAGCAAGACCTCCATCAGTGCCGTTTCCCCAACGAGTTGCCACCTTGAAAAATATTCAGTTGTTACCACTGTCTGAACTGTGCAGTTAACTGTGCAGTATGGGCTTCCATGCAAATGCATGCTGTCTTGAAAGCTGAGAATGGCAGAGTAAGGTTAAGGCTGCACAGATTTGGAGTCGAGCCTGTGCAGTGGAAGTCAGTATTCTTTCACCTCTGAAGGGCAAGCCCTGAAATGTGCTTTCATCACCAATGCAATGAGTTTGAGTATTTTCAAAGGTTTTCGGTAGGAAGTAGTCCACATTCCAAAGCAGTTACACAACTTAGTCCAATTTGCAGTTTCTGCTTTTTAGAGAGGCCTTTAACTGTAGCACAGGTGTGTGTGTGTGTGTGTGTGTGGTTTAATTTTTGGACCAAAGTCCAAAAATCCAGTATGTGGATCAAATTCAATATAATTCTGTAACATAACCCTATATATAAGCCAGAAAGTGCATTGGAAAGTAAAAAAGAAACTGTAAACTACTGAGTAGGTTTTAAAGGTAATCACATATTCCCTGTGCTCACATTATCGTATTTTAACAAACAAACTTCCCAACTTTAGTTGTTTATTGCTTTAGCTGTTTAAACCATAAAGAGATACAGTACTAGGCTAGGTTTCATATAAACTACCATACTGTACATCCTTTTATAACAGGCCTTTTTATAATCTTTTAAAGCTACAGTGCCCTCAATTGTGACTCTGAAGTAACATTGTAACTATGCTTAATAACATTGTAATTATGTGTAAGCACACATGTATTTATTATGTAACTAATATGTAAATACACGGTAATTAGAGACACAATGTAAAGTGTTACCAAATCTGTTATAGGTCAGATTGCAAAAAATGGGAACAGTCTTACATACTTTAAAACCTTCAAGCGCTAAACTTTCTATTGCAGGCAGTCAACCATTATCAGTTTGTAAAAAGGGTTAAGGTAACACTTTGCATTAAGTTTCTACACTGTAATTGCAGGTGTGAGTACATAGTTATTATATTGTAAATATACAACACTTATATGTGAATGCAATATAGTGCAATTACAAAAGACCCACCAGTCCACATTTTTCATTCTGTAATTAAGCTGGTTGTTACATTGTAGCTACAGGTAGTGGACAAAAAAAATGGAAACCCCTGGGTAAATGAGTGACACCAAGTATATTGAAAGCAAGGGCTTCCACACAGGTGTGGCTCATGCATTAATTAAGCAAATAACATCCCAGCATGCTTAGGGTCATGTATAAAAATGCTGGACAGGCCTGGTTGCCTATAATTATGGCTAGCATGGCTGCAAGAGGAGACCTCAGTGACTTTGAAAGAGGGGTTATTGTTGGGGTGTGTTTGGCAGGAGCTTCAGTGACCAAGACAGCTCAACTTGCTGATGTTTCATGAGCAACGGTGTCTAAGGTGATGTCGGCATGGAACTCCGAGGGAAAGACATCACCAGCAAAGGTCAACAGTGGGTGGAAGCGCATACTCCAGGATCATGATATCTGTGCATTAATTCGAAGTGCAAGGCAAAACAGGCGAGCAACTGCAGATCAATTGACTGCAAATTTCAACCTGGGGTGCGAGCAGCCAGTTTAATCAAAAACGGTCCACCGAGAACTCCACAGAGTGGGATACCATAGTGGCCCAATGCCCTATTAAGTGACTTTACATTGGTTTTTCCATTTTTTTGTCCACTACCTGTATGTAACAATATGTATGTAATAAGGGCCGACAGGGCGTCTGTATCCGAGTGCCCCCCATCCCTGAAGGGCCTTATTGCATTTATAATCCAGGTCAAACAGTGGATTTTAAGAAATGAAAGTAGAAATAATGTTTAGGGCAAAAAATTATTAGTTTTAAAAGTATTAGTTAATAAAGTAGTCTCATTTATAACTTTGAACTACACACTAAGTTAAGCTGAGTAAATACATTTTATTGGAACATGCAAAAGAAAGTACATCTGTATTTTTGATATTGTGGACATTACCATTGAAAAGATACACCAGGGGACAGAGTTGAGACAGTACTAATTTATTTTTTTTCCCTGTCACTGACAGTGCAGACACACTGTTTGAGCAGAACAGATGGGAGGAATAAAAATAAATTCAACGGTGTCTTGGATTTCAGTAATTTTTCCAGGTATGTGTCTGAGAGGGGTGGATAATGTGAAGAAGTGTATTTTTGTGTTTTTCTGTAGTGTTTACAAACCACTAAAAATACATTATCTTAAGTGACAAAATCGGGGTGATTTTTTGCAGGTAATTGGTCACTCTGTAAAAGCAAGATAGCTACCGTCCGATACTTTAAATTCTGTGTGGCAGCAGAGTGATTTAGAATATGACAAGACTCCAACTGTCCGTATCCATCCAATATACGGACAGCTGGAACCTTGCTTGACCAATCACATTGCTTGTTTAACATTCCATTGCCAGCCCTGGATTATAAGTGTTATTAATGTACTATTACAGTATTACAGTGCTGTTAAAGACAATGCAAATCATGTTTTATAACATGGGGACAAGTATTAACTTGTGAATATGAAACTGTCCAGCACTTTTAGGTGTTAAAGCAAAAGAAGGTTAATGCAGAATATTAATGAACTCAGTATGCAGGGTTGGTGTATTGTATTGGATTCATTCTGTGCTGAATAATAAAATGTAGGCCTTTGCACATGCTCTTAAATGGGGAACAACATTTTATTGACAAAACTGTTTTATTTAATGAAAAATAAAACAGCCAAAGAAAGAAGTATTCTATAGAAGAGCTTGTATCAAAGGTTGTTGACAACCTTTACCCACACACTGGATGGTATATAGAATTCATTATTATTTGTTTATTTAGCAGACACCTTTATCCAAGGTGACTTACAGAGACTAGGGTGTGCAAACTATGCATTAGCTGCAGAGTCTTACAACAACGTCTTACCCGAAAGACGGAGCACAAGGAGATTAAGGGAGCTACTCAGGGTCACACAGTGAGTCAGAGTGTGAGCTGGGATTGAACTGGGGACCTCCTGAGTACAAGCACTTTTCTTTAACCACTGAACCACACAGCCTCACACAACCAATCAGAGATGACGCTGACATATTTTAAACACTATCCAGTTTTTAGGTGGCTATGCCTCGTGTCTCATGAACACACACCTTCTTGGCCATTATTGCTGATCACTCCAAAACTTTAATTGCAGAACGAAAGTGCCTGCTATATAACTTCAATAATAATAGTAATACTTTTTTTTTTTTTTTCACATGCCCACACACACACACACATCCCACATTTTAAATTATATCTCTGGCAGCTTCTAAATGCTTTATCTCATTTCTCATTGTAGGACTTCACTGCACTGCCAAAAAGCAGCCCTCTGAGAGACAGGATGGAAACAGATGCTCCCTCGCCCACAGTCACAACCTGGCAGTGCCCGCTCTGAGCACAGCAGGGTACACTGGCTTCACCAGTGTGGGGACAGTGCGTCTCCAGATCCCCACCATGCCTCTAGGTTAGGGTACCATCCCAACACTATGGAACACCCCCCAGTCCAAGACTGAAATCAGGAAGCTTGTTGCGTTATCATCCCAAGGCAATGCCTTGTGTCGACAGCTTACAAACTTAAAGATAACTTTAAAGATAGAGGTAAGACAACGACAAATTAAGGAGACACATGTTTCGGCGATACATTGCCTGTATCTGCATCACCACAGTTTCAATATGTTGGCCCAGTGGATTGTGTTTTGAAAATAAGTATTCCATGGCTACATCTAATTATATTACAGTGGCTTGTTGCACACTGGGTTTTGTCTGTCATACTAAAAGTGCAAGAGAAACCACCCGTGAAACACTGAAGGACTAGATACACATACATGACATGGAACGGTACGGAGGTTCAGAATGCGGTAAGGTACGGAATGGAAACATTTAAAAATATGAATCTCAGTCTAGCCAGATGATACGGCAGGGATGCAGTATGGCATCCAGCAAGACAATCAAAACTGTTTGAATTTGTATTGTATACTGTACCACCCCGGATCGCATGAGTAGAGTGCAAGACACATATACCATGCAATTATTAACAGGAAGCTACCAAGCTCACACTTGGCATTTCTGTGGCTGTGGCACCATGTGACTTTATTTTATTTATTTTTTTTGCAGCACTTTTTTAATATACAGATTATATAGCCATATTTGGGGTTGTTCAGCATTTTTAAGAAAGTACAAAACTCACCAACAGCTTACTGAAATCGTGCACAGGGTTAAATACTGTAAAAGAACAGGGAATAAAACTACCAATGTAAAAGTAGCTTAACAATTTGCAATGATTGATTCTTTTTTTCTTAAATACTGCTCCAGCTGATCTCATAGGACTTCACTTCTTTGTGTTTTGAATGCCTATCATATATTTTCCATCTGAGTGTAAACAATACCAACGTGCCATTCTGTATTGTGTGTGTTGCCCTTTAGAAAGATATTATAAGGCATTAAATCTTTTAAAAGAAATAAAAATAGAAAAAAATGCATGTGTAGCATTATCTGTAGTGTAGTTTGTGATATGTTAATTGCTATTAGCACTGATTACTTCCTAAAAAAAGGGGGGGATAACCAATGTACTTGGCACAAGTCCTTATAAGAACTAGGAAGCTATTGGTGTCAACATGCCATCAAGAAATGGGAAAGGATTTAATTATTGTATTCCCATTGTAGCATCCCTCATGGGTAGCAGTGTAGAGTAGTGGTTAGGGCTCTGGACTGTTGACTGGAGGGTCGAGGGTTCAATCCCAGGTGGGGGACAGTGCTGCTATATTATTATTATTATTTTTATTTATTTCTTAGCAGACACCATTATCCAGGGCGACTTACAATTGTTACAATATATCACATTATTTTTACATACAATTACCCATTTATACAGTTGGGTTTTTACTGGAGCAATCTAGGTAAAGTACCTTGCTCAAGGGTACAGCAGCAGTGTCTCCCACCTGGGATTGAACCCATGACCCTCCGGTCAAAAGTCCAGAGCTGTACCCTTGAGCAAGGTACTTTTGCTAGATTGCTCCAGTAAAAACCCAACTGTATAAATGGGTAATTGTATGTAAAAATAGTGTGATATCTTGTAACAATTGTAACTCGCCCTGGATAAGGGCGTCTGCTAAGAAATAAATAATAATGGGTACCAATTGAATTTTAGGAAGGCCACTCTTGTATCAATCTCTATTGGTTTGTTTATTTGTATGGGAGAGGGAGAACCTATACTGGTATGGAGAGTGTTTCAGAAAGAGGTAAGTGAAACAGATGAATAAATGGATTACCACTGTAAAGGATTTTATCGTATTTCTGCTTGAATTATGAATGTGTGTGATTTAACTTTCAGCTATATTTATTGTGGCACTCCAGGACCAGGGTTGCCTACCCCTGCTGTAATCTATACTATTGCAACTGTGAGATTTCTTTTTTTTTTCTTGTCAGTGCGTACGCACCTCAAATGCAAATGTGTGTTGTGTACTGGAGTGAAGCACGATATAACCCTAACCCTAACCCTTTTTCTGATACAATTGTGTATACAGTATACATACATATACAGTGCAAGATTTACACAAGCACTTTGTAACTAGGCATAATAACATTGTAATTATGTGTAAGTACACATGTATTTACTAAGTAACTACTGTGAAAATACACAATAATTATAGACACAGTGTTACGGAAATCAAAAGGAAAAATAGGAAGGGGCACAATATATAGAAGGGTGTATTCGCTGAAAACACAGAAAAAAAACTGAGAATGAAATACATTTACTGTCTCACGTGTCTAAAAGATCAGACAGCAACACACATCACATGTATTGAGTTCTTTCAACTGAGAGCATCAATAATAGGTATGCTGCCTCCCTGGTAATGTACAGCAACGTGATTCTCCACTGACCTTTTATTAATTTAACTGGATTGAATTAATATACCTTTCATTGTGCATGTGCTGGCATTCTGTCAGCGGCTGGTTAGCAATGGAAGCGTCTTGTCTCAATGGTTTTACTGGAATGTAAATAAGAAATAACACAGCCTTCTAATAGGATGCTCTAGCCAGTCAACTGAGAGAGGAAACAGCATGGAAGCAATCTCATTTTAGTATGACAGTAATATAGCAATAGAAAGCAATATAGCGATAAGTATGTGTGCATCCTGAAAACAATTCGACCAATATTTCCTTAAGAAAAAAAAATGGTCTATTGTAGAATGAAGATTCACACAAATAGAAAGCAATGCATATTGTAAACAGTTATCTATATCCCGGTTATAGGTAAATCATTCCATAAATCTTACCTGTCATGCACTTCAATTCACTTTGGTAGGTCTCACATGTGCAGTTTTGAAATATAGCAAACTTGGTATTTCCATAAAACAAATACTGGGTGAAAGAAATATATTATATTTTACTTTCAAGTATTCAGGAGAGTGACCATTCCTCTGGCCCTTTCCTGCTATTAATAAACCACCTTATTCCCTAATCCCTGGTGCTCTTGGATTGCCCGGGACATTGCTCAGGTTAAATGCACAAGGAAGTGCCTGTGTAGCAGACTACATGAAAGTAGGGCATTCAGCTTCCTTTAACTTACAATGGTCCTGGGTCTATTTTTCAAAATAATAATAAAAAAAACACATGTAAGCATGGTAACACTTTACATGATGTGTCTCTAATTAGTGTGTATTTAATTAATGTGTATCTACATAATAGTTACATAGTAAACACATGTGTACTTACACATCATTACAATGTTATTATGCATAGTTGCAATGTACTTAATGTGTAATTTTTGTTGCTAATCTTCCTAGCCCAAACCCTTTTCTAATATAATTCTGTACTTACATATATCATGCAAAAACATTTACACATTGAGTATATACTGTATTACTGTAAGCTCTATATAAAGAATGGACATGTACAGAAGGCAAGATCCATGGAATTATTTCATCAGCTACAACTACTTTAAACTCATTCATTAATGCTAGGCGCTGCTGACAGTGTAGAACAAAACATCAGGGGGAGATTTTAAAATGAAGTGAATGTTAATGTACACCCTGTGAACCATATTAAGCTAGTTAATAATTTCCTTTTCCAACACGAATGTGGACTGTAATATAATGTGCATATAAAGGTAGCATATTGTTCTGCAGTGAAATGGAAATAAAACTGCAGCCTTCCCTGAATGGTTTTCAGCTGAATGAAAAAGGAAAACAGACAAAATTGTCAAAATTGGTCAAAACCCAAATGCATCAAAGGTAGGTCATTTTCATTTATCTGGTTTAGTGTTCATCCACTCCGAACCAAAACATGAAATAATAATGTTCTGTATTACATCAGAAACAGACAATAAGATGATGGAAAGAATAGCAAGTATAAGTATGTTTTTAAATAATAAAAAAGCATAGTTACTGCACTCAGCTTCACATGTACTGAGTGTTACATGTAGTGTAATTCTGGCAAACAGCACATTTTACCAGTAATGTTGTATTACAGTGTATGCCATCATTCAAATAGGGCGTTTAACGTATTCTCAACAATCATTAAGCATAAAAGACCCAAAACAGAATGCTGAAATCCACTTGAGCATAGTAAAAGGCTGAGGTGCATTTCACATGTTATAAAATAGAGTGCTACAACCATTAAACATAATTATTGGCTTTTGACATTGAAGGGTAGCCATCAAAGTAATAACTCTTCACAGCCTAATAATCAACCTTTAGCAATTCCCATACTACAGCATGTGGGTGTAAGTCTTACCCACCTGTCCCTTTAATTAGGGTCAGTAGCCTGGCCAGGTTAAAACTTAATTTCTCACAGTTCCTTGCAAACACCCTCTGTTCATCCTCTCTCCCCATTGGTTCATTCAAATATCCACTCCTCCAATCTCAGAGATCCTTAGAAGCCAGCACCTGTACTAAAGCTGGCTGATTAGGCCTGGAGGGTGACTCCCATTCTCTGAGGAATCCATCATAACCTGCAGCATTATAAACTTAAATCTAAGTGAATCCTTTAGCATCTTGTGATAATTCCAGTGCAGTCATTCTTTTTTTGTATCTTGCACTTTGTCTAAAGTCTTCTTTTTGTTTTCACTGTTTACTTGTTTAAGTTCAGCTGTTTTTCAAGGCCTGTTTATTGTTTGTTGTTTTGTGTGTCCAATCTCAATTATTTCTTGATCCTCCTGATTTTTTCCAAACAACTGTTCAACATTCAACTCAGCACTACTGGACAGTCTCATCATTTTCAACATACTCAATTTTTCCAACCTTCTACAGTCACCATCATTACTGAACTCTCTGCTGGACTTCCTTAACTGTTGGGGAGATCATTCCTTTTCTGTTTGGATTTTTCTACTTTAATTTGATACTTTGTTTCCTGTATTTTTGGTTTTGTTCTGTTGTTACTTTGTATGGTTTTCAATTACATTGCTCTGCTGGACTTGTTAGGCCTAACTGTCATGCACCATCCATTGCCATCCAGACTGTTGTTATTATTATTACCATCTGTGAGCATTTCATTCACCTTTATCTTGCTCTGTCTGTCTGTGCATTGATTTTGTGTTTGTGTGCGTGGGTTTATTTGAGGCTCACAGGACACTACACCCATTTCTCCTTTGTGTTACTTTTTGGCCTTCTTTTTTCCAGTTACCATCTTACTTGTACCATATTTATACTTGCCTGTTTTGTACACCTTTTGTTTTTGTTTATATTTCATTTGTTGACATTATTGTTCACAACAATAAACCGGTTGTTTGTGAAATTGACACCTCTGACGTTCCTGCTTTTGCTGTCTGTCACTCTTGCTGACTTATTTAGTTATAGGAATAGGGCCAGTAGTGTCTCCTTAGGGAGGACAGTGCAGCTGCCTCTCAGTTGTGCAGAGTGACTGTTACAAACCCACTGTCCACATTGAACTTTTGATGTTAAATTGCAGCCCGTAAAGGGAGTTTCTGACAGCTTCTAATCTTAGGTAACTGTAAATAGCTGTTTCATCTCAGGAACAAATTTTGTTCCTACAGATGTATCTGCCGTCACACAAAGCAAGGTGCAGAATACACGGTTCATGCAGTATTTCACAAACTACAGTAAGTCACATAAATACTTTAAAACAAGTGACACACAAGGATTGTGGGAAACCTTTGACCTCTGGTCAAGGTCCATCCTCTGTTTTCGATCAATAGGGATAAGCTGGACACACTTCAGAATACAGGTACATTAACTACATGTGCTTACACCAGAGGTGCAAATTTGGCGCTATGGCGCTAAATTCTAATGCCACTGTATCGCATATAGCGCCAGCAACATTAAATTCTGGCGCCAGCAGACATGTTTAATTTGTGTCTTTAGTCTGTCTCCAGATGCAGTGGATTATGAAAGAGGCTTTTCTGTGATGAAATCTGTGAAGATTTTCAGATCATAGTCCAGAAGACTTTAGATTGTGCATGACTAACAGGAATCGAAATGCTGCTATAAGTCTTGCCATGGATGAGAGGCATCTGGCAGAATTTCCTTTTTACAAAATATAAAGCAGGTAAGCATGATTACAAATATGGCTGTGATTAGGTATGGAGTATATTTTGTTAAAAAATATTTACTAACTAAAAACGAAAAGTGTAGAGTGAGGGGGGTGGGGGAGGCTTGATTAGGGCAGGGTTTGATAATTTAGCTGCAGTAGGCTCTCTGGTGCTAAACTTTCAAAACATTTTAACACAGATTTTCAAAACGATTTGCACCCGACTTGCACTGTAGTTGGTGTTTGCCAATACAGTACTTAATATATGTACGTAGCACACAATTCATTAACCACATGCATTTGCCAAAGTTATTTTCATATTATTTTGTTGTATGAGTAAGTACATGTATTAACGTATAATCCAATTTGGATTACATTTTGTGGTAACACTTTACATTATGTGTCTCTTATTACTGTGTATTTACATAGTAGTTACTTAGTAAATACAGTGTAGTAATTACAATCTTATTATACATAGTTACTATGTACTTAATGTGTAACCCATTTTGTATAATTACCAACTTTTTTCAATGAAGTTTCAAGGAAGCCGGATTCTTGTTAATAGGTCATACATTCACTTGAGGCACAGTGCAGATTATATGACAATGTTGCCTCTATAAAGCAACAGTTGTAGATACCAGAACACATGCTTCTAATTCCTGTATGGTTAGGCTTTGGGTTTGTAAAGGTTAGGGTCCAGAGGTTTGAGATGAGTTTAGGGATGTCAAATTGATTTCTCTGCCAATATACTAACAGACAAGTTTTTTTGTTTTTTTCTCTTCTTGCCAATAAAAATGGAAAAATGGATGAGGTCTGAATATGCTGCTAACTTGAAAAAATGGATGAGGTCTGAATATGCTGCTAACTTGAGCAGCTGCAAGTTCAAAATGTAAAGATTCTGCAAGACTTAGGTTGGGTCTCGCTTGCATTGTTAGACATGGAAATTTATGTTCCACGGCATAACTGCCAGGGATTTATTATTATGTCAGGACTATGTTAGCCTAATAAATTTAACACACCATAAGCTACATTAGCTTTCATTTCAGACTCTTTACTATACCAAACAATGTTACTATCTATGGTTCAGCTATCATTACAATTCATTGGCCCAGTGACACTAACCTTAAGCATGTGTCCGGAGTGTACAGACGAATGACCCCACTGAATAATAGAAAATAATGATCTTTCCTGAACCATATAGCACTGCCTTAATGATTCTGCTCTGGCTGTGCTTCAGTAGCTCCTTATGCCTAATTAGGAGTGATTGTCATACCTTTCTACTGCAGCGTGCGTGCTGAACATGATTAACTGTGGAGGGGAATTATCTTCCCCAAGCAGGTACATTAGGTCTAAATACTAAAACGGCTACCTCTCTTCCTTCCGGTACCTTTTTGTTTACAAATTAACCTGTGTGTATGTGTGTGTGTGTGTGTGTGTGTGTATGTGTGTATGTATATATATATATATATATATATATATATATATATATATATATATATATATATATATATATATATATATATACACACACACACACAATTAAAAATGTTACAACGCTTTTTATGAAATGCTTAAATT
Organism: Acipenser oxyrinchus oxyrinchus; assembly: GCA_030684275.1. NCBI lineage: Eukaryota > Metazoa > Chordata > Actinopteri > Acipenseriformes > Acipenseridae > Acipenser > Acipenser oxyrinchus. The sequence continues at coordinate 3,588,852 of CM060251.1, read as the reverse complement.
ATATTTAGAAAATATTGACAAAAGTTTAAATAGTTATGGCATGTTTTAACACACACTGTTCTAATTGAATAACAATCGTTATGGTCTCTTTTGTATACAGCACTCCTTCAAGCTCCGACACATCCCTAAGCATTTTACACAGCAAGCAAATGGAAGAATAACATATGGGTTGCAAGTCAACACTCACGGCAGCCATTATGTGCTCAGCATCAACCCCAGCAGCTGTCAATGGATGGAGTTTTTTTTTTCAGTGTCAGTTGTGATGGGAGGGACCCCAACCATAATTCCTGATTAATTTTCTCATGAATATAAAACATCACATTCCATTCAACTGCCACACAGTAAACAGGTATATGTTTCTGCCCCGAGTCCATATTCACTGCATTTATACTCTTTGCAGAGGGGTGATGTTGTGTCATGGTTCATCCTAGCAAACCACAAAGTACATTCACAGACTAATCTCATATGCCCCACACATTGTGATCTACATGTTATCAGACGCAGTTACGTAATCATGTTCTAAGCAATGTGCTTGCTGAACCTGAATCCTCGCACACCAGAATCCAACATTTATAAGAAACTGAGTTGAAAAGCATTTCAGCTACACCTTCAATCGTGTTCTCAGTTCAGCTGCATTGTGGTTCTTTTTGATGATACCTCGCTGGTCCCTTCCTTTTAGAATTAAATGTAAATGGCATCCATAGAAGGAAATCCAATTTCTCTTATTAGCTTTATTAACCGTATTACTACCCCTCTCCTTTTATTCATGAAGGCACTAGCCAAGACTAATTCTTGATTTATCCTATGGTACCAACCTCAGAATAATAAATGGAAGCAAAATAAATGGTATAAAGAAATAACTAAGTATAGCATCACTCTACAAACCACCCCCTTTACAGAATCCCCTGTACCACATTATGCTTTCTGAAGTTACTGAAGGTTACACAAGAAATGCCATGCCTCTTTCACCAATCAAAAGTAATGATTCTTAATAAACAGCAACGTCTAATAAGAAGAGTTATCGAGGGTCCAGGTTTATTAACTGCTAAAGGTATTTGACATTCTAGCTTTAAGATTTTTTATAAATTCAAGAGATTTAGGCTCTTACTTTGGTTTGCCATTACTTTCAAAGTTACTGAAGTTGGGTAATTCTTTATTTTGAGAGTAGATGGAGAAGGTGCAGAACATCTTGTGAAAGTTGGTCGAGTCATGGATACAGAATCGCTCTAATAGTTAATCTGTAATTATGATGTGCATCACAACTGGCACTGGAAAATAAAATACAAAACTGTAGGAATTCAAAATAGCATTAAATTGCCAAGCAATGCAAAACTTGGTATTGAAAACACCAAAGGGTGAAATTAATATATACCGAGCATCAAAAGAAACTTATCACTATCATGACACATTTATTTTCGAAAAATAATAAGGTATATAAATGATGGACATTGACAAAATGTTTTGTTTTTTTTAAATCACTCAATCATTCATCCTTGACCATGACACGCATGAGTGACTATGACTGAAGCATATGCACTTAATCACCTAATTAAGGACACGGTTGATTGGACACTGGATATGGAGTGATTTCAGCTGTTGAATTGCAAGCTTGAATAAAAGCAATAATGAAAATCACAGAAAAAAACAAAAGAATATGCCACGTCCGTCAAGAGAGCAGTGCCTTCATGCAATCGGCATGCTGGACTAGGGCAGCGTACTGTGGCTCACAGTCTTGGGTGCTCACAGCCAGCAATTTCAAACCTGGCGAGACGGTATAACCAGACACACTCTGTCAATGACAGGCCACGAACTGGGAGACCAAGAGTCACAACATCTGCCCAAGATTGACAGATCATTTTGCAGCATCTTTGTGATGTCAACTGTCAATCAGCACAATAAAAAGTCACTGCACCTGCTCTAAAAGGGGCGTCAGTGGATATGATGTGAAGGGGTGTCAGTGGATATGCTGTGAAGGGGTGTCAGTGGCTATGCGGTGCAGAGGGGTGTCAGTGGATATGCTGTGAAGGGGTGTCAGTGGATATGCTGTGAAGGGGTGTCAGTGGATATGCTGTGAAGGGGTGTCAGTGGATATGCTGTGCAGAGGGGTGTGGGTGGATATGCTGTGAAGGGGTGTCAGTGGATATGATGTGAAGGGGTGTCAGTGGATATGCTGTGAAGGGTTGTCAGTGGATATGCGGTGCAGAGGGGTGTCAGTGGATATGCGGTGCAGAGGGGTGTCAGTGGATATGCTGTGAAGGGGTGTCAGTGGATATGCTGTGAAGGGGTGTCAGTGGATATGCTGTGTGGAGGGTGTCAGTGGATATGCTGTGTGGAGGGTGTCAGTGGATATGCTGTGAAGGGGTGTCAGTGGATATGCTGTGAAGGGGTGTCAGTGGATATACTGTGAAGGGGTGTCAGTGGTTATGCTGTGTGGAGGGTGTCAGTGGATATGCTGTGAAGGGGTGTCAGTGGATATGCTGTGAAGGGGTGTCAGTGGATATGCTGTGAAGGGGTGTCAGTGGATATGCTGTGTGGAGGGTGTCAGTGGATATGCTGTGTGGAGGGTGTCAGTGGATATGCTGTGTGGAGTGTGTCAGTGGATATGCTGTGAAGGGGTGTCAGTGGATATGCTGTGAAGGGGTGTCAGTGGATATGCTGTGTGGAGGGTGTCAGTGGATATGCTGTGAAGGGGTGTCAGTGGATATGCTGTGAAGGGGTGTCAGTGGATATGCTGTGAAGGGGTGTCAGTGGATATGCTGTGTGGAGGGTGTCAGTGGATATTCTGTGAAGGGGTGTCAGTGGATATGCTGTGAAGGGGTGTCAGTGGATATGCTGTGCAGAGGGGTGTCAGTGGATATGCTGTGTGGAGGGTGTCAGTGGATATGCTGTGAAGGGGTGTCAGTGGATATGCTGTGAAGGGGTGTCAGTGGATATGATGTGAAGGGGTTTCAGTGGATATGCTGTGCAGGGGTGTCAGTGGATATGCTGTGAAGGGGTGTCAGTGGATATGCAGTGAAGGGGTGTCAGTGGATATGATGTGAAGGGGTGTCAGTGGATATGCGGTGCAGTGGGGTGTCAGTGGATATGCTGTGTGGAGGGTGTCAGTGGATATGCTGTGTGGAGGGTGTCAGTGGATATGCAGTGAAGGGGTGTCAGTGGATATGATGTGAAGTGGTGTCAGTGGATATGCGGTGCAGAGGGGTGTCAGTGGATATGCTGTGTGGAGGGTGTCAGTGGATATGCTGTGTGGAGGGCGTCAGTGGATATGATGTGAAGGGGTGTCAGTGGATATGCTGTGTGGAGGGTGTCAGTGGATATGCTGTGAAGGGGTGTCAATGGATATGCTGTGAAGGGGTGTCAGTGGATATGCTGTGAAGGGGTGTCAGTGGATATGCTGTGAAGGGGTGTCAGTGGATATGCTGTGCAGAGGGGTGTCAGTGGATATGCTGTGAAGGCGTGTCAGTGGATATGCTGTGAAGGGGTGTCAGTGGATATGCTGTGAAGGGGTGTCAGTGGATATGCTGTGCAGAGGGGTGTCAGTGGATATGATGTGAAGGGGTGTCAGTGGATATGCTGTGCAGAGGGGTGTCAGTGGATATGCTGTGAAGGGGTGTCAGTGGATATGCTGTGCAGAGGGGTGTCAGTGGATATGCTGTGCAGAGGCGTGTCAGTGGATATGCTGTGAAGGGGTGTCAGTGGATATGCTGTGCAGAGGGGTGTCAGTGGATATGCTGTGAAGGCGTGTCAGTGGATATGCTGTGAAGGGGTGTCAGTGGATATGCTGTGCAGAGGGGTGTCAGTGGATATGATGTGAAGGGGTGTCAGTGGATATGCTGTGAAGGGGTGTCAGTGGATATGCAGTGCAGAGGGGTGTCAGTGGATATGCTGTGAAGGCGTGTCAGTGGATATGCTGTGAAGGGGTGTCATGCAGCCTGAGGAGAAAGGCAAGGTGAATGATAAGGCCATCCCACTTGTGTGAATCCAGTCTTCCATTATCACCAAGGCAATAGAGGACATACTGTGAAGTGTTCATGATTGTGTGAATTGCCTGTGTATATTAATGTATTTTCTCCAATTCTTTTCTTTTGACAGATAATAATACATGTAATGCAGCAGTAGCAGCTGGCTACCAATATGTGTACAATGTGCTTGCTACTGTTTTAGTGATGTAAACATTTCTAAATTGGAAATGCCTCCCAAGGTTTTTTTTAATACTTTTTTTATTATTTATTTATTTGTTATTATTACTTTGTTTTTGTTCGTACAGAAATATGTATGGAGATATCCTGGCTGACTTGAAAAGAACATTCATGCCACCATGTGGTGATACTGCAGAAAGGAACTGTGCATAGGATCATTTAACAAAGATTTTTGTGATACTTTTATTTAAAAATGTAGGAAGCAATTTACTAGCAATTAAAAAAAAACCATTGATTTCTACTATCATGGAATTCATCAGCTGTATTTATAAAAATAAAAAAAAAACATGTTTTGGCAATGACTTATTTTAAGTCTTTTTGAATTAAACTGTAGTATACGTGTGTTATATGCTATAGGGGAAAACTAATAGCAGCCTGTTTTCCATTAGTTATATTGAATGCATTTCCCAGTTTTTTAACCCCCCTTTTTAAGTAAATGTATTTATTTATTTATTTTTAGGATTTATAAGATTAACATTTAGTTTTTGCAGTTTGGTCCTTAGTTAATCTGACCCATGTGGCATTTGCAAAACTGGCTATTCAGAATTTTAAATGTTAAACCATATTTTTACAAATTAGCCAATGATTTAACAGCTCAGTACTGATGTCATTTCCAAACATTGATAATCATTATATTGTACTCTGCTTGCATTCAGAGCAAAGAGGTATTATTTTAAGCATTTTACACAAATGCAAATGCAGCTGACAGTGAATGTGTAAGTATCCTTGGAGACATAACAGCTACCAGCAACCCCTTTGAATATAGAAAATACTTTCTCTTAATACTTTTAACCCCTTAAGGCACACAAGGAATTGAGCGGTTGCTCAAACGGTTTCTTCTTAAAATACATTGGAGAGTGACTCAAGTATCATGAGGAATCATTGCAAAAATAAGAAAGTTAGCATCATTTTTTTTTTTTTTTTGTGGGACACAGATGTCCCTTGTAACTAAAAGGGTTACGCTTCAGTCTAGTGTTACCATGTCTTAGAGCGCATACTGCTGACACTGTTTATTGAATTCGATTTAATCATTTGACCATTAGTGTGATTATATATATATATATATTAGTGAAAAAAGAAAAAAGGATTTCTATTATTAGGGGAAGTGGTTGTAACCATAATCACCCGATCGGACTGTAATCAATGCATTGAATCGGCGTTATCAAGACACATCAGACCCATTGTAATGGTCTGTGTGGTCCCCCATGATAAGTAACACATGGGGTCCGTTAGGTGATCACCAACGCATTGAAAGGTGATGATAGCAACCCAGTCTCATGAGAGAAACGTTAACAGATTGACGTTTCTGCATTTCTCCTTTCTGGTGGAAAAAACGTTACGTGGGTAACGTTTTCAATTTCAACCACAGTGCTTCGCGGCAGCTTTTGTCGAATTTTTTTTTTTTTAATTTATTTTCTGTGAACATTAGTTTATGGATAATCGTGTTTGCTTTTAAACCAATTAAATTGTTACAAAACAATTACTATTATTTAGTCCATTCGTTTTAATTCCGTACATGGTCTTGTAGTAGTGCTAAAATATACACTGCCTTTTTTCTTTATATATTTACTTGAAACCTCGCGCTTTTAAACCAATTAAATTGTTACAAGAAAAAACGACTGTTCTATAGTCCATTCATTTTAATTCCGTAAATGGTCTAGTTGTACTAGTGCTAAAATATACACTGTTATTTTTTCTTTATATATTTACGGGAAACCTCGCTTAATATAATTTTAGGAAATGACATGTCAGCACTGTACTTGCACCAGAGCGTGTCTGCCGATGAAAATAAAAATACGGCTAAAAAGAAAACAGCATTCGGTTCAACAGAGACAGTTAGTAACTTAAAAAACAAATAAGTTAAATGCTCCGTGTCTATCTGTATAGTTTGAATTTTGAATGTGCCGCCCATCTTGCTCTGCGACGCTCAGCCAATAGGCAGGGACGGGACGTTGAAAAGAATTGTGGGATATGTGGGAGCGAGTCATAGAAGCAAAGGTATATTTCAAGGTTTTAAAACGACATTTCCCACAATTCTCTTCAACGTCCCGTCCCTGCCTATTGGCTGAGCGTCGCAGAGCAAGATGGGGCGGCACATTCAAAATTCAAACTATACAGATAGACACGGAGCATTTAACTTATTTGTTTTTTAAGTTACTAACTGTCTCTGTTAAACCGAATACTGTTTTGTTTTTAGCCGTATTTTTATTTTCATCGGCAGACACGCTCTGGTGCAAGTACAGTGCTGACATGTCATTTCCTAAAATTATATTAAGCGAGGTTTCCCGTAAATATATAAAGAAAAAAGGCAGCAGTGTATATATTAGCACTAGTACAACAAGACCATGTACGAAATTAAAATGAATGGACTATAGAACAGTCGTTTTTTCTTGTAACAATTTAATTGGTTTAAAAGCGCGAGGTTTCAAGTAAATATATAAAGGAAAAAGGCAGTGTATATTTTAGTACTACTACAAGACCATGTAGGGAATTAAAACGAATGGACTAAATAATAGTAATTGCTTTGTAACAATTTAATTGGTTTAAAAGCAAACACGATTATACATAAACTAATGTTCACAGAAAATACATATAAAAAAATAATTTCGACAAAAGCTGCCGCGAAGCACTGGTTGAAAGTGAAAACGTTACCCACGTAACGTTTTTTCCACCAGAAAGGAGAAATGCAGAAACAGTCAATCTGTTAACGTTTCTTTCATGAGACTGGGTTGCTATCATCACCTTTCAATGCGTTGGTGATCACCTAACGGACCCCATGTGTTACTCATGGGGGACCACACAGACCATTACAATGGGTCTGATGTGTCTTGATAACGCCGATTCAATGCATTGATTACAGTCCGATCGGGTGATTTTTTAACAGACAGCTGGCTTTCTCAAAAACAGTTCTGTTCAAACATGTCAGTTCATCGTTGTCACTAGAAAGCCTAATGCTAGATTTCAGTGGTACTTCTGCTGCCTTTAGTGTTTCTATTACTGCAGAGCACTGATACAGTAAAGCAATCCATCTGTTTCATTGTGCCTGCATTTTTATCGTGGCTATTCTACATCTGCTTTAATGACTTTGTATAACCAAATGTTTCTTGCAGTGCAACAAAACTGCACTGAGCTGAGCTGAACATGTTGGATTCAATTTGTGGCACACATTCATAGGTATGCATAGAATCTACAGCAGAGGTAAGAATTATAGAAGCAACCGAAACAAACAACATCAAGCTTTGGATTCCCTATGCAAATCACAATTCAAACAGTTTTCTAGGGCTCACATTGCCCTGTATTTGATGCAGTAGATGCAGTTGATATTTGCTCCATCCTGTTTGCAGTCAAGGTGTCATCAGTTTTCACCACCCGAGTCCAGCTCATCCGAGTTACACCACCATGAATCATTGTAGCTGTGGTGCCTTGTTTGTCACACAACTCTGGCCTATCTTCAAACTGATTGTCGTCAAACAGTTTGAACTGCTCTATGAATAGCACTATGATCCATCTGGCTGTCCTTTTTGCTTTATTCCATATGTCTCACGATGATTTATTCTGTGTAGGTTTGATTTCAGTTGCTTCTCGTCCATTTATATCCTTGGGGTAACCTGAATGATGAAGTTCATGGTCAGCCAAATAAAATATTGCTGTGCAAATCATTCTGAAAATCAATGCTAACTGTTGTGAACGTTTAGTACCAGAGAGCCTACTAAATGCTAAATTATCAAACCCTGCCCTAATCAGCCCCCCACCCCACCCCCACACTCGCTGTTTGAAACCAGTTTCTGCAGTTAAACTTCCCACACAACCTTCTCTGCTTTGTATGTGGATGAGTGTGGATGGGTCAGGTGTGTAGTCCAGCAATGATAAACTATCATTGCTTTGCATTGGAAAGGTTAAGTGGAACAGTTGAAAAGAAACTGGATAAATTTGGGGACATCATCTACGCATATGGAAGCGAGAGGTTTGGAGTTGAAAAAAGGAAGGAAAAAGTACAAACTATTCCTGGAAAGTCTAGACGGCAGCAGGGGATTGAATGCTTAGTTAGAGAAAGGAGACAGCTGAGGAAGCAATGGAGAAGAGCAGAACAAACTCAGAAGGAGGGACTCAATCTCTTACAAAGGGTCATAAAAAATAAGCTTGCAACATTGCGCAGAGTTGAGCGCCTACGGAAACGCTACAAAGGAGCATGCGAGAACTAACTTTTATAAAGACCCATTCAAATTTGTAAAGAAGTTATTCACCAGTGAGAAGAATGGCACACTAAAAGCATCTAAGTTTGAGCTGGAGTGATATTTGAAGGAAACACATACAGATTCAAAAAGGCAGGAGCCTATGTCAGTTCCGTCAGACATCCCACCTATCAATCCACCAGAATTCCAGTTGGAGGACTGTGCACCTAAGTGGAAAGAAGTAGAGCAAGCTGTGAAAAAAGCAAGGGCTTCATCATCTCCAGGGCCTAATGGAGTTCCGTACAGAGTGTACAAGAGTGCTTCAGGAGTTCTACAAATCCTGTGGAAATTGATGAAAGTGGCATGGGAAAAAGAGGTTGTACCAAGAGCATGGCGCCAAGCAGGTGGAGTCTTTATACCTAAAGAAAATGATTCTACAAGTATCAGTCAGTTTTGCCTTATTTCCATATTAAACGTAGAAGGCAAGCATTATTGCTCAGAGATTGTCAACTTACCTATTAAAGAACTGCTTCATTGACACTTCAATACAAAAAGCGGGCATTCCAGGTTTCCCAGGATGCTTAGAACACATGTGATTTGGCAACAAATTCAATCAGCTAAAAAGGAGAGGAAGGAGCTCCATGTGACATTCCTGGATTTGGCTAATTGTGACAGGATGCGAGTGACGTGGTGCAATAAATACAATGTCCAAACCAGATTCTCCCAAAATATCTGTGATTTATTTAATAAAGTTTAAGAAACAAAATAACAAAAATAACAAAAGAAAAACACTCCTAATCCACGATCCTCCGTGCACGGAAACTGTGCTCTGTTATTCCAGGGACTGTGGGGAGTGGTTGGTGCCGTGCTGTGAGGGAAGTGCTCTGGGGATTGTGCTGGCTCAGTGGCTGCAGCCCTCGCTCCTACTCCTCCGCTGTAAAAACAAACACAGACAGCACGTAACACAAAAACAAAACGAGAACAGCTCCGGCTGGTGGCTCATTTCTCTCAGCGCAAAAGCCCAGGTACTGACGTAGCTGCTTCCCCTTTGTACCCAGCAAATTCCTCCTGCAGTCAGCGCCGCCATGGTTTCTCCAATAGAGGGCTGCCCCGCAGCTGACTGCAATGGAATCGTCCGGAGTACTTGCAGCTACGCGCCCCTCCTAATATGGTCACCTTCCGGTTTCCACCTACCCACCTTTCCCTCACCTTTACACAGCACCCTTTCAAGTTGGGAGGGAGATTTACAGCATTGATCCTTTCTCTCTTTATCACACTAATGCAGATAGTTCAGTGCCACATGAACTTCTTTGGGTAGCATTTGATTTTTTCAGTGTACCAATGACAATAAAAAATTCAGTGAAAGCCTACTTTAGAGAGTTGCAATTTAGTTTTTCAACTTCAGAATTCAGCACTACATGGCAATGCCTAGAAGTTGGAATAATGGCGGGATACACCATTTCTCCACTGGCTTTTACGATGGCAATGGAAGTAATCATTAGGGCATCAAAATGGGTAGTGGGAGGAGAGCGCTTGGCTTCTGGAATGCGACTACCACCAATTCGAGCATACATGGATGACATGACAACCATGACTACAACAGTAACAGGATCTAAAGGACACAGTTCGTGTGGGAGAAGTTAGACAACAAGCAGTGGAAGGGGTTGAAGAGCATAGACAGCAGCGCTTTACCAGGCAAACTAAAACTCTGGTGCTTTCAGTTTGGTCTACTGCCAAGGTTGCTGTGGCCACTGACTGTACGAGGTTTCTTTGACAACAGTAGAGAAGCTGGAAGCTTTAATCAGTTCACACATCAGGAAATGGTTGGGAGTTCCACGCTGCCTCAGCAGAGTGGGACTTTATGGTAAAGGAATACTGCAGTTACCTGTCTCCGTTCTAACCGAGGAGTTTAAGTGCGCCAAGGTCCGACTGGAAATGACATTAGTAGAGTCACGCGACAAATGCGTAAGGGAGGCAGCACCTGTGTTGAAACCTGGAAGAAAGTTGGCAGCAAAGAAAGCTGTTTAGGATGCAAAGGCTGCCCTTCGAATTGGTGATATCATGGGGCAAGTTCAGCATGGAAGAGGGGGTCTTGGTCTCAGTTCAGCTCCTCCTACATGGCACAAGGCAGCCCCAGCTCAACGGAGGAAGCTGGTAGTCAACGAGGTGCAAAAGCAGGAGGAGAGGATGAGGTGTATAAAGGCCATTTCCCAGGGCAAGCAGGGAGAATGGATGAGATGGGAGAGTGTGGAACAACGCAAGATTGGCTGGCAAGACCTATGGTCAATGGAACAGAGCAGGATCAGTTTCCTTATAAGGTCAACATATGATGTTCTCCCATCACCACAGAACCTAAACCTCTGGGTAGGAGAGGATCCCTCATGTCCTTTGTGTTCATCACCTGCAACATTAAGGCACATTTTGACAGGATGTAAGGTGGCTCTTAGCCAAGGACGGTTTACTTGGCGCCATGACCAGGTGCTGCGATGTTTGGCCTTAGCATTGGAAGACAAGCGTAACATGACCAATAAGTTGCCACCTGCTCCATCAAAACATTACACACAAAGACAACATTCCTCCGCCCAGGAGAGCAACCACCAAGAAAAGGTGTTAAAACCAATCCTCGCCCAGGACAACTGGAAGCTGCTAGAGACTGGAAAATGCTGGCAGATGTTGGTCAACGGCTTATTTTTCCACCTGAGATTGCCACCACAAACCTTCGACCAGATATTGTCTTGTGGTCTGGATCAGCACGCCTTGTTCACCTGGTAAAGTTAACAGTGCCATGGGAGGATGCTGTAGATGAGGTGGATGAGAGGAAGAAACTGCGGTATGCTCAACTAGCCACTGAAGCGGAACAGCGAGGATGGAGAGTCTGGGTTTACCCAGTGGAAGTGGGTTGTCGAGGGTTTGTGGCACACTCTACAACCCGGTTTCTCAGAGACGTCGGATTCAGTGGCCAAGAGTTGCGTCGCACAGTGAAGAACTTATCTGAAGCAGCAGAGAGGAGCAGCAACTGGCTGTGGTTGAGACGGAAAGATTCTGGCTGGGGATCTCAAGCACAATAGAAAGAAAGAAACGCTGATGTACAGGTAAGTAAGCTGGGCTGAGTTGAGTGGGGGACGGAGGGGGGTGATGCTGGGACTTCGAGCCCTCTTGAGGTGTCGTGGGCTAGTCGACGAAACACTGAGGATGGAAGGTGCCCACTTGAAGACCCCAGAGATGTACCCTACTTAGCTCAATCCAGACGGTTGTCATGCTGATGCGCTGGGGAGACCGCACTATGGTTGATCCCGGAGCCAGCATCGCAGCCGTTGTGTGTGCTGATGCGCTAGGGAGGCAATAAGCTGATCCCTGGAGCCAGCATTACACTTCAGCCATCAACACCAGACAGAAGGATATCTACATCATCATATGGAAAGAAGCGCAAATGGATGGAGACACATATGGATCACATTAGTTTACTGTAAAGCTACGTCTTAGTTGGTGCTTATCTTGGCGAGAGCGAAGTTCAAATCAGAATGAAGTTTTAACATCTACTCTCATGTAATGGAAATCAAATCATCATCTATATTTTGTGCATTTGCCTTACTACATTCTGTTATTCCAAGCATTCTAGTCTATGGTGATAGATAGATAGATAGCTAGATAGATAGATAGATAGATAGATAGATATAGTGATTTGTTAAATGTTGTTATAGATAAAACAGCTTCTCTTGTCATATTCTGCACTTATTGTAGGCACATTTTAGGAGCAAGTTGAAGAGATCCAATTTGCTCCTGGTAGTCAATCCCTTGGGTAGCTGACAATAATCAGCACCCAGGGGACGAAATGAGATGGCTGGATACTGGAGAGGCCTCAGGAGCTCGATGCAGCATCAAAACTGTTTGTTTTGCTAGATTTTAGAAACAAGCCTGACTATAACTGAATTGGCTTGCTCTTCTGAAAGCTAGATCACATTACAGTACATACAATAGTAGTATTATTGTGCGTGGTCAAAGCATGATTTGGCTGAACAATGAATTATCCAGTATAAATTAACCTTACTGCTTCAAAACTGACCAACCGTGGGATTTACATTACGAGAGGCTGGCCTGTTTTTTGTGGAGCTGAAATTTTACTTCTGAGTTTTTCTTATTTCACCCTTGCTGTGAAACAGAGAGAACTGTATAGATGGGTATGTTATGGAAATAGAAGCACAGTACTTTGAGTGTTGATCTAAATGTTATCAATGATTTATTTTCCAAGTTAGCAATTGTTTTTTTTGGGGGGGGTGGTTGAAACAGACTGAATGTTCCATTAAGTGAACAGGCAGTTGCCTATATAAGACTGTTTATCACAATCATAGACAACATACCAGACAATTGGGACACATTACCTCTCAGTGTGCTTTTAACACACTATGGTATATTTTATTGTTCTGCTGTGTCAATGTCAGGTACTGAAAGTTATGTGCCCCCTCCCTAATGCACAATTCTATGTTAATATTTCACAACATACAGCAGCACTAAAATACATGACTATATAAGGTATAGGATTGCAATATATTATATCACATTTTGTTCATGCATTGTTCTGCTTATTACTCCACAATTGAGATTTCGATCCCTTGCTTTCTGGCCCGTCTTAGATACCTAAGTGATGGTAAGGATTATATAACACTGTCAAAAATAACATAGTTACTACATTTTAATTGGTGTGTGGAATCCTTATGTTCCTGCATACAAGAAAGTGTCCATATGAAAAATAAAAAGCTATGGTGGGCATTACAGTAAGATGACAGGATTATTACATATTGAGAAACAAATATTAATACATTACAGTATTGCATTTTTGTTTTAGCGGTGCAATGTAGGGTTTGGACAAAAAGAATGGTAACAACTAAGATATATAGCTCATTTCCCCTTGCACTGGACTGACTAATTTGCTATGCCACTCACTTTTAATCATGAGGGGCAAGATTATGGTTGGCAGGTGCTTCCCTATCCAAGATATTAATGTTTTAGTGGAACAGTCTCAAAAGTTTATGACTGTGTGATTCTAAATTATAAACTTTACACACATTTCCCTAAACTTCACTAAAGGTTATGGCAGCCTTATCACCCTGTTGACAATGGTATGGCAGGAGTTTCTGTTTGTTTTCTTCAACCGTATATAAATAAGAATATGCTCATTAAACTCGCAATGCCTCTCAAATTAAAAAAAAATTACGGCAAAAGTTGCCTGTAAGCCCGTCCGTCAGCACCAGCACATCTGATCTACAGCCCATTCACAAACCTGCTCATCACATCTGATCTACAACCCATTCACAAACCTGCTCATCACATCTGATCTACAACCCATTCACAAACCTGCTCAGCACATCTGATCTACAGCCCATTCACAAACCTGCTCATCACATCTGATCTACAACCCATTCACAAACCTGCTCATCACATCTGATCTACAACCCATTCACAAACCTGCTCATCACATCTGATATACAACCCATTCACAAACCTGCTCATCACATCTGATCTACAACCCATTCACAAACCTGCTCATCACATCTGATCTACAGCCCATTCACAAACCTGCTCAGCACATCTGATCTACAGCCCATTCACAAACCTGCTCATCACATCTGATCTACAACCCATTCACAACCCTGCTCAGCACATCTGATCTACAACCCATTCACAACCCTGCTCAGCACATCTGATCTACAACCCATTCACAACCCTGCTCAGCACATCTGATCTACAGCCCATTCACAAACCTGCTCATCACATCTGATCTACAACCCATTCACAACCCTGCTCAGCACATCTGATCTACAGCCCATTCACAAACCTGCTCATCACATCTGATCTACAACCCATTCACAACCCTGCTCAGCACATCTGATCTACAACCCATTCACAAACCTGCTCAGCACATCTGATCTACAACCCATTCACAACCCTGCTCAGCACATCTGATCTGCAGCCCATTCACAAACCTGCTCATCACATCTGATCTACAACCCATTCACAACCCTGCTCAGCACATCTGATCTACAGCCCATTCACAAACCTGCTCATCACATCTGATCTACAACCCATTCACAACCCTGCTCAGCACATCTGATCTACAACCCATTCACAAACCTGCTCAGCACATCTGATCTACAACCCATTCACAAACCTGCTCAGCACATCTGATCTACAACCCATTCACAAACCTGCTCAGCACATCTGATCTACAGCCCATTCACAAACCTGCTCAGCACATCTGATCTACAGCCCATTCACAAACCTGCTGAGCACATCTGATCTACAACCCATTCACAAACCTGCTCAGCACATCTGATCTACAACCCATTCACAAACCTGCTCAGCACATCTGATCTACAACCCATTCACAAACCTGCTCAGCGTCAGCTGGCCCGTTCTGCCACAATTCAATTTAATTCTGTCTAATCTCGCCCGGTGAGAAAATGACTCCTTATAATAATGTATTGTGACGGTGGGTCCCGAGGCGGGCTGGTGAAATGGGTGGGGCCGGCATGCTGACTGCTTGTTAACAACCCGGAAGAGCGCACCCCGCGGGTCGGGGGTGTGGTTAGCACGCTGGAGTGAACGGGAGAACTCAGCCTGTGCTTTTCCATCCAGCAAGGTTACCCGCGGTCAGACTGGGGCCCCGCCCTCTTTCATCAAGAGTATTCCGATCCCCAGACTGAGGCACCTGGGCTGGGGGACTTCCATACAGCTGTCATTCTGGAACCTTCCAGCAGGGTGAGGTGTCCGTTCTGGTTTGGTTGGAAAGTGCACCGCCTCCCTCCCAATCTCCTATAAAAGGAGCTGAGATCTGGATCCCAGGGTCGGACTGAGAAAAGGAGAACAGAGTGAAGAGAGAAGGAGCTAAAGAGAGAAAGAGCTAAAGAGAAGAGAAAGCCGACTTGTAGAAGCGTGAGCTGTGGCTGACAGCAGCTTTGTTAAAGTGATTATTAAGGCTAAAACAAATAAAAAGTTTAGCCTTGAAACCTTGTCTTGCATCCTTCTTGACACCGCCACAGTATTATTGTTCCCATTCTTTTTACTGTGCACCTCCCAGCACAAAGCCATGAGAAAGACATACTGTATCATTGGTTAATGAAGGGCAAACAAAGACATGGATGCTGTTAGACTGAGCTCAATATGACCACGCTTTTCAATCGCACGTGTTCACTGGCAGTGTCACTGATTTTTTCTGTCTGTTAGCACCGCGCCAACTCCAAAACTTTTAAAAAGAAAGAAGGGAGAGCTGCCTAAAGCAGCAACAAAGTGTTCTAGGATTGACCTAATATTCAGGTAAGCAATGGGTGCACAACAATTCGGTCCTGACAATCAGGCATAGATTGGACAAGTGTATCCTTAAAAAATTATGAATAATTAAGACACAGAAATGTGTTACAAAAATTTTGTTTGCAGATGATCAGCAGGGGGTTAAATAAAAGTCAATTTTTTAACCTGATACCTTTTCGATTCATATTTGCCAAGCAGCAGCTGCAATTTTTTTTTGTAATTACAGCTGCATATATTGTCAAATCTAAGGTCCAGAATCGATCAACTTCCATCACACTGGGATAACATTTCCCTGACGTAAAACCATTGTGAAAGTCTACTAGACGAACATCTCACCTTTCACTGTCTGCTTGAATTTCTCACAGTCTTACTACCAAATTTTTTATTCAGTGTTTAAGTTATGCATGTTGTTCAAAGCTTCATACCTGCAGCAAAGTTGCTATAACTTTGTATAATTTATTATTATAATTTACTTTTACAACCAGTAAATAAAAAAAATCTTAAAATTAAAAAAATGAAAATCACAATAGAATGTTAGATTACGAGGTGTGAATAGTCATGTTATTACAATTTAACACCATGGCAACGGTAATTTCCATGTAATCATACATGCATTCTACAAGTTACTACCATGTAATAGCAGGAAAAAGAACAAGTTAACCAGTTATTACATTACACGGTTATGTATGCCCCTCAAAATGCTATCAAAATGATTAATAATTACTGTGAATTACTAGGGATTACTTTTAATTTACTTGAAGTCATTACATATTGTGTTGTTATTAAACTCAAGCATGATAGAACATTATTATTGTAAGTTACTTAAAGTAATATGCAAATTGCTCAAATCTCCTAAATTACAAAGTAAAAATGACTCAAGTTATTTGATTACTAATTATTTAAAGTTTTAAAAAAAGAATAACTTTTATATTTAATTGCTACAAATCTGCACCCCCAGCACCCCTAGTTCCAGCGCCCTTGTATTTCAGTGCAGTTTGGAACACAGTAAGTAATTTAAGTAATACTCTCTGTAAGTCACCTTGGATAGGCATCTGTAAATAAACAAATAATAATACTACAGAGTTATTCAAATATAAAATATATTTTGCCTGCTGTTTTCCACTCTTTCTCTATAAGTTGAATCCACCTCCTGATGTACAGGTGTTTTTGTTTGTTGCATCACAAAATCATTGCCGACAATTATTGCTGCTTTGTGGAATTCTGATTTTTCGTGATGTTCTCTCAGTTTTGTAACTGCTGAATCCCAGATTTTTAAAGGACTTGTGTATAACCTGCCAAGTTTCTCTGTGTTTTCTACTGTTTTTCTACCAAAATGCTCACAATATTTACAGTAGGCTCCATCAAAGAAAAAATATTTTTCTCTTTTGTTTATTCCTATTATATTCTTTTTTTTAAACAGTGTACAGCATTTTACAGCTTTTTTTTTTCCTCATCTAACATGGCTGATGGCTAAATGAAACACTGCTGATCCTGGTTTCATACCCTGATGTTTTTTTTTTTGGGGAGAGCAACATTCTTTCTCTGCATTATTCACTGAAAAATAAATACATAAACAAATTAATACATAGGCACGTTGTCATGAGGTTTACAGTCTGCATTTTATTTTAAAATAATAAAATATTGTACAGAAAATCTCATATATAAGCATTTCATTTCTGTCATTATAAACTGTACATGTTCAATAAATAACAAATATTGCTTCTGTTCAAATCTAGTATTTTTATTTATTTATTTATTTTAATGTAGTGTTTAAATAAAAACAAATCTAAATATGGTAAATAGCAAACTAGGTCAACAACACTAAAATCAAAAGAAAAAAATCACAACATTTTGCCAGGGAAAGTTTGTCTTGAAATGCTTCTAAACAGAATATGATTGGAGCCAGTCATATTCTGTAAGATGTTTTCCCACGTAATTCATTGTTATAACCTCCTGTTATTCTCCTCCTGTTAAACTGTTACTTCATTGAGACCACAGGCGCCTAACCCATAGTGCACAGGCAGGCCCAGCACCAGGTAGTAAAGTCAAATGAATACCTGTAGCGCACTTTCGTTTTACCTTAGCCCACTGGTAACACAAAATAAACCATGCTGCTTCACTTTACAGATTACTGTAGTGTGAAAAAATTATATAAAAATAGGAAAATATTATTTTTAATTAAAACCATGATTTTAGCATATTTTCATTTTTTTTACCGTAGCCTACTTAGTACACAATTAACAGAAAACAGAACACACACTTTCCAGAAATAATATTTTTTTAATGTACATAGAAAATTTGACAGTATTTATTGCAGTTTTTTTGTCGTCTTTTCCTTCCGTTTTTGACACCCAGATTTGTGTTTCTTTTTATGTGTAGGTTTGGCAGGTTTCATAATTCTAATGGCTGTTGTGATAATAATAGACATTATGATAATGAGGCTCGACAAAATGCTTGTCAAATTGTTGGAAAGTTAATGTGCCAATTATACAATTTCTTTAAATGTTAGCAGTTGAGCAAGATTCAGGGGGCGGGCGTTGGAGCTGCTTAATCAATGTCTATCATTATCAACTCTCTAAAGCACAATCTTACGCACTTCCCCTGTCTAGCGTTTTCGCTTTGTAGCAAACGCTCAGACGTGCTTCAGCTGAAGGTCACTATATCTAAACTTTGTTGCCTCGCTCCTTTCACTGCAGGTCACTTCCATGCACAGTGCTGCCAAGATACTATCAATCATTTTCCTACCTGCTCCGATGATTCTTCTCATCATTCAGCTTCTCTATTTTGCTGCAGGAGCTCCAACGTTAGTCTTTCCTGCTCCATCCAGTCTCCAGCCCAGCAACAGATCTGATCTGCCTCTGGTTTTTTTTCGGCTTCTCTCAGCTTCTATCGGCCTCACTCGGCCATTGAAAGCATTTTTCTCTGCTTTTTCTGGAGAAAAAACGACTAGGGACCTGTGTATGATGCCTTTTTGATGATGTCAGACCGGAAAGTAAAAATTGTAATGTCAGAACTGGTCCGACATAGGACCGCAAAAGATTAATTTCTATTACAAAAAAAAAACAAAAAAAAACCAGGACCTGCAATCCTTACTGAGCCATTTCAATTACGCAATTCACACCATCCCCCAGGCTAGAACCTTCATTTCACGTCTTGCTTCTTTTCTACAGCATCAAGTCAGGAAGCGCAGAAAAGTATATCCGCACAATCCAGAAAGGACATCAAAGGTGTGCATTTATTAATTCAAGACTGGAACAGGCTCTCCCTATTCTACGAAGACTACATCTCAGCCCCTCAAGACTTTTCAGACACCTCATTTCTAGGTTTCAGGGGTTTCATGAATCACCAGATTGTGCAGATTGCTGCAGCTCCGGTCCCATTGCAGGCGTTCTATCCACAAGGTTGTCCAGCACCTCTGTAACTGGGCTCAAAACTAGATTCTTCTTTTCTGTTCAATCAAGACTTGATCCTTGTTTTCATTGCACGCAACAGTCTCTCTCCATCTGGCTCTAGGCACAATTAAATCATATATTAGTGGGATCCAGTATCACTATCGTTTATCGCAGTTTTCCCCTACCTTGCTGTCTATCCCAATAGTCTGTCTCACACGGACACAGAGTGATTAAAGAATCATTTTTTGACCTTACTAAATAAAATAAGTCATGCCTTATCATTATAGAACAGTGAAATATAAAGCCTGTGGTTCCATTTATACCATTCACAATTTCTAATAGTTTTTCTGTAAACTACCAAGTTTATTTTCTGTCTATATCTGATTTGTCTGGCTAATGCTAATCCAGAATGTTCATCTCATCCTAACTGAGCCAGTTAGCATTGTCTATTTTTCATCTTCAATAAAAATCATTCAGACATCAATTTGTTAATAGTTGTCAGCACTGCTATCAAATTAGTTATTGATGGTGCGGGTAAACAAAACACTGCAGTGATTAATTATTTGTGGGACGTATTGTGACATGATGGCTAAGCCCTTCAAAACACTGATTAAACTCATTACAGGAAAATAATCGCCATCTGTTATCTTCAATGACAAAAACTGACTATCTAGTTACAGTGCCTCAAAAGTGTCAGCTGAATGATATGTGAGCCCTTGGACAATAAATCAATGAGCACCAGCAATAAAACAATATATTTTCATTTTTCATGGCATTCAATTACACAGTGTGTACATCAACTTAAATACTGAACCAACTGGTCAAGTTTATATTGTAAAAAATGTTTTTAAAAATACAGCAAAATTTACCTTATTATATTTGCAAATAAAGGTGCTGAGAAAAAGTCCTTATTTGTAAATCATTATTTCAGGAATGTTTTTGTTCAAGACTGTTTTTTTTTATTTTTTTATTGATAAATCTAGTTTCCAGTTCATGAAACCTTTTCACAACTGTTTGAGGAGGGTTAGCCGTTCATTTTCGCTTTTCGAAGCACTGTTTAATCAAAGAGAATGTTTATGAAAAGATTTTTAAAGTCTAAAGCAAATAAAATGCTTTAACACAAGTTAATACATGGGTTCTGAGGGGAAATACAGCTGTGTTCTTTCTACTTGAAAGGGGTTAAAGAAAAATGTCTCTCAATTTGAAACACATTTTCTACTTAAATGTGACTGCAGCTTAAATTAATCTAAATGATTATTATTATTTTAATACTGATGGGGATTGTTTCTGTATGTTTTAATAATTCATTGACGTGACTGGGTTATATTAAATTATTTCACTGCATTTAACTCAGCTGGAACCCACAATGAATCTAAATGAAAAATCTATGACTATTTAATTATGTGAGAAAGTAAATGGTGTGAAACTTCTTTGCTTAATTTTTTTTTTTTTTATGTTATAGACTTTTTAGACTATGACGCAAAGACTGAGCATCTTATTGCAAGCATAAGTCACAGTAGACAGTACAGTGCAGTAAATGCAGAAACAGTTAAACTTACCGGTAGATAACTTATGTTTTTGTTTAATAACATACAACTGAGTAAGTGACTTCAACTACACTTTAAATACTTAGTAATGTTATCTGTGGTTCCACAGAAATTACATTATAAATGCTCAACCTGTCTAAATGTAATGTAATTACAAAAGACGCAAGCAACAGCAAACATGTTTCATTTAATAATTCACATTCCAATGTATTGTAACTACACAGCCATTTGTGTAATAATAGTGTCACTACTGTGTAATTACTGAGTGTGTTTAGACAAAAGTCAAAAAGTCATCATTTTGTTGTCACATTGAACCTTTTTGGTGCAAAATTCTCAGTACTGCTTTTAAAATGAGGGTTTAATCATCCTTGATGCAAAAGAAAATTAATTTGTAATTTAGCAGACGCTTTTATCTAAATCGACTTACAGAGACTAGGGTGTGAACTATGGTTCAGGTACAATAGGTCCTTGTTTGTTTTGCGTCTCATCCGAAGGACGGAGCACAAGGTGGTTAAGTGACTTGCTCAGGTTCACACACAGTGAGTCAGTGGCAGAGCTGGGTTTAAACTGGGAACCTCCTTGTTACAAGCCCCTTTCTTTAACCACTGGACCAGCAAGTCAAAAAGGCTATCATCTGTATATTGCTTGCATGGGTTTTGTACAATGTAAAGCCATGCAATGTCAGCACTGACCAATCTTATATGATGGGTTTGGTACAACGATTGTTGTTATCCACAGATGTTGTTGTTCAGACTATTACTGTATGCTCAGCAACCAATATATATACTGTATATATATATATATATATATATATATATATATATATATATATATATATATATATATATATATATATAGTGCAAAATCACAGGTAAATTGCAAAATTGCAGCATGTGGTAATATTGTATTATATACAATGGCGGGGACAACCCGCTAATTGCACTTAGCAAAACTGGATTTAATAGCATTTTCTTTTTATGAGTAGAAGAAATAAGGTACTTAAGGTCTGTGCAAACAGATAGATGAAGTAAATTCATTTTCTGAATTTGCAATGACCATCTAGGAATTACACATAGACCACAAAATGGTCCCTACACCACAGATTTTGCATCATGATACTATACAATATCTATCATGGGTTTAACTGAAGATTTTCTTTAAAAAAAAATAGACCTAAGACAGACCGATAATCTTCATGACCAGCATTAATAATTGATATCTTTATTTTTTTTTTTAAACCATAGGGACTGCTTCTGAAAAGCTCAGAATAACCACTAAAACCAAGCTGCACACTTCTATCTCACCACTGAAATCCATCTTTCAGGAGCAGCAGCCCCATTGGCAGATAGTATATTAAGCAGATATGAACTTAATATTATGAAGATGTGGATGATATAACGTATCCCTTTAAGTTAATTCCATCCATCAGTAAAAGTGTTGGTGAGCTTCATGAATGACAACACCTAACATTTTAAGGAGACTTTATCTAGCGTTGCTTATGTGTAATAATACAATGACATACTACTGTATGTTAAGCAGTTACATTACCTCACAGTTTATCCCAATGCAGTACAGTCCTGAACACACATCAGTCCCAGGACTCTCAATTGTGTTGAATGATGTTGACTGGCACCCAGCATCAACTGTGAGAAGATCTAGCAAGGCGCTGGAGCATATTGTAGATTGAAATGGTATAGTAAGTCGGAGCCAGTTTAAAGTGCCCTGCAGGGCTATATAATATCCCTTCTCTGCAGGGAATCAGGTAAGATCATCTTCGCATGACAATTCCCAGGCTGCCAGCTGCATGGATTGATTGATAAAGATTAACCTCTCGTACAACCCAAAGATAAGATGTCACTCTGCTGGTAAACATTCCAGGGCTCGCTGCAGTGGAGGCTGACAGAGGGATTGTGTGTCCAATTTCAGATTAAGGTAAAAGAGGAATGGACTGGTGGAACTTTGGAATGATGCTGAATTGCTTTTTTTTCAATGCTTTCTATCATCAGGGCAGCAATTACCACAGTTATAAGATATTACCACACCATTTTATATTATTATTTTGCAACATATCCCTAGCCTTAGTCATTTTAATTTAATAATTATTAAGCTATTTGGACAAATCACTTAACAGTTTGTAAGAATCCTATCTCTGTAAGAGATACCACACAAACAATGTGTTCAATTGCAAAAAACATGAACAGGTAATTATCATGCATGATATCATGCTGAGTAGTTTTGGACATATAAACATTAACAAATTGTCCCATGACATGTACAATACAATGTAACTACTAAAGATTGCTATGGTTTTACAGCAGTAAACTTATGAACAGTACAGAGTATTATAAAAGCTAATCTATCCAAATTGAAAGACGCAATACATTTGCCAACAGAGTATCATCTGTAATTACAGAGAAGTGGAAACATTTGAGACCCGCATCAACAGCCTACCAGATGCCCAATATCTGTACTTTTTATTTTGGTGAGTTGAGTTACACAGTAACCTACTCTTCATTGTCAGTGCCAGGATTGACTGGAAGGCCTCTGATTGGTTTACAACACAGGAAAGCTGTAAGCATGGCTGCTCTTAATCCCTCATTGGGGACACAGCTTTGATTTCAAGAAGGACACAGATATGAGTGAATTAGAGTATCCAGTTTCTGTTTGAGCAGGTCTTCCCTGTAATGGCAAAAACAGCTGGCCATCATAATTTATTAATACAATTAATTTAGGAATGCAAATCAAGGTGGCAGACATACTGAAAGTTATGAATGTGAAGTATAAATTAGTTTAGCTACAGTAAAAGTTTCATTAATAATATTATAAACTTACGATCAAAAGCATCAATAACTAAATAATAATTGTATTTATAATGTTATTTGTTTAAACTTAAATTGAATGAGAGCACTCATTATGCATGGCAGAATTTCGCTGGGGTATATCCTTTGACATGGCTATTTTTGTTAAATTCAGTGATTACTTATTCAGTGCCTATATAAATGTACTTACTACCTAACATACTGAATCAGGCACTAAATCAATCATTCTCAATGTATACAATCAATAAAAAAAATTTGATTCAGAGTCAATTTATTCCAGCAGATGCTTCTTGGTCTTGTACATTAGGCGGACAAGAAATCATTACAAGCACTTTCGTGATCGATTCCATCTTAATCTACTCCAGATGCTTTACATTGATCACTGCTTTCCTGAATGATACGAGTTGAGTATTCTTACACATCAGCCCTCAAATGACTCAGCTACTTTAAATTTACAAACAGAACAATTCATTGTAGTCTAAAGATAATAATATTAAAACGCGCCCTATTCAAAACATTTTAATGATTGTTTTAAGACAGTTTACTTTTATTTAATTTTTTTTAAAGATCACTCAATCAAGTTTGTAGTTCTTGAAATCATTTCAAAGTGAATGTTTAAAAAAAAAAAAGCCCTTAAAAGCATTCCTTAATATGGTCTTGTTTTTTTTTTTTTTGTTTGTTTTTTATGTTTTTGTTTTTGTTTTTTTGTTTGTTTTATTTTCTTTTTTGCAAATAAGGCCTAGAAATTAATTTTAAGGATCATGGTGAAACTGTGCCACTATTTTTAATATATTTATTAACACCTTGTATAGCTGTTGTTGTTCTCCCAATAATTAACCAAACTCAGAATACAAAGAACTCTTAGACTACAGAGTGGCCTTGTAACAGCACAGTCATCTAAAAACAGGGAAAAAAAAAATGTATATATATACAGATGACTGTGCTGTTACAAGGCCACTCTGTAGTCTAAGAGTTCTTCGTATTCTGAGTTTTATTTGCTCATTTGAAGTGTGTAGAAAGCATGAGGAATCTTGCAAACGAGAGGATGCCATTTGGCCCATCTAAGCTTGTCCGGTTCCTAGTAGCTGATGTGTCTCAGTAGCACCTTTTTTCATGCCTCCCCCATGAAAAAAACGTTTACTGTACATCTCTGTGGCCCATATCATCAGTGAATGAGTGAATGTAATGACTTTTATAATAGGGAATGGTGAAAAATCTTTTTTTAACTGTTTAGGGAATGAAGGTGATTCCTGTATATTATTCAATGGCAAGGATCACCCTCCTATTCATTTCAGTGGTTAATGTGAAATCGCCCGTGAGCCTCACACCCATTATTAGTAATGAGGACCACAGCGAGCAAAGTCATTTAGTTCATTAACACATTATGAAATCTGTGTCTCTTTACGATATTGAAAATCATTGGAAGGAATTATGGATTCAAAATGTGTGTCTGTGCTTCCTGCTACACTTTGTAGATTTATGCGATTCATGGTCTCAAAGTAAAGTTTTCTAAAATAAATGAAAGTATTGTATAAGAACTGGAAGAGTCCAGACTTCCATTGATGCTGTGGAAGTTTGAAAACGTGTAAGAAATGACCACCATGTGTTAATCACAGCGGCTCAAACAATGTACAAAAAGAGCAAGGCTCTCCCTGCGACAGAATCACAATACAGCTGGTACTGTAAGGTTAGATGTCCTTCCCAAATCTGTAGGCCCAGAGCTTCACACAAAGCATCCTGGAATGAGTGCTGAGTTTGTGCGAGTCTGTATAGAAGTAAAGTGTCACCAAACTAAATATTCTGCAGCATTTCATTCTTGAAATCGTGTTGGAACAAGTATGTTGGAACAAGGTTACCAAGAGCAGCTTTGCTGGTAAACTGCTATTTCCACTGTCAACACAAGATGGCACTATACATTTGTTAAAAAAAAAAAAACGTTTTAAGGGACTTGTGTCAGTTCAAGAGAAAAAAATAACATGCAAAATAATAATAATAAAGAATCATTCTGTTCTAAAATAATTATGGAATCAGCTTTTTATAAAGCAAAAAACGAGTTAGGACAAAACTGTGTTTTTACAGCAGTAATACTTTTAGCACTGTAATCAAAACTATATTTTAACTATATCCAAAACAGGCTTACAAAAAAATAACACTTTATTTTAAGAAACTAATGCCAGACCTAGCATTTCAATACATTTATAGACATCCATGTACATTATGTATGTATGTATTGTGGCAGACTGGGGGGAAGAGGATGTAGTCCAGGAGGGGCTAAAGGACTACATCCCCCAGAATTCCATGGGAGAGAGCCAGGATGAGGTTCACCTGGCTCTAGTTATGAATGAATGCCACCTGCCTGCAATTAGGTATTTAAACAAGGAGAAATGTTTGTTCAGTCTGTGTGACGAGAGAGGCTGTCACTGTGAAGAAGACCTGTGTGGTTTGTCAAAAGGTACTGTGTGAACCTTTTTGTTTATGTGTGTTTATAAGTGTTTTGTTTAATCGGTAAACAGCTTAGCCGTCCGATTTTAGTTAAGTTCAAGAAAACAGTTTAGTTAGTACTCATGTGGGAGTTAAGCTTTTTGGTTTTCAGTTATTTTATTTCTGTTAATACAAATTATTTAGAAGAATACAATCACATATTTAAGGACTGTCTAGCCTATACATGCCTAGAAATAGATATTTCTGCGTGTGAAATAAAAATAAAAACAGCAGAAAGAGACGGGGGTGGTTACTGGTGTTAGAAAAGGGAGAGTCAAGCAAGTTCTGTCTCATCTTTGGAATGCAGAAAAACAAACAATTCATGGAGTTGGCCTTGGAGGAGATATCAGATGTTGCTAGGACTGAAACTGTTAAGTATGACCAGCTGCATAGTGTTTGGCAAATAAAACATAAAAAAACCCCATCTGCCCCCAGAGCAAGGGGTTCAGCTGCTTTTACACACTTTTACAAATGTTATATTTTGTCCATTTGCCTGAGGGGGAGTACTGAGAGATTTTATTCCAGCACTCCGCAACATAAAACAGGGCAAAACAGGGCAAGTGGGTTTTTTATTTATTTATTTGTTTTTCTCTTTACAATCTATATCACTAAATAATAAATTACAACAGGTTGTAAAAATGTATTCTAAAAGACCCTTTGTTTTCAGTTTTCATTTCACATAAAAAAAATCCAGAGAATTTATCAGTGCTGTTTATTATTATTATTATTATTATTATTATTATTATTATTATTATTATTATTATTATTATTTATTGAAACCAGGTGAAACTCTATGCAATTGCTTAATTCTCAAGTTTGATCTAGGGAATGTCAGGGGAACCATTGGGGGACATTATTACTTTCTTCTATTCGCTGTGAATGCAAGCACCTGTCATATAGATAGTAGCTACTGTTGGCCCAGACTTCACCAATTACGGTAACACTTCATATTAAGGTGTCATTTATAAATACTTTATTAACATTTATAAATACGTATGTTATTAACACATTATAAATGAGTAATGCACAAGCTGTAATGTATTAATAAAGCATTATAGAACAAAGTATACATCTTAATAGCAGTATCTACAAATGTTTT
Organism: Acipenser oxyrinchus oxyrinchus; assembly: GCA_030684275.1. Classification (NCBI taxonomy): domain Eukaryota; kingdom Metazoa; phylum Chordata; class Actinopteri; order Acipenseriformes; family Acipenseridae; genus Acipenser; species Acipenser oxyrinchus. The sequence continues at coordinate 3,561,838 of CM060251.1, read as the reverse complement.
TTAAATACATCCTATATAATGTTTTAGTAAAACAAGATGACATTTATAAAGCGTTTATTGACACATTATAGGTGCTTGTGGCAAAGTGGTAAGTGGTATGTGCAGGTGCAAGGGTAATGCAGTGCAGTAATGAAACATAGAGAGTTATAATCTGGTTTGAAACAGTTTTTATTTGTATCCAGGTCTGGTGACCAAATAATAATCCCTGGTAATACACAACGTGTGGTGCACTGAGTAAATAACAGTGTTACAGTCCCAAATAATAAACACGAATATCCGTCACACAATATACTAACACGGTCACCAGTCCTGGGTGCGTGCAGTAGTGCTCGTGGTGGGTGATAACAATTATACAGTGACTGTGGTGTGGTGTTGTTCCGGGTAGCGCTGGCCACGGCGACAGCTCCGGATACGTGTCAGCTGTCTAGTGATTTACAAAACAAAAGACAATTACTAACAGCAACAAGCAAACAAAAACACTCACAAATCCTTTTTATATTTTTGGGTTTCTCCCGGTCCCTCCAGTTTCGCTCTTGCTCAAAAACCAAGCGAAGGAGTAGATTGTGATTCTCCGTCCCCTTTTATGCTATCACGCAGGACCCCTTGGTAAAGGAGTGCAGCTGTCTCTAGTATCTGCAGCTGCTACGTCGTTTTCCTTCCGGGTCAATACATTCCTGCAACGGCGTCTCGCCTTCTTCCAGTCTGACTGACTTCCCGGCCTGGGGAAAGAACTGTCAGGCCAGCCTGTCCAAAGACCTCTACTTTTGCTACTTAGCGCCCTCACAGGTCGGGAGGGAGATTTACAACCAAAACTCATTGTATTTCTGTCACAGTGCTTAATAGATGTTGTATAATGTATCAATAAGGCATTATAGAACACGATTGTAACATAATTTACAAATGCTTTATCCATACTTAATAGATGCACCAAAACTCTGAAGAGTGGTGGGTCCTATATTGTCAGTGCATGCACAAGATGTAAAATGCCAACAGTACACAGCTTGTGCTGTTAGTAAATATGCAACTTAAAGTATGTTAAACTTTAGAAAGTATGTTTAGGGTGTAATATGAATGGAATGTCATGGTCATGGGTTTTCTGTACTTTAAGTATAATGTCACATTGTATGCTAGGAGAAAGCTAATACAAATGCATTGCAAAAGATTGAACAATGCAATGACATTGTTTCACTGAGCTCTAGAATGGAATATAATATTTCTTATGAAATGAGTGAAAAGGGAAAATTCTGTCTTATACAATGATGTAATATGTATTATAGAGAGAATGGTGCCATAGACATGCAAGTAAGCCTCAATGATGTATTCAAATGAAATGTTCACTTCCATTATGTTCTAGCATGGAACTGTTTTGAGTATCAGTAAGATGATTATGATTTGCACCCCCCTAACGAGTCCAAATAGTTCACAGCATACCAAGCTGTTATCTATTAGATAGTTAGAAAACAATCTGCAACACCCTAACTAGTGTCAAACTATTTACATGTATAACATTCCAATACATATGTTATAACTATCTACAGAACAGTTGTAAAGCATTTTGCAACCTCCAAAGTGTCAAACGATGTGCTTGTATAATATATCAATAAACAATAACCATAACAGACATGTATAAAAAATATCCAAAAGGAAACAGATACTTTCAAACAGCTTTTTTATCTTAAAAAAACATGTACACAAGTAACATGCTTTATCATATTATCACAGGATATTAGCATTATCAGTAGATATGTAAGTGAAAATAATTTCTGTTACATTCATTGTAAATCAATAAATCCTTTAAAGACTTTAAAACTAGCAAATAGAGAGACTAAACTGCTGACACAGGGGTCGATATCAAGATCACAGATCTCATTATCTAAGTGCAATACCTTATTATTAGGCTTCCAAGCCATAGGCTGGGGAAGCCTATTGCTTTTGTTAGGATTATTCGGCTTCCAAGCCAAAGGCTGGGGAAGCCTATTGTTTTTGCTGTGTTTATTATTATTATTATTAGTATTTTTCTTCCCAAACATCATTGTAGAGTTATGAAAACGCATACGTAAGTAGATGCCGATGGCTGGACAACCAGACTGGCGTCGCCGAATGAAAAAGTCACATGGTTCGACTGCCATATTTCGTGGAAATTTTGGGATTTTTTCAAAACTCTTGCCTTTAAAAACAACTTAAGGTGGAACTATGACAATGGCAGCAGATAGTGCAGCAATGGCCTATAAAAAACATATGTTCAATCGAGGTCGATTGAACAATTACTTTGCCCGCTACGCTGGATTGGTGCCAAATATTTAACAATCTTCTTGTCTTAAACCGCAACGTCAATCGACACCTAAATTGTCACGCATGTTCATGACCACGTCCTTTCTCCGTTTGTAAAATCCACGCTTTTTCGCTAAAAAACAAGGCCGCGGCGTGCAAATAACCGTTTCACGACGGCTCTATTTTCATACGTTCGTGCATAAATCCAAGGTGCAATACACTACAGTCATGAAACTTTACATAGAGACTCACGTAAAGTACTGATGATATGAAAATGACACATTTTGGTCACATGGTTTGGCAGCCATATTGATAATTGTAAAAAAAAACTTTTGCATCCCATAACAAGAACAATGTTGTACTTATGCTCTTAAGTGTCGACACAATTGTACAGACCGTTGGAAAGTAATAACTGCTCACATGGCGTGGTGGCCATATTGGAATTTACGTTGAAATTTTAACTCCTAGGGCGTGCCGACAGGGTCAAAGTTATAATGGAACATGTATAGGAAGTCATATGTGCTCTATGAAAAAATGTCATTGCCCGTGACCTCTGACCTCTCCTAAAGGTCAAACGGTGATGTATGACATCATCAACATACGCAACTGGCTATAAAACTGCCTATAACTTCTTATCGGCTGCACCAAAATGCACAAGATTTGACACAGATGTAGAGGACTATGGGATGTTGTGCCATGGTCAATATGGCGGCCTTTGATCACATGGTGTGGCAGCCATCTTAGATTTAATGACAATTTCAGGGAATTTTCAAAAGTCTTCTCATATTTGTGCCAAAATTTACACAGTTAGCACAGCTGTGATGATAACATGTCATCTATAATAACCAATGCGCTTAAATTTCATGATAACTGCTTGGAAGCCTTTATAGTTGCTAGCAACTCTAGTTATTGTTATTATTATTATTATTATTATTATTATTATTATTATTATTATTATTATTATTATTTTATTTTTTTCTGCCAAAACCTGCTCAAAAACTCATGAAATTCATTACACTGGTAGATGCCTATGGATGATAGTTGGTGATATTCAGCAAATTTAATAACTTCTTATCGGCTGCACCAAAATGCACAAAATTTGACACGGATGTAGAGGACTATGGGATGTTCTGTCATGGTTAATATGGCGGCCTTTGGTCACATGGTGTGGCAGCCATCTTGGATTTAATGAAAATGTTGGATAATATTCAAAAGTCTTCTTCTCATGAACGGTAAATAGTACAGCTGTGAAAAAGTACATAGTGCGCTCATGTCCACGATTGATTCTACTTCAAGAAAAATGAATCAGTCACATGGTGTGGCAGCTATGTTGGATTTTGTGTAAAACGCTTAAACGACAACTCCTCATGAACCCTTTGGCCGATTGACGTGAATCTTGGGTATACGTTACAGTTGTGATGATAACGTTTTATCTATAATAACCAATGCGCTTAAATTTCACGATAACTGCTTGGAAGCTGTAAAGTTGCTTGCAACTCCAGTTATTATTATTATTATTATTATTATTATTATTATTATTATTATTATTATTATTAATATAATATTATTATTAGGCTTCCAAGACGTAGGCTGTGGAAGCCTATTGTTTTTGTTAGGATTATTATTTATTTTCTTTCCTGCCAAAACATGCTCAAAAACTCACAAAATTCGGTACACTGGTAGATGCCTATGGATGATAGTCGGTGATATTCAGCAAATTTACGCAAGTCACATGGTTCGGCAGCCATATTAGATTTTGCAGAATTTGTTAAAACGCCTATGTATCGGAAACCACTTACTGCAGAGTTCTGAAAATTGCTATACATGTTGAGGGATAGTCCACGATTAACTGTTGTTAATATGAAGCTGATTGGTGCTGTGGTTTGGCAACCACATTGATTAATGCCATAAAATTACCATAAAAATATAAAATCATCAAAATTCAAACATCTTCTTCTCTGAATCCGCTTATCTGATTGAAACAAAAATTGGAATAAAACATCTCAGTATGGTCACCTGTTACGCTTGTTCAAGGGAAGTTGCTACTGTGAAAATCATGGCATCCACGCTGCATGACATCATCAACATACGCAACTGGCTATAAAACTGTGTATAACTTCTTATCGGCTGCACCAAAACGCACAAAAGTTGACACAGATGTTGAGGACTATGTGATGTTGTGTCGTGGTCAATATGGCTGCCCTTGGTCACATGGTGTGGCAGCCATCTTGGATTTAATGAAAAGTTTGGACAATATTCAAAAGTCTTCTCATGAACGGTAAATAGTACAGCTATGAAAAATTTTGTACATAGTGCACTCATGTCCACGATTGATTCTACTTAAGGAAAAATGGATCGGTCACATGGTGTGGCAGCTATGTTGGATTTTGCGTGAAACGCTTAAACAACAACTCCTCATGAGCCCGTTGGCCGATTGATGTGAATCTTGGTTATACGTTATCTTTGTACTGTCCTCTAAAAAAATTAGTCAGGAAAAAGTTCCTACATCAACAAACATGACCGCAATTAGCCAATCAATATGGGTGATATGCCAGTTTGACCAAATTTTACCCTGAAATGACATTCGCACCACTGGGGATAGCTGTTAACATGGTACAGTCAACAAGCTAGAGAAAAAATCTTTCTTAAAACGGCCATTTTTTTGCTGGTGTTTAACTAACTCATGTAACTTAATTACAGTGGAAAGGATGATATTAATTCACACGTACACATAGTATATAAAGACACATACTGTAAACTACTGTTGCAGCTGCATCCAGGTGAAAAAATAAAAATAAAAAAATAACCTGCACTATGCTTTTTAAACCAGAAGACAATCGAAACAAACACAAAAAAATACATAATACATGAGCTTTACAAGTCACATGAATACAGTTTGTTTAAAAATCATTATATAATTATTTTTACGACTGAACTGTGGTCAAACACAATCATAGGTCCTGAATCTGTTCCAACAAACCCGCGCGTGTAACCCATTTAAAAGACGCGGGGGCGGGGGGCACTTTGCGGCCGTATCTTTAATTAAAGGAGTTATTTTTGTAATGAAATGTATACACAAAACTGTTCAGAATCGCTTACTCTATGAAATAGAATTGTAACTGTAAAGATCGTGTAGTTATTCAAGGAGAATAAAAAGTGGACTTCTTTTTAAAGCACTGTGGCAGCTACAGGATCTACTCAGGCAGGCTGACATACTACTCATATCAATATATAAATGATGTTTAATATGATATTTGTTTGGTTATTTGTATGTTTTAAAGTGTTTCTAGTATAAACCTACCTATCAATGTGTTGATAAGGCAATGGGAAAATTCAAAGTCTCAAAATAAGCTATACGCAGTTTGTAAAACTTATGAACAAATTTGTTTTATTAAAGCTACCATGAGTATAATTTCTGCAGAATGTTAACATATAACAGGCGTCAGTTACGTTCTACCTTTTATTTGAATTATATTAAGTTGTATTTATAGGGCTGTGTTTACAAATAAATCGTCTCTGATTCAGTAGTATCTACATACGGAATTCAAGTGAATGGGTATACTGTACTGATACGGTGTCTATGTTATTACATTCATAGTTATAATTAAGACTAAACTGATAAAACCACAATCGCATATCCTCAATAGGTGGCAACGAAGCAGCCAGTGTATTTAAAAGACGTATGGAGGTTCTTTTTTTTTTCACTTATCACAATATACATGATTAACTAAGGTGTGCAATATAAATAACTTGTGTAATATACATGATTAAGATGTGCAATATAACTGGGCTACTATTGATGTGCAATAATTACTATTTATGTGCAAACTATAATGAGTTTATCAAGTGTGCAATATGATGTTTTTGATTCAGCCGGATATAATGTTTATTGGGCCAGATTGTTAACTATTGAGTGCTATAATATAACTTTGGATGTGATTTATTATGAAATAATTTGTTCTGTATTTGAGCCAACTCTCCAAAAGGTCTATTACCTGCAGAGCACAATAACTGCTCAATTTGTACTGTCTCTCTGGGTTCTGTTCCAGCTTCTTCTCTCCTCTGTCCTGTTTATAATTCCTCGGCATAGGATTTGTGTTACTCATGAATCGTGCACATGTTATGTCCTAGTAGCGGTTTGGTCACAATTAAATATGGTGAATTGTGTATTTGCCAGTCACCCCTGATAGCTGATCGTTACACTATTATCACTTTCTATTGCTTAAAAAAATGCACATTAAATGATAGTGTTATTAAAATATACAAAAACCAATACATGCTGTAGACTTTATTTTATATTGCAAAATGAAGAATTGGGCACCACACGCTCACCCACGCTCACACACACGCACACAAACTCAAACAAAGAGTGATCTAGAATTTAAACAATGTTAGCCTCTTATATGCATTATTTTCAAAGTCTATATGACTGCATACTATTTAGAATTTTGTGTGCATCCAAATACAATTTAAATAGCTTACTAACCAATAATTCCAGTATGTGGGCCAAAATTGACATAGTTAGCCAGTTGTGATGATAACGCTTCATTTATAATAACCAATGCACTTAAATTTCACAATAACTGCTTGGAAGCCGTAAAGTTGCTCGCAAGTCTAGTTATTATTATTATTATTATTATTATTATTATTATTATTATTATTATTATTATCATCAGCTCAGTGGGGTGAATAGACTTTGTTTTACTGATGTGCTCACTATTATTATTTTAAAATCATAAGGGGATCATATTGCTGGCGGGTAATCTCAAAACACCACAAATTAAAAACTCTGCTTTCTTAATTCCTATATATTTCAAGTATGGATAGCAAAGGAAAAAAAAAGATTGCTCTAGCCTTGCTATACCGTAGGAAAAAGAAAATAAATACTAGGTCAGTGTGTGTTCATGACATATTAAAGAACAGGAATAACGATCCTCCAAGCATTCACTTTTTGGTGTGCATCCCGGTAGATATTTAGGGTTGTGATGTACAACTCTGGGTGCTCGGACACATACAATATTAACTTATCTTCCTACATATTAATTGTTCATTCATTCTCTGTGAGCCTGCTGTCTTCTTCTGATTGGCTGCTGGTAATATACGTCATGAAGTGGCACAGCAAATTTATTTTTATCTCTTGGGCCCCTTCATTATGAATGACTTGATTGAAAACAATAGCTTTCCTTTTTTTTTCAGTGCGGTGCTTGAGCGTCGCATTCAGTGAGAACGCCCCATAAGTATAGGCCTACATTTATTTGCCTCCGAGGCATTAAAGATTGCAGGTTTGATTACTTTCAGAAGGGATAACAATGTATTATGTTATAGATTTATACTGTCAGTGTTCTAATGTTTTATAGATTTGCATAGCATGCCATTTATTATTGGTTGTTTTCAGTACCTTTTAAATGTGGTGTGTATTGCCTTCATTAAAATAATTTAAAACAAGAAGAAAAAAAAACATTGCTAATGTAATGTGAAGACATTGTTTTGAGTACAAGCATTTTTAAAATTGTTTTTCAGTTCATTCCTGACACAAGCATTTCTTTATTTAAGAAATACAAGCGCACCAGACTATATCCAATGCTTAATTTGACCACCCTACCGCATAAGATACATAATTGTATGTGATTACTGTATGAGTCAGATACAGTAAGCCGTATTTCACGAAATGCTGCCATAAACTACTCTAGTGTACATCTCTCAATAATAATAAAATAATGTGTTGATTTTTTTTTTTGACAGGTGGTGTCCCAACTGCACTATTGTCAAGTGCTAAACCGAAGTTTTAAAGGAAAAAATAAAATGGCAAGCAGTGAAATTAGCTGACCTGGAGTCGGAAAGGGATTTCCTTCAATAGCAACTGGATGCCTGTGAGTAAAAACTATTAGGTGGCTCTCTATTCCAGGATACTATTTAGCATGTTCTAGTACTCTAGTACTCTGGGTTCTAAAATGATATTGTATTGTGTTTGTAATTGTGAAAGTTCAGTACAGTACACCAGTAATCTTCATTGCTCTCGTAAACAGTTCTCATTCTGTGCAGCAGATGGTAAGTAATGTGTGAATATGTGAACCTTCTATAAAAAGGCTGTCGAGTTGTCTATAATACATAAGCTTTTTGTCATATAATACATACATATAAAGACATTTACAGCATGATTCTCAAAATGGGCAAAATAAGAACTAGGTCACAATGATTTCTAAAAGCTGATTTGGGTCACCTAAGTATATGGCTTTCAAAGGGTTTAGATTAAATGAGTCGTGCATTCACTTGTGGATGCTTTAAAAATACAAATCAAGTGATGTGGTTACATTAATCAGGTTTTAAAATTAATTTTGCGACCTAGTTCTTTTGCCCCTTTTGAAAACCATTCTGATAATGTCTATTAGACAAGGGATAATTGATGTGATTTACAGAAAGTTGTTTTAAAAGTATATTTTTAGAAGCACCAAAGTGTGGTTTTTTTTGGAGTATTTCTGTATTTTTTTTTGTCTTCAAAGCTACTTTTTTTTATCTGATCTTTACTGTAACAGGTCCAAAAGATATCTGCTAACATTCATTTGTCTATTAGTTTCCATATTTTTGAGCCACTGAGCATTTTTAAAACAAGAAAGCAGGATGTGTCTCTGTGACAGAGCTCAAATGATTCTTGGTGTTAGATCTCCCTCCCGACCTGCGAGGGTACTGTGTAAAGGGAACAGAGTACCCTGGACTAAATGGCATGACAGTTTATTCCCAGGGTTAGGTGGAAGTCGGCCATCTAGAAAGGGGGCGGAGCTACGGTACACAAACTCAATGACCCGGACGGGAAACGGCATGGCATCCGCGGATTGGAGGAGCCAATGCGCTTGTTAACCAAGGGGTTATGAGTGAGGATATAAAAGGGGACATAGTAAATTGATCTGTCACTTTTGTAAATGGTTAGCAACAACCTAAAAGGAGAACCTGTACAAAAACGTGAATGTTGTGTTTGTTTGTATTGTCTTATGTAAAATCTGTTTGTTTGTTATTTAGACTACTAAGACGATCCGGAGCTGTAGCTGAAGGCCAGCACCAAAAGTGGACACCAGCACTTACCTTGTTTCACTGTATTTGCACCACACCATTGCACCTGGGTATCGTTGTCTGTCTGTTTCCTCTGCACTGCTGTATTACCTTCACCTGCACACACTTACCCACTTTGCCACAGTCTCTTTTTGGAATATTTCCTGACCATGCAACTGATGTCCCACTAGCTTACAGATGCTGTATAAAACAAACTACCTGGGTCCCAAAATTAGATTTAAAAAAAAAACCTTAAATTGTGTTTTCATTTATCATGTAAGGAAAACAGTCTATTTCCAGTATTTATGTTGTTTATTTCAGCTAATCAGAAAGAGGAACCAGTTTTGATGAAATCTAAAGATTTGGATGAAACATCTTCCTCCTCGTCTTCATCTTCCTCACCATCTTCCTCCTCTGATTCTCCCAGGCCAAAAAAGAAAAGGAAGACGTCCAAAAAAGCTAAGATAAAGGCACACCAGAATTTAAAAGTTCACCAGCGAGGTAACAACATAGATAGTTTTAAGGAAATCAATTTCATACAAAATATTTTTGGAGTGTGCTAGTCCCCAATACTTAATAATATATCATATTGTCATCTTTTTATTTGTATCAATAACAAAATACGTTTTTTTAATTAGAAATATCACTGATTTATCTAATGTTTTAATAACAAGGAAAAACATTTCATGTGTGCATTGATTTCATTATTTACAGACATGTTCACATCAAATGTGCAGTTCAGTCTGTTTGAGAGCTGTTAAGTTGTTAAAGTTGTCTGTATGCACATTAAAAGTGGTTTCTGGGATACAGTTGAAGGAGTTTAAAATAACTTTTTCTAAAATAGTTTGCTATCTTTTAATGCTGATGTTTCATAAAAATACATGTTTTCAACATGAAGTGTAATTTGTTAAGCTATCACAAGACTGAACTTACTGTGTATGCAGGTTTTTTTTGTTATCCTATTAAAGTAATAGGATCCGAGTTATTATACTTCAGTTATGTTTTTGTTTAGCTATGTACACATAATTTACTAAAGCACTGCATTTATTGCTTACATTTTTTTTACCTGTCATTACATCTAGTTTTACAAGCTACATACTGTATTTCTGAAAGTACTGTAACTTTATTGATTAATAGTATGCTACTGTGTAACCCCACTGAAAAGGACATTGGGCAAAGGAAAGTTTAAAACAATGTAAGGTTTATGTCTTGCAAGATTTTCATCAGAGTGGCATTTATGGGTTAAAGAAATATTTGTAAATGTGCAGATATCAAGATAAATATTTAAAAATGTTGTTGTGTTTTTTTTTCTCTGTAACAATTGCATCTTGTAACATATGTTTGTAAAAGTGCAGCTTTAATAATAAAAGCAGATGTAAAATGCTGTTTGAGTTTTAAAAAATCCTGTTTTTGTTAACCTCACAATTTACAGCCAGGTAATAAAGTCAATATAATTTAAGGGGTTATTAATTACATTTATGTTACCACTTTACCATTAATATGAGCTTATCTTTTATAATTATACTCCATTCTAGAGCTTAGTGAAACAATGTCATTGCATGATAATCTAATTGTTTAATCTTCTGCAATGCATTTCTATTAGCTATCTCCAAGCATACAATGTGACATTATACTTAAAGTATAGAAAACCCATGACCATGACATTCCATTCATATTACATCTTAAACATACCTTATAAAGGTTAAGTATAACATCCTTTAAGTTGCATATTTACTAACAGCACAAGCTGTGTACTGCTGGCATTTTACATCTTTCAATGCATGCACTGACAATATGGGACCCACCCCTCTGCAGAGCTTTGGTGCATCTATTAAGTATGGATAAAACATTTGTAATTGTTGTTACAATCGTGTTCTATAATGCCTTATTGATACATTATACAACATCTATTAAGCACCTATAATGTGTCAATAAACTCTTTATAAATGCCATCTTGTTTTACTAAAACATGTAGAATGTATTTAAAAAGCATTTGTAGATACTGCTATTAAGATGTATAAGTTGTTCTATAATGCTTTATTAATACATTACAGCTTGTAATTATAAATGACACCTTAATATAAAGTTGCCATTTTTTTTTTATATAATTCCATACAAGAGTTTCTGAAGCCAGTACTGTTATTTAGATACTCCAATTAAGTATAAAGCTGGCAAACTCTCTGACAGAATGTCCTTTTTGATTCTGGTGAATATTGGATTGGCATACTTAGGGTTCTTGCCTTTTTTTATGTAAACACAAACAGAAACAGATTCTACCAATTATAGCACTTCAAATATGCTTCCCTCATTTCAGCCTAAGTGCTTTCAGAATGGGTAAGCAGTGTTAAATTTGTTTTCAATGTCTTTGTCTCTGTTTGCTGTAATGTTGTTATGCATTGATAATTTGTCTGCGCTGTAAACACAATCCCTTCATCATGCCCACTTAGTCACAACTGCTTGTGTCACCTGTCATATTAGTAACCTGTTTTATACTCTGTGTACCTTAAGCCTCATTATTCTTACTGTAGATGAGCCTGTAACCATCAGGCCATGCTGGGATTGTGCTTGAAAAAGGCTACTAATATGACAGCTAGGAGTCTATTCCAAAAGTTTGGAGAAGATGTGACAATTCAGGGAGGCTCTTGTGTTCGCAATGTAAAGTGGGATGGTCAGAAAAGGATAGACAGAGTGAGAATGAGAATGAGAAGCCTTTAAATGAGTTGACTGCTAAGGGTCATATTTTCAAAGCATTTACTCCTATCTTTAGTTAACTGTTTTGAAAGAGGTCAACAACTAATAATTTTTCAAAACTAAGTTATATAAGTTCTCTGAAGCACTCTCATGTGTTCTGTATCTCCTTTTGTAACATCAACATGATTTTGTTTTTAAAAACATAGGGGATAATTATAGAATGGAAGAAACACTTTAAAAATATGGTCCTGAGACAGATGTAATGCTTTCTAAACGTCAATGAACAATTGGATCTCAGCTAAGGTTAAATTGTAACAGGAAGAGCAAGTGAACTAGAAGTAGTGTAAGGTGAACCCCAGTTTTCCTATTGGTTATTACATTATGTTCCTTCCTATCTAAATTTAGAAAGCAGAGAAATCAGATATACAAACTGCCTTGCCAAAACATGTAGTAATATAAATTTAAAGGGAGACACCACCTCGTGCTGATTTTAAATTAGGATTAAAAGCATTTTTTTTATATATATAATTTGGAATATGTATTTTAAAGGGAACTTTTTATCATCCTATTTTACACAACTTATTTGTATTTTTTTATACTACTTATTTTTAACACTGCTTTTTAAAAGTAATAATTAAAATGACTTACTTTACTGTATGTAATTTAAAGTGGCATGTTATCATCTTATCTTTTAATATTTCCCCAAATGATTTACAGATTATATTACCGATTTATCGCGAAAGGCACAATGTAAGAAATAAAGATTGATTAAATCAACAGCATCAGCATCACCTGTTATTTAAACTGTGAACTAAAAATCAAGAAGAAAAAAAAACACACACATCTCATGTTATCAGCAAACTTTCTTTACAAGGTCAACAGTGGGGCTTGCTTACAGGACTCTAGTCAATCTCTGTCTGAGTTTAGCTAGCCAATCTGCAGTGCCGCTCTAGCCTGACGAGACCCTAATTATAGTCTCTCGAAGTAGAACAACATATCACCTGGTTTTTAGTGCCAGTTCTTTCAGAAAAGTTGAATTTAGGCATAACGAATCTGGGATTTCTTTGAGAAGCACATCATGCCTATGGTCTGGGTTTACCTGCTGCTGCTGCTTTGGGGGGCACATACTGAATGCCATCAATGCTCAGTGAACGGGATCACAAGGATGTTTTCCTGCCTTGAAACAGCAGTGCTCGAGATGTCCTGGGACATTCCAAACAACACCATGCACGTGTAAGTACTGTATCTGACTGAATTGTAAAGCTGTTCACTAATGAGAAATTACCTCAACATGCTAATTGAAATTGAAAGAGTATACACAGACCAATATTAAGAACTGCTTGTCCCCACGTAAGGAAGATGGAATTTGACTAAATGTATCGCTACTGTTTCAGTTAAAATGCTGGTGAAGCTGATTTATAATTTGAGTCAATAGAAACAAGCCCCTATTATTATTATTATTATTATTATTATTATTATTATTATTATTATTATTATTATTTAGCAGATTATCCAGACGCCAATATCACTTTGATTATACTCGCTCTAAAATCTATTAGCCAAAAAACTGATTTATACCACACCCTCCCCCACAAACACACACACAATTTTAATAAAGTTAAAAAGGGGCAGGTTTTCAAAGCTTTATACTCCACAGATACTCCAAAGCGTAAATTACTCAAAAAGTAACAAAATAGCCTTTCAAGTTAAGTACCATGAAGGCAAGATCAGGTGTTGTCTAGCAGCGCAGCTTTAATAGTTCCAGCTTCTAGAAGCATTGTAATTATCTAATGGGCACTACCTGCTGCAAAAATATGATTTAAGACACGCTGACTTGTTTTCACGTGTCACGCAATGTTAAAACACACCCAAACAATCCCTCAGGCTTAGCCCATTCATTAACTCATGTGAGGATACAGTACGGGGATCAAAAGAAGATGACTTAGATGCACGGACTCTATGTACTTTGGTGATAAAAAATGTATTTAGATTTTGGTAGATTTCCAAAGCAATCTTTTTGACAGAATGTTCCAATACATTCTTGTTTTTGGCCTTTCACATTGTCTAACTAGTTCTTAAAACACATCTGCAATGCCCACAAACCTGTTCATGTGGTTAAATCTCGATAAAATACCCTTTACAGAATGAATGATTAAGAAACTTGTGCAACTGTTAGCTGCGATGCCAGAATATCCTAAACATCAATATCTCTTTGGAGAATCTGTGCCAAAATATCTCTACCTGAGGTTTTCATTTTACATTTTTAAATGTACAGGAATAAACTCATAAACTCTTATTTTCAGTTCTGCAAAGCTTAGACAGGGCATGCCAAATCTGAAATCAGGGTAACACTTTACATTAAGTGTCTGCAAGTACTGTGTATTTTTTTGCATGATATATGTAAGCACACAATTGTATCAGAAAAGGGTTAGGGTTAGGGGGGGATAGGGTTAGTTAGGATTAAGGGGTTAGGGTTAGGTTTAGAGTTAGGGTTGGGGGTTCGGGTTAGGTGTAGAGTTAGGGTTAGGGGGGTTAGGATTAGGGGGTTAGGTTCAGAGTTAGGGTTAAGGGGATAGGGTTAGGTTTAGCGTTAGGGTTAGGGTTAGGAGGGTTAGGGTTAGGTTTAGAGTTAGGGTTAGCGGGGTTAGGGTTTGGGTTAGTTAATTGTATCACGCTGCTTTCCACTCTTGAAACAGACATGGCATAGCGTTAAGAATACTCTGTAGAATTTCAGTTTGAAAAATGTTCAGCTGGAAGTATGCCTTCATCGGTAAAGCTGCAAGCTGGCTCTTGTAAGTGTCTTTTGGCAATAGGGAAGAATGGTCCTTGGCCGCCTTAACATTTGTCTTTATTCACTTTACGAAGGCTATTGAAAACAGGTCAAGGAAAAGAGTTTGAGGGACATTAGGAGACTAATTAAAGCGTGCATACGTAAGATTTACAGCCAGAGTTCAAAAGTTTGAACTTACACAGAAGGATTATACAAGAATTATACAGATGTTTGTCCTTCCATTTCAGTTGCACCAGTATTGAGGTTAGCGTTTTGGATTTTCACAGGTGTATGGTTTTGTGTGTGTATATATATATATATATATATATATATATATATATATATATATACTGATGCACAAAAGAAACTCAATAATCAATAATCAAATATTTTAAAAATAAATATCAAACAAAATCACAGAACATGTGAACAAAAATACAGATCAAAGAATCATGATACGCTTTCAGTGTGAAATGTGACACACTGTCAAAATGAACACATTACAAAGTTAGTATCGGGTACGACCTCCCTGATCATTAACACAATCCTGGCATCGTTGATGCATAGACCTGATCAGCCTCTGGATAGACTGCTGTGGGATGTTCCGCCACTCATCCTGTGCAGCTGCAGCCAGCTGGTGAAGGTTGGCTGGTTGCGGTTGTCTCCTATGGATGGCACTGGAGATTTGGTCGCACAGTTATGCTCTATTGGACTTAGGTCAGGAGAAAAAGCTGGCCACGGCAAGACCTTGCCGTTGTTTTCTTGAAATCGTGCAATTGTAATCCTAGCACTGTGTGGTCTTGCATCGTCCTGCTGGATAACTGACACTTCCAGATTGGCTTGCAGGAATGGAAAAACTGTTTCAAGGACTTTGTCAATGTACCCCTGAGCAGTAAGGTTACCCTCAATCCTCAATCTGCACCAAAGCATTCTTGTGTTAAAGGAGATTCCTCCCCGCATCATCACACTTCCGTTGAAGGAGATTCCTCCCCGCATCATCACACTTCCACCGGTTGGCTTGAACAACACAACAGTCAGCATAACGCTCACCACGACGTGGTGGGCTGGTGTGGTGACCCTCTGCCTTCCAGGACATGGCCTGTCCCTCACAGAGCCAGTTTCCTGTTTTCTCTGGACTAGTGTGCAGATTGTTGAAGCAGAGCATCTCATTCTTCAGGCAACTTCTCTCACAGACAGACTGCCTTCTATCATGCTGATAGCAACCAGGCGATCTTAATTACTCATTCGGGGCATGGTCGTATCTTTCGCTGTTATTGCATCAATTAAAATCATGTCTTTACGAATGGCTATTTATATAGATACTTAATCAACTCATTTTGGCAATTTTAACTCAACTCAAATACCAAACACTGAGCACCTGGCGTTTTTATGAAATCACATGACTTGAGCTCAGTATTTTGTTATCCCAAGGAGCAATACTACTCAAACAATCAACAAACCTATCTGCTCACTTTTTAAAGTGTAACTAACATTATGTATGTGCCCAATGAGCTATGTATTGTGCATCAGTATGTGTTTGTGTGTATATATATATATATATATACTTTTTTCTGGAACTTTTTACAGTTAACAGAAGCAGTTCATAGCCTAACCTAATGCATTTTCAGATTTCATGATTGTAATCTGAGAGATGAAGAGATTTCCTTATAAACAAAAAATGTAATCATTTTTTATACTAATTCACAGAAAATCTACCCTCAAAAAATTAAAAAAAAAAAAAAAAAAAATCCTGAATAAAATTGTATACAATGTACATGATCAAGTATGTTGTAAGTTTTTTCAGTTTCTATTTTTTTATATAAACTGTTACCACAAATTGTGCTGCTTACCTGTTTTCCCACCATCCTGAGGGTAGTTGTATTCCGTTTGTTTGTGTTTGGTTATTTTGGCCACCAAGCCGGTTTGTTTTGTTTATTATTTAAAAGTGTTATTATTTAATACATTTTTAATTTCAAATAATCCCGCAACTGCCTGTGTGTTTCTTCTGGGTCTGACGGTACCACAAAGCCATCTTGCCACAGTATCTTAATGGAATTCTCGTCTATTAATATATCATATTAGAAATCACATATCAGCAATCAACCAATCACAGTGAAGTATTTGCCACAATTCCATTACATGTTATACTGTGTACAGATGTCATCCCGTGCATAGAACACCACACCTACTGTATTTATTGCATTCACTTCCAAACTATTGGTACCATACTTAAGAACACTCTGTTCTTAAAAACATGGATTTTCAACCAGGAATCTTAACATTAAACATTCTTGCCAGTTTGTGCATTAGTATTTCATGCACGGAGAGCTGATGAAATACAATTCAAGAGCAGACGAGATGACATTAGGCTACTGACCAATTTGTAATGTAATGCTGGAGCGCTGTGCAACAGCCTCTTCTCCTTAGACTGTGTCAAAATAATTAGACTCTTTCAAATAAGCACTTTGTGTGGTCTGCACCAAACTGCTTCTGTTGGGCTGTTATGTTGAAGCTTTGTAGCATCAATACTTATTTTTCCATTTAGTTAAACCTATCTCACCTACATCAATGTCAGTTCTTTTTTTCTTTGAACTCCTTTAAAGGTATCGAGACAGTAAGTATCAGTTCTTCCTGTTTATTCCAAGACAATGGAGCTAGAACACTGAATAGCTTTTTGTTTGCATTTTCACTCGAGCAATGTCAGGGTTACATTACAGTTCTTTACAGCTGGTTATGCAAGAGGAAGCACTGAGACCCAATAGAACAAAAAAAACCAAACGTAAAGTTAAACAAAATGTAAGCGCTTACATGAGATATAGCTCTCTGATTGGTTATGTACAGTTTAGTTTCAGTTTAGTTTATGTTTTAGAGATTTTTCTAACTGTATTTTGAACAATTTGTGCCTTTTGTAGATAATTAATTATAAATACAAAAAATACTTAAAAACACAAAGTTGTTTTGTTGTTTTATAAATTGTTCCTCAGAGTTACGCCATGGGACTTTCCATGACCTGCGTCTCATTAATTTATAACTTTGTGCTTTTATATAACCTTTTATGTGGTTTTAGAATTATTGCAGTTAGAAAAGTGATCCATTGAAACACTTTGAATTGGGACATTTCCAAATGAAAGCATTACAGAACATCTTGTCTTGGCTTTTGTAATAGCTGAAAAGGTAAAAGATCCTGGGGTCAAAACTGAGACAATGACAAAGCACAGCTAGAGGTAATTCTGTTTACCACCTAATGCCTTCATACTATATCATGTGGGTAAGATCCCCACTGCACACGGGACTAATTGTTACATTGTTTAGAAGGAAGGTACAGGAAGGTACATTGTTTAGAATGAAGGTATAGAATCAGAGCTCAACCAGGCAAAAGCTATGGGGCTAAAGCAACACAGTATCTACTGCATGTCAGTCTCTCAGCTTACCTTTATCTTTTTCCCCCACAAGTACTGTGCATAGCAGTTCTTTCCTCACACATTGTAAAGGCTTCTAGTAGAATCGTTTGTGAAACAGAATGGGTCATTAGCTTTTCAACAAAGTGTCTATCAAGACAAAGATTACATGGACGGGTGTTTTAAAGTAATGGTAGATTTAGGTCCAGTTTGCCTGTTTTTTGTTATTATTATTTTATTTAGAGAATATTATCACATATTACCACGTGTAATTGTTCCGTTAGGTAATCGTTGAATTTTAGAGTTCTTAATGACTATAGATGATTACAGATGACCGACGGACTAGGTTCAATAAGGTAAGTGTAGGTTTCCTTGCATTCCCGACCCCCTGGGATGTTTATTTAGTGCATGCTTCCAGACGCATCATTAAAGCAACTTTCAAACATATAGAAATTATACCGCCTTCCTATTTCAGTCATTATGAGAAACGTTTGGCTAACAGTATAGGAAGACCTTGGGCTAACAGTATTATTTCTCTGCCTTTTTTCTTAATTCCAGGACAAATTCCAGAACATTCCCAGACAAGGACTGAACCTGTTTTTCCTAGGGTAAACATTCCCACAATACATGTGTCAGTTCATTACCCACATCTCTGTACGTTCAGCTGTTTATAGTCTCTCTGTTTATTTAGATAAGAACATTCGGACAGGAGAGTCACATGATACTTGCAGCTGGGTGTTGACAATCAGCTAACAATAGTGACATGGGTTTCAGAAAAACATCATGTTTCTGTATCCTACAGACAAACACACATTCATTGTAATGAGAGTGCAAAGCAGGCAGGTTATTCATTGGGAACCAATGAGGTTACTGACCAATCATTAGCAAACAGTCAACTCCACAAACCAGCCAACCTAACATGAACTAGATGCCACTAGTTACAATCAAGTAGGGAAAATAGTCTGCATTTTAGATTACAGGGAACATTGTATTACTGGGAAATTACAAATTTTGACAGGTAAGCCTTTTAATTTCAGGTATCATTTTAGATTATGAAGCATAGACAGCTCTTGCTCTTAGATGGAAACTACTGTATAATTACATGGAAATGGACTTGTGAACACCATGTTATATGTCATGTAACAACATGGTAACACCATTGTATGGATCATTGTCATGTAATTACACACTTGTATAACCAGCAGTTACCATGTAAGAACAGACAGTATTGGTAGTTACCCAGTTATTACCATGCCATTACATGCTTATGTTTGCCCCATAATAAATTGCAGTTTTCCTGATTTCAATAAATAATGTACAGTAGTACTACAAAAAAAGCATAGTTATAAAATTAGAAACTCTTTGTGAGTTTTATTATGTGAAAGACACTGACACATTATATAACTAATGGAATAATTTAATTAATAATTATTATTTGTTTATTTAGCAGACGTCTTTATCCAAGGCGACTTACAGAGACTAGGTTGTGTGAACTATGTATTAGCTGCAGAGTCACTTACAATTACGTATCACCCAAAAGACGGAGCACAAGGAGGTTAAGTGACTTGCTCAGGGTCACACAATGAGTCAGTGGCTGAGGTGGGATTTGAACCGGGGACCTCCTGGTTTCAAGCCCTTTTCTTTAACTACTGGACCACACAGCCTCCTTGTGTGGTCCAGTGTAATATAATAAAAAGTAATAAATAATAAAAGTGTGCAAGTCTAAGATATAAAACTATTTACTTTGCATGAAAATAAGTTAATTCCCCAAGAACATTGACAGTGAGTTCTAAGATGAGTTGCTTCCTAGAGTGATTTGTATATTGCGGATGTCCTCCACAAGCTGTGTTACCGGCAGCTCCTGATGAGATTCCTAATTAAGGTCTGTGTGAGTTCTTGACATATCTGTGGTGTAAGGTTCAAGGTACAATGTGGTAACCATTCACTCAATAAAATCATCAATGGCCTCAATAGCATCGTCGTTCTGATCATGGTTGACTTCCAGCCTCATGTTACGATCCAGATGAAAGACATCAGCAAAGCTCCTGCCCCTCACATTGCCATTGTCAGTCATGTGCAAGGTTTTGAAACGTAAATTAAGCCTGTCCAAACCATTACAGGTGGTCCTCCAAATCTATCATGTTCTTCCAAAGCATAGCCAGAGCTCTCCACATTCTCCAGTGTCTAGTTAGGAGCATACTGTCCAGGTCTCCTAACTTAAGTTCACAAGATTGGATGGTAACCAACTTGATGCAGCTTGATCAGGCACAGGAAGTCTGATCTGTCAAAAATGTTATTGGATAAATCATAAATCGTCTTGTCTGGTTCAAGGAATTACTTGACCACGTCTTTTTAGCCTTGATCCTCAAAACAAAAATATCCCCAGAGACAAAACTGCAGCAATAAAATAAGACTTACAAAGCATTATCATGAACTAATCCGTGATTATAATGACAAACCAGAAATCTTCAGAGTAAGAGCTTCACAGGATCCCAGGCACACACTGCACACTTCAGACAGCTCTACTAAAAGTTATAAAAATAGTAAGCTTTAAAACACACACACACATAAATTACAGAATATGCACTTAAAAAGAACAAAAAGATATGGACTGTGTTCATTGGCACGTTCTCCTTATTCAAAGCACAAAATACAAAAATGAATGAGAACACAAAAAGGAAATAATGGGTCTTTCTAACCAAGTTTTTCTCAGCACGTCGACTGATTCATCTGTTGGATAACCTGTTCTGACTTGTAGAAGTTCTTTTGTTCTGTACAGTGCATGCAGTCTAGATGGACCGATTAATAATACAGCATCTAGGGGTTGGTCTGAAAGACAGGAATGCTTCCCATGGGCCAGTCAAAAGTCCAAAGAGAACAAGTGGTACAGAGGTGGGTTTTCGGGAAACGTATTATTCCTTACAGAAACAGATTTGGATTCAGATAGCCGTGTTCAGAGTACACTCTTGGGCCTGTTAAAAATGCTTGGAAAGCAGGACGCTAGATCTTGTCTTCCTCCAGGACAAGTGTCTCTTGGGAAGAAGCTCATCACAGACATTATCCAGCTCCATTCTGGAACCTCACAAACTAAACCTTACACAACCTTTCAGTTACTAATGCAACCTCCCCAACCCTCTCACCCTATACGCACTCACTCACACACATGCACTCACAAAGCACCCTGCCTTGGTGGAAAATCCCCTGAGGTCTTCTTAAATGTAAGTGGGCTTACACGCTGGCTCATAGGGGGATGTGATCTTATCTCTGTAACGTGCACAAAATGAAACATTCCTCAAAAAGTCACTTGTTTTTCATTTCACATTTAAGACTATATATTTAGCTATTCCAGACAGCTATTATTGTATTTAGGATTGGGTAGTTATTTTCTTTTTTTTCTATTCAGCCAGTTTTCCTGTCTTGGCTATGGTAGTAAATTCACTCACTTTGAATCTTGGATACAGTGCATATCAGTGCAATATCTAACACTTTATATTATCTGTAAACAAGACCATATAAGGGCAAGAGACTTGCATCTGAATTAAAATGTATTATAAACCCACAATAATAAAACTGGATGTAATCACAATCACGCCCTAGATGCTGATCCCCTGGAATCAGGGTGTTAGTGCTTAACTAAATTAGGAACATAACCCGTTTGGGAATCGCTGTTAACAGAAAAAGACAAAAAATGGAATAGTTGAGTTTGGGTGCATTTTATGGCATGTTCTTTTCTTTCAGGTTAATTAAGCAGACAGAGTTGAAAGTGTTTCCAAGCGATGTCTTTTCAGGACTCAATGGACTATCCAGCATGTACGTATGTTTCTATTTTTATTTGTATTAGTTAGCTAAGAACGATTTCCAGGATTGCTGAAACAAATATGTTGAAAAGCGTTGTTATCAAGGTTGCTGGCAGCATTCCAGTAAATGGGCCTGTGCAGAGATAAGACACATTGCTTTATCTAGTCCAGGACACACCTGCTGCTGCTTGCTTTTTGCCAGGCCTAGTTTATTGAATTGCAGGTTCATGACTCTGTTGCAAATATAATAAACCGCTCAGTCTGTATATAAACCCTCGGCACATCAAGGATCCTGGGTAACACTTTACATGAAGTGTCCCTAATTACTGTGTATTTACAGAGTACTGTATTTACTTAGTTAATACATGTTATTTACTAGGGCTGTCAAGCAATTAAAAAGATGAATTGTGATTCATTTTGAGATTAAAACAATTAATCTCAGTTAATCTTGGTTTTGATCATATATTTAATTGATACAATTACTGCATCCATCTAATTTAAGTTTGTTTTATTACTGATGCTATTCTTCTTTATTATTATTATTCTTTATTTCTTAGCAGACGCTAAGAAATAATTTCCAGTGTGACTGCAATTGTTACAAGATATCACATTATTTTTTACATACAATTACCCATTTATACAGTTGGGTTTTTACTGGAGCAATCTAGGTAAAGTACCTTGCTCAAGGGTACAGCAGCAGTGTCCCCCACCTGGGATTGAACCCACGACCCTCCGGTCAAGTGTCCAGAGCCCTAACCACTACTCCACACTGCTGCTTCTTCTTCTTCTTCTTCTTCTTCTTCTTCTTCTTCTTCTTCTTCTTCTTCTTCTTAATAATAATAATAATAATAATAATAATAATAATAATAATAATAATAATAATAATAATAATAATACATAGTTCAGTTAGCAGTCATTAAATTGTAATGGATGAAATTGTATGCCAAATAATAGTGAATAATAAATATACAGTGAATAACAAATATACAGTGAATAATAATCAGGGACTTCAGAGGCTTTTCATACCAGGATACCTTCCAAAATTACAACATTGTCTCTTTAGCTAGCTACAGCACATAGTGACCCAAATGCATAAATCAGTATGAACACTTATTATTGTACCAATGTTTATGTTAATAAGCGAGAGTGCCTGTCTGACTATGCTTAAACAGAAGCAGCCTACCAAAGCACAAGATTATCAAAGCTACTTCAAATGGTTATTAGCGCAATGTTTATTTAAAAGGAAAAAGAAACACCAACAAATTTAAAAAGCAGTTAATCCATGTTGTTTATTTCTGCTTTTGTTCATTTTATTGGTTGTGTTTTATTTTTTATTTATTTTTATTTTTTTGTGAAAACAAATGTGCAAATGATGACTATTTGGAATAAATAGCTTTAATAATCTAGGCAAGGGGTTTTCAACCGGCTGTGAGTGTACAAATAATAAAATGAATAGAAATGCACAGAAAATAAAATTAAAAGAAAATGAACCGCAGATGAAAAAAAACGCAGAATCTATCAAGTCCATACTGTCCACCGGTACGCATGTGTGATTTCAAATGAGTGGATCTTCCACTCTGATATGAGTGGGTGAAGCAGGGGTCTGGTGATTCTGCCTGTGGAGAGCGGTCTGTGCTTCTCATTAACTTTGCTGTTTTCATCTTGTCATATAATTGAATACTAATCAGTGGAGCACAATATTTCGGTATTTATTAGAAGTATAAATGCTCCGGTAAACATAAATAATAATCACAATATACTGTAATTATACTTTGTTTTTGTTTTATTTATTAGGAGCAGCTGCATTTTTAGTAACAGCAATAGCGGCTGGTTGAAATGGATACATTTCTAATCTTACTTGCAAAAGAAAAACGAAGAAGAAAGCACAAGAGTACAGAAAGTGCAAAGCGAAAGTACACCAAATCCCTTTGGATAATTTTTATGTTAGCTTTAATAAAAACAAGTTTATCAATGTTACTTATTATAGTTTTATCTTGAAGTTAATGTTTTTGATATTGTAAACTTTTTAAATGGCACTGTTACAAAGTGGTTAGCAGTGTGCAGGTGCAGGTGATCAATAAACAGATAAACAATTATAATCCAAGTGCAATGTTGTTTAATGTATTTTTTTAAATCCAGTGGCCTGATGGCAAACAGCAGTAAATAATAACAATGTCAATGAGAAGCAATACAGCGGCGTGTATTACTTATTTATAATCCACAGGTTGGCCCCGAAATAATAACAGTCCTGTTTTATTTCACCCACACGTAACACATACACCATCACAAACACCCGTCCACAGTGCGTGCTCTAGTGCTCGTAGTGAAAATACAGTTCAGTGGTGAGACAAAGTGCAGTGATGTCCAGGCTCGTGCTGGCCTTCAGCTCCTGGATCGTGTTTAGCCATCTAAATAATAACAAACAAGTATAATTTAGCAACGACAATAAACAAAACAAACACTCATGGTATCCCAACACAGTTTCTACTTTCAGTTGCATTAATTAACCATTTAAAAAGGAACAGATCAGATCACTACGTCCCCTTAAATACCATCAACCATGACCCCTTGGTTAACAAGCGCATCCGCTCCTCCAATCCGCGGATGCCACGTGTTTCCGTCCGGGTCATTGATTTAGTGTACTGTAGCTCCGTCCCCTTTCTAGCTGGACGACTTCCAACTAACCCTGGGAATGAATTGTCAGGCCAACCAGTCCAGGGTACTCTGTTCCCTTTATGCAGTTGCCTCGCAGGTCGGGAGGGAGATCTAGCACCAAGAATCATTCGATCTTTGTCAGAAGCACACATCATTATGCTGAGATGGGAAGTAAATGGTAACATGATAAACATTTACAGTGCAGACTATTTTGTATTATTTATAATGACTTTGCTGAATAGAATGTGAATACGACTGTTTCCAAAGAGATTCTTGAATACTATCTTTTAATTCTGTGCATCCAGAGACATGTATTTAAACATTTTAAGAATTGCACCTACTGTTTGGTATGCTGTCCTAAACCAGGAGTGTGTCACTCTCAAACTAAACTCAAACTAAATTATATATTAAATAAATGGGGTAAAAAGAAAAGTGTTAATCATAATATTGTGCCTTTTATTGCAATTGTGGTACCATTCAGTCAAATGAAAATTGCACTTGAGCTGAAAACTCCAGACAGGAGTACTGTTTAAAAAAGGGTTGAAACCCCCTGATCTAGGCTATTGATGTGTGTCTGTTTGCTCTAGATGAAAAAAAAAACATTCCATAATTTCTCCAGTTCACAAATGTGGCACACATGGGAAAGGAACTGGCATAGCCTAGTCATTGTACTTTTGCTTTTTAAATAATAATGTATTATTGTGTCTTTTGTATAGATGTTTAGTCTTTGATATGGAACATGATGTATAGTACAAAATATATTTTAAAAAAACATTTGATATGTATCAATGGTCTAAAAGGGAGACAATGCAATGTCTGACTTATAGCAAAACAATGGAAGTGCTGCTGTACTCCATACCTTTTTAAATGTGCTATTATTGGGATTACTGAAATGGGCATCCAGTTGGGTTCTGCATGATTGTTATATAATTCCACATCCTGAACACATTGTGAGAAACACAGAGCTAGATCCATAACTTCAGTCTCAACCTCAATCAGGATTCTAAGGGAAAACTATAGGAACTATAGGAAGTCGACAAGTTTCATCTAGAGCCTTCTTCTGGGAACTGCATTGTACTGAAGAACGCACTTTCCAAAGTGTGTGTCTACTTCACTTAGATTCTAATAGTTTTACCTTATTTCCCCTTGTCGTTCAAGTTTATCAACAGCTGTAGAATAGCGGAAACATACCCAGTTATTTCCAGATACTGTTGTTAGATTTATGTGTGTCCATTAAAGCATGAGGCTTGAGTTACATCAGCCACCACATGACACTTTCCATGACCCCCTCTGTGCTTCAACATCTCAGAAAAAAATACATTTTCAAAGTTACTTCTTAACCTGGCAGATAAAAAAAAAATAGGAAATTGTTGCAAAGTTCAGATAGCATTAGCACAAGTTACAATTTTCTCTCAGTTATTCACTTATTTCAATAGTTAACAATAACACTGGCCATTTTGGCTCTGCATGTGTGATATGCTTGTGAATCCGTTCCCATTGCCTCCCACCACTATGGGGATCAGACCACAACCTTGACTTGGGATACATGTGTGCATCTTTATCACGCCTGGCAAGAGGCTCACGCTGGTCACTGATAAAGTAACGGTCACTTACTTACTTCAGCAAAAAGCCTCTCTGCAAATCCAAAAATACACTCAGCAGTCCCCTGTCGAAAATATTGTGTGTGGGTTTCTTTGAACAGTTTGTTTCTGGGAAACAGAAAACTCTGGGTTTGAACCTAATCTAATTTGAATCTGATCTTGTGAGGGTGGATTTATCATGTTTCCACATCCAGTGTTGTCTCAGCAACCTTGATTTGTTATATCTATAGGCTGTACACATGCTGCTCTTACAGTACATTAAACATTGTAGGTACTGTATAACATACACCAATGGAAAATCTGTTGAGTACTTTAACCTTTCCTCTGCTTAATGTTAATCATTTATAGGAGTCGGCATTAGAGATGACCCCATGATTCATGATGTCATTCACTGTGTAATTAAAACAAATATTTACTGTATTTTCACAGCAGAGCGGAACCTGTTATTTACTTATGTGAACACTTTGTATCTGTGACCTGCCATCCTGGAAATGTTCTGGCATGACTGAATTAAGCTTCAACATAACAACCTGGCTTATCATTTTGTTTTGTAAACAAGACAAGAGCCTAAAGCAATTTTATATATAAACATCCCTGTTATATTAATAAATAAAAGAACACCTTTTTGGGTCATATTTACAGGTTGCCCCTGCAATTATAATGCTTATATTTTGTAATCCTTTCACAACAAAATAACACTGCAACTAAAAACCCTGTTTGTTCTGCCAATTAGTTTTACCATAAGCCATTTAGGACCATTACCTAAAAAAAAATGCCAGCTAGATAAGCACAGATAAGACCAGTCGTTACTGGAGTAGGTTGCATACAGAATACTGCATCCCTGCCTCTGTGTTACTATATAAACAAGGGTAGGACTTTGTAACGGGCAGTGTCGTGTGATAGAGTGGATTCTAAGCTATCCAACATTCTAGATAAACACCCTCATAGCAACAAGATGGTGTTCTAAGATCTGACATTTACCTACCCCTGGCCTAAACAGCCTTTCCTTGTGAACTGCAGCACTAACATCTATTTATTGATAGACAAAGTGAATGTTAGGATGCTTAAATCTAATGGCTGGTTTCACAGACCCCATCACTAATCCTGCACTACAACCCTGTAGCTAATTGGCTCCTATTCACAAACAATTAAGGATGGTTTCATAAAGACAGTTCTTTTAAACATTTATTTGAAAAGTGAGAGAAAAAAACACTTCTCTCTAAACCAGCTGGAAAATGTTTTGTGAACTGCAAACAGTCAAAAAGGATGTCTTTTTTTAAATGGTAAAAGGCTTTCTGTGAAAGAACACAAAGAAAGAAAAATCAAGAGCACTTTAAACATTTAGCACAGACTGTAGTTGTTTTTCATGATCATGCTATGTGCTGTTGATGCAGAGAAAGCTACTTTTAGTTGTTTTTCTGTCTTGGGTGACAAATCCATACTTTCACCATTTATACAGACAACAATGCAAAATAAAAATGAAACAAATTCAATTTAAATGAACAACTCTCCTAGGTTAAGGCCAAGTCTGAGAAAATGAAATCTTTCTCCTTGAACAATGTATGCTCAGAAAACCGAAAACACATTTCTCTGCTTGGTGGTGAACATGGGGAATAAGACATAAGAACCCCATCAGCTTTTCACTTATTTAATTACAGGTGCTTTATGTTGTTGTTATTATTTACCAGTAAAATATATTACACTATATCCCCAAAAAACAAAATAAAAGTTACTTTTTAGTTGTCATTACCTGATACAGACTGGAAAAGAGTTCAGAAATGGTGTAATTAAAACTTAAACAAGGAATATTAATGTCATTCTGAAGTAGCTTGTATCTCTTAGTTGAAACATTTAGTTAGAGGTGAATTTGTGCCAGTCCGTACCGGGACTTATTTTGATGCTGGTACTGGGTACCAGGACGTATTTATTTATTATATATATATATATATATATATATATATATATATATATATATATATATATATATATATATATATATATATTATAATTTAGTCGTTGCCAATTAGTTTTATTATTTTCTCCCCAATTTGAAATGCCCAATTATTTTAGGCTCAGCTCACCGCTACCACCCCTGCGCTGACTCGGGAGGCGAAGATGAACACACGCTGTCCTCCGGCGTGCAGCCGCCAGGCGCCAGCTTCTTTACACTCTGCAGACTCACCGTGCAGCCGCCTCAGAGCTACAGCGTCGGAGGACAACGCAGCTCTGGGCAGCTTACAGGCAAGCCCTCAGGAGCCCGGCCAGACTACAGGGGTCGCTGGTGCGCAGTGAGCCGACCTAACCCTCCCTCCCCGGCGACACTCGCCAATTGAGCGCCGCCCCTGGGAGCTCCCGTCCACGGTCGGCTGTGGAATAGCCTGGACTCGAACCGGCGAAGTCCAGGCTATAGAGCGCATCCAGCACCCTAGCAAGTGCTTTTACTGGATGCGCCACTCGGGAACCCCTACCGGGACTTATTTAATCTGCTTTTCATCCAACGCAGATGCATTCCATCCACTCACACAGTCCACTAGCGCAACGTTTCTCAAATGTGCTTTCACTCAGCACAGTTCATGTTGCTTGCATTCCTGTTTCCTCATACTGCTTCTGTTTCTGTTAGCTGCTATTGGCCACCCTTAACGTCAGTATAATCACTGCATGTTGATTGGCCAAGCTTTCAGTCTGATCAGATTTTATTTTGGCATGCTTCATAAATCTCTGCCCATTTTACTTTGTGTCAGTGCTCATTGGTTGATCAACAAAAGAAGACTTTAGCAGTGCGATGTGAAAACAGTGGTATGGAGTAATTATTATTACTATTGTATTATTATTATTATTTTTTTTTTTTTTAGTGCGGCAGAGAAGCTATCTGAAGTTTTGAACAATCACTGCTGCACATGAATTTGAAGGCAAAAATCCACATCAGTGATCGCAATAAATTCCATAGTTGATAAATATTAGAAATAATTATCATAATGCACCGATTTACCAGATTGCCAGAATTTCTGCGAAAGTTTCTAAAATGGCAAGTGATGTGTGGGACAGTAGGGATTAACAATAAAATAAAAAAACAGGATCAAAGTGCAGCTTCAGATTTGGTAAGCGAGTTAGAATCAGGATACAGATGGAGGTGTTCTTCATGCTTTTCAAACACTGGCCCAACTTGCAATGTATATGTTAAGTATAGTGATCTACGTTTTGTTTTGTTGTGATCCTAGTATTTTCTGTTATGAGGACTGTAATAAACGAAAACCAAAACGGTGAGGGTTTTTTTCTTTGTACAATGTCCCCTTTTCTAAAGAGTTATGATATTACTTTATGAAAATGTGTCTTTGGTTATTTTGCAAAAACCACAATACCAGGGATTTTTTTAAAAAACCATTATTTTATACTGTTTCTGCCTGAAAAATATTTTTCTGGAATAGATCATGGTAATTAATCTGTACAGAAACACAACAGAGAAGCACACATAATATATTATTGTAGGATAAGTAATAAGTTAAAAAAAGAAACAAAACAGGGATATATGTTCTAATCCAAAGCTACCTGATATCATGGCCAGATACTGTTGAAGGTGAGTACCCAGGGTCTGGAAAGCATGGGGATGATTTCAAAGAATACTATGGAGATTAAAATAACCAAGTCAAGTACATCATTTTTTTAAGAGTAGTGCCTGTTACATTAAAAATTAGAGGGGTATTTTAGCCTCTATTGTGTATTGTTTGAGATACCTTTTTGTATAATTTTTTCATAACACAGTTGTTCTTTTATACCATTTTTTATAACATTGCCTTTTTGAAACAAAACTCCCTCTTACAGCAGTTACCGCATAGTGTAATATTTCTTAATGCTTGTCATTTACGCTTTAACTTAAGTGTTATATTACAGTACATGACTGAGTGATATAAGCAAAGTAGAGGGTACAAAGCTTTCAGTATTTTCAGCTCCCTTGTTTATGGTGAATTGGTTATATTTTATTTTAAAAGGCTTATTTTATATTCATAAATGTATTGTGTACCGATATGTATACATTTTAAAAGTATTTATTCTTTGGCACTCAAATTGTCTACATTTTTTAAATGTTTACACCCGGATGCGCACATAAGTACCTGCACTTGTTTGTTGAGAATTTCAGCCCTGCATTTAGTGAATGGTGCACTTGGCAGAACAATGCCTGAAGAATGAGAGAGAGGTTTAGAAGGTGTGATTTGGCCTTGGGGTCTTGCCCTGTTCCTAGGCTTAGACATTCCTCCAGGGCTGGACGATGCAATGCCACCCCTCCTAGAGGTTGCACAGGGGAGGCAACAGAGCAAACCATGCAGACAACGTTTTAAAAAAAAAAATACAAATTTTGGTGTTTTCAAAGTTATGGCTTTCCTATGAAAAGCAGCTTGACAGATCCTCAGCCCACACAACATGAATTTAGCTTTATAATAACGTTTTCTGTTGTGGCTGTTATTATATCAATGCCACAGCACAGCTGAAGAAATTCAGAACAACTGGTTTGTGGAGCATCAGTTCTATATATCGCCCCAGAAATACGTTTGTGCAATGATGACTGCCAAGACTGATACAACAGTACACTTTATCAGTTTTTAATCTTACTTTTCAATGTGTTCTGTCCACAGTATGATTTCGGAAAATGGAGCATTGGAAGAGATCAGGGCTAATGTCTTTGCAAATCTTTTACGGCTATATGAAATGTAAGTGAAAACGCTGGCTTATTTTATTTTTTTCAACCGAAGGCACTGCCACATGGACAATTCACTATGTAAAAATGTATGATTGAGATTGAGTCCTTTTCAATTAATTGAACAGAGGCGATATTTTAATATGATGCATGCAAATTGGTAATCCTTTCTAGAATGTTGCATGCTTAGTAATTCTCATTGGATTCAGGGGGTATATATATATATATATATATATATATATATATATATATAGATAGATAGATAGATAGATAGATAGATAGATAGATAGATAGATAGATAGATAGATAGATTAGCAAATCCCTCATCCAAAGCTAGCAACTTAGTTTATGGTATATTTTGGACAATGTACAATATAGAAGACTAAAAATAAATAAATGGATAAATAAACTCAGTACCATGATGCCTGAAGATTTAAAGGAAAGGAATAGAAGAATAGCAGATCATCACATCATCAACTACAGTATGTGGTGAATGACATCACAATCACATTAATAGATTTAAATAGAAATAAATGAGTGTAGTTGCCATGACATCCAAAGCCTAAGTACCTCCGCTGCTTGTTTTCAAACACACTTTCCCTTGACAAAGGTATGTAAACCGGAATGTTGGGAAGTTGGCTGTTTTTAACCAAAGCTGTTTAAAACCTCATATACACACAGGCACTCTCAGAAATAATTTCACAAAAGTAATAGTGATCATTTCTTTCAATTCCCATTCACTAAATCCTGCTGACGTCTGAAGAATGGTTTGAAACCAGCACCTGTTCTTCCAGCTGCTCTACCTTTTGAACAGAGAGAAGAATGAAAATATTTTAGCATTTTTTAGAGCCCTTGACATAATGGTGACAAGGTAGAACTTCCTGTACCCGACAACACTCTTCTCCGACTTTTACAGATGAAAATCATCCTGCTCTACTAGCCTTGCAGTATTATCAGCTTTGTGCTGCAGAATGTCATTGTTCTGATATCATTTTGTATATATTTTATATACCTGTGTGTATATTAGGAAACTACAATTTGAATTATCAGCAACACTTTACATTGTATCTTTAATTACTGTGTATTTACATTGAAGTTACTTAGTAAATACTTGTGTACTTACACATAATTGTTATGCAGAGTTACAATGTACTTAATGTGTAAATATTTTTCTGCAAAAAATGTACACATTAAGTGCATTGCAACTATACATAATAACATTGTAATTATGTGAAAGTACACATGGATTTACTAAGTAACTACAATGTAACTCCATAATAATTAGAGCCACATTGTAAAGTGTTCCCGAATGATCTGTGAAATTGTGGAAGGATAGCATTGTGCTCAAGGCAAGCTAGCAGCAGGAATAGCAGGTGAGATGCACTGATTTTACACTAAAACAAAAGTGGCCTCATACAAACAGAATGCAAACCAATGAATAGTCATCTTAGCGAAGGCTATCGCAGTGTAAAGGACCAAGGTAACAGGCCCCTGCTGTTTTGGGGTCCCTTGCAGAACTGGGGTGCTTTCTCCCTGCTCCTCTTTTATCAATCAATCAATCAATTTTATTTGTATATAGCGCCTTTTGTTAATAAAATTACATCAGGTACATGAAAAAAATACATTAGAAACAACATTTAAAAACAAAGCAATTTTTTAAAAGAGAGTCAATACAAAAGCCATTACAATATATAAATAAATTAGAAACATCCATGAAGTTATACTAAAAAAGACGAAGAGACGCTTCGATCTCCCAATGTAGCGCAATGAGCTGATGGAAGAGCTAACAGCCCAGCTCCTGAGGAGTGTAGCTGATGCCCAGGGACAAATATGAAGGACCAGTTCCCTGGACAGCCTTACATGTGGTCAGGCGACACTGGCAATACATTAACCAATTTAGCTTGACCACATTCTCACCTGTTTTTCTATCCTTTCCAATTAGGCAAGGCCTCCCAGTCAAACACATTTTCATGTTTGTACACAGTATTTTACATCTAGATTCACAATACATATTCTTATTACCAATATTTACATATATATCTATATATATATTTGCTTGTGCATGGAGCCTATCAATGAAGGAGCCTGTGAGTGGCTTACTGACCTTATCAACATTATTAATATTGTTGTTGTTGTTCTTCATTTTCTTTTAACAGAAGGATAGAGAAGTCAAAAAACCTTGTCACCATTGACAGGGATGCTTTTCAGAATCTCCCGAATTTAAAATACTTGTAAGTAAAAATAAAACAGTTGAATTAGTAAAGAGACACCTGTTGAGCGGTCCTCATTGAGCTGTATTTTCCAGTACAGCAGTGGGTGATTGAGTCATGCTGTCCTGTAGTTGATGAATTGTGTAGTAACAACATGCTTTTCCATTTCATAAGCCTTGGTCGATCCTCAGTCACTACCAGCTGTATTATCTTATATTATTTTCAGTTCTTATTTTAGTAAGCACCAGCACCATCTAGCGAACCCCTACTGTGGATCATGTTTTCTTTTGAATCACTGGCAGCACAGAGTAGGTGTTCACTAGATCCTACAGACTAATAAAGGGTAATTTTGGCTGATCTATGGCTGGCTACTAGAACTAAATAGCAGCTTCTAAACTCTAGTCAAAGCATGTTAAGAAAAAGGCCCACAGGCTAGCAGAACCTTCAGTCCTAAATTAACCTGTTTACTTTAACTTCAAGCAGGCCTATCAATGAATCAGCAGTTTTGGAACAATGCAGACAGACCACAAATATGATTGATTTAAAAAAAAAATGCAACTCAACATGTTTCGTATGTTTTGTAAATGTATACCTCTAGCATAATTACAGGAATACAGTAATGCTTGAGCAGTGTCATCTCTTGAAACACATTCATGAATTGACAACCAAAAACCTTCCTAATGCTGAAGACAAAAATGCACCAAAACTACCTATTTGGTATTTTTAATTTGCAATACTTGGTTAAATTGAATAGCGTGATTTCCCCGTTTTGCACTATTAAGGCAAAGGTCTATTATGTTTCTTTATTTGAATGTTTCTTTACACTGTAAACTACTGTTGAAAGCTGAGAAAGTACATAGCCTCAGCAGCATTACAATGTGGAAGTAACCGCAGATAATCCCACTTGATTTTGTGTCAGGAATGACTTATTTGAGTAACTAGATTTAATTCTGTATTAAGGCCAAGTAACCAGAAGGGGTCTGGTTTCAATCACCAGTTGTGTCATTTATTGCTTTCTCACAGGAACTATAGTTCCTAAGTGCCTAGTAATAGCTTGTACATCTCAGAAACTTTCATTTATCACAGCTGTCTGTGCGCTAGTATAAAAGAGAGAAAATGACCAGTACAACTTCTCACAGAAATATAGTATGTTTTAAATTACTTAATGTTTGATTTGTTTTTCTCCTTTTTCAGAACCATATCAAATACCGGTCTCAGTTCTTTACCAGATCTTTCAAAGATTAATTCCAGACAACCTGGCTTTCTATTGTAAGTTTCATTTCTGCCTGATTATTTTTTCTTTATTATTATTATTCTAAATTATAGAAAACATAGTGTTGTGCTTTTAGAGCACCCTTATATATATATATATATATATATATATATATATATATATATATATATATATATATATATATATATATATATATATATATATATATATATATATATATATATATATATATATATATATATATATATATATATATAAATGAAAGGCTGTTTGATGCTGAACAACACATTTAGACATGCTGGTATTGTACAATATCTGAACATCCAGTAGTTCATCATTTGTAGTGCATAGTTATCAAGATGGGTACCACTGCACTTGTGGAATGTCTTGCTTATTAAAATCATGTACCTACTGTATTTTTGAAGAAGGGATGATCATCTACTTAAGAACATAAGAACATAAGAAAGTTTACAAATGAGAGGAGGCCATTCGGCACATCTTGTTCGTTTGGTTGTTAGTAGCTTATTGATCCCAGAATCTCATCAAGCAGCTTCTTGAAGGATCCCAGGGTGTCAGCTTCAACAACATATTCTCTGTTTAAAAAAGTGCCTCGTATTTTCTGTTCCTAATGCCCCTTTATCTAATCTCCATTTGTGATCCCTGGTCCTTGTTTCTTTTTTTCAGGCCAAAAAAGTCCCTTGGGTCGACATTGTCTATACCTTTTAGGATTTTGAATGCTTGAATCAGATCACCGCGTAGTCTTCTTTGTTCAAGACTGAATAGATTCAATTACTTTAGCCTGTCTGCTTATGACATGCCTTTTAAACCAGGAGTTCGCTCTTCTTTGCACTCTTTCTAGAGCAGCAATATTCTTTTTGTAGCTGGGTGACCAGAACTGAACACAATATTCTAGGTGAGGTCTTAATAATGCATTGTAAAGTTTTAACATGACTTCCCTGGATTTAAATTCAACACCTTTCACTAAATATTTGAGCATTTTGTTGGCCTTTTTTATAGCTTCCCCACATTGTCTAGATGAAGACATTTCTGAGTCAACATAAACTCCTAGATCTTTTTCATAGATTCCTTCTTCAATTTCAGTAGTCAGGGATGCCAAGATATAATTACTGAACAAGGGGTTTGATTAGAGTCAAATTGACAATGAATGTCCTACCCCAGACATTCCAAGAAAATTGATATACTTTGGGGTACCAAGCCTACCTGTTCAAAAACAATGTTAACCTGGTTTATTAGTCCTAGTCTGTGTTATTTGATGATGTGTTTTATGGGTGGCACCTTTTTAATATAAATCTAAAATGTATATTAGGTATATAACTCAGATATAACATAGCATGTTATTTCACCAGAAATGGAGGATTACATATATACTGTATATACGCTAATCATGTTTTCTTTTTAGGGACCTTCAAGATAATCTAAACATACAAGTAATCCCTACAAATGCATTTCTAGGACTGAGCAATAGCTACATAACTGAACTGTAAGTATCTGACTACACTGCAACAAGTGTGCCATTTAGCTCAATTAAAACCCTTTGACAATTATTACAAAAAAGGTAGCTGGTTATACAACTCAACATACTTGAAGCTATAATTAATTACGGAAATACTGATTTGAGTGGCCAAATGTTCTAACCTGTTCCAGTCGCCCATTTGGAACTTGTTTATATAGCTGAACAACAGTCACTGTTATAAGTTTAGACTAATGAGATAATGTACAAGTTAATTCCATGGTTTAACATCTTATTGGATCTGTAATGCCGGATCCACACACAGCATTTTAAAGGACTTCATGAAGGTGTACAGTGAAGCATGGCATTTAAAACAATGATTAAACTTGCTCTGTCATTTCAGACGCCTGCCAAGGAATGGGATTAATGAGGTACAACGATTTGCATTTAACAACACAAAACTGGAGAAACTGTAAGATCCTTAATTAATACTTTTAGTTTTATACTTTTTAATAACATTTTACATAAAGTTTATGTAACTGCACTGTAATTACACTGTAATAACACATCATACAACAAGATGTTTTTAATTCCAAATATTGGCAGATTCTTTTGTAGTCTGTATTCTGTATTTACACTGCGTACACATACATGTCTCTTATTGGATACAATTATGTACTTGCATATGTCATGCAAAATGTTAAGTACATTGTGACTATGCATAATAACATTGTAATTTTGTGTGAGTACACATGTATTTACTATGTACCTACTACTTAAATACACAGTAATTAGAGACACAATGTAATGTGTTACCCTTTTTGTATACGTGCTTTTTATTTTACAGAATTCTCATGGGCAATCCTCTTGAAAAGGTGCACAGTGAAGCTTTTCTGGCAGCAGAAGGTCTGGTAGTTCTGTAAGTAGACATGGTAGTATTGTATAATATTGTATAATGTAATGAGGAGAACTGAACTTACCTGCATGTCCCTCAGCAATGTTTATTGAACAGACAGATACAGGGAAACACATTAGTCTGAGTTTAAAAAAATAAACGTTGCAAGTACTTACACTGAAGGCTTTAATTATATCTAAAGTAACATGTTTTCATTGTACTGATTCCTATTGGAACTACATGAAGAAAGTCAATCCATACGCTGAGAATCCCATATTCTTTATTGCATTAATGACCCAAACACATGTTACAAGTAAAAGTTTTATATCATTTTAACTATATGCTTTATTAAAAGACATATACTGATACCTTCTAGAAAATATATCAACGAAACTATTATCAATTTAGTATTTCCATCCTAATATGAATGACTTTTATCTATTAATTTAACTGCTAATTTTACTTGACTTCACAGGGATATTTCCAATACAAAAATCAGCACTATTCCAGAGAATATGCTCATGAATATTAAAAGACTCAGTGCTACCTCTACTTACAATTTAAAAAAGCTGCCAAACTTGGATAGTTTTACTGAACTGATTGAAGCCAACCTGACCTACGCCAGCCACTGCTGTGCCTTTGCAAACTGGAAGAAGAATCAGTGAGTAGCTGAATTGCTTCAGAATGTAATGGTAGTAGTTACTTATTACATACATGGGTACTTACACATAATTGCAATGTTATTATGCATAGTTACAATGTACTTAAGGTGTAAAACTTTGTGCACAATATATGTAAGTATACAATTATATTTGGGTTATATCAGAAAACGATGTACACTTTAAGTACATTGTAACTATGCATAATAACATTACAATTATGCATAAGTAAACATGTATTTATGAAGTAACTACTATGTAAATACTCAGTAATTAGAGACACACTATAAAGTGTTGCCAATAAAACTAAAGACATATCATAGTCCTAGAGATTAAGATTTATTCATATTTTGATGACTGAGTGTTAAAATACCATACCTAATAAAACTGTCAAGCTAGAAATAAACAACTCAGACTTTTAATTTAGGGGATTGCTAGTAATCGTAAGTTGTGATATCAGCATACTATAGAACACTGCATCTTAATAGAGAGCTGGCCCTGATACACATCTTTTCAAATGGTCTTCAACCTTAAAGGGACCGACAGAAAGGGCTCATAAAGGTGAATTGATCATAAAAGGGGAAGCTTTCAGAGTAGGTTTTCTGGACAGCATCCTAGCCCTTCATATAGGATTGAATGCCTCGCTTAGAAACCCACTTTTTTTATTATTTGTTAGATCGACGAAAGACCCGATGTGCAACATGTCCCAAATCAACTATGATGAACCCAACTGGTACAATGAAAACTGCAAGGAGGTGACTGAAGTCGTTTGCTCTCCCAAGCCAGATGCCTTCAATCCATGTGAAGATATTATGGGATACATTTATTTGAGAGTCCTAATCTGGTTTATAGGCATCATGACCATTACTGGAAACCTTGTTGTCATTGTTGTGCTGCTGACAAGCAGATACAAGCTCACTGTGCCCCGCTACCTAATGTGCAACCTGGCCTTTGCAGACCTGTGCATGGGGATCTACTTGCTATTGATAGCTTCAGTGGACATCCAAACCCAATCCCAGTATTATAACTATGGGATAAGCTGGCAGACTGGGCCCGGGTGCAGCATTGCAGGTTTCTTCACAGTTTTTGCCAGCGAATTCTCGGTGTACACTTTGACAGTTATCACACTGGAAAGATGGCATACAATCACCTATGCGATGCAGCTGGAGAGAAAGGTTCGTCTGCGGCATGCCTTGGGCATCATGATTGGCGGTTTGGTCTTCTCTTTCATTATAGCACTCCTTCCCATCCTCGGGGTCAGCAGCTATATGAAGGTCAGCATCTGCTTGCCGATGGACATCGAGAGTCCGGTCTCTCAGTCTTACATTGTGTTCACACTGCTGCTGAATGTGGTAGCGTTCATCATCGTCTGTGTCTGCTATGTAAGAATCTACCTGACTGTAAGAAACCCGAACTTCATCTCCAGAAACAGCGACACAAGGATTGCCAAGCGCATGGCCATCCTGATCTTCACTGACTTCCTCTGCATGGCACCCATCTCCTTCTTCGCAGTCTCAGCCTCCTTGAAGATGCCCCTTATCACTGTCACTAATTCCAAAGTCCTGCTGGTGCTCTTTTACCCCATCAACTCCTGCTGCAATCCCTTTCTCTATGCCTTCTTCACCAAAACCTTTAAAAGAGATTTTTTCATTCTCATGAGCAAATTCGGGTGTTGTAAAATGCAGGCCCAGATATACAGAACCGAGACATCTTCTGTTCACAACTCCCATAATAGAAATGGAACTCCCAAAACTAGCGAAGTCACCCTGTACTCCCTGGTGTCCCTACATCACTCCCATTGACTATATATACTGTATGTACTGTATACAGCTATGGCCAAAAGTTTAGCATCACCTACAATTTTAGGATTGAGCAATAATTTTTTATATATATATATATATATATTAGCTCAAAGAGCCAGCTGCCCAATGTTTCAATATGTTGTACATATCTTTCTCAAGGGAGTCTGGTATTTATAGGTTTTTGACGGCATGACAATCAATATATATATTGATCTTGTTTTCCTCAAAAAAAAGGCAAAGCTCTCAAATACCGGTCCATGACAAGTAATTCCACTACCTGTGCTGATGAGTTGAGCTCCGGTTGCAACCATTTTCGGGTTAGATGTATCAGGTCAAACATTTGAGACCGCGGCACTTTATCCTTTTGGAACTGCCAGTCATGGAACCGCTCATATATATATATATATATATACTGTATATATATACAGTACTGTGCAAAAGTTTTAGGCAGGTGTGAAAAAATGCTGTAAAGTAAGAATGCTTTCAAAAATAGACATGTTAATAGATTATATTTATCAATTAACTAAATGCAAAGTGAGTGAACAGAAGAAAAATCTAAATCAAATCCATATTTGGTGTGACCACCCTTTGCCTTCAAAACAGCATCAATTCTTCTAGGTACACTTGCACAAAAGTCAGGGATTTTGTAGGCATATAGTCAGGTGTATGATTAAACAATTATACCAAACAGGTGCTAATGATCATCAATTCAATATGTAGGTTGAAACACAATCATTAACTGAAACAGAAACAGCTGTGTAGGAGGAATAAAACTGGGTGAGGAACAGCCAAACTCAGCTAACAAGGTGAGGTTGCTGAAGACAGTTTACTGTCAAAAGTCATACACCATGGCAAGACTGAGCACAGCAACAAGACACAAGGTAGTTATACTGCATCAGCAAGGTCTCCTAGGCAGAAATTTCAAGGCAGACAGGGGTTTCCAGATGTGCTGTCCAAGCTCTTTGAAGAAGCACAAAGAAACGGGCAACGTTGAGGACCGTAGACGCACTGGTCGGCCAAGGAAACTTACTGCAGCAGATGAAAGACACATCATGCTTACTTCCCTTTGCAATCGGAAGATGTCCAGCAGTGCCATCAGCTCAGAACTGCAGAAAACAGTGGGACCCTGGTACACCCATCTACTGTCCGGAGAAGTCTGGTCAGAAGTGGCCTTCATGGAAGACTTGCGCCAAAAAGCCATACCTCCGACGTGGAAACAAGGCCAGCGACTCAACTATGCACAAAACACAGGAACTGGGGTGCAGAAAAATGGCAGCAGGTGCTCTGGACTGATGAATCAAAATTTGAAATATTTGGCTGTAGCAGAAGGCAGTTTGTTCGCCGAAGGGCTGGAGAGCGTACACGAATGAGTGTCTGCAGGCAACAGTGAAGCATGGTGGAGGTTCCTTGCAAGTTTGGGGCTGCATTTCTACAAATGGAGTTGGGGATTTGGTCAGAATTAATGGTCTCCTCAATGCTGAGAAGCACAGGCAGATACTTATCCATCATGCAATACCATCAGGGAGGCATCTGATTGGCCCCAAATTTATTCTGCAGCATGACAACGACCCCAAACATACAGCGAAAGTCATTAAGAACTATCTTCAGCGTAAGAAGAACAAGGAGTCCTGAAGTGATGGTATGGCCCCCACAGAGCCCTGATCTCAACATCATCGAGTCTGTCTGGGATTACATGAAGAGAGAGAAGCAACTGAGGCTGCCTAAATCCACAGAAGAACTGTGGTTAGTTCTCCAAGATGTTTGGGGCCAACCTATCTGCCGAAGTTCCTTCAAAAACTGTGTGCAAGTGTACCTAGAAGAATTGATGCTTGATGCTGTTTTGAAGGCAAAGGGTGGTCACACCAAATATGGATTTGATTTAGATTTTTCTTCTGTTCACTCACTTTGCATTTAGTTAATTGATAAATATAATCTATTAACATGTCTATTTTTGAAAGCATTCTTACTTTACAGCATTTTTTCACACCTGCCTAAAACTTTTGCACAGTACTGTATATACAGATGAACCTGCTTTGTATCATGATTTCCGTGAAGGCATAATTCATGACATAAAACAGGTCATGCTATGAACCGGGTTTCATGTTTGCCTATGACAGCACACATTACGAGTGTGAGAAAAAAAGAAAGAAAACTAACGGTGAATTAAAGAGCAGCATTTTAATGCTGTACATTTAGTCATTCTTTACATTTAAACAAATAAATATAGTTTACCACACGTTTTGAATCATTAAGTAGAACGAAACAGTTTGTGCCATTATCTAAAAAAAGCATGAATTGTCAACTGATCAGAGCTATCAGTTAGGTGTTGCCTGATTTTTTTCAATCTTATTAAATAAAGACCAATTCCTAAATTAATTCTGTCCAAGAAATTGCCTCAAAATCTTAAGTGACTTTTGTGCTGCAGATGTGTATACAGCTGCTCCAGGTAATTCACCTTCCACATCGGTGGCAAATCAGCAGCCTGAAGTTGGTTCTGTTTCTTGTGCTGGATATCCCCATGATGTGTTCATCTCACAATGGCTCAATGCATTCAGCATCATTATCCACATTGATGAAAGCATTGAACTCATCCTCTGTAAACCCCTCTAGGACCACCGGTTCTTCCTCAATCACAAAGTTTCACTTTTACAGTCCCAACCTTCCTTGATCAACAGCATAGTTGTAAACAGGTCTATTTGCTTTGAAAAATCAGCTCAATGTTGTCAAGTTTCATAGGAGGATGAGCAGGACAATTATCGACAATGAGCGCACACGTCGATGCTGTGCTTTGAGAGACGTGTCCCACTGCTCAAAAAGATATGATGTCATCCACGCATTCGAGCTGTAAGTGTAAGGGATGAGCAGATTACGAACTCCACGGAGACAACAAGGTTGTTTAGATATTCCAGTCAATAAAAGAGGCCTCCTTTCACCAGCCATACTGCAACAAACCATGAGCATGACCCGGTCTTTTGCCACTTTGCCGCCAAAGTGCATGGTTTTATTGAGTCCCATCTCTTCAACATTGTACACATCATCTGGCTTGTAGCATTGAATAATAGCAGGAAGTTCATTTTCAATCCATTTGTTTGCAGAAGAAACATCTGCATCCTCCTTCTCTCAGTGAGCTCTCTTGAACACAGTCTCGTTGCGCTTCTTCCAGCGATCAAGTCACCCATTGGTTGCCTTAAACTCATCACCATTCAGGTCAGCAGCAAACTTGAAAGCTTTGGCTTTTAAGATGTCTGTGCTAACAGGCAGGTTTAAGGCTGTGGCAGATTGAAACCATCGAAACAGAGCTTCATCCACATCAGCTGCATGTCTGGTGCATTGATGTATTCGTTTGACATTTGAAGTGGACTGTTTTGATTTTTGTAAATTTTGCTGACAGTAGATGGATTAATTGAGAACTTTTTTGCAGCCTCAGCAAATGAAAGTTTTGGTGGTCCTTCGCAGAGGCGTATTATCTCTGCCTTTTTTTTGCTAGTTAAATCAGTTTGCTTGCAAGCCGACATTCTCAGTGCTTCCCAGATAGCACAATGACGTTGGTGTTTTGCAACTGAACTGTATCCCATTAAGACCGCCCACACAGCATTTAACAGACTGCACAAAATGTCAGTTTATCAGCCGAGATGATTATTCGTTGTTAGTTGCGTTGGAAATTAATTATATCCTGTGATTACGTAGTAAAGCCCTGCCAAGTAGTATTTGACAGGAGGCACAAAATGTGACAATAAGCATGGTGATAGGTTTTTGAAAAATCGAGAGAATAAACGGGGTATGATATTAAACTAGGTGATATAAAATGGGTTTATCTGTATATGAACACAATTTAGAACTTTTATTTAACATCATGTAATCAATCACAAAAGCCATAACAGTAGTACAGTATTTTATGTTAGATTTCAAAATGCCAAATTTAATTTTTGTGTAATAATTTGGTGTGTAATTCAAAATGTTAACGTAACAATATTCTGGAGGTTTCATTCAACTTTATGA
The DNA here is from genome assembly GCA_030684275.1 of Acipenser oxyrinchus oxyrinchus. Lineage (NCBI taxonomy): Eukaryota > Metazoa > Chordata > Actinopteri > Acipenseriformes > Acipenseridae > Acipenser > Acipenser oxyrinchus. Next base: position 3,518,651 of record CM060251.1, on the reverse strand, counting down.
AGCAAAATTAGTTACGATGCAAAACTTTTGTCCAGAGCTGTACATGGAGGTGTGATCTGGCAGGGCTGGAGATGAACCAGATAGCTCAAAGGTGAAAAGAGTGGAATGACATCTAGATCTGAATTGGGTTGTTTATGTGACAAGTCCTGTTGTCACCTTGACAATCAAATCAAAATAGAGTTATGTATTGTGGCTCATTATAAAAGGATGAAAAACACACAATGGAAACTACTTGGGTTGGCTTGCCTAATCATTGTTTTAAATCATGTATTACTTTAAGAATATCAGCCAATTAGAAAAAGACAAAGCGATATTGCTATTTCCTGATTGTTCTCTCTTTTTTTAAAACAAGACACGGCACGTTGAAATCATTTCCTATTAGTGATTAGCTGTTTTGCAGTCTTACTTTTGTATTTGTTTATTTGTTACTTAACACTGATTCAAATAAACAAGCAAAATCTTAATTAATTGCAATCTTAATCAACAATGTTTGTTCCCACTATTTTGGTTTGGGTAATGTTATATTGTGTCTGTAATTACTGTGTAGTTACATAGTAGTTACTTAGTAAATACTTGTGTACTTACACATAATTACAATATTATTATGCATAGTTACAATGTACTTAATGTGTAAATATCTTATTGTGTCAATCTCCATATATGTAAGTACAAAAGGGTTAGGGTTAGGGTAAGGAGGGTTAGGGATGGGGTTAGGTTTAGAGTTAGGGATAGGGATAGGGGTAGGGATAGGGCTAGGGTTAGGGGTAGGGTTAGGGTTAAGGTTATGGTCATGTGCAAAACAATTACAGCATCCAATAGTGTATAGTAAAACATGTCCAACCCGGCAGGTCATGGGACCAGAAAAGTGTGCCAGATAGTACAGAGGTCTAATACTGTACCTATTATTTTCAATAGAGATTTGGTCACAATCCCAAAATGATGCCAATACAGAATGCCAATATGTAGAGTGGCGAGATTACACAGGTTGTATTGTTTATCAGGTTACTGTCTCTTAAAATAATAAAATAAAAGGTACAAAAATATTTATGAAAAATTGTTTTGTTTACACTTGTATAGTCTTTAGCCGTGTTTGGTTTGGTATGATATTATGCCCATTATTTATATGATTTATATGTTGTTATTGTTTTTAAACAGGAGACATCAAGTGCGCTGTATAAGTGCAACGTTGAAGTTGTCTTAAAAAAGTACCTGAGTTACCTGATGTGGGCCTGACGTGGCCTGAAAAGAGTTTTACAAAGACAGGATGTGATGACTAAAATAGAAAATGTATATACTAAATGATTTTAAACAACAAGATAACTATCATTTTTCAGACCTATAAAGGGGTTATGTAACACAGCCAAGATCGTGACATAATATGCTAATGTATTTAACAATGATGAACGTATACTTATTGATATTAAGTATGAGAATAAAGCTTATTTTGTTTTCAATATGTTGTGTAATCCAACATTTCGGTATCTTTAACATACCTTTGTCAAGGGTATTTGAAAACAAACAGTGAAGGTACTTTTAGGTTTTTAATGCCATGGTAACCACACTTCATTTCTATTTAAATCATTGTCATTTCCTGCATAGTTAATGATGTAACGATCTAGTATTCCTTTCTATGTAAACCTCCAGGCATCATGGTATTGAGTCTATTTATCCATTTATTTTCCTTTATTATTTTATATTGTACATGATCTAATTTTGTTTCTTTTAAAGCTACACATTTTAGGTCATTCATGTTATGTTTATTTTTTGTTGGTTAATTTACTTTTTTTTATTTCTCATGTTTGCTTGTTATTTTTTTATATAATCTGTTTAATTTTATACAGAATGTTATAGAATCCCTTAATACTGTGTAACCCGTCTGTATCTTGCATGTCATGAACTTTCATTTGCTGTGTAGAAACTATTTACATAGCCAGAATACATGCTCATTTAAAAAATATGTCTGTTATCATATAGGCCCGGTATAATAAGTAAGTTCTCAGTTTGTCTGTCTTACTTTTAGGCAGTGTTTACTGTTTGACTTCCTGCTGTAGGTCATTTTCCCTCTAGAAAAAAAGTCAGAAGCATGTCATTTGCTGCAAATCATGTGAGTCAATGAGGGAAGAAGCTGGTTGGTTAATGAAAGAGGGCACTGAATACTGTCTAAAAATGAGGCATGCAAAAAGCTTTTGTTAACTTGCAATTGTACCATATATTATTTTTAATGTGGTTCTGTCAAGAACATTTGAGTCCTGGAACATTCCTGGAACAAATGGCAGCTGTTGATTTTATGTGACACTTGGGAGCAACCCTACTGTACAGTAAAACTTTATAAGACTAGATCAAACTTTATAAGATTAGCTTTGGAAGTAGTCTGGATAATGTTTACATGTCAAATAAATAAACAATAATGCTGTACAAAGAAACAAAAGTTGTGTTTAATTTCCTCTCAGCTTGATCGACTCGTGTCAAGCAATCTTCAACGTATAGCTATGTTGTGCAAGATACAACACGCAATGATGATCCTAGCCACAGTTTGGGGGTGGTATTGAAGCACACCACCTGATTTGTCGAGGAACAAAAACCTCATTTTTAGTAAACCAAATTTTCACTGTTTTCAGTGCACATGAATTTACTCATTTACATACAATTCTCTTTCCAGCTAAAAGTGAACTGTTTTGGTCCCAAGCGTCCTGCTGTTCCTGTAATCCTACACATCTCCCTCGTAAAGCTTTATCCATGAGGAAGTGCAACTTGTTCTTGATACAGCGATTTAAAATAATAATAATTTAGCTTGCTTTGGATGTGGATCAATCACATTTTAAAGCACAATGCATGGGTGAAGACAACGTGGGAATATATTGTGGAGAGATGACCCAAGCAGCTGACAGCACACCAGCATGCAAAATGAGACTACATACTGATGATAGGGTAAACAGAGTTAACCATACTTTATTATTGTCTCAGGACTCTCTGTGTTGACAGACTAAATAGGCATGCAAAATATCTCTATAAATATGTCCCCGTTAGACACTCTTCATGTAAAAGAACTACAATCAATCACAAGACAAGCAGAGACCCTTCCTGACACTCCCAGGGTAATGAAGATTTTTTTTCCCACCAGCAAACATTTGTTTCCCCCTACATGCATGTTGGTTATTTATCCTATTTTAATATAAATGATGCATGTATAATGATAGCGAATGTCAGCAATGTTTGCAGGCTGTAGCTGAGACTGGACCTGTCAGAGGGGACTGGATGGTACAGGTTTAGGGTTAGGGTTGGGGTTAGGGAAAGTGGTCTTAAAATTAAGGTTTTAGTTGAAAATGCAATGATTTAGACTTAAATGCAAAGACGGGTGACTGTTACAAAAAAATATGTGGGTACAAATAATTGGAACCGGGGTAACGAATATTCTTTCCCGTGGGAACAAATATTCGGGAGGAACATATATTCTCTGACACCAGCACTCCCAGTTAGCTATTGAGTGAATCTATTACAGACATGTTTTAATTTAGGTACTTTTGCTGTACAGTAGGTCATTCATAACTATAAAACATCCAATGTTGGTATATGTAATAATATTAAAGAAACATAAAATCTTACGACATTGTCTTTCTCAATGCCTTTTATTGAACAATATAGTAATATATAAGTTTCATATAAACATGAACGGTCTTCCAAATTCTAATTGAGAGTGTGTAATTTACATAATCAAGGCATTTAAATATATAATTACATCATTCACTTAAACTGTGTTTTTCATGCAGCACCCTTATCTGCTATTTTATTTACTGAGCACATTCAGTGCATGCAAGGTTGGAGTGACCCAAGAGTTCACTTTATAAGTATCTTTGTTAGAGAGAAATGGGGAAATTACATTTGCAGAATACTAAGTGGAGTCAAGAGGAATAGAGCTTTTCTGAGAATTACATTTTTAGAGTATTTATAGTTTTTATTTGAAAAGGGTTTGGTAAAACATCACATCTTGCTAAGTGTATACACTATGCTACACTCAAACAAATTTTGGGACGCAGCTGGGAGACAACTTTACCATCATCACAACCTTTAATAGCAACCAGTTCGCTCTGTATGGAGACTACCCCTGAGTAAAGTAAAAGTAAAGTAAAAGTAAAGAGATTGAGATATACTAAATTAGAAAAACTATACAAAAAGTAGAAAACATGATATAAGATAATTTTCTATGAATGAAAGTTATATAATTAAGCAAACCACTGGTCCTGGCAGGGAACTCCTTTAACCTTAGATCAAATCATATAAACATCAAGCATATTTACACTTCCAATACCAGAACAAATCATCATTCGAATAGCTAGTATCTTATTTGTCTTTAGATAAACAGTATGTCCAATGATCGACATAGAAAGGATTTATATCTTACCTCAATCCATTAGGTACTGCACGCAGGCAATAAAATGTGCATTATAAATATCATATGGGAGATTGTGGCAGAGTGTCCGGCCCCTATTTATTATTATTTGTATTTTGTTTGCGGCGCTGGTAAATGCGCCGCGTCTTTTATATGTATATTTAAAAACCCCGTGAGGATGCATGACTGATCAGCTACTGATTATTTAACTAGCTGACAGTCATGCATCCTTACCAAACGCGTGCAGACTGTGGCCGATGGGTAATAAGATAATTAATAGCTAGTTAACCCCTCGGCCAGAGTATAAGAACCGAGAGCTGTCTGTGCTGCGGTGTGGAGTTTTGGAGTAGAGAGCGGAGAGAGAGCGGAGAGAGAGCGGAGAGAGAGCAGAGAGAGAGCGGAGAGAGAGCGGAGAGACGACATAAAACAATTGCTAAAACGTGCTGGTTTAGCCAGCACGCCACTTACTTGTTTGTCTGTTTATTCGTTTGGCCCTCGTGCCCTTTTGTTTTGTTGTTTTGTTAAATATTTTGTTTTGTTTATTAATAAAAGCAACTGAACGCCGCTATGCATTCAGTTTCGCCCGCCATCCATTGTTGTGGTTTCAGTTACTTCCTGGTCCGTGGCGTCACCACTGCAAGCCAGCCTGCCACATATGGTGTCCTGCGTGGGACAAACAACGCCTCAAGAGCCGGACCAGGAAAGGAAAAGGACGTTTTTGTTTGTTTTTTCAAAAGTATTTTTTGTTTTGTGTGTTTTTGGAAAAAAATAATAAAAATAAAAAAAATGGGGAAGAGTAGCCGGAGGAGAAAGCAGCAGCAACAACAACAGCAGCAGGAGGCGCAGCAACAGCAGCGGGTCCTTAACACGCTGGACGCCTGCCTCACCTGCCTGAAGGGTGAGGAGTGGTGCCAGCGATTGGTGAGGTTGGGCACGTGGCACCGACCAACCCCTCCATGGCAGGAGAGGAAGGAGCCTGAGCATCCAGCAAGGGTGAGAGAGGACCCGCATCCTCCGAGGCGGAAGAATCCCGCCTCCTCTGAGGGGATCTGGGACTGGCTGGCGGAGCCTGAGAGGGATATAATGGTCGCCTCCCTGCTGTGATCAACCTCCTGTGGGCGAGAGATGGGGAGCGCTGGGAGGCCTGGGAACAGAAACACCAACCAGCATCCCTCCCAGACATCGCAGCCATGGTGCTTAACTACCTGGCTGCAGATATGGGAGGGGCCCCGCTGCTGTTTCCAGCGCCAGAGGGAGAGGAGCCAGTGCTGCTGTCTCCAGCGCCAGAGGAGAGGAGCCGTCGCTGCCTTCTCCAGCGCCAGAGGGAGAGGAGCCGCCGCTGCCTTCTCCAGCGCCAGAGGGAGAGGAGCCGCCGCTGCCTTCTCCAGCGCCAGAGGGAGAGGAGCCGTCGCTGCCTTCTCCAGCGCCAGAGGAGAGGAGCCGTCGCTGCCTTCTCCAGCGCCAGAGGGAGAGGAGCCGCCGCTGCCTTCTCCAGCGCCAGAGGGAGAGGAGCCGCGCTGCCTTCTCCAGCGCCAGAGGGAGAGGAGCCGCTGCCTTCTCCAGCGCCAGAGGGAGAGGAGCCGTCGCTGCCTTCTCCAGCGCCAGAGGGAGAGGAGCCGTCGCTGCCTTCTCCAGCGCCAGAGGGAGAGGAGCCGTCGCTGCCTTCTCCAGCGCCAGAGGGAGAGGAGCCGTCGCTGCCTTCTCCAGCGCCAGAGGGAGAGGAGCCGTCGCTGTCTCCACCACCACCAGGAGCAGAGCAGCAGGAGCTGCCTCTGTCTCCACCATCACCAGGAGCAGAGCAGCAGGAGCTGTCTCTGTCTCCACCATCACCAGAAGCAGAGCAGCAAGAGCTGCCTCTGTCTCCACCATCACCAGAAGCAGAGCAGCAAGAGCTGCCTCTGTCTCCACCACCACCAGGAGCAGAGCAGCAGGAGCTGCCTCTGTCTCCACCACCACCAGGAGCAGAGCAGCAGGAGCTGCCTCTGTCTCCACCAGGAGCAGAGCAGCAAGAGCTGCCTCTGCCTCCACCACTCCACCAGCAGAGGGTGAATGCCTGCTGGTTCCGCCTCAACCGCCGTGGGAGGACTGCTTGCCCTCCCACCTCCACCAGCAGAGGGTGAATGCCTGCTGGTTCCGCCTCAAGAGCCGTGGGAGGACTGCTTGCCGCTCCCAGCTCCACCAGCAGAGGGTGAATGCCTGCTGGTTCTGCCTCAATCACCGTGGGAGGACTGCTTGCCCCTCCCACCTCCACCAGCAGAGGGTGAATGCCTGCTGGTTCCGCCTCAAGCGCCGTGGGAGGACTGCTTGCCGCTCCCAGCTCCACCAGCAGAGGGTGAATGCCTGCTGGTTCCGCCTCAACCGCTGTGGGAGGACTGCTTGCCCCTCCCACCTCCACCAGCAGAGGGTGAATACCTGCTGGTTCCGCCTCAACCGCCGTGGGAGGACTGCTTGCCGCTCCCACCTCCACCAGCAGAGGGTGAATACCTGCTGGTTCCGCCTCAACCGCCGTGGGAGGACTGCTTGCCGCTCCCAGCTCCACCAGCAGAGGGTGAATACCTGCTGGTTCCGCCTCAACCGCCGTGGGAGGACTGCTTGCCCCTCCCACCTCCACCAGCAGAGGGTGAATACCTGCTGGTTCCATCTCCACCTCCACCAGCAGAGGGTGAATACCTGCTGGTTCCACATCCACCATCATGGGAAGGACTGCTCCTGCCCTGCTTCGCACCGCCCAAGGATGCCTGCTTCGCACCGCCCAAGGATGCCTGCTTCGCTCCGCCCAAGGATGCCTGCTTCGCACCGCCCAAGGATGCCTGCTTCGCACCGCCCAAGGATGCCTGTTGCTCCGCATCGCCCAAGGATGCCTGTTGCTCCGCACGCCTGGGGCTGCCTGTTGCTCCGCATCGCCTGGGGCTGCCTGTTGCTCCGCACGCCTGGAGAGCCACCAGTTACAGGGTACAAGGGAGAAGTGGAGCTCCGCTGCCGCTCCATGGCCAGGGGCTCCTCCCGAGTTCGCCCCCGAGGGTCCGCTGCTGCTGCCGCCGCCCCGAGGGTCCGCTGCTGCTGCCGTTGCCTGCCGAGGTCTGCAGCTGCTACCTTCGCCTCCCAAGGGTCCTGTTTTGCCTGGAGTCGCTACCAGTCCTGCCATGCAGCAGGAAATACTGTGGCTGGAGCCCCATGAAGGGAGCTGCCGGCCACGGAAAAGGGGGAGGTCAGGAGACCAGCTCCCCAGCCGCACTTCCGCGGCAGGAAATACTATGGCTGGAACCCCATGAAGGGGAGCTGCCGCCACGGAAAAGGGGGAGGTCAGGAGACCAGCTCCCCAGCCGCACTTGCGGCAGGAAATACTGTGGCTGGAGCCCCATGAAGGGAGCTGCCGGCCATGAAGAAGGGGGAGGTCAGGAGACCAGCTCCCCGCAGCAATTTCGCTGCAGGAAATACTGTGGCCGGAGCCCCACGGAGGGAGATGCCGGCCATGAAGAAGGGGGCAGGTCTGGAGACCACCCCAAAATTTTTCTGGCCAGAGGGGCCGGCCTGTGCGTGGTCCACTAGGACGCTACAGTTGTTGGGGTGGGAGGAGGACATCCCGCCGTGGCCGCCCGAGACACCTTGCTTCCCCTGTTCCGGGGCCAGGACTGCTAGCCGGGACTTTAGGGAATAAGGGGAGGTGGCGAAAGGCCATGTGTGCTGCGCACAAGGGGGCATGTGTGGGAGTGTCCCGCCCTATTTATTATTATTTGTATTTTTGTTTGCGCGCTGGTAAAAGCGCCGCGTCTTTTATATGTATATTTAAAAACCCCGTGAGGATGCATGACTGATCAGCTACTGATTATTTAACTAGCTGACAGTCATGCATCCTTACCAAACGCGTGCAGACTGTGGCCGAGGGGTAATAAGATAATTAATAGCTAGTTAACCCCTCGGCCAGAGTATAAGAACCGAGAGCTGTCTGTGCTGCGGTGTGGAGTTTTGGAGTAGAGAGCGGAGAGAGAGCGGAGAGAGAGCGGAGAGACGACATAAAACAATTGCTAAAACGTGCTGGTTTAGCCAGCACGCCACTTACTTGTTTGTCTGTTTATTCGTTTGGCCCTCGTGCCCTTTTGTTTTGTTGTTTTGTTAAATATTTTGTTTTGTTTATTAATAAAAGCAACTGAACGCCGCTATGCTTCAGTTTCGCCCGCCCATCCATTGTTGTGGTTTCAGTTACTTCCTGGTCCGTGACGTCACCACTGCAAGCCAGCCTGCCACAGAGATACTGAAATTGAAGAAGGAATCTATGAAAAGACCTAGGAGCTTATGTTGACTCAGAAATGTCTTCATCTAGTGGAGAAGCTATATAAAGGCCAACAAGATGCTTGGATATATTGTGAAAAGTGTTGAATTTAAATCCAGGCCAGTAATGTTAAAACTTTACAATGCATTAGTAGGACCTCATCTAGAATATTGGGTTTAAAAGGCATGTCATATGCAGACAGGCTAAAATAATTTAATCTATTCAGTCTTGAACAAAGAAGACTACGTGGTGATCTGATTCAAGCATTCAAAATCCTAAAAGGTTTTGACAATGTCGACCCAGGGGACTTTTTCGATCTGAAAAAAGAAACAAGGACCAGGAGTCACATATGGAGATTAGATAAAGGGGCATTCAGAACAGAAAATAGGAGGCACTTTTTTACACAGAGAATTATGAGGGTCTGGAACCAACTCCCCAGTAATGTTATTGAAGCTGATACCTTGGGATCCTTCAAGAAGCTGCTTGATGAGATTCTGGGATCAATAAGCTACTAATAACCAAACAAGCAAGATTGGCCGAATGGCCTCCTCTCGTTTGTAAACTTTCTTATGTTCTTATGTTCTTATGTCAGTTTGCCTCCTCCTCCCCAGCCTCCACCTGCTATCCTGCCCCAATGCCCATGGCTTCCCTACAGTCAAGATCTCCACTTATCTGTAAGCTAATGCATGGGTGGGGGTACCTCAAAAGGCAAGACTAAGGCCAAGAAATGTAGTGTAAAATATGTATAATGTAGTAGTGTTATCTAGTCTATATTTTAATAAATAATCTATAACATGAGTTTCCTGACTGAAATAGTGGTGATTTGTTTTTAACTGTGGTGAATGTGGCAATAAGCAATTCCAAAATCAACAACTAATGACAAAAACAAGACCTGGAAGGGCACTAAGTAAGGCTGGTGGTACGCCTTCACAGGGATGGGCCGACTCGATGGTAGGATGGAACCGGAAGTCGGCCATCTTGGGAAAAGGGCGTAGCTGTAAGGCTGCTGAACAACTCTATTGTGATCAGCTGGGTTGGTTAAGTGGATAGAGTGTGACGCCGCACTGATCACAAGGAGGAGTTTACTAGTACAAAGGGGACACAGCAACGTGAGTATGGCCCCTTACACTAAAACGCTAATGCAGCCAGAGCGCTGTGTGTTTTGTTTTGCTTTGTTTGTTGTTGGCAGAAGGTGACCACGGGAGCTGACGCTATCCAGCCAGCACTTCCAGCCGGAGCACCTGCACTACCACACACCTGCAAACGGCATCCGGAGCACCTGCACTACCACACACCTGCAAACGGCATCCGGAGCACCTGCACTACCACACACCTGCAAACGGCATCCGGAGCACCTGCACTACCACACACCTGCAAACGGCATCCGAGCACCTGCACTACCACACACCTGCAAACGACATCCGGAGCACCTGCACTACCACACACCTGCAAACGGCATCCGGAGCACCTGCACTACCACACACCTGCAAACGGCATCCGGAGCACCTGCACTACCACACACCTGCAAACGACATCCGGAGCACCTGCACTACCACACACCTGCAAACGGCATCCGGAGCACCTGCACTACCACACACCTGCAAACGACATCCGGAGCACCTGCACTACCACACACCTGCAAACGGCATCCGGAGCACCTGCACTACCACACACCTGCAAACGACATCCGGAGCACCTGCACTACCACACACCTGCAAACGACATCCGGAGCACCTGCACTACCACACACCTGCAAACGACATCCGGAGCACCTGCACTACCACACACCTGCAAACGACATCCGGAGCACCTGCACTACCACACACCTGCAAACGACATCCGGAGCACCTGCACTACCACACACCTGCAAACGGCATCCGGAGCACCTGCACTACCACACACCTGCAAACGGCATCCGGAGCACCTGCACTACCACACACCTGCAAACGGCATCCGGAGCACCTGCACTACCACACACCTGCAAACGGCATCCGGAGCACCTGCACTACCACACACCTGCAAACGGCATCCGGAGCACCTGCACTACCACACACCTGCAAACGGCATCCGGAGCACCTGCACTACCACACACCTGCAAACGGCATCCGGAGCACCTGCACTACCACACACCTGCAAACGGCATCCGAGCACCTGCACTACCACACACCTGCAAACGGCATCCGGAGCACCTGCACTACCACACACCTGCAAACGGCATCCGGAGCACCTGCACTACCACACACCTGCAAACGGCATCCGGAGCACCTGCACTACCACACACCTGCAAACGGCATCCGGAGCACCTGCACTACCACACACCTGCAAACGGCATCCGGAGCACCTGCACTACCACACACCTGCAAACGACATCCGGAGCACCTGCACTACCACACACCTGCAAACGACATCCGGAGCACCTGCACTACCACACACCTGCAAACGGCATCCGAGCACCTGCACTACCACACACCTGCAAACGGCATCCGAGCACCTGCACTACCACACACCTGCAAACGGCATCCGAGCACCTGCACTACCACACACCTGCAAACGGCATCCGGAGCACCTGCACTACCACACACCTGCAAACGGCATCCGGAGCACCTGCACTACCACACACCTGCAAACGGCATCCGGAGCACCTGCACTACCACACACCTGCAAACGACATCCGGAGCACCTGCACTACCACACACCTGCAAACGACATCCGGAGCACCTGCACTACCACACACCTGCAGTACCACACACCTGCAAACGGCATCCGGAGCACCTGCACTACCACACACCTGCAAACGGCATCCGGAGCACCTGCACTACCACACCCTTTCAACCCGTACACTGTTTAATTTACGCACTGCATTTGTTTTGTGGAAACATTTTCTTTGGGGATTGTAAATGCGCTGTTTTTACCGTCATGCCATTGCTGGTATAGGGGGTGGATCTTTTATTAAAAACGGACATTTATTTGTAAATACACCTGCTGTTTTGGACATTCCATTATTCCCACAACACTCACATCCTGACACTGGGAAACCAAGGAAATTGCATATAATTACCTGAATACATAGTGTGTATTTCTTATTAATTAACGCATGGTTATCCCTAAATCTGGTTAACACTTTACATTAAGTGTCTCTAATTACTGTGCATTTACATAGTAGGTACTTAGTAAATACATGTGTACTTACACATCATTACAATGTTCTTATGCATAGTTACAATGTACTTAATGTGTACATCTTTTTTGCATGATATATGTAAGTACACATTTGTATCACAAAAGAGTTAGAGCTAAGGTTAGGGTTAGGGTTAGCATTAAGGTTAGGGTTATGGTTAGAGTTTGGGTTAGGGATAGGGTTAGGGTTATATCATGCAACAAAATATACACATTGTAACTATGCCTAATACCATTGTAATTATGTGTATTTGCACATGTATGTATTCAGTAACTACTTTGTAAATGCACAGCAGTTAATTAATTACCTAAAACTCTTTCTTAGCACAACATTATGTTGTAGCACTTTAGATTACATGGCATACATAACCATGAAATAACATGGTAATAACTGAGTAACTATCAGTATGTTCAGCTGTTACATGGCAACTACTCTGGGAATAAGTGCAATTACATGGAAATTACATGTGACATGGTGTTAACTTGTTGTTTACAATTACCATGTAATTACAATGTTTTTACAAAGTAACATTTTTCTTTTCTAAATGTACTTCCAATATGTGCTGTTAGATAAAGTATTTCTTTGAAAAAAAAATGTTTTGAAGGTTTCTGTTGACAGTTCATTTCAGGAAAAACAAATATGCAGCTTTCATTGTTTTAACACCTCTTGGCTGTTTTAATCTTCTTCCTTCCGAGACGTGCTTTTTCATCCAGTCACTGGGAAGGTCAGAGCACATTACGCAACTCTCAATTTCAATTCCATTACATTGCATTTCAGATTGAAGGTGGGGATTAATAGTGGAATATTAGATATAATAAAAATATTGGTCTGCATACATTATGGTATATGGGTCAGACTTACAATGGATTTCAAACAAGGACTTTATTCTAACATTTAAACAAGCATGCCTCTTTATCATACTGAGCATTGTAAAAGAACAGGATTGGAGAAAAAATGGAACTTCCATGGCTGATTACACAGTGTAAGATATGAAAGATGCATCTCTTTTAACCCTTATAAAAGTTTGCCATAGTAAAACTGTAAGAAAGTGAAATAAAGCTCAGTGAAAGCATGGTAAAACATAAGTAAGTATTGTAAAGAACATAGAGGTGTGGTAAAGCATTTTAATAAACATGGCAAAACAAGGTACACTATGGTAAATGCATAGTATAACCATGGGAAAAGCATGGGAAAACTGCAAAAATACAGTACAGAAATAACGTGGTACTCTTTTATAAAGGCAGTTACAATGGTCAAGACAGCAGAGCTTACAGACTTTGACAGACTGGGCTGATTGTAGGTTCTCTGGCAAAAGCTTCTGTATCCAAAGCTGCATAAATTACTGATGATTTGCTTTCTCTGGCTGTTCTAAGACCAAACTTAGCAACTACAGATTCCAACCTTTAGCTCTTTTTGTTCATAATGAAGGTATTTTTTAAATTGGCTTACGAGGGGTTTCACTGCCAACTGTATGTGATGATTTATTTTCTATTTATTTATTTGATTCAATTTTTTGTATGTAGTGTGCCTGATAACTTTCCCCCTTTTTTCCTCGCAAATTTAGCATGTCCAGTTAAGTTCCCCTTTCCGCAGCAATCCCCTCAACTCTGATGGTATGAGTGAATTACCAGCCCCTGGAGGGCAAATGACAATCCTGCATGACTGATTTGAGTTTACGGGGCGTCTGTTCAATAGGGGCTGCTGTATCGCGGTGATGAGAAACAGTTCCTACTGATTTTGCCTCCCTAACCGAGAGCTAATACTGATTGTTAAGGTGTCTTCAAGGTAGCAAACTGATATTGTAACAGCTTCCCAATGGCATAAGGAGGCTGTGTGGTCCAGTGGTTAAAGAAAAGGGCTTGTAACCAGGAGGTCCCCGGTTCAAATCCCACCTCAGCCACTGACTCACTGTGTGACCCTGAGCAAGTCACTTAACCTCCTTGTGCTCCATCTTTCAGGTGAGACGTAGTTGTAAGTGACTCTGCAGCTGATGCATAGTTCACACACCCTAGCCTCTGTAAGTCGCCTTGGATAAAGGTGTCTGCTAAATAAACAAATAATAATAATTACAGGATACCAATTACACAAAATGGAGGGAAAAGAGTTGCAAAGAAAAGCTGAAGTTTTTCTAAATTTAGAAACTTGGCAGCCAGAAAGCACAGGTGGCTCTCAGTGTAATCTTTATTGAAAATGCATCCAGATGGATGCAGGCGGTGAGGTCCCAAGGGGTTAAACAGAGAAGGATCTTTCAGCAGGTGCCTTTTGATAAGAGTCAATGTTTTTCTCCCTTGTCTGGCTGTTGAATAGTGTATTACCTCCCACTCTACAGTATGTATACACATGTTGGTCGTGTTAAGGACTATGCTAGTTTATAATTCACACTGTGCTATTGCTTGTCAATTGAAAGCCAAAATAAAACCTGCACAAATGGGTCCTCATTATCAAGTGTGTTGGATATAGCCAAATGCATTTCAAAACATCTGCAGGAGGCCAGGAGTGTGAAGAAGATTGGTGCAAAACAGGGTGTGCAATTCTATAAAAAAAACTTCTTGTCCTTCTTAAAAATCTACTTGCTCCCTCACCGTCCCACAAAAGACACACACACAATTGTCTTGTTTTGAATCTCCCATTTTGTTTTGTTTTTCTTCATAGAATTATGCACCATCACGCCATAATAATGTGCCTAAGTCATTCTAATGAACAACAATTTGTAATTTATTCATGATCACACAAAATACATTAACAAAATCTTCTTGTATTTGTTTTTTGTGCTACTTAAATTAAGGATACATACATTATAAAAGCCTGCTTTTTCCAAAAAAAAAAGTAGTGTAACTTCAAATGGAGAGAGTCTGCCAATGTTAATAAGGAGTGCTTATAGCTAAACAAAGTGAGAAGAAATAATATTGTAGCATTGCGTGGAAATGAAGGCGGCTCACACAGGATTTCCAAGTTCTTGAATTCACGGTTTATTAAGCTGGGACCCTACACTGGGCAGGTTAAGTGTGCTGCTTTACCAGCCAGTGGTACAAATACAGCTGAGCAGTGTAGTGCTACTCAGACTGTGACAAAATAATACAAATAAAATAAAAACAAGTGCAAGACACACTGGTGTGGCCGTGTGCTACAGACACTTTTCTAGTCCTGCTCTTTTTCTCTCTCTCTCCACCCACCAACCCAAGCAGACATGGCTTCCCGCTCTCGATCCCTTGAAGTTGCAACGTCTCGTCCCTTGATTCTGCCAACACTGTTGCAACTGGAGACACTGGCGTGGCAAGCCAAGCCCCTGATTAGTAGCGATTCTCCTGTCTCTGACATCCCTGATCACCTGCTGCACTGAATTGTTAACTCTGGGCCAGAACCTTCCCAAACACGGTTACCGCAGACCCACGGTTGTTACAATCTGTTTTTTTTTCACCCTTGGTATGCACGGTGCAATTTGATGGGGGGGGGTATGCTTTATTTATCCCTGGCTCTGCACTTTCAGTTGTCATCCCAGGGGGATAATTTATCCCCGATAAAAGATTTTGAATTAACAATGATTTCTTTGGGGAATTCTAAACATATTTAAAATCGTAAATGTATGCTGCATCATTTTTACGCAAACTGACTTAGCACTTCAGACCTTAAAATCAGTAACACATTGTATTAACATGATTTTTTTTTTTTAAAGGAATGGAGTTTATTTCACTGGAGCCGGATCATAACGTTCGGCTGTATAAAGTGGATCAGGCTCGGATTTGACTCACCTGTCATTGTCATCCAACAGTAGTGCTGTATGCACCATAGGAAGGCAAATTGACCAATGAAAATCAACTACGTCAATGCCATTCAGTTGCTGAATTTCAAACTGTTATTTTGTATTATCATTGGAAGTGCATACTATACTAAAGAAAAGAGAAATGAAGACAGGACACTAAAAATCCATAGTAGCTGTTTCTAAACAGCCCCAGAGCCACAGACTGGAACTTTTACTCACAGAGTCGCCCGCTGAGCAGAGTGGAAAAAAGGCCAAGATTAACAACAATTAACTCCTGCATATTAAGCTGTTAAAATACAGATGTTGTATTAGTTACAGTTAACAATGAGGTTATGTGCAACAATGTTTTAACATTATTTTAGTTGCTGTAACGTAGGTAGTTTTTGTTATTGCCTTTTGATTACGTACATACATGCCAACAGTCCCTATATGGTCGGGACAGTCGCAGTTTTCTAGCACATGTCCCGCGTTCTGATGCATAGGAAGAAAGCCCCAATATTTACCCATAGAAAAAATGCATTTATTCTGCACAGTAGAGTTAGTGAAAACCACACGCTGTGCTCTTCGTGCGGCTGACACATCTGCTGATCACTAACTTATACAAAGGTAAGAACGCTTCATTATGTCTATGTTTACTGCCATGATGGTCGTGTTGTGTTGAGTTGGGGGATATGTCTATTATATGATAATATATTATCAGAGTCCCGCTGAACAGTTTCCAAATGTTGGCAAGTATGACCGTATCCATAAAAAACAACTGCATTTATCCTGCATGATGGCAGATTTGGCAAATGTGTGATTCCTAAAGATTTGTTAGCTGTTGATTAGGTATAATAAATAAGTAATTTAGTGATTCTCTTAACTGTTTATATTGTGTACTACAGATGTATCGAGGCTTGCCATGATGTTTTATTGTTTGTCTATTTTATCCCCCTGTGGCAAAGTGGTAAGTGGTATGTGCAGGTGCAGGGGTGATGCAGTGCAGTAATGAAACACAGAGAGTTATAATCTGGTTTGAAACAGTTTTTATATTGTATCCAGGTCTGGTGACCAAATAATAATCCCCAGCAATACACAGCAATGTGCAGTGCACGGAGTAAATAACAACAGGGTTACAGTCCAAAAATAATAAACACAAATATCCGTCCCACACTATACTAACATGGTCACCAGTCCTCGGTGCGTGCAGTAGTGTTTTTGTGGGTGATAATAATTAAACAGTTATTGTGGTGTAGTGTTGCTCCGGGTAGTGCTGGCCCAATGCGACAGCTCCGGAGACGTGTTAGCCGTCTAGTGATTTTCATAAAAACAAAAGACAATTACTAACAACAACGAAACAAACAAAACACTGACAAACTCTTTTCTCAATACAATTGTGTTTGGTAACTCTCCCGGTCCTTCCAGTTCCGTGCTTCTCTAAACCAAGCGAAGGAAAAGATTTACGATCCCCCTTTATGCTATCACGCATGGCCCCTTGGTAAACGATTGCAGCTGTCTCTACAGTCTGCAGCTGCTACATCGTTTACCTTCCTGCAACGGAGTCTCGCCTTCTTCTAGACTGACTGACTTCCCAGCCCGGGGAAAGAACTGTCAGGCCAGCCCGTCCAAATCCTTCCCCTTTCGCTGCTTAGTGCCCTCACAGGTCGGGAGAGAGATTTACAACCAAAACTCATTATATTTCTGTCACCCCCCCTGGAAATCTGACAAATCGCACCCTGTTGGTATGTATAGCAATGGTATTTTATATTGGTTTCCCCTGTTAGCTTTTTTAGTTGAAAGCCATTGGAGCTACCTTCCTAAATCAGTCGTTCTTTTATTACTGTTCTTATTTCCGGCAACGTGTGTCACAAGCTTGTTTAAATACACAGGATGTGATTTCGTAGGGCAGGTCATGGAGACCTGAAACAATCCAGCTGTTTTGCAATCTGAGGTGAATAATTGGTTCCTGAGTTTTCTTTAAGCTTAGAATGATCTCTCATAGAAACACACAATGACACACAGATCTCTGGTTTTCTTCTTAGGGTTGTCACCTGATTTTTAAAATTTAAACTCCCTTTAG
Organism: Acipenser oxyrinchus oxyrinchus; assembly: GCA_030684275.1. Lineage (NCBI taxonomy): Eukaryota > Metazoa > Chordata > Actinopteri > Acipenseriformes > Acipenseridae > Acipenser > Acipenser oxyrinchus. Next base: position 3,500,997 of record CM060251.1, on the reverse strand, counting down.
AAAGCCTATATTCATCCAATAGGAAACATTGATAATATTAATGCTATAGTATTGGTATTCTTTCAGTATCTGACCCCTTCCATTGCAATAGGTTAAATGGCCAGTGGAGTGAAAATGACAACAGGAGTTAGGAACCATCAGAAATGTTTAATTGTTTTTAGAAATGCTAACAGAAACTTAATACATTTTCACATTTTTGTTTTTTTAGTCAAAAGTTTTGTCATTAAGTTTCCTGTTGCATTTCTAAATTCACCACTATTTAGTGTTTTATAGTTATGAATGCACTTTTAATTCTGCAGCATGATGTCGTGGAAATATTTAGCGTTGTCTCACTAAAGAAAAACAAAACAGAGGGCACAGAAACTTTATAACATGTTCTTCCAGGTCATTCAAAGTTTGATTGAAGGACTTTTATTTCAAAGCTATTAATCATGAGCCTAATTAACACACACACACACACACACACACACACACACACACACACACACACACACACACACACACACACACACACACACACACACAGATTTTTGGGGGATAGAATAGTGGCAGTAGTTCTTGGAATATAGCGAGCATCGTGTGTTTAATGCACATGACTGAAGTTCTTTGCGTTGTATCTTGTGTTCAACACTCACCTCTTACACACTGTACCACAAGACTCTATTTTGCTACACTATTGCATACTATATGGAATACAATTACCAGAGTATACTACACACCTCATTTTTAACTGTATATCACTCACAATGTGTGAAAGGGTGCGCACTAGACAGTTGCTAAGCAATGCAGGCCCCAAACGTGTTGTCTTTAACTCCTGTTTTATCCATAGGCTTATAGGTTTGTAAGCAAAAAGAATGACGCTTGGGAACTGTAAAGCCTGTATTCAGTTCACCATGAACCCTAAGTGTATAGCGCTTAGGCTATACGTTATTTTGCAAAGCCTGCAACAATTCTTGACATGCTCAGTGGCTGGAATGAGAGTATATTAGTTTGTAAACATGATCTATGAAACATTATTTAAAAAGGTGTATTTGCTGTCAAATGTTACTTCTGTCATCTGCTGGTAGGAGTACAAAGTACAATAGTGTGGACAGTAACACACTATATTTTGTCCACTCATGTGACCAGCTCAGAGTTGGGAATTGGAATACATTTTTTCTGGCCTTTACTTCTACTCTTTAAAATCCCAAGGTTTTTAACTTTTTATAACTCTTTAGAAAACAAACAGTTTACTTTTTTCTCAGACCAATTTAACCTGGATCTCAGCCAGCCAAGTTCAGAGTAGAGCAGTCATTCTCCTACAGGTAGATGTAAAAGAAGACATGCCAGTTCTACAAAGACAAACTGAGACAGTCTGCTTCCAGCCATGCAAATGAGAAATGTCAAAATCCTTCAACACAGGAAGCATGCCATTTTAATCCATTCAGCAGTAAGTAACTTTGCAAAAATACAATCCTTCTATAACTAATAATAATAAGTCTTAAGTCTCAATAGAGTTATATAGAGCCAAAACTGGAAGTGGTTTACTGGTCTACTGTGTTGAGTTATTCATCTTTAAAGGTTAAACGTGTGTTATTCAAAAGCTATTTCAGGTAACACTTTACATTAACAGTATGATTTTTAAAAGGGGCAGAAGGAAAACACCTTTGCGACACCAGATAATTTGCAGAATGTATTTTCAAAAATCGTATAAGTCAGTGGCACAATGGAATTGTAGGCTTTGCTCTTTTTTGAAAATACACTGTCATTACAGCTTGTTAAGCAATTGAAATTCATAATTGGTTCTATTTTGCAAATAATGCCTTATTTTCAAAAGGTGCAAAACACCAAAATACACTTGCTAATTGAGACACGCCCTCTCTCATGTCTTTTTAAACTGAGACCGCTGACAGGGCTACTGAGCTGCAGTCAACAATGGAGAATATCGACGCACTTCCAATTATTCGACTGCAGCACGAGAGGGAAGGGATGAGAAAAAAACGACCCTACACTAAACAAAGAATATTTCCTCCCTGTCAGACAGTTCTAGATCTAACTATAAAATAAGTTATGCGTCGATCCAGATTGGATATAGGCACTATAACAGAGCTGTGTGATCTGCTTAAGTTTGATTTAGAATCACAAACAACCCGCAGTCAAGCTATATCTGTTACCTGTAAAGGTTACAGTAGTGATTCATTTTCATGCAACAAGTGCCATTCAGACAACAGCTGGGGACAGATCCGGCATCTGTCAGTCTTCTATGTCAAAGATACTGACTGATGTACTGACGTAGGGCAAGGGTATATACTATTTCCAATTGGGGATGTGGAACAAAATAGAACCAAACACAAATATGATCAGTTGTCTGGCTTCCCAAATGTGTTCGGTGTAATAGATTGCACACATGTTGCAATATCCCCAGATTCAAGGAATGAAAACATCATTCTTTAACTGTGCAAGTTTTAGGCGATGCTCAATGTATTATCACGGATGTAGTTGTAAGTACCCCATGCCAAGACTCATTTATCATGGAGAACAGTGCCTGGTTCAGAAAATTCGAACAGGGGCTTATAAGTGGAGGCTGGCCTATTTTAGAATATATTAAATACATAATTAACATATGACCATTCGAAACATATGTAACAAATGCATATTAATATTTAACCCTAACCCTAACCCTAACCCTAAACCTAATCTTTAAACCTAATCCTACCCCCAACCCTAACTCTAAACCTAACCCTTTTCTGATACACTTGTGTACTTACATATATTGTGCAAAAAGATTTACACGTTGTAACAATGCATAATAACATTGTAATTATGTTTATCTACTATGTAACTACTATGTCAACACAAGGTAATTAGTGACACTTAATGTAAAATGTTACCCTATTTAAAAGGTTATTTAAAAACAGTCTATGACTTGATTGTCATAGGAAAGCATTAACAAACAGCAGCCTTTCAACATTCAGCAGTCAGATGTATTTCTTCTTCAGTATGCAAGGTTACATTTGTCTTTTCTGCTGTAAAATATACACACTTAGAAGGCCATGCACATTCCACAGAGATAAAAACTGTGTTATTCACACAATGCCATGCTTCAGCTAAAGCTGCTGGAATCCAGATCTGGTCCAGTGGAAATCATTCCAAGGTTATCTGCAGTTACAAAAGGAAAATAATCTGGCCATGTATCTTTTTTATTTTGTTTTTTACTTTTAGTGGAATATTACTGCATACATTTGTGAACAAAATGTTCAGTTTTTCTCTCCAGATTAATGAGCTTTGAAGATAGGTTGAAGGAATTGAATTTATTAAGCCTAGAACAAAGAATGTTGAATAAAGGAGTTGACAAAGTTATCCCTGACCAATATTATATGGCCGGCACTGAAAGGAGGACCAGAGGGCACAGTTGTAAAGTGGAGATCAAGTTCAATCAATCGATCAGTCAGATTATTTCTATATAGCACCTTTCATGGCAAAGCCATCTCAAAGTAGCACTTCACAATCAAAAAAAATAAAAAGACCTGTGCAACAAGACTGAACAATACAATAATAAATAGAATAAAAATAAAATAAAACACAAAATTAAAACATAAAAAGCAATCACACTCCAAAGACTTGAGAGAACAAATAGGCCTTCAGCCAGGAAAGTTTCCCAGGGAATCAGCGTTTTGGATGATCGCTGGCAAATTAAATTCTAAATTAAGTGGAGACACTTTACACAGAGAGTAGTGATGGGATTGGTCACCAAGCCATGTGACTCACACATGAATATGTTGAAAAGTGTCTCTTTTATTCATTTACAGATGAAGGGGTGTATTGAAGGCTCAATGTTCATTCTCTGTTAGATTTTTTCAGTCCCAACACTATGAACTGAATTGTCCTTCACCAGTTATTTGCTTCACGAATGCTGACTTGTCGTGAACCCTGTTCTCTATGACATCATCAATCTTGCCATGAACTCTCTTTTCTCTGACATCATCAACCTTGTTGTGAACCCTCTTCTCTCTGACATCATCAAACTTGTTGTGAACCCTCTCTCTGACATCATCAAACTTGTCGTGAACCCTGTTCTCTATGACGTCATCAATCTTGTTATGAACTCTCTTTTCTCTGACATCATCAACCTTGCTGTGAACCCTCTTCTCTCGGACATCATCAACCTTTCATGAACCCTCTTCTCTCAGACATCATCAACAGCTCCTTGGCTTCTGTCAGCAAATCATAAACCACACAGTTTGAAGCAGGAACCTGATGCTGAATAAGTTATTACTTGATCCACAGGGCCTGGACAAGTGTACGGCTTGGTGTAGTTTGCCTATGTTTAAGCCGCCGGTGGCATCACTGTGTTAAATTCCTTTTTTTATTATTATTTGTTCATTTTTTTAAAAATTACTGTTGAAGGGATATTGATGCACCGTGGAAAGAGCACCTCAGTCACCTTAAGTAATGTCTTTTTCTTCCTGTCTAGATTAATTTTCTGTCGTTTTCTGTTTCAGTCATCACATCATTAAAACTCAAGAGTTTAACACACTCCATGTGGCCTCAAATGGCCTCCCAAATGTCTTCAATTCTTGATTAATCTTATTACATTTTTTTTTCAGTTTATTTAAATCGGCTGTTAATCAACGACTAGCAACAAGTGAGCTGCCATTGTCCTTTCCATTGATGAAGATCACCTGGCTGTCACTACAGAGTGTATATATATATATATATATATATATATATATATATATATATATATATATATATATATATATATATATATATATATATATATATATATATATATATATATATATATATATATATATATATATATATATATATTAGCTCAAAGAGCCTATACACATACACACCACCCACTCGAGATATCGCGAGTGTCGGGGTCCAATATAAATCTGCTATATATCGAGGGCCGCGAGAGACCCATAGAAAAACAAATAGGCTAACAAACACTGTACAACCACTCCCTCATTTTATCTTGGGTGTCAGGGTCCAGTATAAATCCTCTACGCAACACGCTTTTTCTCATTTTTCATATAAAAAGCAGCACACTGTTTTAATGTGTACTGCAGAAGGTAATTGCTTCTCATCAACTTCAGTCTCCAATTCATTTCATGAGTCTTCCTCTCCTTTCTCAAATGCACAAACCAGCTGCATGGAAAGAATTCATTCCATCCAATATAGGAGGCTTGTTGCTAGGGAGCAGACGTCACAGCCCTGTGACCTTTGCTAGTGCATTGCTGCCACACGTGAACACCTCGTTGGCTAAAATAAAAGCCGCTTCAGCAAGTAGATATTTAATTTGCTTTGAGTCATTGTGCAAAAATATATATATATATATATATATATATATATATATATATATATATATATATATATATATATATATATATATATATATACAGTGCCTATAGAAAGACTACAACCCCTTGAACTTTTTTCACATTTTGTTGTGTCAGTGCCTCAGAGTTTCATGCATTTAAATGAGGATTTTTTTTTCCACTTATCTACACACCATACTCCACACTATTAAGAGGAAAAAAGTTTTTATTGAGAAAAAAATTCTATATTAAAAATATAAAACTGAAAGATCATAATTGGATAAGTCTCCACCCCCTGAGTTAATACTTGGTGGAAGCACCTTTGGCAGTAATTACAGCTGTGAGTCTGTTGGGATAGGTCTCTACCAACTTTGCACACCTAGATTTGGCAATATTTGACCATTCTTCATTACAAAACCGTTCAAGCTCTGTCAAGTTCCTTGGGGCGTGTTGATGGACAGCAATCTTCAAGTCATGCCACAAATTTTTGATTGGATTTAGGTCGGGGCTTTGACTGGGCCACCCAAGGACATTTACCTTTTTGATCCTTAGCCACTCCAGTGTAGCTTTGGGTGTGTGCTTTGGGTCGTTGTCATGCTGAAAGGTGAACTTCCGTCCCAGTTTCAGCTTTCTTGCAGAGGGCAGCAGGTTTTGGAGATCAGTTCTGTTGGACAGGAACAGGCTGATACAATTGGGCGGCCTGGATTGTTTGGTTTGTGGATTTTTGGAAGTAAGTAAAAACGACTATTTCACTATTAGATTACGTGAAGATGTGGGTAACACATTGTTTGAGATAGCATCATTAATAGTGGAAATGACAGTGGCCTGTAAACAGTGAGTGAGATCTTTGCAGTTGTTAGTGTAGAAATTAGTGTCGGAAAGTTGTTGTTGGGCTTCTTTTGTATAGAGGTCTTTACTCCAGACAACTACTGCTCCAGGTTTTACAATGTCATCTCGGTTTTGTATGTTCCGCATAAAAACAACATGGGTTTTAATAGGGAATTTTCTGGTTGAAACTGACTCGCTTATAACAGATATACCATTTATTACGTACAGTTTTCCTGTTCCACAGGCAGATGTTTTGCACTTAATACGTACAGCTAGTTTTCCTGTTCCACAGGCAGGTCTTTTGTGTTGAGAACTTGGCTGCTTTAAATCAGGCTGCCAGACTGAAAACACCTCAGTTCCTTTCATCTTTACTTTGATTGACAAACAAAGGAACTGAGTGAGTGATTGTTGTGGCAGGCAGACAGCTTAACTTGAAAGGCTAAGAAACCCTACACTGTCTCTAGGTGAGTAACATCACTCCTTGTAATAATGGAAATATAAAAAAAAGTTTGATAAACACTCTCATGCAATAATCTAAATCAATGAACATCAATGAGAAAATAATAAAGATGGCCAGGAAGCAACAATTATTTATTGCATCGTAAAGATCAGGGACCGTATAGAGCAGCACAGCACAGACGAGACTCAGGGACCGTATAGAGCAGCACAGCACAGACGAGACATGGTCTTGCTCTTTACTGTGCAATAAAAGTTGTTCAAAAAATTTATTTCTCTGTGCCCCTTGAGGGTCAAATGGTTGCATTTTAGTAACATATTTACAGTAAAAAATCCATATTGAAAATTATGCATAATAATAATAATAATAATAATAATAATAATAATAATAATAATAATAATAATATAGTGTGGATCCATTATACTTACAAATCCTGAAGAGGATCCAATCCATCTTCAAATGTTGCTTCAGACATTGAATCAGTGCTCTCCAACCCAGAAAGTTGATAATTTTCTCTGTCACTTTCACTCCTATCCATCTCCTCCAAAATTTCAGAAAGACTAAATCGACTTCTTTTGCGATGCTTTGGAACACTGCTCAACATTTCGTTCGATTTTACAAATTTTACAGATTGAAAAATGATCAGAAAATGGTAAGAAACCTTGATCCACTTGTGCGTACTTCTGTGCTCTTCCTTGCAATACATGTGGCTCTGTTTACTTGCGCACATCGATTACTCTTCAATGGATTAGGCTACAAACAAAGTGAAGGTATGAATGGACAGCTTGTGACCTCCCCTACAACATGATCAGGGAGACTTCACAATCAAACAGATTGTTGTAAGGCCAGAGCAGTGAAATGCACAGCTAGTCGATCAGAGTTGTTTTGAACTGTGAAGTATACGACACATTGCGAAGGGGATACCTCAGCGGTGAAATGGCGAATTTGGAAAATTCCTTCGCTGTTTGACGGTAGGAAAACAACATTTTTGATATTGAGTCAGCTTTTTTTGCTCTTTTGCTTTTGTAATAATATTACAGATGATTTATGATATATAATTTGTAATTGCCCGTGGGACAGGACGGCATAAGCGGTTTTAAATTGCTCCCTGTCAAAACAGGTGAAGGTGCAGATGGAGGTGGTGGTGGATGTGTGGGTGCAGGTACAGTTGGAGGTGGAGGTGGAGGTGGATGTGGAGGTGGAGGTGCAGGTGGAGGTGGAGGTTGAGGTGCAGGTGCAGGTGGATGTGGAGGTGGAGGTGGAGGTGGATGTGCAGGTGCAGGTGCAGGTGCAGGTACAGGTGCAGGTGGAGGTGCTGTTGGAGGTGGATGTGCGGGTGGATGTACGAGTGCAGGTGCAGGTGGAGGTGGAAGTGGATGTGCAGGTGGAGGTGCAGGTGCAGGTGCAGGTGCAGGTGGAGGTTGTGGTGGAGGTGCAGGTGGAGGTCCAGGTGCAGGTGGAGGTGGTGGTGGAGGTGCAGGTGCAGGTGGAGGTGGATGTGCAGGTGCAGGTGCAGGTGGAGGTGCAGGTGCAGGTAGAGGTGCAGGTGCAGGTGGAGGTGCAGGTGGAGGTGGTGGTTGAGGTGCAGGTGCAGGTGGAGGTGGGGGTGCAGGTGGAGGTGGATGTGCAGGTGCAGGTGCAGGTGGAGGTGGAGCTGGAGGTGCGGGTGAAGGTGGAGGTGGTGGTGGAGGTACAGGTGGAGGTGGAGTTGGTGGTGGAGGTGCAGGTGATGGTGGAGGTGCAGGTGGAGGTGATGGTGGAGGTGCAGGTTGATGTGTAGGTAGAGGTGGAGGTGGAGGTGCAGGTGGAGGTGGTGGTGCAGGTGCAGGTGGATGTGGAAGTGGAGGTGAAGGTCTGTGTTCTGTGTTCCGTGCTGTACTGTATTTATGTCTGTGTTTGTTTACGTTTGTGAGTGTTTTGTATACCCCTTTGTTTTGGGTATATGAAACCCATATACTGTTTACAACATTTGGCAATTGCAAAGACAATATTTGTCCACTAATAACACTCCCATAAAAATTAAAGAGGCAAAATAGATAAATAAAGCATTTTGAAACGCTTTAACCCGTTACCCATTTTCTTATTAAAATGAGAGGCCCCTTTGTTATATTTCTACGCTCCTTTTGCCTTTCATTGCTTCTTTCACGTTGGCTTTATACTCAGTGTGCCTATGTGAATCTCTCCTCTTTTCTCTTTCCTTTTTCAGCATTGTTCTGCTTTTCTTCTGTTGCTCCGCCGAGTGTCTGCATCACCTTCGCGCTCAGACACTCTCAGACACTCCAGCATCTGGTTCCTATGGTAACAGAAGGGATTACTGGGCTCTTTCCTCTGAAAGTCACAAAACACACATGGATTTCAGTAATGTCATTTTTTTCTAAAATCCAAAGGGGAACCGTGATTTTAGTTAATGTCACAAAAATACATTGTCTAAAAAAGTTTAGTGAGGTTTAACTCATTCTGACACTCTGGGATCCTTCAAGAAGCTGCTTGATGAGATTCTGGGATCAATACGCTACTAACAACCAAACGAGCAAGATGGGCTGAATGGCCTCCTCTCGTTTGTAAACTTTCTTATGTTCTTATATATTTTGTACTTCAGATATATTTTAAATCAACTGAGATCAGTGCTCTTCATATACAGCATGTATTACAAAAAGCACTTTCTACAATGCCAGCATTCTTTGCAGTGGTTCTAACACTATTTCATGTGGAACCTTCAGGTGTCATATAGAACCTCTGGCATCTTTCTGGGAACCCCATTTTCACTTTACATGAAGTGTCTTGCATTACTGTGTATTTATGATTTATGATGATGAGTAGGTGGTAAAACTTCATGCTGGTATTGGACTCAGCTCTCGCCAAGATAAGCACCAACTGATGTTGATTTAAAAGTGAGTGCCAATGTTTATTAAGAAAATACACAACGTCCTTTTCTTCAATTAATAATAGGTTTATTATAATACATGCAGGTAATCATGTCCCAAACACAGAACAGACAGATTCAAAATTCTTATGACCTTACAAGATGTTAAATACCCCTCAACACAGGTTGGTTCGCCTCCCCTGTCTCTGGCACTTAGCCAATGGTAAAGCAACCTGTTAGTAGGTGTTGGTACTTTTACGTGCCCCCCACCCAGCTGGTCTGTGGGAACCTGACTCTATCGGGTGTGATCATGTTTTTAACACCTATGCACAAATCCGCTCTATATAGGGGATATAGCAGCTTGAAAACCAGGATCTTACATCCGAACTTCAAAGTAACCCGATCTTATCCTGTTCCCCGAGACAGACAGGGTGCTGGTGGTGTGTGAGATTGCATGGGGAGAGAGAATTAAGGATTTATTCCTTTTTACTATAACAGGAGAATTGTAAAATGGTTAAAAATGGTGGAGGTGGAGTTGGTGGTGGAGGGGCAGGTGGTGGTGCAGGTGGAGGTGGAGGTGCAGGTAGAGGTGCTGGTGGAGGTGCAGGTGGTGGTGCAGTTGGAGGTGCAGGTGCGGGTGCAGGTGTAGGTGTAGGTGTAGGTGCAGGTGAAGGTGTTCTGTGTTCCGTGCTGTACTGTATTTATGTCTGTGTCCGTGTTTGTTTACGTTTGTGAGTGTTTTGTATACCCCTTTGTTTTGGCCCTGGTGCCATTCATGTTGTTAAATTTATTTTGTTTAAAGTTTCTACCGTTTTGTTTTTGAATCTTTTCGTCTCAACCAGATCCAGTTGCTGCTCCTCTCTGCTGCTTCAGATAAGTTCTTCACTATGCATTGCAACTCTTGACCACTGAATCCGATGTCTCTGAGAAACCGGGTTGTAGAGTGTGCCACAAATCCTCGACAACCCACCTCCACTGGGTAAACGTGACTCCATCCTCGCTGTTTCTGCTTCAGCAGCTAGTTGATCGTACCAAAGTTTCTTCCTTTCATACACCTCATCCACAGCATTCTGCCATGGCACTGTTAACTCTACCAGGTGAACAAGGCGTGCTGATCCAGACCACAAGACAATATCAGGTTAAGGTTCTATGGTGATGGGAGAGCATCATATGTTGACCTGATGAGGAAACTGATCCTGCTCTGTTCCATTGTCCATATATCTCACCAGCCGATCTTGCATTGTTCCACACTCTCCCATCTTGTCCATTCTCCCTGCTTTGCCTGGGAAACTGCCTTTACGCACCTCATCCTTATCCTTTCCTCCTGCTTTTGGACCTCGTTAACTACCAGCTTCCTCCGTTGAGCTGGGGCTGCTTTGTGCCATGTAGGAGGATCTGAACTGAGACCAAGGCCTCCTCTTCCATGCTGCACTTGCCCCATGAGATCACTGATTTACATACTAGTTAAATAGTAAATACATTACGCTTAACATGTACATTAATTTGCAGGATATATGTAAGTTGTATTAGAAAAGTGTTAGGGTTAGGATTGGGGTTATATCATGCAACAAAATAAAACATTAATTACATGTAACTATGCATAATAACATTGTAATTATGTGTAAGTACACCTGTATTTACTAAGCAACTACTATGTTAATACACAGTAAATAGACACACTTAATGTAAAGTGTTACTGTGCTTGACTCACTATTGAGTATTATCATCTTGTCTCTAAATCTACCTTTACCTGGCTTTGAGCTGCTTTGAGCTTGTGTGGAGAATCCTATATGCCGGGGCTGAACAGTCTTGCCCATTCCATTCACATCATGTGACAGTGGGACCTTTCAGTGCTGCCAGGATACATTGTCAGGTAATTTGAATGGAAGGAGGAAAGCTTTTCACTCTCATCAGATTTACAGAAAAAAACACATCATCATAATGTTGGAGAAACAGAAAGAGTACATCTGACACCCAGAGGATACAATGTTTCTGTCTTTTCTCTATTATTAGGAACACTTACAAATTCTGCATTGAACTCACAGTTAGAATACAGCACAAGGCAATGATTCATTCTCTTAGATCTAGACAACAAATTAAACATGTCTGTAAAAACACAAATGCAATAGTGTCTAATTAGGAAATGTTATATTTTATGTCACTTTTTCAGTGTAAAAAGAACTCTGTCTTTCAGTTGAGATGTAAAACAAAAATAATGTTGCTGGGCATAGGGATGTACATCTTGGCACCAGTTATCTAAAATTAAGCCACTGAGTAATATAAACACATGCCACAGCCATCTAGCTGTGCAGTTATTTAAAAGAAATTACTTTATTGTGTAAAAGCATTCAAGCATTCAAAATCCTAAAAGGTATCGGGTCGGGTCGGGTCGGGTCGGGTCGAGGGTAAGAAGACTGTGTTGCAGCGGGTTCGGGTCGGGCTCTGTAGTAGTGGATCCGGATCGGAAACGGGTCGTAAAAATCAGACCCGTGCAGGACTAACACAGCACCAAGGAGACATGTGTTTTTGTTTACGACTGTAAGTCGCCCTGGATAAGGGCATCTGCTAAGAAATAAATAATAATAATAATAATAATAATAATAATAATAATAATAATAATAATAATAATAAATGCTCAGATCTGAATGCTGGTCAACTGATAACAGGGGGTGTATCTTGGGGAGGGGGGTAAAGAGAAAATAAGCTAGCTTCTTCACAACACGCTTCTTAAACATGGGGTGGGGCGGTAAATCATGTACCTGTATGCATGTATATATAATATATAGGTAATATAACATGGCCAAACTTAAAATCTAGTATATTGACTACATTTCCTTTTCACCCATGTGTTCTTTTACTTGTGTATCGTATTCTACATAAGGTTAATCTAAGTGTGTATGTAAATGAAAATATAAAAATAAATAAATAAATAAATAAAAGCACCTGTTTATCCACCATAAGTTTATGTGAACAATGACCATTCCTTTGAATCCCGAATGACCTTCTTGAAACAGTGCTGTCCTGACCATCCTGACTGAAACTGATAACATTGAGATGCACCTGTTACTTAATACAAAATGCATTTCTGGATTCCACTTGCATTACACATACACGAGGGCGACAGGCGATTTGCATACAAGTGTGTGCTACATATTGGAGTTGCAGCTATTTTCTTTCTGTCCAAGCCCTGAAAGTTTACATGATCTCTGGACATTCTCACGGTTTCACTAGCGCTGCAGAATGCCGTGTTTTTATTTCTTGTTTGGTTTTAAGGAAATGCCCGTCACTGTGCTGAATTGAAAACTCAGTCTCTAAAGTGCAGTTGACAACACTAGTACTGCACTCCCGTTACTACGCAGAGAGTTGTAAAGTAACACGTGAATAATGCTGTATGGACATACAGTATATATGTATTTAAAACAACTGAGGCGAGGGTCGTGTTTATGCGATGCAAACCTAATAAACACCCTTGAATCAAGACATGTTTCACTGTTTTCAGTGAACTCGAATAAAAGTACTTAGCGCCCCGTGTTGCTCTTCACTGCACCGAATAGACTCGACCTTTTTCATTTGATGACGAAGTACAGTTTCGTCTTTGTAAAGAAGTGCTATAGAGAAGGAAGAAACACGCAGCTATGTCAAATCGGTCATAAGTACAGAGCGTATCCAGAGTGCAACAAGTGAAGCTCAACATCACCTCAGTCAGTTTATCACAGGGAGAACAATACAACTTCACGTTTTGATTTGACCAGTACTGGCACAATGGCTTCTTTCGGACTTTGTCTTGCTATTATTTTAACCTGCAACCTGTACCTACCGCTCTCTGCTTTTCGGTTTATGTGCCCTGAGATTTGCAACTGTACTGAAAGGACCATCAGCTGCTCAAGGGAAACACAACTTGCATCAAAAAGTGAAAACGGTCATATTAATTTGTAAGTATATTGTAGCCTAATACTTTTTTTAATCATAGTAAATCATCGTGTATCTTTATAATAATAATAATAATAATAATAATAATAATAATAATAATAATAATAATAATAATAATAATAATAATAATAATGCCAGAGTACTGTATGCCTGGTTACGTTTGTGCCGTCTGAACCCAGTGTTTAAACATATTGTGAAGTAAAGCGCTGATCATTTATGTACAGTTAAACTGTATATGGATTCCCTTACTGTCTGTTGAACATTGTATAACTTCCCATTTTCTTTTTGATCCCATATTCTTTTGTAATCAAAAATCACTTTGTTTGTGGACATTTCCCGAAGACTGTTAGGGACAAAGGCGTTCTCAACTCTGAATATCTTCTCTGCACGTGTTAGTGAGAGATAGGCATGCTGCTGTTACTACTTGCAGCAGTAGGAGGTTATGAATTACATCTTCGAGCTCTGTTATTGTTACTAACCAAAAGTTTTTAAAAACGCCTTTTTGTAATTGTGGTAAGTCTGTTCTCTTGTTTGAAAATAATGCATATTCAAAACAAACTTAAATAGGTTAAAAACAAAACATGTTGGCCAGAAAGTGAATAAAATGACTTTAAATAAAAGAGAACAGTGAACAGTTAAATGTATATATATATATATATATATATATATATATATATATATATATATATATATATATATATATATACCTAATGTAGTTACTTTTTAAATAAGTCTAATGTCATGCTGTACCAAGCAGTTATATAAACAAGCACACAGATATATTTTTTTACTGTACAAAGAGTGTATTCAAGCCAAAATTTCGGAAATGTCATATAAAGCAATTGATTTATTATAATAGAAGAATTGGTATTTATGACACCTTTCTTTGATTTCTGTTTGTTTTATGTTTATTATTAAGTTTATTATTGAGTATTTTAACGTATTCTGCATGAAGGTTTCACTTCTGCAAGGAACGTTTCTGTTTATTCTGTTTAGCCATATTTTTGTTGATTGAGACACAGCATGAGCCAGATTGCAGCTGGGATCAAATCAACATTTGGGCCGACGGTTCAATCTAGAGAAGCTTGGATGGAATCGTCCGTAATTGGTCAGGTCAACCCGGCTTTATCAAAAGCTGTGTGAAATTGCGTGAGACAACCCGCATAACACCAGGACCTGACCCGGGTAGAGCATGCCAGTGTGAAAAGGGCTCTAGAAACAGGGTCATTACTGAATTCAGGGTCACTGAAATGCTTCAGTCATTCAGATATAGTGATGCAACATTGCTTTGTTTGTCAATGGCCAATCAGAGTAGCTCCAAGCTGCTTTATATTTCATTGCATTTTTTGTTGCTGTTGAGATGTAATAGAAATGGATCTTGTTCAATTAAGATTGAGAAGATTTATGTACATGGAGTAAATAGTGTGTTTAACCCCTTAAGGTACGCAAGGAATTGAGCGGTTATTCATCCGGTTTCTTCTTAAAATACATTTCTTAACCTGTTGCATTTCCAATGATGTTTCTACATTCCTCCCTGTGACTGCTTGTCTTGAAGCAGAACACAGGGCTGCAGTGAAAGTGCAGAACTGAAATATCATGAAGGAGCCTTGTGTTGAAATATTGTAATTAGAAACAGATACGTTGGATTTGTTTTCTGCATGACCAAATCCATTTGCAGAGACCTTTTTTTTACATTGAGTACTACTTGACCCAAAGCACACCACCAAAACAAGGCTTGTGGGTCCAGTGGCTAAAGAAAAGGGCTTGTTACCAGGAGGTTCCAGGTTCAACCCCAGCTCAACCACTGACTCAGTGTGTGATCCTGAGCAAGTCACTTAACCTCCTTGTGCTCTGTACATCGGATGAGATGTAAAACCGAGGTCCTATTGTAAGTGACTCTGCAGCAGCAGTTGTGATGCATAGTTCACCCCCTAGTCTTTGTAAGTTGCTTTGGATAAAAGCTTCTGCTTAATAATAATTAAAATCAATTTTCTTAATACTCAGCAGCAGTCTGGTCCCCTTATCATTGCACGCTTGTTATTGTTTGTTTCTAACTGCAATTGGGAATTTGAAAATTTGTCAAACACTGCACTGCAGATTTAATCTACTTCCTGATACCCTCTCACCGGCCTCACTCGTAGGGTCTCAGCCTCACTCTGGTAGCCAACTTAATATGACAGTTTGTTTGAATGAATAGTACTTACAATGAAACACTGTACATCAGTTCAAGGCAGAAAAAAGGCAGAGCAGCGCAGAATTGCATTATTGCATTTTGACTGACAACACTGTTCATAATATTTATTTATTTATTTATTTATTTATTTGGCAGATGCCTTTATCCAAGGCGACTTACAGGTGTTACAGGGCAGTATTGGCAAACTCAGACCACAACATGGTCTCATTTGAAGTGATTTTTAAAACCCAAAAAGTAATGACTAAAGCTAAGGTTTACAATTTTAGAAAAGCAAACTATGAAGGTATGAAACAGAGACTAACAGAAGTAGATTGGAGTAAAATAGAGAAAACATCCACAGAAAAAGGATGGCTTTTTTAAAAAAATGTAGTACTAGAGGCGCAAAACAATTACATCCCAAAGTAGACAAATCTAAATCTAAAACAAAATGTCCAAAATGGTTTAATCAATTAAAAAAAATATTCAGGGAAAAAAGGAACTTTACAGAACATTTAAAAGGGACCAAAAACAAAGTACACAGAAAGAGTACTTGGAACTGCAAACGCAAGACAAAAAGGAAGTCAGAAAGGCCAAGAGAGAGCGAGAAATGAACATTGCTAAGGGGGCTAAAACCAATTCCAAAATGTTTTTCCAATATTATAACAGCAAGAGAACATTCAAAGAGGAGGTTAAATGTCTAAGAGATACAAATGGCAAAATCATAGACAAAGAAAAAAAAATAGCAAATATATTAAATGATTACTTTTCACAGGTTTTTGCAAAGGAGGACACGGACAACATGCCCCACATGTTGACCTGTTCCTATCCAGTTTTAAATAACTTTAGCATAACAGAGGCAGAAGTGTTAAAGGGACGAGGACCTCTTAAATAAACAAATCTCCTGGGCCGGATGAGATCCTCCCAATAGTACTTACAGTAGAAATGAAAGAAGTTATTTACAAACCGCTAACCAAGATCATGCAACAGTCTCTTGACACAGGGGTTGTACCGACAGACTCGAGAATTGCAAATGTAATACCGATCCACAAAAAGGGAGACAAAACCAAACCAGGTAACTACAGACCAATAAGCCTGACTTCTATTATATGTAAACTTATGGAAACTATAATAAGATCCAAAATGGAAAATTACCTATATGGTAACAGTATCCTGGGAGACAGTCAGCATGGTTTTAGGAAAGGGAGATCATGTCTAACTAACCTGCTTGATTTTTTTGATTTTTTTAACCTGCAACATCGACTATGGATAATTGCAAAGAATATGACATGGTTTATTTAGATTTCCAGAAAGCTTTTGACAAAGTCCTGCATAAAAGATTAATTCTCAAACTGAACGCAGCAGGGATTCAAGGAAATGCATGCCCATGGATTAGGGAGTGGTTAACATGTAGAAAACAGAAAATACTGATTAGAGGAGAAACCTCAAAATGGAGCGAGGTAACCAGTGGTGTACCATAGGTCCTCTGTCATTCCTAATCTACATTAATGATTTGGATTCTGGTATAATAAGCAAACTTGTTAAATTTGCATACAACACAAAAACAGGAGGAGTGGCAAACACTGTTGCAGCTGCAAAGGTTATTCAAAATGATCTAGACAGCATTCAGAACTGGGCAGACACATGGCAAATGACATTTAATAGAGAAAAGTGTAAAGTACTGCATGCAGGCAATACAAATGTGCATTATAAATATCATATGGGAGATACTGAAATTGAAGGAATCAATGAAAAATACCTAGGAGTTTATGTTGACTCAGAAATGTCTTCATCTAGACAATGTGGGGAAGCTATGAAAAAGGCCAACAAGATGCTTGGATATATTGTGAAAAGCATTGAATTCAAATGAAGGGAAGTAATGTTAAAACTTTACAATGTATTAGTAAGACCTCATCTAGAATATTGTGTTCTGGTCACCTCGTTATAAAATAGATATTGCTGCTCTAGAAAGAGTGCAAAGAAGAGCAACCAGAATTATCCCGGGTTTAAAAGGCATGTTGTATGCAGACAGGCTAAAATAATTGAATCTATTCAGTCTTGAACAAAGAAGACTATGCAGTGATTTGATTCAAGCATTCAAAATCCTAAAAGGTATAGACAATGTCGACCCAGGGGACTTTTTTGACCTGAAAAAAGAAACAAGGACAAGGGGTCACAAATGGAGATTAGATAAAGGGGCATTCAGAACAGAAAATAGGAGGCACATTTTTACACAGAGAATTGTGAGGGTCTGGAACCAACTCCCCAGTAATGTTGTTGAAGCTGGCACCCTGGCATCCTTCAAGAAGCTGCTTGATGAGATTCTGGGATCAATAAGCTACAAACAACCAAAGTAGCAAGATGGGCCGAATGGCCTCCTCTCGTTTGTAAACTTTCTTATGTTCTTATGTTCTTATGTTACAAATGAGTAACTATGTCTGCTAAGAAATAATAATAATAATAATAATAATAATAATAATAATAATAATAATAATAATAATAATAATAATAATAATAATAATAATAATAATGTGCAGTGTATTAAAGTTAAAAAATATGCACCTGAATATTTTCGTAACAACATGTATTACAAAAGCTTGAAGAGGGTGGTTAGAAGAGAACTAATCCTCATTAACATTGCAAATCATTTCTTATTAGTCCTTCGATCTGGGTCACACATTTTCTTCCAACACTGAAGCATCATTCTGCCGGTGACTAATAGCCTTCTAATACAGTGTAATTTGTGCTTTAGCACCAGAGCAGGACACTTATTTCTGACAGGCCTCAAGGTGCAAAGTCATTTTTCTCTTCATTCATGAGTGAGCCATAGTGTATTTGAGCTGTGACACACACAGGCAGCCTTCATGATTTATATGAAACAACATTAAAAATCAAAGTTAATTCCTATGTGTTCCAGAGGAGTATAGGAGCCGCCTGTAATTGCATTAATTGCATGTGCTTTAGCCTTTCTATCTGGGTGTATGGCAGGGACAGGGTTAATGTCACAGGTGTGGCCATTCTCCAATTAGTGAGGATTTATTAACAGAAAGTAAACAAACGGGTCATGTGATGTTACCAACAATGGTATCGCATAGAGGACACATACAGCAGGCTGTACAAAAGGCAAAATAAACACAGTACAAAAACTACAATTAAATGGTGCTACACAGGGCGAGCGCTAGCCTTATTAAACGAGGCGTCCCACTCCAGGAACCTGCTACACTACATAACCCTCGCTATACATTACTTGGGATCACTATCCCCTAAACTAACCTACTTATGAGCCAGTATCCATACGACAATTCCTGCTGCTTCATACAGCCTTGGCTGGGCATTGCCTTCACAAGTACCGTGTTGCAGTTTCAGGGTTGCATAGCTGTAGTTCCTGCAGAGCAGACGGTTTCCTCCTGAGTATACGCAGCTCCCCTCTGTAGTATGGTGGTGCAGTCGCCCAGAGCAATCCCCAC
Organism: Acipenser oxyrinchus oxyrinchus; assembly: GCA_030684275.1. Lineage (NCBI taxonomy): Eukaryota > Metazoa > Chordata > Actinopteri > Acipenseriformes > Acipenseridae > Acipenser > Acipenser oxyrinchus. The sequence continues at coordinate 3,481,973 of CM060251.1, read as the reverse complement.
CAGATGTTTTTATGCTGACTCAGTCGAGACCCGCCCACCTGCTGATTGAGGACCGGCACAGCCAATTACTCGTTGCCCTTCCCCTCAACCAAGTCTAGCAGGCAGCAAGTCTCAAACGAGCGCCCATCTGAAAACAATAATTTAATCACACACAAGAACTCCAAAAAGCACACAAAATAAACCAGTTTCCCCATATTAATTACCAACACTAATGCCCCTATGTGCAGTGCAATCGCCCTGCCACAGTCTTAAAGGGTGCAAGAAAAATAATGTCTTACAGTCCAGTCTCATTGTGTGCTGCACTCTATGGGTCCTGAGTAGAGTGCCGTACAGTCCAATGTCATTGTATGCTGAACTCTGTGGGTCCTAAGTAGAGTTTCTTACAGTCCAATGTCATTGTGTGATGCACTCTGTCTTGTACTGTGAAAAAGCTGGCAAACAGACTTATACAATTGAAAAATGATGAGATCTCTTTTTTTATGTTCAACTTGGTTTTGCCGGTAGAGCACAGCAGTGTATAAGATAAGCAGCTGGAGGTTCTGATGGATTTGGGGTACCTTTTGAAAACCATTATAACCTCTCTGTGGTACTGTATTAGTCCCAGTAATTGAAAGTTCATATATTTTTTGTGAGCCAAGTATATCCTATAAAGTACAGCTATTGAGAAGTCATGTACCCTGAGAAATTATTATCGTGTACAGTACGTCATGATCGCATGTTTGTCTTCTCGTCCTCTGTATTAGACAACTAACCAATAAAATACCTGTTTTTAGCAGAAGTGGTTTGACAGTTTTACAGATAAAATTAATATGATTGACTTGTGAAGGAAGAGTCAGTGCTAATAACAGTCACATTAATTAATTAGTTAGTCTAATCAATGAAAATGTCACATGTGCATTGCATTAATTGTAAAGCACACATTGTATTGCTATGTGTAAGATCTCAGGTGTATCAAGTTTAAGCCTATGCGCTTATCTTTACCGGTAACAGTTTACATTAAGTGTCTCTAATTACTGTGTATTTACATAGTAAAATACATGTGCACTCGGATGGGCAGTATTGAAAATACATGTAATTGAAATGTGTATTTTCATTACATTTGTATTTTTGTCCTTTGTAATGCAGATGCTAATGTATAAGTATTTTGTATTGAAAATACACGTGCCTGAGTATTTTGTAATTTCAAAATGCTCAAAAATACATTGCTGCTGTGCCATCCGGAGCGAAGTTCATTGCAGGACTTCAGATGCAAACAACCTTTTCACTGTGAGAATGCAACAGCATAGAGTTTTGTAAACGTTTTAGATACAACAATATGTACTTTTTCTGTTCTTGTATGGTTTGTATCTAAAACAATTTGACTATTTGATTAAATTAAAAGTGCAATTTTCCCCAAAATTCTTCCTTCTGTACATATAACTTGTCCAGTCAGGAATTCCGACCAGCAGCCCAAAGAAAACCCTTAACTTGTCAGCACATCAGGTAAGGAAAGTGTATGTTATATTCAGTAGTTTATTGCTAATACTATTATTATGATTATATTTTGATTTAAGGAGAGAAAACACACAGCTCAAGTGAAGTGCATCTGGTTGACCAAAAACATCTGAAATAATTCTGGAAATCTGCCTGTGACAGGAATGGCGCTGTGGTGACGTCAGGCCAGATGCAGGATCCAAATACACCAAGGCAGTACTGCAGTTCAGAAGACGCTGTGCATCGTTTATTTAAATAATACAGAAATAAAATAAAAAAGCTTAACAAAAAAACTGCTCACAGAGCGAAACAAAAGATGTAAACAAAACCAAATCACGAACACAAAATAATATGATCAGGCTGGGCAGTAGCCTTCACTGATCGTAGATTACTTTCAGGGTCGTTTTTTAAAATTTTCTCTCTCACTCCTTGCTCGCTCTCGTTCCTCCTCTTTAAAACCCATCTCCAGTGCCAAGAGCTGCAGGCTTTTGTATTAGTGACCGAGGGATTAACTACCTATCAATTATTTATTAATCCCTCGGTCACATTCTGCATGACTTTTCTAATTAATCCTGTCAGGGGACAAGCTACCAACCTCGCCTCTGCCAGAACACATTTTAAATAAAAACAAAAACAATAACACACGGCGCGTTGCCGTCATATATAAAACAATAACAAAACACGGCTACACCATCATATTTATAATAATAATAATAATAATAATAATAATAATAATAATAATAATAATAATAATAATAATACAAAACAACACAAATGAAACACAGGGGCGGAGGGGAAGACCCCGTTCTAAAAATAAATAAACAATCATGTACAGGGCTCCTTGGCCTGTTACACTGCCATTGTGAATTGATTTGTCCATGCCCTACTTGATGGAATTAATTGTATGATAATAATTATTATCCATGAGAAAGTTCCCCAGTTGAGTGCTGAAGCTTATTGCCACTGCTATATATTGCCTTCAGGGACAGAAATCCTGTTGCTATGGTGATCTCATCCCCACTCGATATTGCAGTTCATGAACCTACATCACTGCTCCTATCTACTGCAGGAAATATATTAGAAATCCACATTCAAGGCATTGCTATTGTATGTATCAATGTATTCATCCTAACCTGCCTTGTTTTTGTATAGTAATGCATACAAATATACACATAGCTCCTTCATCTTGCATCTGTACTCATCTTCGGTTATCTGGGTGTAGTTGTGTAGTGGATTTATTCTCCGCTATCCAAAGAGACTCAGGATCCAGTTTGATTATCAGCTCTAGCTATTTTAATCAATATATACAGAGGAAGAGTCTAGGAAAGACTGTTAACACAAATGGAGTTACCGTAGATATTTATACAGGATTTTTACAAGCTTGAAGATAGGGTGTGTCTGGTTGCATTTTACAGCTGTGCTACCAGAAAGTTCAGTAGGACAATAAGATAGGGTATAGCCCAAGATAAGATCAAAACAGAGCATTGTTATCAGAGGTGATGGCCTTAGGGTGGGGTGTAATGTTATTCAGAATCTTGAGGGTTAACTGTTACCCTTAGCTGATGTAATCACTGTCTGCTATAGACTGAAAGGCATTTCATATTCAGTTAAATATATATCGTCAGAATTCAATAATTTTCCTCTTCAATTGCATGTTTATACAAAACAGCATATAGCCAAGTAATAGTCCATGCACCTGCTTGTGAAATTATACAGTAACAAAACAGAGATAACTGATGCCTGTCTTTCTTTAATCTCTGTTGGTTCAAAATAGCCAGCTTGAATGGTCACATCCTGGATTACAAACACTTTCCGAGTTAAGTAATAAAGTAACAAATAAGTTACAGCAGAGTGCAACACTGGAACAGGTTGACTTGAAATGACATTGCATCATAGGTCAGGCTCCTCTCTTTGAAATTTGTATTCCATTTTGAAAAGGTCAACACAGGTTCCAGGAAATGTATAATGTATAACAAAGGGTCATGCTCTTTTTATGGTTCTCTGCACCGCACTGCAGCGTCAGAGTCGCGGGGCACAGTGCAACTAAAACAAACAAGAATGCTCCCCATCCCCTTCCAGTGGTATGTGACTGCAATACGAGACTGCAGTGCCATTATGTGGCTTCTATTTTGTGTTACCTCGTTCTTTTGTGATTTGGTGATGAATTCTGGTGCTAAAGCAAGGAATTGGAGTGTCAGTCCTGGAGAGTGCAGTAGGGTGTAATATACACTAAGATCACATTAGAACATAAGAACATAAGAAGGGTTGCAAGTGAGAGAAGGCCGTTCGGCCCATCTTGCTCGTTTGCATGTTAGTAGCTTACTGATCCCAGAATCTCACCAAGCAGCTTCTTGAAGGATCTGAGAGTGTCAGCTTCAACAACACTACTTCAACAACAATTCTCTATGTAGCTCACAATACAATACATGATATGGAGAGAGTATAGTATGTATTCATAGCAGCTGTAAATCACATGTATTCAACATTCAAGAACTGTAAACCTTACCAGTACCTTATCAATACTTCACACTGCAGTGTTCACATAATTTACAACAATGATCTAGTGTTACTGGCACTTTCCCTTAGATTTTTATATACAATCCAGCCCTTTAAATATCACGTCAAAGGAACTGAGCAACAAGAGTGATAATAAACTTGGAGATAAAGAGCAAGAAGCCAGCAGCCAGCAACCTCCGGACTCAATGTAGCAAGTACAGTCTTGCAGTTCCTTGCATATAAAGAAGGGGCTTTCAAAAACAATTGTATGTTTGACCTGTTGCCATTTTTAAGAGGTCAGGACATAAGAGACAGTCTAAGTTTGGTAAGTCTAAATGTGAGCTGAACTATATGTAGCATATAAATGAGTGTTCCAGGAAGCCTTACAAACAGGGATTTACAATAACCTATTATAGAAGAGACAAAGTCATTATAGTGAACCCTCTTGGGTAGCTTATAGGGTTAGGAGCCACTGTCTTCAGGAATGAGTATAACCACTTGAATAGCAGTTATAATAAAGTCATTATATAGTTACTATTTATCCACCATGTTTTATAGACAAAGAAGCTTAGATGTTTCTAATTAAAGGTGTAATAATCAAGGTTATTACATCTCATATTATATCTCCATCTCTTATTGTCTCTTATTCTTTTTGTTTCCCAGATTATTTTCAGTAAGATACAAGTGAAGCCCATTCATCCTGCCACAATGCCAAGTCCAAGGCTCAGCGGGGATCCTATTATCTGTAACACAGGAAATGAATAAAGCATTATGGAAAGAGATTCTCAGACACACAAAAAATGTGTATATGAGAATGTTATTATGCGAGTGAATGATATGACACCTTTAATGCTCAATACCGAGCTTGGAATGGCACAAACTGCTACAGATTGTACTTGTGTAAAAATGTGTTTGCTTTGCTTTGCTTTTTACAGGAGATTATCTCATCTCCCATTCAAAGTGATCCCAAGCTTTGCTTTTAGTGGACTGAGCAACATGTCGAGAATGTAAGTTTAAAACATATTTTTTCTCTTTAATACATGCTTTTGGTGAGACAGATCCATTTCATCACATGTCTTTGAGTCATTCTGATAATATGTTGTGCATACAACATGTGCCTCTCTGCATAAAAGACCATTTGGATTTGCGTTAAAGGGCGATTGTAGATTCAGGGGTAGGTGTACTACAGTGTTGCGGCTGTCGCAATAGTCGCAAACCAGTTGCAAACGAGTCAGAAGTCTGGAGTGAAATGTACTAAACAAGCACAATGCTGTTATTGACTTTTTAGGGAATATTTTGCTGTAGCAGTTTTTCTTTGCGGTTCAGCCTTCCTGCATAAATTCACAAAAATGAGTTTGTGCAAATGAGGGGTGCTCAAATGAGATGTACTAAAGCTGGTGGCAATTGCGACACTTTGGCCTACAATTGCATCAATTTGTTAAGAACTTTTGAAAGCATGTTTTAAACAGTCAGCAAACCTTTAAAGGCAGTATGAAAAACACTATCCCCTAACCATGGCTGCTGTGATTGCAGCAAAAAGGAGACATTGGGGGAGTTTCCATGTGTGTTCAAATTTTTCTCAAGACATTGTGCTCAAGCCAAATGAAAAATGACCCTGTGCATTTCGGGTTCCCATTGGCTCAGTTTATTTTACTCGAGGAGAACCTCTTTTCACCTGACGTCCTGCAAATGAAGGGGAAAGGTGGAGGTTGATATGCAGATTAGCTATGCGTAGCGTTCTCATGCTGTTTTAGCAGACAGCTCAGGAAAATGTGGTTTCCATACACAGAGAACAGGTACACAAGAGAATCTCACCTGGAAATCCATGGTTGTCAGGTGACATCTTGTTTGAGTGAAGCTCTAAAGCACAGTGTTAAGCTGATATAATAAAGCTGTGATTTGTGCATGCCTCGTGCCTGGTTGTTTAATAATGTGTTTTACTGCTCTTGCCCAAATTGTTTAGTAGTGAATAATATTTCAACTAATTTATCACACGACTTAGTAATTAAAGAAAAAAGATAATTAACCCAGAAATATATAATGAAACTGTCCAACCCAGCTATTGCATGGCTGAAAACTGGTGGAGACGTAGGATTATAAAGGTCTGTGCCAGACACCTTCCATGTATGCTCCAAGGCTGTCTGGATTGGGAGCAGTGGATGTTTTCACGTGAAATGCAGGTTTCCATGTGAAAATGGGCGTTCATTTCCCATGTTTTATGTCATGCTCGCGAGTAAATGAGATTTACCCTATCCCTCTCTGCGGCCACAATCCTCACCCTCTGAAGATGTTCTCCCAAACGTGCACACGCATCGCCACTTTACATGTAAATAACCACACATGGAAACTCCCCCCATTGTCTTTGCAACAAATATTTAAATGAGCTTATTGTGGCTCTCTTCATTAACATATTGGAAAAGAAATTCGTATTTATATAACACTGATCACTGGAAGAGCTTTGGGTAAACATTTATTAATGTTTATAAATGTTAGAGGCTCAATGTCATGTGAAGCCCACCAGGGTCTTGATTTACGTCATCGATCATCACAGATTTTTACCAATTTGAAAATACAGGGATCGGTAGATATTCAGTACATGTCAATAATTACTGTACTTCTCAAGCCTGGTCTAACTGCAAGGTACTTTACTTTATGAGTCCACCAACCTACTCAGTCCTATAGACTGAGGTCCTAGTGGGTGTAGGTACATCTTTATATAAATACTGAAGGAAAGCCCATTTCAAAATAAAACTAAACTAAAAGAACCCCCCTTGTTTCAGTTGTATTTGTATCTGAGACATGCCACTGGCCACTCCTTCAGGTAAGAACCCATCAATGAATGGAGTGTACAATCATATGTTGATAATGACAAACCTTACCTTAAATCGAATCTTACATGTAAGTTTTATTTTGTGGGCTGTACAATGATTGTTGTGGGTCTTGCGGGTCCTTGCCAAATCCTTGGCTTGCAGTCCAGTTGAATCCCAGCAGTATGGACTCCACTGACATGCAGGGACAAGGCGACCCCAAACTAGATGATTTGGCAGGGCGTCACAGAAGGAATTTTCTAAACTTTACAGAGAAAGAAACGTGGTATTTGCAGAATGGAATGATGAGCAGGAGGGGCAGCGTTATATGCTCCTCAGAATTTTAGTTAGCGAAAGATAAGTGTTCAGTTAAGTAATTTCACCCTTCATGCTGTCCACCAAAAGGATTGTGTAAATTGGTCTTGTAGAGAGCTGGTCATATCAGAGAGAGGTCTTCTGAAAGGGGAGAGACAGCACGGTCCTAATGGTAGCTGGTCACTGTACTTATTAAGTATGCAACCAACAGTTTGCCACAAATTACCATGGAAGCACTTTCCAACAGAGCGCTTTTCATTGTTGTTACAATGATTATAAACTCAAAACACCAAACCGTAAGATCTCTTCTGACTACTGTACCTTAATACAATACATCCCTTTGTGAAAACTAGGTATACAACCTTGTTACTTTACCTTTGCTGTATCCTGTGTTTTCTGTATTCACACATCATGGTTTATGTAAAACTTACATGGGTCATACATCATGCATTCTGTACTATACGCCCAATGCAGCCACTTTGATCCTCCCCCAAAAAGACAGTGTGTTAAGGTTTGGCTTAAATATTTCGAACTCACGACCCTCCAGTCAAGAGTCCAGAGCCCTAACCACTACTCCACACTGCTGCCCAGATCTATACAGTACAGATCCAAGTACCAGCTCTGTGGCAGCATTCTGGCTGCTGGGATTCAGTCGACCCCTCTTGCCTTTGCGTTAAGAACACTGTGTTAATATATATTTGGTACATTTGTTAAATTACTTCTGTTGTACATATTTATTTTTACAGTGAAATTACCCAGAGCAACTCAGTCAAGAGAATAAAAACACAAGCTTTTGTGTTCCTTCTCAGCCTTACTGAAATGTAAGTACAAGTCATTTATCTAATACGTTCAAAGCAAAGCTGAAAGACAGGTGTGCTAATGCAAAGTGGCTCTCATGGTGTTCCAGATACTTGTAGGCAGGTATCACATGTAGTCCTGATTGCAATGAGCCCCACACACACTTCTCCACTCGTTGCAAACCAGATGGATCATGGCGATAAACCATGAACACTAAACTGAAAAACAGCAAGCTCTCTAGTCGAGGGGTAACTACTGTATGTGCTTTATGCTGATGTCAGTATTATTAACCCATCAGCTGCAAGGAGGAGATCCTTTACAAGCCTTAAAATCACTTTTGCTAAATGAATATTCAGTCTCCCCGGGGGATGCTTGAAATAACATTCACCGTACAACAAAGTGTGAATGCTGGGCTTGGGCTTCAGTAAATACAATGATACAGTGGCCAAGCATACGAACAAGTCTACAACAGCAGCCTCGATTCAGTGAAAGACATCGGCTGCCATCTACTGAACATATTTCCGTTTTTACAGAGATATTTGGACTGTATTAATTTTTGTTGTTGTTTGCTTTTTCTCTCATTTTAGCTCAATTCAAAATACAAAACATCTTGTGATGATTGAACAGGGGGCATTTGCAAATCTTCCAAAGTTAAAATACCTGTAAGAATCATTGTGAGTTGTTTTTGTAACAGTTCCATCAGCAATTTAATGACCAATCATCACTTGTAGTATGTTTTTTTGATAAATTGGGTATATGATTTATTTTATAAATGACTTGTTTTCATTTGTCATAGTCTTCAAATATTTTGTTTATATGTGTGATGTGAAAAGTTAAGAAAAGAGAAGCTAATAGGTAAACACTGGCAGATATGCAACTACAACTCATTTCAACCCCATTTTTGTAGGTATGTATTTTCTATTGAAAATTCATGTTTAAGATCCCCATCTGTTTGTTAGTAATATATTTTAGCTGCTAGTACATCAAATTAAAAAGTACTTAAGCTGGACAAATTACTGTTCATTGTTAAATCATTCTATAAATATAAGATGTCACATACTGTGTATTTCTGTGCTTCTTTTATCAGGAGTATTTGTAACACTGGAATAACGATATTCCCTGATTTAACAAAGATCTACTCTATGGAGTCCTATTTTCTCCTGTGAGTATTGAGATATGTCATTGAAGTGGTTGTTGCAATAGTTGCATACAAAATAACCTATACTATACTATTGTGCCAGGGTGAAACGTGTATTGAATCTAACTTTAATATAACTTGGCATCCAAGAGTAAGGGGCTCTGATTGCTCTAATTTTCCTGTGTGTGGTACAGTACATGAACCTCCTTTGATTGTCAACTCATGCATCTCATCCAGGCCTGAAGAGTGAAGCTGAACAGGCCTTACAACAGCAACAGGCAAAATTATTTAAAAGCTGTTGGATTGGAAAACGTACCGTCGACAAATACACCTTGCACCTTTTCTTTAACCACTGGACCAGACTAGTAGATCTCTCAATGATTTTATATATTGTGCAAACAACTAATAATGGCTTTATTTCTCCAGGGAAATTTGTGACAACATGCATTTAACAACCATACCACCCAATGCGTTTCTGGGGATGGCTGAGGAGTGTTCACTAATGTGAGTAAGGCTTTAGGAAGGTAAATTCATAAAATGCTTATCTTTTTTTTGTTAATCTTTTAATGCTTTTTCTTAATTTGCCAATACAATAGGTAACTAATTAAAGGTGTAGCATTCTACCATATATACATTTTTTTTTTTAATAGGAACATATTTAAGCGAAATGCTTGAATGCCTTGATAACATGATGTATGGGTATTTCCCAATTGTGTATTGTATTTCTCTTTCAGGAATCTCTTTAAAAATGGATTCAAAGACTTACAGAACTATGCATTCAACGGGACAAAGTTGAATAAACTGTATGTATATTTCTATTATATATATATATATATATATATATATATATATATATATACAGTATTGTGCAAAAGTTTTAGGCAGGTATGAAAAAATGCTGTAAAGTAAGAATGCTTTCAAAAATAGACATGTTAATAGATTATATTTATCAATTAACTAAATGCAAAGTGAGTGAACAGAAGAAAAATCTACATCAAATCCATATTTGGTGTGACCACCCTTTGCCTTCAAAACAGCATCAAGCATCAATTCTTCTAGGTACACTTGCACACAGTTTTGAAGGAACTCGGCAGGTAGGTTGGCCCAAACATCTTGGAGAACTAACCACAGTTCTTCTGTGGATTTAGGCAGCCTCAGTTGCTTCTCTCTCTTCATGTAATCCCAGACAGACTCGATGATGTTGAGATCAGGGCTTTGTGGGGGCCATACCATCACTTCCAGGACTCCTTGTTCTTCTTTACGCTGAAGATAGTTCTTAAAGACTTTCACTGTATGTTTGGGGTCGTTGTCATGCTGCAGAATAAATTTGGGGCCAATCAGGTGCCTCCCTGATGGTATTGCATGATGGATAAGTATCTGCCTGTAATTCTCAGCATTGAGGAGACCATTAATTCTGACCAAATCCCCAACTCCATTTGCAGAAATGCAGCCCCAAACTTGCAAGGAACCTCCACCATGCTTCACTGTTGCCTGCAGACACTCATTCGTGTACGCTCTCCAGCCCTTCGGTGAACAAACTGCCTTCTGCTACAGCCAAATATTTCAAATTTTGACTCATCAGTCCAGAGCACCTGCTGCCATTTTTCTGCACCCCAGTTCCTGTGTTTTCGTGCATAGTTGAGTCGCTTGGCCTTGTTTCCACGTCGGAGGTATGGCTTTTTGGCCGCAAGTCTCCCATGAAGGCCACTTCTGACCAGACTTCTCCGGACAGTAGATGGGTGTACCAGGGTCCCACTGTTTTCTGCCAGTTCTGAGCTGTTGGCACTGCTGGACATCTTCCGATTGCGAAGGGAAGTAAGCATGATGTGTCTTTCATCTGCTGCAGTAAGTTTCCTTGGCCGACCACTGCGTCTACGGTCCTCAGCGTTGCCTGTTTCTTTGTGCTTCTTCAAAAGTGCTTGGACAGCACATCTGGAAACCCCTGTCTGCCTTGAAATTTCTGCCTGGGAGAGACCTTGCTGATGCAGTATAACTACCTTGTGTCTTGTTGCTGTGCTCAGTCTTGCCATGGTGTATGACTTTTGACAGTAAACTGTCTTCAGCAACCTCACCTTGTTAGCCGAGTTTGGCTGTTCCTCACCCAGTTTTATTCCTCCTACACAGCTGTTTCTGTTTCAGTTAATGATTGTGTTTCAACCTACATATTGAATTGATGATCATTAGCACCTGTTTGGTATAATTGTTTAATCATACACCTGACTATATGCCTACAAAATCCCTGACTTTGTGCAAGTGTACCTAGAAGAATTGATGCTGTTTTGAAGGCAAAGGGTTGTCACACCAAATATGGATTTGATTTAGATTTTTCTTCTATTCACTCACTTTGCATTTAGTTAATTGATAAATATAATCTATTAACATGTCTATTTTTGAAAGCATTCTTATTTTACAGCATTTTTCACACCTGCCTAAAACTTTTGCACAGTATATATATATATATATATATATATATATATATATATATATATATATATATATATTTTTTTTCACTAGAAACAAATATTGTGTATTTAAGGTGACCTCTCCTTGATCCCATCCACAAATGAATGCCATGAAAACCGTGTCTCTTCACCCTGGTCCATTCTTGTTCTTGTTTCTCACATTCCTGGCTTTCTACTGTAGAGAGTGGAGTGGCAGAAAGACTTGGAGAATATTACTGAGAGCAGACACTTTGATATCACCTTTGAAGCTTTGAGTTTGTGTAATGGATTGTATTGCAATTAGCTGATTCAGTAACACTTCTTGTTTGTGTCTTACCATTCACAATATAAGCTATCGGTGCATGTACAAGTCATCTCAAGTTTCCAAAGTCTTGTAAGTAAGTGGTTTAAACAGCTGGCATTGGAACATAAAATAAATAAATAAACAAATACATAAATAAATAAATAAATAAATGACATATCATTAGAATGGTGAATCAGTGACCTAAATAAGAAGAAGTTAGTAAACAGGAATTGTGGAACTACTGTAACATTTATATTTTAGTGATATGAAATCGAAGTCTTGATTTTTTGTTTTGTTTTATAAAAAATATACCTTAATTCTTTTTATTTATTATTTTTTTTTTTTTCATGGAATTCAATATGGTGCATGCCAATATGGAAGATTCATCAGTGAATTTTTAGTCAATTTGGCTTTCATGCATACCAGTTTATTCACAGAAAAGCCAATACTGCACCTCAAAATCAAACAGCATAGAATTACATTAGCAACCAAGACAATATCTTACATTACACAGTAGTATATACAGTGAGCATTATAAAGAAAGGTTCTAGTTAGATATACAGTAGCGTGCAAATGTATTAGAACACCCCATTTCTTCTGCAGTTTTGATTAGTTGTACTATGAAATCTTGGGAAATTGTCAAAATAGGCAAATTAGTAATTGTCTAATTTAATTGATGACTTTAACAGGTCACACATGCAATTCATTTAAAATAGTAAGAACACATAGTCACAAATGGTGAAATGCATGAGACTTTTTAGAAATAGTTTTAGATGCCTAAATAAAGCACAAAGTGGTCTAACATTTTCACACAGGCATGCCTATTGTGTTTCTATATCATTAAGTACTGACCAGAAATTGAAATTCTCACAACCAGAGGGTTTCATGCAGGTAGGTATATAAAGGCTATAAATAACAAATCTTGAGATGTTCTAATACATTTGCACACTTCTGTATGAAAATTAGAACAATATCCTTTGAACTCCATTTTAATTAGGTAGCTTAATAAATCTGCCCCATGTGATTGTTGTCAGAAGCAGACCACAAGCACAGAGTGGGGACAATAATACATGTAGACAGTATCAGGTGTTATTCCTGGCATGGAATACACTATATTAAACATAACCCAAAATTTAATAAAGGACAAGATGAACATGATTGCATTGTGAAGGAGCTGAAGCTTTGAAGTATCACACAGATGCTGTGTAGATTCTGGAGGCAGGAATTGAAGCGCAATAGCATCCATCTCCATTAGAACTATTGGTACAATAAGGTTGAAAACCTGAGTTTTGAGACTAATGCATTGAGGCGAGGAGATAAGCGTGGGAGCACGAAGCCTGATTGTGTACTGCCCTGGACAGAAGAAATATTTACAGGCAGCAGTGTGGAGTAGTGGTTAGGGCTCTGGACCCAATACCAGAAGGCCATGGGTTCAATCCCAGGTGGGGGACGCTGCTGCTGTACCCTTGAGCGAGGTACTTTAGTGAGATTGCTCCAGTAAAAGCCCAACTGGATAAATGGGTAATTGTATGTAAAAATAATGTAATATTTTTTAACAATTATAAGTCACCCTGGATAAGGGCGTCTGCTAAGAAATAAATAATAATAATTTACTGGAAGTGTCTCTATGACTCTCTGGCTCTGTGGAAGAAATCATGATTTTTACTGACTGGTATGTAGTATACTGGATGATGTTTTTTTCAGAGTACAGCAAGTTCTTAAAGTGTCGATCATAAGATCCACTTCATTTTTTATCTTCAGAGTGTATTTCAGTTCCTTCTTCAATACAATACTTTATAATAAACCACTGTGTTGTGATTGGGGTTTGATGTTTGGGATATTTACTGTGGCAGACTTCAAATACTTTATATCCCCAGGATTCTTAAGGATAATAAATATCTAGACCGAATACACAACGATGCCTTCAGGGGAGCAACAGGACCTGATATACTGTAAGTTAGTGCTGTTTGCACAAGAAATAACATTTAAAAGTTGTCATTTTTAAGTATTGGATTTAAGAGTGTGCATCCTTAAAGGAGCACTGTTATGCATTTCTGGGCTCTAACCCTTCTGTAATTATAAGTTATGTGCAGACTACAGGAAACACACAATTTTTCTTAAGATAAAACTTACAGAATTGTACAAAAAAAAGAGAAAAAGGTGATGTGTGTTGTTTTACAGAGACATTTCCTCAACACCTCTCCGACTTCTGCCCACCCAAGGACTGGAGTTGGTGAAAGTGCTTATTGCTCGGGATACTTACTCCCTTAAGACACTGCCCCCTCTGGACAACTTTGTTTATCTACAGGAGGCTAATTTAACATATCCTAGTCACTGCTGTGCCTTCAGAAACTGGGACAGAAAGAAAGAGTAAGTGTGTCTCAGGACTTACTGTATATACACAACTTTCGTGTCACAGATCTGGAAAATATGTATACAGTATAAGATTAAGGCTCCATAATTTGCAAAGCATTTTTTAAAATTTTATTTTAACTTTTTTTGCATCTGTTTGTCTAAACCATTACAGCCTGTTTGCTGTGGTCTGATGGATTTCATACAATAAATTATGTAATGGAAAGGAAATACCAAAGAGCTTTTACTATGTTTTACAATGTGGGACATAGTTCTGTTGGAATGCAATCTTTGCTGTTTCCCCATCCATTATAAACTTTGTATATTTAATAAGTGAAATGCTGCAGATAAGAGTAAGGTCCATATTGCATCTCTGTATGTTATAAATTCATCTCTAATGGTGGGTGCCCTCTGTCCTCTCTGATGTCTGCCTGTGTGGCAAAGCACTCACGGACAGTTTGCTTCATTTCTGAAGGTTCTTTTCTACACAGGCACTTTTTTTAAGAAAAAAAGGCTGAAGAAAATTGCTTTCCCAGAGATAAGATCCCTATGGATGCTGTGAAAGGGTTTAAGATACAAAACTATTTTTACCAAACCTGATATTGCACTAGTGAAACCTTTTGATTGATGAATGGGAGTGATTTAATATCATACCCCTGACACTGCTTTTTAAAAAAATGTTTAACCTAACACTGCTAGGCTGATGTGACACCAATAAAACTAGAAAATGAAACATGGAAGTGCCTACAATGGGTACTAAAGGGTGATGGAAGAAATCATGTGCCCTGGTAAATCCTGATGTGTATCTTTAAGAAGCATTATGGTGTTCTGAGTGGATTGTGATAAAGCAAGCCACACGGGTCCTTTGGTCCTATTCTAGTGCTTTAAGGACAAAAATTATTATTATTATTATTATTATTATTATTATTATTATTATTATTATTATACTGCATGTCATGGCTTTTTAATATGTACAATGTGTTTGCTTTTTTTTCTTCTCCCAGGCAGAGTTCTTCTATTGCATCATTTGGAAACCTTTCCAATATTTGTAAAGACTATACAGCTCATGACAATGTGTAAGTCAAACACAAAACACTTCTCACCACTTTGCTTCAATAGAAATTAAATTACTGTGAATTGTGAGCAGAAAGACATATAAACTACCTTTGGATAAAGTGAGGCAAATTAAATATGTGTTGTTGGGTTGGGTTGGGGGGGGGCTGTCTAAAAGGAAAGTTCCTTGATTTAACTGAATAAATGTTCTTTCTTTTTTGGGGGGTGGGAAAACTTGGAACTCTCAACATCAGATATCCAGCTGATAGTTACTATTCGAAAGACATGGATTACCTGTATCCAGAACTGGAAACCTGCAAGACAGAATTTCACTTCAGATGTACGCCAGAGCCAGACGCTTTCAATCCCTGCGAAGACATCCTGGGCAACGACTTCCTTCGAATCCTTATCTGGATTATAAATGTATTCGCCATTGCTGGAAACTTTGCTGTACTGCTTGTTCTGCTCACCAGTCACTACAAACTCACCGTCCCAAGGTTCCTCATGTGCAACCTTGCCTTTGCTGATTTCTGCATGGGCGTTTACTTGCTTCTCATTGCTTCTATTGATTGTAGATCAAAGGGCCAGTATTACAACCATGCAATAGAGTGGCAGACTGGCGCTGGCTGTGGTGCAGCTGGGTTTTTAACAGTGTTTGCCAGTGAACTCTCAGTGTACACCCTGACCATGATCACACTGGAGCGCTGGTACACCATTACCTACGCCATGCAGCTGGACAGAAAGCTGCGTTTCAGACATGCTGCCATCATTATGATTGGGGGATGGCTGTTTTCACTCGTTGTGGCTTTCATGCCCATTTGGGGAGTGAGCAGCTACAAGAAGGTTAGCATGTGCCTTCCCATGGATATCGAAAATGTGCCAGCCCAGGGGTATGTTATATTCATTCTGATGCTCAATGTTATTGCCTTTATTATAATCTGTACCTGCTATATTAAAATCTACCTAACTGTACGCAATCCAGAATTCGCAACCAAAAACAGCGATGCTAAAATTGCCAAAAGAATGGCAGTGCTCATCTTCACAGACTTTCTGTGTATGGCACCCATAACTTTCTTTGCCATTTCTGCAGCATTCAAGGTGCCACTCATCACTGTGAGCAACTCCAAGATTCTGCTGGTTTTATTTTACCCCATCAACTCTTGTTCAAATCCATTCTTGTATGCAATCTTCACAAAGGCATTTCGAAGAGATTTCTTTGTGTTAATGAGCAGGTTCGGCTGGTGCAAGGCACAGGCAGATGCCTACAGAATGCATAGCTTCCCAGCTCAGAAAACCAATATAAGGAACGCTATCTCCTTGAGCAGTGCAAATAGAAGCTCTCAAGCAATGCTAAACTTGACAACCTTCAAGTGTCCTACAGGAAATGGAAAAGAAGAACCCTGCTACAGACCTCCTTAATTGGGACGATACAGCGTGTGTACTCTGGGAGTGCATCCTGAGAGCTAATATCAGGGATTTTTATACAGATCAAAATTCAGTACAGTATTTAACTATATTTTAATAAAGCAGGTTAATATCATGACAGTGTGTGAAATGTGAATAAAAGAAAATGTGCTGTATATTTTTTAAATAAAGCTTTAATGTTAAAGTGTAATGGCCATGCTAAAGAAGGATTCGAGCTTGGCAATGCATTACTACAGTGTACTAGTCATCTGTTCAGTAATGTTGCTAATATTTTAAATAGGAACAAGATCCTCTCATTGCTCTGTGATGTCTTGTATTTACTGTAAATCTTTCCAAAAGCTTATTTTCTGTTTGAAATGTTTGTATTTGTTACACAATGTTTATTGTATGTGTTATTATTTTTGTTAAATGTTAAATGTAAAGTAGGTTAAGCAGGCAGAGATGTCTGATATAGAATACTTGTTTTATTTTTATTTTATTTTATTTATTTTTGTTTGGGGGTGGTTGTTTTTGTATCTAAAAATGTACAGTATGTCATTTTTGTATTTAACTGTTTCAACCTTCAGAAATTGTTGTATCAGTGTTCAGTTATAAAGCGTCAAAGATTTTTTGTGTGTGTGAGAATTTTTTCTTTTTGTTTTACACATTTATTTCTGTGAATTTTCAATAAAAAAAAAAAACAATCATGACTGTTGTCAGCAGGTAAGGGGTCGGCTAATGAATCTCCTTTCATCCTGGAGGAAGCCACTTTATTGGAATAACCCCAGGTGGATGCATAAGGTTTATGCTGTTGTAGGACCACCAATTTCTAAACTAGACAAAAGAAATGTAAATGTTTTAATACAAACAAAAACACAGTTCTTCATTTCCCCAGTGAATTAACTTACATCACCATCAGGAACAAAATGGCAAAGAATAATTATAAAACAAGTAAGAATAATGCAATTGGCAAACACGGGTCATAGATATTAGCACCTCCTAGCTGGAAATCAACATTTATACAAACAGCATTATTTGCCATTATTATAAAGATATGCAACTAAAAATGCTTTTTTAGAACTTTAGATCACTTTAAGAATGAAAATGGTGACAGACATCACAAATGTGTCAGTTGGGCGCGTATAAATACAGTACAAACATATGGAGCTTCATATGGGAGTTGCCAGGCAGCACTGCAGGTGTGTGACATTATGATTCAAAATTGTTTAGATTTCTAAGCTTAACATTTTCATTTATGTATTTATTTATTTTATTTTTTTGGTATAAAAGTTCCCAGGATATTGGTGTTAATGAAAAACATGTAAAAAAAAATGATATATGATGTGATGTCCAGTACTTTACGGGGTTCTTGGTCTAGATAATCATTTATTTGACTTTGCATTTTATCTCTCTATTATTGCAACCTAGCAACTTTTTTGTGTGTGATTTGCAAACTTAATTTCTAATCACTTTTTATATATTTCATTTCCTAGTTCTGGGGCTCATGAACAATAGAGTTTGCAATGCATCAATTATTGTTGCCCATTATCTAACTGAAGTGTGATTATGAAATTGCACAACTACATTCATCAACAGGATAGCAAATACGTATATAATGATTTTCTGTTTTTCTAATTCAATGTTGCCCCTGTGTTTTCAGGCTGTGCAAACCCCCCAAGAATAGGTATAGACCAAGTAATAATAATGAAGCACAATGCAATGTTAATGTTCTGTTATCGAACATGTAATAATAATGAAGCACAATGCAATGTCAATGTTCTGTTATCGAACACATAATAATAATGAAGCACAATGCAATGTCAGTGTTCTGTTATAGAACACATAATAATAATGAAGCACAATGCAATGCTAATGTTCTGTTATCGAACATGTAATAATAATGAAGCACAATGCAATGTCAATGTTCTGTTATCGAACACATAATAATAACAAAGCACAATGCAATGTCAATGTTCTGTTATAGAACACATAATAATAATGAAGCACAATGCAATGTTAATGTTCTGTTATCGAACATGTAATAATAACGAAGCACAATGCAATGTCAATGTTCTGTTATCGAACACATAATAATAACAAAGCACAATGCAATGTCAATGTTCTGTTATAGAACACATAATAATAATGAAGCACAATGCAATGTTAATGTTCTGTTATCGAACATGTAATAATAACGAAGCACAATGCAATGTCAATGTTCTGTTATCGAACACATAATAATGAAGCACAATGCAATATCAATGTTCTGTTATCAAACACGTAATAATAATGAAGCACAATGCAATGTCAGTGTTCTGTTATAGAACAAGTAATAATAACGAAGCACAATGCAATGTCAATGTTCTTAACCAAAACTTGGGAAATTGCTCTCATTGTTATGGAACAACAATGTTGAGAATGAGTCGGTCAGTGGTGGTATAGAACAAGAACAGAGCAAACAAGTGTATTCATTCGTATTGCTCCAAGGGTTTAAGAAATACTTTACTGAACCTCAAGATCTCATATGGTATCATGACAAAAAACCTGAACATCTGCAAGTATTCCTCAGTGAAAAAGAATGGTCCTAATGTATTTACCTTTCTTCAGTGTACAGCTATGGCCAAACAATTTGCATCACCTAGAATATTAGGATTGAGACATCATACAAATATAAAAAAAACTGTATGAACATAATTTTGATCTTTTATTGAACATCACATAATTAAATATACTACAAAATGATATCATACAAAAAGTCTACCGGAAGCCATAACAGTAGTACAGTATCTCATGTTAGATTTGAAAATGTCACTTTTTTCTATTTGTCAGTTTTTCGTTACAAAACTGCAAAGCGGTGTGTAATTCAATATGTTAGCGTAACATTATTCAGCAGGGTTAACTCCATTTTATGAAACAAATGTGTAAATTCTACAGTGTGATGCAAAACTGTTCAGGACACAAACACGGTATAAATGAATGATACTGTACTTTATAGTTTCACAGAAAAAAATAGTCTGTGCCATATAACAAGGTTTCTAACTATCAACATGTTCTGGCTTCGAACAAGTTAAATACCAAAGGGTGCTTCTTTTATTGGTTTCTTGACTTTACCAAATGAGACATAAGCAGCAAGTGCACTTGGAAAGAGATGCTGGGACGCCAGAATCACCATTGAGCCCTCGAGGTGTCGTGGGCTAGTCGACGAAACACAGAGGATGGAAGGTGCCCACTTGAAGACCCCAGAGATGTACCCTACTTCGCTCAATCCAGACGGTTGTCATGCTGATGAGCTGGGGAGACCACACTGTGGTTGATCCCCGGAGCCAGCATCGCAGCCGTTGTGTGTGCTGATGCGCCAGGGAGGCAAATAAGCTGATCCCTGGAGCCAGCATTACACTTCAGCCATCAACACCAGACAGAAGGAGATCTACATCATCATATGGAAGGGAACGCAAATGGACAGACACAGATGGATCACATTAGTTTACTGTAAAGCTACCTCTTAGTTGGTGCTTATGTTGGCGAGAGCCGAGTTCAAATCAGCATGAAGTTTTAACATCTACTCTCGTGTAATGGAAATCATTTATAACATTCATTACTTGAGTAATATACTGTACTGGGGCGTTGATAAAGGGATTCTTTGATAGAGAAAGTAAGTTACACCCACACTCTCAAGTTAGAAGGCTCCAGCTGGTAAATTCAATCTTATTATTTTAAAATGTAATGTCCATTATTCAGGTTCATATGTTTTCACTGTATGGCACATTCTGTACTTTTTTATTCCAATAACAGGGCTGTTTTTAGTTAGAATTGACAAGGAACTGTATACAAATAAATGCTACTTCCATTACAACTGATTGTAAATATTATCAGTCAAATGGTGTCATTTCAAAATGTTAACCATCCTATTTGTTTCTCAAATAAAAATAAATATTCTTTCATAAAAATGCATATTTTAAACATCTGCCTTAAATAAATACTCTTGACAAATATAAGATATGGATGCTGCACAGATTGCGTTGGTTACCATCACATTTTGTTTAAGAAAATCTAATTTGTTGGCTATTCCACAATATTTTACCACTCTGCCTCATCAATGGCTTTTGAAAAGACATAATCGCTTCCACCAATGCTCATAACACCATCTTTAAGATAGAACTTGCTTCTGTTTTTGCTCCAATTAATCTAAGACACAAAAGGTGTTTAGTTAATTGACTATTAAGTGCTCTGTATTGAAAATAAATAAGCACTATGTACTCATACGCACACACACGCACACATGCACACACCATGTGCAGTTCAATCATTGCCTTTAAACCTGATCTTAAATGGGGGTTGTAGCATGTGAGCGTGCCTGTACTTTTGTTACCAGTAGACAAGTTTGCAGGATAGACAGAAAGTCAGCATGTGGGCATGAGATGAATCCCAGACCTTACACTGTACACACAAAACCAGGAATATGACAAAGGTTAAGAGAAATAGCCACAAACATCAAGCAAAACAATTCATAGCATTGCTCTTGTGCACAAATTCAGTTGTCGTTGTAGCTTATCTGAGTGAATGTGAAGAAATGTTTATTTGGACTGGATTAGCACTTGATAAATGATGTTATTTAAAATAAATTAAATGAATAAATAAAATGTGCTTAGTTTTGCTTAGTTTATTTCATACAGATGTTGTGCCCCCCTCACCCTCTTGTTCTTTATAAGGGGAAACTCAAGCATACGTTATCATACTGGCAAACAATAACATCGTCAGTATCAAAAAGGTCTGGCATATCCTGTTCACTTACTGGTACATCATCTCCAGAATTTAAAGGATCCTGCAAATAAGACAAGTCAATTCATTCATAAGAAAATAGATGCTTCGGACAAAAGATATAATTAAGTGAACATAGCTTATATCATTTAGATCATTTTGAATGCAGGAGCTCCTTGTGTTTCTAATACAAATAACATATCTTTCAGAACATCCTGAGCATGGTATAGAGGCAATGACTGAGGGTCCCAAGACAAATACTATGCCTGCTGCGCCAAAAGAGATGGGCTTCATTTTCTCAGAGTTCATTACAAAATATCCCAAGCAGTTTGTGACCAAGAAATTGAAGAAATTCTGAATATGAGAACTCCTCACCCGATGCAATGGGTTAACGTTTACATGCTTCACAGAAACACGTTTCATATAGCTAAGAACCATTTTCAAGAATTAAGAACAATACAGTAGGCACTTTTTTCTTTCAGAATCTTTATGTTGGAATAGATCCACCCTTGCTCTTCTTCTGCATCTTGCATACCAACATCATAACTCCTCTGTCCTTGAAGGCCTATAACTGCTGCATATTGTAGACACTTCATCAAATTCGCACAAATGTAGTCAAACCGTGAAATGTACTCCAACATAAACTGTTCTATCTTAATTATTTCATGTACTCTATATGTATAATGCAGTTTATCCTTGGCAGGGTTAAAACATAAGAACATAAGAACATAAGAACATAATGAAGTTTACAAACGAGAGGAGGCCATTCAGCCCATCTTGCTCGTTTGGTTGTTAGTAGCTTATTGATCCCAGAATCTCATCAAGCAGCTTCTTGAAGGATCCCAGGGTGCCAGCTTCAACAACATTACTGGGGAGTTGGTTCCAGACCCTCACAATTCTCTGTGTAAAAATGTGCCTCCTATTTTCTGTTCTGAATGCCCCTTTATCTAATCTCCATTTGTGACCCCTCGACCTTGCTTCTTTTTTCAGGTCAAAAAAGTCCCCTGGGTCCACATTGTCTATATCTTTTAGGATTTGGAATGCTTGAATCAGATCACCGCGTAGTCTTCTTTGTTCAAGACTGAATAGATTCATTTCTTTAAGCCTGTCTGCATACGACATGCCTTTTATTGCCTGTGTGCAGTACTTTACACTTTTCTCTATTAAATGTCATTTGCCATGTGTCTGCCCAGTTCTGAATGCTGTCTAGATCATTTTGAATGACCTTTGCTGCTGCAACAGTGTTTGCCACTCCTCCTATTTTTGTGTCGACTGCAAATTTAACAAGTTTGCTTACTATACTAGAATCTAAATCATTAATGAATAGCAGAGGACCTAATACTGATCCCTGTGGTACTCCAGTGGTTACCTCACTCCATTTTGAGGTTTCCCCTCTAATCAGTACTTTCTGTTTTCTACATGTTAACCACTCCCTAATCCATGTGCATGCATTTTCTTGAATCCCTACTGCATTCAGTTTGAGAATTAATCCTTTATGCGGGACTTTGTCAAAAGCTTTCTGGAAATCTAAATAAACCATGTTGTATGCTTTGCAATTATCCATTGTCGATGTTGCATCCTCAAAAAAATCAAGCAGGTTAGTTAGACACGATCTCCCTTTCCTAAAACCATGCTGACTGTCTCCCAGGATATTGTTACCATATAGGTAATTCTCTATTTTGGATCTTACTATAGTTTCCATAAGTTTACATATAATAGAAGTCAGGCTTATTGGTCTGTAGTTACCTGGTTCGGTTTTGTCTCCCTTTTTGTGGATCAGTATTACGTTTGCAATTTTCCATTCTGTCGGTACAACCCCTGTGTCAAGAGACTGTTGCATGATCTTGGTTAGCGGTTTGTAAATAACTTATTTCATTTCTTTGAGTACTATTGGGAGGATCTCATTATTTCAGGGATTTGTTTATTTTAAGAGCTCCTAGTCCCTTTAACACTTCTGCCTCTGTTATGCTAAAGTTATTCAAAACTGGATAGGAACAGGTCAACATGTGGGGCATGTTGTCAGTGTCCTCCTTTGTAAAAACCTGTGAAAAGTAATCATTTAATATATTTGCTATTTTTTTCTTCGTCTATGATTTTGCCATTTGTGTCTCTTAGACATTTAGTCATCTCTTTGAATGTTCTCTTGCTGTTATAATATTGGAAAAACATTTTGGAATTGGTTTTAGCCCCCTTAGCAATATTGATTTCTATCTCTCTTTTGGCCTTTCTAACTTCCTTTTTGACTTGTGCTTGCAGTTCCAAGTATTCTTTCTGTGTACTTTGTTTTTGGTCCCTTTTAAAACGCTCTATAAAGTGCCTTTTTTCGCTGAATATTTTTTTAATTGATCTATTAAACCATTTTGGCATTTTGTTTTAGATTTGTCTACTTTTGGGGTGTAATTGTTTTGTGCCTCTAGTACTACATTTTTAAAAAAACAGCCATCCTTTTTCTGTGGATGTTTTCTCTATTTTACTCCAATCTACTTCTGTTAGTCTATGTTTCATACCTTCATATTTTGCTTTTTTAAAATTGTAAACCTTAGCTTTAGTCATTACTTTTTGGGTTTTAAAGATCAAATGAGACCATGTTGTGGTCTGAGTTTGCCAATGGCTCTTTGACCTCTGTTTTAGTTATTCTGTTATTTGAAAAGACTAAATCAAGACATGCCTCCCCTCTAGTCGGTGCATGCATCTGCCGCCACATTATTTTAAACAGCTCAAATGCTAGAGACGCCATACAATAAAAGTAGTGCAACTCAAATGTCAATCATAATAGCATTATTTGAAATGAAGGCATTGTGAAATGTCAGAATATATATATATATATATATATGCATATATATATACATATACATATATATATATATATATATATATATATATACATACAGTATATATATATATATATATATATATATATATATATATATATATATATATATATATGTGTGATATTTTTTTTTCTTTTGGATGCCCTGGACTACCTGTCATTTGAGCCTGGGACAATTCATTAGCAGCAATAGTGTGTTATTTTGTTTATTCTCCAGATAAAAGCAAAAAAACCTAGAGAAAAGTAAGGAGATTCCCCTTGGCTGCATGAGAGTAAGCCCTCACGGAGGTGAGACCGAGGCTGGGAAACAACGATACATCCCCAAGGGGATCTAGAGGAGAGAAATGGGAAGATGACAGTGATAGTTAAATTTGGCCGGGGGTCCCCCTTGACTCGGAGAACCATCCTCGCGGAGGACGAAGCCAGTGGTGGCTGGACTTCTAAGGTTGGGAAGTGTGTTTCACTTACACCCAAGAGGGAGACCGTGGCAGAGGAGGGCACAGTTGCAGAGGTGGAGTAGCCGAATATAAGAGGAAAGCATAGTGGGGGAGGAGGGGAGGATGGTGGAAAGACAGAGAGCAAACTCAAGGCTTGGGGTTTAAATAGGGGATTAGCAGATGTTATTGGTAGGAAGGAATTAGGGGGAGGAGCCCTCGTTCATGCCGCCCCAAATGACACACAAGTTTATTACAAAATTGGAGCCATTTGCAAAATTGTTTTTGCAATTTCTGTACTTACATTCTATACATAGACAGCAAGGAGTATACTCACTTCCTCAATTATTTCTACATCTTCACCATCACTGGAGGTTTTCTTGGTGTAGATGCTTCTATCTTCGTCTTCCAATGCCTTTTGGTCTTCTCTATCTTTAACTCCCAGGAATTCATTCTCCCCCACTTCTCTCATATTTCCTACATCCTCATCAGTAGATTATCATAAGAACCATAGAGTTGTAATATATCTTCAATGGCATTGTACTTGAAATCCTTGGTTTGAATCATAAGCTTTAAAACACAATACAAGAAACGATGTCAAACTATAATTAAACATCTGTTTCATTTTAAAAAGGTAGCACCATGATTACTAATGAACAGTGTTTTTAGTTATTGTGCTGCACTATTACATTTAAAAATGTCTTACCTGTGAAGAACAGTCCACTTGATATTCTGGGTTACTTGTCTTGTCGTCACCATATTCAGATTTGCTAGATGTTTCAACACCAACTCCCCCACCACCACCATCTTTATGTACCACTTCAACAGTACTGAACTGTGATTTGACATAAATTGCTGCAGATCAGGGATTTCATCCAAGCTGCTTAGCAGATCAAACGCGCAGTGGAATGTCAGTTAGATGAGTAAAATGTTGTCAAGACGTAAACAACCAAAAGAGAAATGACAGGTACTTTATTTAAACAGTTGTAGCAACACATGGGGAAGCGAATTTCCAGAAGACAAAAATGTTTTAAATCATTTGTAATTTGCTTAAAATATCAGGATTATGTCAAAGCATTGTTGTAGAATTCTACCATTCTAAACGAATACTTAAACTGCAGATTAATATTTATTATACCATTGTAGATAACTGTTTTTTAGATACGGTACAGGCTAAATTGTGTTGAAATGTCACAGGTCTAACAAGTTAAGCTTTTGCAATGATAACTTGAAATTGCCATTGTTAATTGTAATGTATGATATTTATGGCAGGGGTACTATAGCATGTACTTTTTGTAAATTATTCAGCCATTTATCAATAACTGACACTTTCTGGGAAGATGGTGTGCAGTATTCAAACTCGAGGCAGACAGTTATAAAACCTGGCTAGTAATCCACCCCCCTCCCCACACAGGCTTTTACTCCAAATAACCAACATTTCAATTTTAAATGAACCCTCATTTTTATAGTGAGTACCAATGTCAGCATGACCCAGGCACTGCTAGACATAACAGTGTCTTACAGTGTAATACGTAGGCTGTCTGTTTTTTTTCATTCCAGAAAGACAGTTTATGTTATAGTTCTGAAAAGCTATTTCCATTCTCAGCACTGATGTTCCATGTTCAATGCTTGACCTGGCTGAATCTCTACAGTATTATACTGGTCAGAGCAACAGTTCCATTCTACCATTACTCAACTGTAACTCCTTGAACTTACATGAAAACACAATATAAGTGTACGGGTCAATAGTTATGTTTATTGTTTTATTCTAAAAAAGCCTTCCTTTTGATTCTTTTCAATGGCATGACTTTAGTGGTTCCACTTGTATCCCCGCCCCACACCAAAACAGAATTTATGTTGCAAACATGATTAGGGATGTCATTTTTTTTTTTTAACTTTTTTTATTGGATTTCACAAATTAAACAGGATGAAACATAAACACAATTTAACAGAGATTTAAGTGGAAATCATATTAATGATAATTATAATTGTTAAAAAAAATTGTTAAAAAAAAAATTGTTAAATAAAAGAGAAGAGAAAGAGGAGAAAGACAGAAGAGAAAGAAAAGAAGGAGCCAGAGAGAGAGACAGAGAAAGTGCCGTGCTTGCTTTTTCATTATTATTAATTTTATAAAGGAAGATTATGGAGGGGAGGGCAATCTGAGGTTGTCAACATAGGATAGAAAGGGTTGCCATGCTTTATAAAATTTTGCAGTGGATCCCCTTAATGTAAACTTTATTTTTTCCAATTTAAGGGAGTACATGAGATCCCTAATCCAGTGAACACGTGAGGGTGGGGCAGCCTGTTTTCAACCAAACAAGATGAGGCGTCTAGCCAGCAGAGTTGCAAAGGCCACGGTGTCCGACTGCAGCCCTGTTAAGGGAACATTGTCGGGAATCACACCGAAAATCGCAATGAGTGGAGTGGGGTCAATAGGCACTTGTAAGAACTGAGAGAGGGTCTCAAAGACAGAGGTCCAAAATGGAGCCAGCCTGGGACAGGACCAGAACATATGAATGAGAGAAGCTGGTGCTAGTTTGCATCTGTCACAGGCTGGATCCAATTCTGGGTATATTCTGGACAATTTGACCTTTGATAAATGAAGACGGTGTAAGATCTTGAATTGAATAAGCCCATGCCGAGCACAAAATGAAGAGGAATGCACACAAGCAAGGATGGATTCCCAAATGCCATCAGTTAGCTGGAGGCCTAGATCATGTTCCCACAAGGTTTTCAAAGTGGACAGTGAAGGGCAATGCAGAGACAATATAATGTTATAAATTTTAGATATTACGCCCCAACTGTCAGGGTTGAATTCTAGAATCAAATCAGTGACTGATTTGGGAGGCAGTAGAGGAAATTGAACCACTCTATTATGAACAAAGTTTCGAATTTGCAAGTAGCGAAAAAAGTGTGTTTGAGGTAGGTTAAATTTTTGGACAAGCTGGCCAAACGATGCAAAAGTATTGTCAATGTATAAATCTTTAAGCGACTTAATACCACTTCTATACCATAGACTAAAAGCAGAGTCTTTCACTGAGGGTGGGAATAGATGGTTTACATCAACAGGGGCAGATATGGACATGGACTGTAGGCCAAACCGCCTCCTAAACTGGGACCAGATCCGGAGGAGTGACACACCAATGGGTTAACACTAAACTGAGAAGTCGAGAGGGAAGAGAAGAGCACAGTAGGGCAGGCAGGGAGGTAAGCGACAGGAGGCTGACTCCATGACCAGCCACGCAGGGCCGTCCAGCCAGGGGTGAAAATGTGACCAATGTAATAGATTTGGGATATTAGCCGACCAATAATAAAATTGAAAGTTAGGTAGAGCCATACCCCCCTTGGTTTCATTCTTTGTAGGAAATCTTTCCGAATTCTGGGAGGCTTCTTATTCCAGATAAACAAAGAAACCACCCGATCAAGTGTATTGAAAAACTTTTAGTAATAAAACAGGGATGCATTGAAACAGGTAGAGTAACTTAGGGAGTGTGTTCATCTTGACCGAGTTGATCACGACCTGCCAGAGAAAGTGGTAGAGTGGACCAACGAAGAAAGTCTTGTTTAATACGCTCTAGTAGGGGAGTAAAGTTAAATTTAAAGAGTTTGTTGTATGAGTGTGTGACTGTGACCCCAAGTAAGTAAAGCTTTGGATGCAATTTTGAAAGGGAGATTCTCAAGGGGACAGTGACGAGCGCCAAGTTGATAGGGAACAATTCACTCTTGTGTAGGTTAAGTTTATATCCAGAGAACCTGCTAAACTGCTCCAGTATGACTAAGGCATGGGGGAAGGAAGAGATAGGGTCAGAAATATTTAAAAGAAGGTCATCAGCATAAAGTGACACCTTCTGCTTGCTTGAATTACTCCTTTTACATCCTGACTTACACGCAGGGATATTGCAAGAGGTTCAATGCAATGGCAATTGCAAATAGAAGGGGAGAGAGAAGGCAACCTTGTCTTGTACCTCGGTGGAGAGGGAAGTATTTGGATTGCACATCATTTGTGCGAACAGAAGCTGTAGGGGAGGAATATAACAGCTTGATCCATGAAATAAAATTGTGACCAAAGCCAAACCTATGTAGAGCAGCAAACAAGTAGTCCCATTCAACACGATCAAAAGCTTTCTCTGCATCTAATGAAAGAATAACCTCAGGCAGGGGAGAAGAGGGAGTATATATAATATTGAACAGGCGGTGAAGGTTAAAATAAGAGTGTCTGCCCTGCACAAATCCTGTCTGGTCAGAGGAGACAATAGAGGGAGAACCGACTCCAGGCGGTGTGCGAGGGTCTTTGCAAGAATTTTAAAGTCTGCATTAAGCAGTGAAATGGGGCGGTAGGATCCACAATCAAGAGGGTTCTTATTCTGTTTAAGCAGTACAGAGATAGAGGCTTGGCACAGCGTGGCGGTAGGGACATAGATGTAAAGATTCAGCAAACATGGTGCTCAGTAGGGGAGACAAACTACAGCTAAATTTCTTATAAAATTCTATGGGAAACCCATCTGGGCCAGGAGATTTACCACCCTGCATTGACCTAATAGCTTGAGTTATTTCATCTGGGGCAAAGGGCTCCTCCAGGTGGGCTTTTGAGTCAGGATCCAAAACTGGAACAAGAAGGCTCTCAAAAAGAATCGGTTAATCTTGGGATCGGCAGGTGATTCCGATTTGTAAAGAGAAAATAAAATGTTTTAAACTGATCATTAATCTCCTGCTGGTCAGTTGTAGGCAGACCTGATTGAGAATTAATTTGCAGGATCAAATGTGAAGCAGCAGATTGACGCAGATGATGTGCTAAAATTTTGCTAGCCTTGTCACCATGTTCATATAGTGCATGCCGTGATCTAATCATTAATTGCTCTGCCTGTTTAGTGGAGAGAAGGTTGAATTCAGTTTGTAGGGACAATCGTTGTTTATAGAGTTCTGGAGTGGGAGAGAGAGCATGTTGCTGATCTAACTGCAAAATTATTATTATTATTATTTATTTATTTAGCAGACGCCTTTATCCAAGGCGACTTACAGAGACTAGGGTGTGTGAACCATGCATCAGCTGCAGAGTCACTTACAACTACGTCTCACCCGAAAGACGGAGCACAAGGAGGTTAAGTGATTTGCTCAGGGTCACACGAGTCAGTGGCTGAGGTGAGATTTGAACCGGGGACCTCCTGGTTACAAGCCCTTTTCTTTAACCACTGGACCACACAGCCTCCTATGAGGTCAGTTAGTTCTGAGAGCCGCCCTGTTCGAAGCCTGTTGAGTCGAGCACTGTAAGAGATTACTTGGCCTTGTAAATAAGCCTTTAAGGTTTCCCATAAAGTGATGGAGGACATCCCAGGTGTTGAGTTGGTAAGGGATGTCATTTACTACAATTGGGTCTACTGTGGCCCAACACCCTTTTGCCAGGATTCAATTAAGTTTTACTCTAATTCAAGTATATGCCTCCCAGTTTATTTACTAAACTAAATAAATAAGTAAATAAATAAATAAATAATTTTTAAAAAATCAGGCCTAATCAGTATTATCGTGTGTGATTGACTCTTATGAATCCCATCACCGGTCAGGAAGATCCCATTTAAAATGTAATTTACTGTAATATTATTATTCATCAGAACTAAAATGATCACTGTCTAAATGCCAATCTCACAATAATCAGAGCCTCGTCTGCCTAATTAGGCCTTCTAATTTATGTGTTTTAAAGGGCTGCCCCTAGAAATGTTTTTTAAATAAGACGCCATGTTCCACCCCAGGGACTTTATAATGTATGCAATTAAAACAGTAACACACACACACACACACACACACACACACACACACACACTCACACACACACACACACACACACACACACACACACACACACACTCAGTCTTACCATATCTGTTGTTGTAAAATTCTGAACAAGTATTACTATGGAGACTGACATTTAAAAAAATGCAGGTGTTGGAAGTAAAAAATGTACTATGCATGAGTTATAAATTATTTATCTTACAATAATGTGTATTTCTGTCTATAGTAGACACTCGGATCTGAGAAGAAGAGGCAATGAGTGTTTACTTCAGCATTTTAAATCCAGCCTTTGAATGGTATCATCAACAATTTTTTTATGAAACTAATATCTGAAAAAACGCACTTTTGTAAACAGAGCAACATAAAAGCAATACATAAACAAGTAAAAAAATAAAAATTAAAAAAAAGATCATCAAGCAGACAAAACAAATAACTGTTATTTTGTACCTAACCTTGCAAGATTTGAAAGACCACACCACCACTAACACACAATCTTTGAAGGTCAATCTAAAAAACTGTTATCTTTCATTTATCAAGGTCAGCCATTTTAATTTAATTGTGCTAATACAGAGAGAAACATATTATGCCGAGTCTAAAATGGAGCATTTTTAGTATCTAGAGAAATAATGTGTGGGAATTAGAAAATTTACAAAACAGGATTAAATATTTAGGCTCGCAGTGCAATGTGCTTTGGTTCAGTGCCAACTCTCATTTTCAGTTTAAGAGCAATATATAGTTGTGTTTTAAAGTGTAAATGGATTGCCTTCTTTACAATAAAACAGAGTCACAAAGTGCTGCATGGGGAAATGCTAGGCCTTATGTGTATAAAGATTTTAAAATATTTGTTCTATATCTTTAACAACTGAATTTTCAAAATATACCCTTCTCACAGACCCTTCTGCGCTCATCTCATTACTGCCAAGTTTAAATTTCATTTCTACCAAGTTTTCATAACAGCCTTATTGATGATTAGTTATGCTTGAGAGCTTATTACTTCCAGAGGACATATTTAACTTGATAGGTCTTGTTGTCACATGTTCTAACTGGAAAAGCACTGCCCCATGTCCTCCAAAAAAACACTGGACTCAAATAGGCAAGGGCCAAAGAGACTATTCAACTCGAACAAAATGTACGAGGAACTCAACTGTACAATGATTAAAAGGTGCAATAGAAGTGTTACTAATAAATGGAAAAATGGATTTTAAAAAAATACAATCTCGGTGAATCAGTTGACTTTTACAGTGCTTGACTGAAGTTTGCTGGAAGCTGCAATATAAAGTTTGAGGGATTCAAGGTATCTTTCACAAAGCCTTCAACTGCTTTGGATTGCATAATCTTAGACTCCCATATCTAGAAAAAAAAAATTATAAACTGTTGTTTATAATTGTACCAGGGCCTGAACTAGGAGCTGCATGGAGTAGTTGGTGAGGAAAGGTTAATTCTGCGTATGTTTCTGAGGAAGAAGCGAAAGGAGCGTGCCAGAGTAGAGATGTGCTGAGGAGAGTAGGAGGGGGAGGGGTCGAGTCTGACACCGATGTGGATGAGGAGGCAAAGAGGGTTCTGGATTCAAGAGGAATAGAGATAGAGAGATCAGTGGTGGGGGAGGAATAGGAGGGGAGAAAGGGAGGAGAGGAGGAAGTCAAGCTCATCAAGAAAGGGAGTAAGGGGTCCAGGAGGGTGGTACAATGAGGAGGAGGCGACAAGGGGAGGTGATTTCAACAGCGTGAAACTCAAATGTGCTAACAGAGAGACAGGAGGGAGCAGAGGACCATTTCTTAGTGTTATACCTACTACTCTTTATTGCTTTATTGGTGATCAATCAATGACTAATTAGATTAGAATTAAGGGTTAAAATGAGTTGCCTGAAATTAACATGAATGTATAGGATTTGTGCCAGGTCAAATTGATTTCAGGTAATTTTCTCTTGATCATGTTCCTAGGATTAGTGGTTTAGGTGCAATAACTTAATCAGGGACATCTTAGTGTAGGAATTGCTGTGATGGAAGCACATGCAT
The DNA here is from genome assembly GCA_030684275.1 of Acipenser oxyrinchus oxyrinchus. Lineage (NCBI taxonomy): Eukaryota > Metazoa > Chordata > Actinopteri > Acipenseriformes > Acipenseridae > Acipenser > Acipenser oxyrinchus. The sequence continues at coordinate 3,449,571 of CM060251.1, read as the reverse complement.
AATTGACTGCATTGAGCAGATCAGAGTTCTTCTTTAAAATATTTTCATGGAAATAATATCGATTCAACCACACAAGACACTCATCTATGGTGTATCGTCCCGAGGATTTAAAACAATGCAATACTGTTATTAATATTAACTGGCTTTCTTACAGTTTACACTGCTTGACATTAATAGAAATAAATACATTATAACCAGATAAGTAAAATAAGCTTTAATGTTTTTTAAATAGTGGAGCATGTACTTTTTTTTATGAAAATGTAAGCATGTATAAAATTGTATGCTACATTCAGGATAAAAACAAAAAGCCTATTCATTGACTGCACTCTTGTACTTTTTCAGATTAGGCCAACTACAGGTGATACATAAGCAAACATACAAAGAAGATAATGAAAGTATACAAGCATCTGCATTTACAGGCTGTGAACCTATCACTGAAAATAATCTTCCACTTGGATCATTCTTTGACATACGAGATTCTTCATCTGGTTCACTAGACCCACAAGAATATTCATCTGATTCATTAGAATCGTCAACTGATCCAATCCAGATTACTGCTGACTTTTCTTTCTCTTTCCATTTGTCATGAGGCTATATCAAAGAAACCTCCAGGGTCAGTTTGAATGTTCAGATCTTAGTTAAAACTTACAAGAAACTCAAGTCAAGTAGACAACTGCTTTGGCCAGTGCCTTCATCAGTGTAACCTGAATAGTATTATCAGAAATCAGGGAATAAAATACCAACAGGTACAATCCAAAGACAGCTCATGCCCCATCCATTCCAAATCCACAGTTACCTATCTCCGGTGGCTTTGTGGTGGCTCAAATTATAAATAAGTATGTATATAAGTATACTGATGCACAATGAAAACAGTCTAAGCTTTACATCAATACCTCATTGGGCACATACATAACGTAATTTACATTTTAAATAGTGAGCAGATAGGTTTGTAGATTGTTTGAGTAGTATTGTTCATTGGTATAACAAAATACTGAGCTCAAGTCATGTGATTTCATAAAAACACCAGGTGCTCTGTGTTTGGTATTTGAGTTGAGTTAAAATTGCCAAAATGAGTTGATTAAGTATCTGTATAAACAGCCATTCGTAAAGACATGATTTTAATGAACGCAAGAACAGCGAAAACGACCATGCCTCATTTGAGTAATGAAGATCGCCTGGAGGCTATCAGAATGATTAAAGGCAGCCTGTCTGTGACAGAAGTGGCCCTGAGAATGAGATGTTCTGCTTCAACAATCAGCAGACTAGTTCAGAGAAACCAGGAAACCGGCTCTGTGAGGGACAGGCCACGTCCTGGAAGGCAGAGGGTCACCACACCGGCCCCGGACCGTCACATCCGACTGATCCATCTGCGTAATCGTTTTCAGAGTGCAGTGGCTACAACATGAGAAATTCTAGGAAGAAATAACCCGCGCATCAGCAGAATGACTGTAGCTCGCCGTCTGCATGAAAATGATTTGCATGCTTGGAGGCCGTTCAGGGGTAACATGTTGACAGCTGAGAGACGAAATCACCGTCTTCTGTGGGCCAGAGAACATCTGAGGTGGCGACAGAGAGTGGTGGAGTGTTTTATTCAGCGATGAATACTGTTTTGCCCTTGACAGACCCGATGGAAGACCACATGGAGACGTCGTGGTGAGCGTTATGCTGACTGTTGCATTGTTCAAGCCAACCGGTGGAAGTGTGGTGATGTGGGGAGGAATCTCTTTAAACACAAGAATGCCTTTGGTGCAGATTGAGGGCAACCTTACTGCTCAGCGATACATTGACGAAGTCCTTGAGGCAACAGTTTTTCCGTTCCTGCAAGTCAATCCAGAAGTGTCGATTTTCCAGCAGGACAATGCAAGACCACACAGTGCTAGGATTAACTTGCACGACTTCAAGAAAACAATGGCGAGGTCTTGCCGTGGCCAGCTTTTTCTCCTGAGTCCAATAGAGCGTCTGTGGGACCAAATCGCCAGTGCCATCCATAGGAGACAACCGCGACCAGCCAACCTTCACCAGCTAGCTGCAGCTGCACAGGAAGAGTGGTGGAACATCCCACAGCAGTCTATCCAGAGGCTGATCAGGTCTATGCATCAACACTGCCAGGATTGTATTAATGCTCAGGGAGGTCGTACCCAATACTAACTTTGTAATGTTTTCATTTTAACAGTGTGTCATGTTTTATAAGTTCATTTTCTGTGATTTTGTTTGATAGCTTTGTTTAAAATATTATATTAAATCCATTAGACCTGAGTGTTTATTTTGTGCATCAGTATATATTTTACAATCAAAACTGATTTTTTTATCCTTGTTTAATTCCAGTTGTATTCGTTTTTGTTTTATTACATTTTTAATTGTTCTATTTTACAAACTTTTATCTTTTTTTTCTAATTTTACAATTAAAACCACATTTTGTCTCTTAATTTGCATTAGACTCATTTTTTATTTATTATTTATTTATTTTGTGCGTGTGTGAAGCGCTTTGAGATCTTTGTAATGAAAGGCACTATAGAAATGTGAATTGTATTGTATTGGATCTCCACATAACTTATTTGTAATCGAAAGTTATTGTACCTATGCTCTTCCATGGGACAGGGAGGAAACAATAATATAATAATCACCTGACGTTACTTGGTCTTACTGCCCCACAGCGACCCCTACTGGACTGGCACCTGACAGGCCAGGCGGAGACCAGTCAGACTGATCTCTTGTCCTCCAGGGTTCAGTGGCTTAGCAAGAGCCACTATTCAGATTCAGCAGCTTGGCAAGATCTGCTACTCAGGTTCAGCAGGAGAAAAGACTGACTGTCTGGACAGCAGGCAAGGTAGCACTTTGACTTTCAGTACTCGTGGAGCAGTGCATGGTTTAAGCAGTGAGGGGGCAGTCAAAATGGGGAGCATTTTCTGTTTTTAATCCTGAGACTTTTGTGGTATAAAATTAGATTTAATACTAATCAACCTAGCAAGCGCAAATCATTAAGAAAGAAGAGCCTCAAGCTTTCTATCTTGAAACATTCGCACATTACATGTCATTGACTGAAGTGTGTTAAATACATTATCCAAAAAAAAACCATCATGCAGAACAGCTTATTAAAGTAATTAAATAGAGGCAAGAGTGAGGTTAACTAGTTCTTTGTTTAGAATTTATTTTGACGCCAAGCAGCAACACATTGTATTAATTTATGCATCACACACCAGCACACTGTGTTGATTCAGAGACACAACTAAAACAGTGTCTAAATAACATTATATAAACAGCTTAGATAACAAAAAAAAAGCTATTACAATGTTTGCACGTAACATAGATCATTTATCACCATTCAAGCAGGGTTTCTTTTTTCATGTCAATGCCAAAACCAGATAAATGGAACAATGTTAAAGTATTATGAAAACATATATTTATTTTTCTATAGGTGTTTTCTTAAAAAAAAAAAACTGTAACTTTTTTCATATTTTATACAAGTTTTTAGTACATATGTAAAAACCCATAATCTGTATTAGCATGAAAGTAATTTATATTGGCTTGACTGTGTGTAAAATGCATGGGTTTTAGAGTGGCAGCCCTATCATGAGCACTTATCCTCTTGTGCTGTGAACAGCAGATCTAGTTGGAAGCATCTTAAATGTTTTGGAATGACAGTGTGACAGAATGAAAACAAAAGAGAAACACACGCCAACACTACGGTTGTACATCGTTGTATAACAGAAGAACATTATCCTAAAAACTGTCTTTTTAATACTGGCTGTTTGTGATTAACATTGTAAATGTAAAATAATAACAAATTGAATTGATTCAGTAAGTTACTTCTGAGACTGCTGTAACTACTTGTGTTTAGTAATGAAAAAGTGCACATATGATTTACAAGGATACAATGTGTTACTAGCAAGTTGCTAAAGTTTATTTTAAAGCTCGGACTTTCATTTAGTTAAAGATAAGAAGTGAAAGCACTTGTTAATATTTGTAAAATGCATTTCGTGTTTTAAATATATGCGAACGAGCTGGTGTAGCTCTGGGCAGTGCTTTCTTAATAATAGTTAATGTTGGGGGAAATATAACCTTTGGTTGGGTTTTAACTAGTATGCTTAACTGGTGAGAGGGGGTATATAATGTTTAAACAAAGGGAAATTACCCTAACATTGTAATACATGTGAATCAGTTAATGCATCTAAGGGAGGGTATAAGTACCTATGTAGAGCTCATTTTAGGGCACTAGATTTGAGACTCCAGTGAGGCTGGAGTGATTACTACTTGCTGTAGAATATCAGTTTTTTTTAAAATTGTTAATTACAGGTTTTGTTTTGGTTAAATTATTAGTGTTTTGTACTGCACATTTTTACCTGTAACCTCAAAGCTCACTTTTGGCATTTTAATCTCGTCTTCAGTTTCCTGCCACCTGCAACAGCCACTTGACCACAATACTTTACATACAGTATCTTAAGGCTGGATGATCTTCCTTTCTTTTTATTAAATGTGCGATGGGACAATCCAGGTCATGTTTAAGTCTGCATGTGGGGGCCTTTATTTGCATATAAATGGGTTGGGATGTAAAACCTGTCATAACACTGTCAATAAGTAATAGAGTGCTGATTCTATGTGACAATCTGCTAGGGATAAGTGATTCGTAACAATCATCTAATTCCTTCAGAGAAGCTGGCCCTAGAAATCAGCAGAGAAAGATGCTTTTGTGCAGTGTTCAAAATTACATTTGGTTCAGAGCCGCCAGTTCACTCCCAGTCCCTTTCAAAGTCCCCAGTCCTGCTGTCTTGCCCATCATGACTGAAACTGATCAATCATGCACAAAAGTGAGTGCTTAATGTTTTTCTTATATTGTATCCAGCCCTCGTTTAAACACTGTATGAATACATGTACTGTACATACTGTATACAGTACAGCAGGCAATAATTTGCGAAACAACAATACAAACATCATGGCAGTTATTTGCCACATAAGTAGTTTTATTCACCCAACAAAATGTAGACTCATCTCGGCACTATCTTGCAAAGGCATCATACATTTTCCCCAAATTACGAGACTCAAGTTTAAGGTTCTGGTTTAAAGCTGTCCTTCTTCAAAAGACTTGCCATTAACAGCTGTGAAAAGCTCACTGCTCATTCTTAGACGAGGGCGGCTGTCTGGTCCACCATGTACTGTCCCACATCAATGGTGTATAGAGTGCCTCATAGTGGAAATTCAGAGAAACTGCAGAGGTGAAAAACTACAACTACACGTATTGCACATATTATGGTTATATTCTTTTTGTCCTTGCACATACTGTCTGAATCAACTTTTTTTTCTGATATAGGGGAAAATAAAACTCGGAGTAAACTACTACTAAATGTGTTGTTGCTATTTAAGTCTGTAAAATCCTGAGGTAGGGCAGTGGTTTATAAACCTCTACTGTAGCGAGTACAGTGAGACCTTCCTTATTACAAAGCACAGAGTTACATGTTATATTACAAGAAGTTACCAGGAGGGAAGCTTGTGTTCCTACTGCTAAAACAACGTTTAGGGAACTACGGAAGACTGTGTATTTACTGTAGAACAGAATTGATTTAGCGTACCAAGGGACTGCTTTTCAAATCTTGGTGACTTACATTAAGTAAATAAAAAATAATAAAACTGAGCAAAATAATTCATTATAGAAAAAAAGCAGATTCATAGTTTTGAATAGAAGATGACTGTGTGTCACTGATGCTTTAGGGAGTGATAGAATCAAGGCTTTAAAAACTATTTTCTTAATACTAGCTTAAGCAACTTTATCACTGGTCCCCTTTTCATTATGATGAACACCTTTTAATTATGTGCTCGTTTTCACACTGTTATTTTAATTTGCATGTGCAGTGCAGAAGTTTACAACACTTCAGATAAAAAAAAATACAGCACAGCTTTACTTCCTGGTAGCTGGTCACTTCCTGTGCTGAAGTAACATTGTCTGTATGCACCTAGTCCATTGGACAGAACTGGAAAGAAATCAAAGGAAATTATTTGATACCAGAAAGCTAAAGCTACATTAACTGATATAGGAGCACATCCTCAACTAAACAAGCAAACAGACAAATTAATCAACACAGGCAAAGAGAGACAGGTGATAATGTGTCTGGACCTAATGATCATTACACTAAATCTCTAGGGTGCATATTTTAAAGCAACCCACTGCCTGGAAGTACAATGGGACTAATTTAGCATTGCAGTAAAAGCTTTGTAAATCTCTGCCCGAAACAGAAATCCTCAAATATTGAAACACTGATGCCTGCTTTTTGTATAGCACAGAGGACTGTGCTTTCTTCCCACTTGGTAAATCATTGTGTCACACAGTCACTGTGCTTCCTTGTGTCTTCATCATCGCTTCTTATCACCTTTCTCTCGATTTCCACCTACAGGGAGATACACAGGAACCTTCATTTCACGTCAAGAAATCTTAAAAATATCGAAGGTGTTAAATATACTATGGTGAATAAGGTATCACCCCCTGCCCCCCTCCAGATTTAAAAGTGCCTATATTTGGTTTGTAATTTAAACAAATATTTTTTTTTTTCTCATCCTTTCTTTGAAGTCTTGTCTGCCTGTACATAGAGATCACCCCCAATATGTAGAAACCCTAAAACACCAATGTAACAATAATATAGGTACCTTTACATTCATACACATACAAGTGCCAATTAGTGTCATTTATTCTGGGAGAAAAAAATCTACACTGTGTGTCATGTTTTGTTTTTGTACTAGCTTCTTAGCTGGTTTGTGAATCCAGATAGCCCTTTACTGTTTTTGTCTCTGATAAGCTGGTTGCTCTGGGTTGCCTGTCTCTTTCGGCCTTACCTGACAGCGGTAGTGTGCCTTGGTGACAATGTGTTTCTGGGGCTGGATATCACTCTTGGTGCCCAGGGATTTCACTCGGGTCCCGGAAGCGGTCGTGTCAGCCATGACGAACTCCATCGTCACGAAAGGCAGCCAGTCAGAAGGAATCTCTTGGTCTGACCCCAGTTCGAGTTTGCAAGAGAAGCAGAGTGGATGATCTGGAGCTGCAGTGGAAAACAAGAGTCAGAGGAGCAATAGGGGGGGGGAGGGTTAAAAAAAACAAAATGCTGTAGCAAGCGATCCTTTTAGTAACCTCATTGTCAGAATGGAAGCTAAGTAGCCAATTCTGCATTGATGGAAGGCGTCTAGAAAATGACTTTAAACATTGCAGTATACATGTGTCTGTGCTTACTTTCACTATGCATTTGCTCTATAGCCGAAAGCTTACCTGTGTTCTTGGCAGGAAGTCGGTCGATTCTCCATACTATTGCTCCGTATGCATTCTCGTACTTCACCGTTCCAACAGTGACCTGCATCACAGGCTCCGAATCGGCTGTGGTGACAGATCCAAGGCAGGCATTTCTGTTCATTTTAGCCTTCAGCGACTTCTGCCTGAGGAGACTCACAGTGCGAGAGACTTTGATCCAGTCGCCGGGAAGCGGGACCTGAATGAGAACATTCTGGCAGACCTGCGCGGAGTCCTGACGCAGTGAGTGTGTGAAGGCAGGGGACATGTTTAAGAAAGCCTGTAATTCCACATAGGCTCCCTGCACAGTAAGCACCGCCTTGGCGGAGAACGGCAGCTCGGCATTGACTGAAAGTGTCTTGAAGCGCATCAGCTCCACCCGGCAGGCGTCGGGAGGGCTGAATTTGATGAGCCTCGACTTCTGAAACTCATTTTCTTTGACACATTTGTGAAAATAGTGTTCTGAGATCTCCATCCAGCCCTCGCTCGTCTCCTCGGCATAGCTTGGGTTCCCTCTGTGCAGTTGGAGGTCATTTAAAGCTAAAAAGCACTCTGCTCCGCCATTGACAAAGGACAGGCAGTATATGTGGGTTACCACTGCGTTTTCAACCACCTTTCCGTCTTTGCCAAGTCTTCCCCAGAAGTTGTCCACAATCTCCAGCCCCAGTGCCTGCTCCTCATAGTGCTTCTTCTGGTGCGATTGAGGCGGGAGTCTCATGAGCTCCTCCTCGATGGACGAGACTAAATCTGTGAAGTCGCTGTAGTCCGTGGTTCCCAGCTTGAGCATCTGCTCCGTTTCTGCCTCGTGGCCCTTGGGGTGGCACTTCCTTTTCTCCGTGTAGGAAACGTGCTGGATCTTCACCGTGTGGATTTTCCCCGGCTCGTTGCAGTTCTCCAGCTTGGGTTCAGAGAGCCTGCAGTACGGATGCAGCTGGAATTCCCTGAAGGGTTTCTCCAAGCCTTTCTCGTAGTACATCTGTAAAACGCCACCAGGTAAGAGTTTAAGGTAGATGGGCCCCCACTGGCGAGACGACATGCGGTTCTTCTTTTCAGGGATCCTCAGCATGAGGGGCCAGCCGTCTCGGTTCTGACTTCGGAAAAGACCACGCGGTATGAAGGCGGGTGCGCCGGTCTGCCGGTGAATGGGCTTCTCAGGTGGTGACCCATCTCTCTCCTCTACGTCGCAGGATTGGAAACTTTCCAGCTTTTGACAAATATAATTGAAGGACTGGTCAATATGACTTCCAGGGGGATCATACTTCTCTTTTCTAATGAAAAAATGAGGATGGGCATCACTGGTTTCTGCAGAGTTGGGTTCGGAATCTGACGAGGAGCTGCCCGACTGATTCCTGTCTGTCCAGAATGGGTTGGAGTGGCCGCTATCATCACAGAGAGGGCGGAATTCACTCAACCCCTCCTCTGCGGTAAACAAACTCTGAGCTGCAGAGAGAGTCCCTGGATCCATTGTGTGGAGATCTGGCTGGTGGCATGGATTGACAGCCAGCTCTGCAGCAGGTGAAGAAAGCGGGTTACTGCTGGGGGATGAGAGGGACCTGAAAATGCCTATGAAGGGAGTGCAAGGGCTCTCTGGAGCCTCTCTCACTGGAGTGCACAGCGGGGTATTGCTGGGCACACAGGGGCTCCCGTTGAAGTCCCTCAGAGGAGATGCAAGAGGGCTGCTGCTTGTGGACAAGGATCTTTTGGCAGGTTCATATCGAGGAGGCAGATTCAGTTTTAAGCCGTTGGGCCTAGGGATCCCAATGCTGGTGCTGGGAGAATGTAAAGGCTTTTGCGGTGACTGGAAGGTAGCATTGTCATCATCAAAAGTGACCCAGTTTGGGTGGCTGGGAGAACACATGATCCTTAGTTGTCTAGTCCTGCATCAAGTTCAGTTTAGTATTTCTCTTGCTGCGACTGCTTCTGTGAAGAAAAAAAAAATATTATTATTTAATAAAGGATTCATTAATTAATATATACTAATATACTAATGACTAGTGTTTACTACTCTACTCAAGAGTTTTTAGTGTAAATAAAAAAATAAAAGGTTACAGAATGGCCTACATTATCTTAACCCTTTTCTAATATAAAACTGTTAGTTCAATAATGTTCTCCTGTTTCTTTAATGTGGGGGTAAAATACCATAGAATCATTTCTTAAAGCTGAAACGAAACCAGTTATCCCATTCCTTGGTATCTGGCTCTCCCTGGCAGATCTACCGTAGCAGTGCTTGCTGAGTAGCTACACTAACCTACCAAATATGCGTCTTCCTTTTCCTTAAAACTACACATGTGCCACTGTACCAGTAATTCAATAACCTAGAAACCAGGAATTCAATTTAGTGTGCCCAGTTATTTTAACTCTGATTCAAATTAGCATTGGTAAATTTTACAAATGCACAGTTTACTGTGTACGAGGCTTGGAGCATTTTTGTACAAATCTAACAGGGTACTTTTAGAATAATTTGTTGTTCACCAAAATGTTGTCATTTTAAAACATGTCCACATCAAGAGAACACAGAAATAGTTTGGAAACTGTGACAAGAGCTTGGAAACAGTGACAGGCGACATTGATTGGCTGATAAACTCGCTTTTTTGTTTCTTTGACTAAGGCCGCAATGTGAAAGTGCTACCATCACATACCACAAAACAAACGGGAAAGTAATGATTTAAAATGTTCACAAAACTGTTAAGTCATCGCAAGTAATTGGATAATGTCTAATATAGTTCACCGCCGCCTTCCTTTTTGAGCATTCATGTTATTACACCAAAAATGTGTGTATTTCCATATATAATTAGAATGACATCTTTCAGGACCTGCAACATAGGGAGTGCAAGCAAGGTCCTAATTGTTTTTCTCTGACCTTTCACATAAGAGTAACAGAACAATGCTTCACTTAGAACTTGCGACTAAACTATGAAATCCTTTTATAAAATAATAATAATAATAATAAAAAATCTTACTTTATTCCGTTCTTCAGTAGCCACTGTTTGTCTATCCATGGTCAGGGTCTTCTGCTGTTTTAACAGAAGCTATGATGGTGATTTTTTGGAAATATTGGACTTGCGTTTTTCATTTGTGCCCTATCTTTTGCCGTTATGTTTGGTGCTAATTTAGATTTGTTTCTGGAGCTCACCGATAGCCTTAGGAATCTCTCCATGGCTGAACTAAAGCTTGCACTTAAACCTCGCCACTTCTCACTATACAAATAGCATGTATGCGTGCTAGTGACATGATCAGTAATAGTAGGGAGCAAATGTTTGAGTTTTCAGGGGTTTTTTGGCAAAAAATTGAAAATTCTGTGAGAGAGCGCAAATTCAGTGATTTTTTCTGATTGAGGAATCCTGGAGGGACTAACTGATGAGAAAGAAAACTACAAGCTGTCTGATTATCTTTTGTACAAACAGGGCATCACTAAATGCATATCTACAAACTATCCATAGCACCTAGCACAGAATCAGTAATACCAAATCCAGATAAAGCAAGGAAAATAAGAGCATGTTTAAAATTCCTGTTTCATAATCACCGCAGCTGAGCTCCCAGTAACCAAACCACACACTGGAAAAGATTTTCTGTTCTTTGTTTTGCCAGTTATGTTAAAATAAATGTATATAGTGCATTCAATTATGTGAAGTCGATCAAATGCTACAAGCAACTGGGCACAAGGTACTGTACAGTACAGTGCTTTCGAATAGATTTTCTTTATTTTGAAAACATTTAATTGCACAACAGTTGCTCATCCATCGTACAGTATTGAATGCAAACTGTAACATTATAAATGCATCTTTCATTAGGGAAACAATACTCAGGCACGGTACTATAGGGCACACACCAGTGCACACTGCACAGATCGCTCAATAGCATTAAACTAGTGCTGTCAACAGCGATTTGGTTATGCATGCAAGTGCACATTCACTGAATCACATCGGTGTGCACCCTACGGTCCACAGTCTCCCACAAACAGCCTTGGTACCTCAAAATCAGCCTCAGTCCCTCACAATCAGCCTCAGTCCCTCACAATCAGCCTCAGTCCCTCACAATCAGCCTTAGTCCTTCACAATCAGCCTCAGTCCCCCACAATCAGCCTCAGTCCCTCACAATCAGCCTCAGTCCTTCACAATCAGCCTTAGTCCTTCACAATCAGCCTGTCCCTCACAATCAGCCTTAGTCCTTCACAATCAGCCTTAGTAAATCAAAATCAGCCTTAGTCCTTCACAATCAGCCTTAGTAAAGCAAAATCAGCCTTAGTCCTTCACAATCAGCCTTAGTCCTTCACAATCAGCATTTTTTGCTGTAATAGTTTGTAAGCATGAGAAATAATGATCTAACTGAAAGCAACAATAGAGAATAACACCAAAAACACATCACAGGATATCAAACAGGTAATTCAATAGTTTAAATGAAGGCTTCCGTTATATAAAATATACTTATAGATAGAAAAAGACAGGTCTGTAGATAATTATCGAATATTCTTTCATGTTTCAGCAACCACACTTTGGAGCTGTTGTCAAGTCCTAAATAGACATAAAAATGCTCAGATACATTTTTGCTTCTAACCACTGATGGTGAAGTGCTTTAATGCTTACGTACTGTGCACGCAAGCATGTGACGCGATGCTATATTTCCTATTATAGACTGCTGAGGATCTTTCAACCAATCAGAACACATGTTTTGCCTGCTGTATCACATCACAGAGAAACTCCATTCACGACATCAACCTTACCATATTGAGTTTCGGTGTAGTGGATGTCACCTGCTTTAAAAAAAACATACCTGAGGCAACAGCACAAGTGTGGTATCTAACCTGTGACTGACCTGAGGCAACAGCACAAGTGTGGTATCTAACCTGTGACTGACCTGAGGCAACAGCACAAGTGTGGTATCTAACCTGTGACTGACCTGAGCCAACAGCACAAGTGTGGTATCTAACCTGTGACTGACCTGAGCCAACAGCACAAGTGTGGTATCTAACCTGTGACTGACCTGAGCCAACAGCACAAGTGTGGTATCTAACCTGTGACTGACCTGAGACAACAGCACAAGTGTGGTATCTAACCTGTGACTGACCTGAGGCAACAGCACAAGTGTGGTATCTAACCTGTGACTGACCTGAGCCAACAGCACAAGTGTGGTATCTAACCTGCAGCTGCTGTAAGAGCTGCAACACTGCAGTGTCTGAAAAGATGGATTTGTGCATCGCTTTTTAATCTGGCACCTCCCTGCTGCCAACTTGCCAGGGCCCTTTAAATTGAAATTTTCAGTACATACCTCCATTCAAATAAACACAATGAAACTTTAATGCAATGGCTGAATCATGGGTTACTGCTCTATAATGAAACTTCGCTGATGCTCAACACAATTTTGACTATTAGCACACATGTTTAGCAAATGGTATTATTTAATCACAATCACATGGCAGGAATAAGACAGGAAATGCCAAAAATGCAATCTAATTGATTGACAAATGCACTGGCAGACAGGCTATTGAGTTGTATTAACTAAATAAACTAGTTCTTCGGCATGTTAAAATTATATATACAGCTCTGGAAAAAATTAAGAGACCACTGCAAAATTATCAGTTTCTCTGGTTTTACTATTTATAGGTATGTGTTTGGGTAAAATGAACATTTTTGTTTTATTCTATAAACTACTGACAACATTTCTCCCAAATTCCAAATAAAAATATTGTCATTTAGAGCATTTATTTGCAGAAAATGACAACTTGTCAAAATAACAAAAAAGATGCAGTGTTGTCAGACCTTGAATAATGCAAAGAAAATAAGTTCATATTGATTTTTAAACAACACAATACTAATGTTTTAACTTAGGAAGAGTTCAGAAATCAATATTTGGTGGAATAACCCTGATTTTCAAGCACAGCTTGCATGCGTCTTGGCATGCTCTCCACCAGTCTTTCACATTGAAGTTGGGTGACTTTATGCCACTCCTGGCGCAAAAATTCAAGCAGCTCGGCTTTGTTTGATGGCTTGTGACCATCCATCTTCCTCTTGATCACATTCCAGAGGTTTTCAATGGGGTTCAGGTCTGGAGATTGGGCTGGCCATGACAGGGTCTTGATCTGGTGGTCCTCCATCCACACCTTGATTGACCTGGCTGTGTGGCATGGAGCATTGTCATGCTGGAAAAACCAATCCTCAGAGTTGGGGAACATTGTTAGAGCAGAAGGAAGCAAGTTTTCTTCCAGGACAACCTTGTACTTGGCTTGATTCATGCGCCCTTCACAAAGACAAATCTGCCCAATTCCAGCCTTGCTGAAGCACCCCCAGATGAGTCCAATTTTCAGCTTTGCCCAACACCTGGTTGTCTAATGGTTAGACGGAGACCTGGAGAGGCCTACAAGCCACAGTGTCTCGCACCCACTGTGAAATGTGGTGGAGGATCGGTGATGATCTCGGGGTGCTTCAGCAAGGCTGGAATCGGGCAGCTTTGGCATGAATCAAGCCAAGTACAAGGTTGTCCTGGAAGAAAACTTGCTTCCTTCTGCTCTGACAATGTTCCCCAACTCTGAGGATTGGTTTTTCCAGCAGGACAATGCTCCATGCCACACAGCCAGGTCAATCAAGGTGTGGATGGAGGACCATCAGATCAAGACCCTGTCATGGCCAGCCCAATCTCCAGACCTGAACCCCATTGAAAACCTCTGGAATGTGATCAAGAGGAAGATGGATGGTCACAAGCCATCAAACAAAGCCAAGCTGCTTGAATTTTTGCGCCAGGAGTGGCATAAAGTCACCCAACATCAATGTGAAAGACTGGTGGAGAGCATGCCAAGACGCATGCAAGCTGTGCTTGAAAATCAGGGTTATTCCACCAAATATTGATTTCTGAACTCTTCCTAAGTTAAAACATTAGTATTGTGTTGTTTAAAATGAATATGAACTTATTTTCTTTGCATTATTCGAGGTCTGACAACACTGCATCTTTTGTTATTTTGACCAGTTGTCATTTTCTGCAAATAAATGCTCTAAATGACAATATTTTTATTTGGAATTTGGGAGAAATGTTGTCAGTAGTTTATAGAATAAAACAAAAATGTTCATTTTACCCAAACACATACCTATAAATAGTAAAACCAGAGAAACTGATAATTTTGCAGTGGTCTCTTAATTTTTTCCAGCGCTATATATATATATATATATATATATATATATATATATATATATATATTCAGTGATCTGAATCTGGACGCCACGTGACATTAATGGTGGTATGAATACTGTTTTTCTGTTTCTTTTCAAGTGTCTCCGGGCTTCCTCTTATCGTTCAAGTAAAAAGTTGCACAAAAGATTTATCTAAAGTTGCATTGTTTGTTAAATCATTCTGGAGAATGTAGTCCTGTACTAACCCCTGGACTACACGTTTCCTCTTTCATCCCCCTGCTCTGCAACACTAATATATATATATATAGAGGGGAGAGAGAGAGAGAGAGAGAGAGAGAGAGAGAGAGAGAGAGAGAGAGAGAGAGAAGTTGCCATGACATTCAAAGCCTATAAGTACCTCCAATGTTTGTTTTCAAACGCACTTTCCCTTGACAAAGGTATGTAAACATACCGAAACGTTATATAGTTACAACGAATAGGCTACATGTAATTTTCAATAGACGTATTACAACAGATCAATACTTTTAATATGATTAGAATTCCAATGAAGAAACAAATTATCTTCTGCATTCCAGTAAACCCCGGAGAAGGAGAAAAGACTTGAGACAAGCATGCAAAATGTAGCTGTATTTACAGGACTGTACCCCACGTCTGTAAACGGACAGGGAAAGAGAAAACACAACATAAAATACGTTATTTCAGTAATCGAACGCAAAGTGAAGTTGTAAAAAAAAAAAAGAAAAAACTCGTTGCTTACCTCGCGAACATTTAAGAATGCACGGTAAATGCGTCGTGTGTAATTACAGTACCGCTGGATTGTTACTGTATAAATCATTGTTGACACTGGAATCCCGTTAGTTGCAACCCGTCCCAGTCCACTTTTACCGCTTGGCGTGTAGTTCCTGCACAAAATGGCAGATGAAAACAGCAGCACCAGCTGTAAATAACTCGCAGAAATGTTATCCTAATGGGAAGGTCATCCAGTGGTGGCTGCACGCTACAGTTTTGCAATGAAATGAGTGCAACATACACAAACATCGCTTCCGCCTCTTGCCAGGTGAGCTTGTTTAATGACTGTGCAGCTTAGTATAATTCCAAGCAGTTTATTTATTTATTTATTTTTTTATTATTTATTTAGGCCGCCTCAAATTCCCACCGAAAAGTCCACGAAGTGGATTAGGGCAATGCCTTTTTTTTTTTTTTTTACAAAGTAAAACAACATTTTTGGGTGAAAACTTTGTTTTTTTCAACTTGTCCCTAAAAAGGAAAATGCTGAAGTGTAGTTTTACGTCGCTGTATATACTCCTAAAATAATATTCCCAAAGAATATTGTTTAATTTAAATAGCTAAAATAATGATATATAAAGTTTTAACTAAAAACAAAAAACACGAATGGTATTAAAACGTATTTTGCTTCGACGAACGGCACCGAGCCACTAGTTTTCGATAATCTAACTGACCGATTCACTGTAATCTGCTAAAGAAAGAAAATAAAACACAATTGAAAATAATATCGTTTCAATGGGTCTTACACACAGTACTGTATCTATTTAAAAAAGCCGTCCCGTTATTTATTCACACCTAAAAAATAAAGACATTCCGTATAAAATGTAAATGCACTTACCGGTACTTTGTAAGATTTTATCAATCTAAAACCTCTGTCAAAATAATTCAGCGCTGCCAAACGAGTGTTTTTCGGGCATGCTTTTTTATTAATATTATTTCATACAAATGTTCGGGGCAAGTCTTACAGATATGTCATTTCAACGTCAGGAAGTTCTGGAACTGGGAAGAGTTCTCTTAATTCCATAACAGACATTTCACAAGAAGAAAAATATCTCAATTCAGTTGTATAGCAGCATACCACCGCCACCACGAAGAAGGGCGCAACAGACTCTTCTCAGAGTCTGTAGACAAAGGTACTGCCGCTGGAGCACTGCTGACTGACTGACTGTCTGGCATCCCTCATGCATTCCTTTGCTGCCAACAGCCAGTTAGTTTCTCATTTGTGTTTAAAAGTATAGTAGAATTGTACGCTAACTACTAATCTTAAACGTGACAATTCTGTGCAGTATTCTTTCCGGAGCTGTACAATCTGTCCCTGTCGTCTAATTTTAAACTCTTGTCAATTATATTATTTATACCGCAGAGAAATCTTGCAGGATTATAAAAATATCACCCATTTGGTTTTGTCTTTTTAAATACATATCATTACACAACAGTAGCCTTTATTTAAAAAAAAAAAGGTGTATATATATATATATATATATATATATATATATATATATATATATATATATATATAAAATAGATGGGCTTTAGTGAGTTACAGGAAAATAATTCCATCTAGGGTTTATGTGACGTCATAAACTATGAGACCGAATGTCGAGTAATTTATAACCTGTCACAGAAACCCGGAGGTATGACACAGGCCCAGTTTTTGGGATGGAACCGCAGAACAGTCTCGCGTTTTGATTGGTCCATGTGTGTCACATGAATATGTCGTCACACGAGTGGAAAAGCTTGCAGGCATTTTTAACATTGTAATCAGAGAGAGAGAGAGTGATCTGCTTTCCACAACCTTACCATTAAAATATAATGTGGTATTACGCTGTCCTGATATAACAAACTATGGGTAATTACTTTATATGAATTATCATGTTATGCACGAATGTAAGAATTGGCTTTCTGTAATGGTGTACTTTTTAGCATATATCTATTATCGTTTACGCGATATATTTTAATATCAAATATATGTCTTCCACACTATTACAGTTTTGTTAGAGGATGTATTAGTTTATCTCTAATGTAATCACAGTTGTACATATAGACTGCCCATGTTTTCATTCATGTCCCAAATTCTGGGCCGATTTGGTTTGCAGATAACGTCCCAAATTCTGAGCCGCTCTGAAATCATCCCAATTTCTGGGCTGCTCTGGTTTTTGGATAACGTCCCAAATTATGCATTTTCGAATTCAGGCCAGTTTGAGATATTCTGCTTAGCTGACAGCTGAGTTTCTAAGTCATGCATGCACAGTTTACCATAAACTGGACCGTTAATTCATTTAAGAATAACCCTTAGTACATGAATCAAAGTTAATGTATTTTTTACTCTCCCAGAAAACATTTAGGAACATGGTATACCAAAAAAAAGGACATCTCATTTGCTTATGTAATGTCCATCAATATATAGTGAGGCGTAGGGGTTTATCAGAACTTCTGGGTTAAAGAGACCAGTGCCCTTCAACAACTTTAAGTAAATCCTATTGTATTGTATTAGTCAACATTTCCCTTATCTATTCCTGATAGTTTATACTGTAGGTCAGGGGTTTTCAACCATTTTTTGAAACTGTACCCCTTCTATCTGGAGGCTTCAGCTCGAGTACCCAGTTACAATAAAATGGAGAATAATCTGATGCCCCCGGTTTAGGACAGAACAACAAACAGTAGGCTTAATTCTTAAAATTTTTAACTACAAGTATTTGGATGAACATAATTAAAAAGACAAGTATTGGGTTAGGAGCAGACCTATTTTTTTGTAACTTTGACAGACTTTTTCAAATTGACAGCCTTTTGTAAAAGTGAAGGCCTTTTGATACCCAGCATACACTGCAATACCCAGCAAAGTTATACACTGATATTCTGATAGCACAGCAATTCAAATAAAGTTTGTAATTGGTTGTGTTCCTCAAATACACAATAAAAAGTGATATTTATAGGGTATACAGTTATACATCGATACAGTGGTTTCGGACATCTAAGAACCGGTACTGCGAGCATCTGGATTCATACCCAGAGGTACTCTGTAGCCTCCTAGGACATTCACAGCTTGTTTGACACCCTCTTGTAGTTGCCCATTTCTGCATATAAAGCAAAATGCTGTTTGTCAATCTCTCTTTTTTCTTATAAATCAGTCTTTGCAGGAATCATTCCAAAAACACTTGAATCAGTTCGGGACTACCAGTCTGACACTACAGCCCTTTAAATTGCAGTACCAATTTGCAAGTTGCTAGGTGGTTGCGTTCCTCAAATTTGCACTGTTGCATAAATACACCACAAAATGTGCACATTTCAGGTCTTATATATAATGGATTTTTTTGTATGTATTTTGCTATAGGAAATCGCGGTCGGTTCCTCCTGTCGTACCCCATGAGTCCACAAATCCTGGGCCAACAAACTCACTAGTACTCTCTTTAGATGCACAACAGTCTTAGCTAAAGAAAATGGGTTCCTTCGAGTTCGTACGACCCACGACCGCCATTGGCCGAGCCTTACCCCGATGGTGTTTTTATAATGGGATTTGCCATAGGGAAGGGGGTGGTCTCTTATCGTACCCGTATCTCCACGACCTCTGGGCCAACGAACTCAGAAGGGCACTCTTTGCATGCACAAGAGTCTTAGCTAAAGAAGGACATCGGCCACGGGTTCATCCGCCAGATGGTGGGCGTTGCCCCAAAGGGGTTTTATAATGGGATTTCCAATAGACATTTTCAGGGTGCTATATCTCGGGTTCCGGGGGTCCCTGAGACTTGAAAATCGGTACGGAGGTCCACCTCGGGGCCCCTGTCGATCCCTCCAAGCGACGTGTCCCCAGCTAGAAAGGACACCAGTTTAGACTTTTTTTTTTGCCAACCTGGAGCTCAAAAGCTATTGGAAATGCAACCTTGACATGCCATCATGCTGAAAATGTGTACATTTGTTGAAAATGTAGCATTTGAAAACGGGTGGCTCCCTGTGAAAGAGGGCCCCCAGGCATGACCCTAGGAAGTTCAACCCGGTTTCTAGGCCCCAGGGTCATGGAGATATGACCCCGAAAAGGGTAGTTTTTGGACATTTTTGACAGGGCGTATCTTGGGTTCTGTGGGGGTTAGATTTGATTTTTTTTTGTTTGCACAAGGAGACACCATTTTCATGGTTCAGATGCCAGGACGGCTTGGCAAAGTGAATTTTTTCGTCATGACATGAGTTTTTGGGTGAACCACCACACCGTTTTAGGGGGTGGTTTGGAGTGCTCCCCTGAGTCTATATTACTTTGAATGGTGGTTCTACGTGCTCGGGTTCGAGAGATATGCCTGAAATGTGTTTTTCAACCCTGCCATAGACATGAATGAGGCTGAACACCCTGAACGCCCTGAAAATATTTTTTGCAAAGAATTGCTACGAAACTGGGCATATTACATTCAGGCTGGTCTAGAACCCTTTGAACGGTGGTTGTAGGTGCTCTGGTTCGAGAGATATGACTGAAAATATGTTTTTAACACTGCCATAGACATGAATGGGGCTGAATACCCGAAAATATATTTTGCAAAGAATTGCTACGGTGGGTGTATGCGTGCAGGGGTTGCATGGTGGTGTGTGCGTGCAGGGGTTGCATATTGGTGTGTGCGTGCAGGGGTTGCATGGTGGTGTGTGCGTGCAGGGGTTGCATGGTGGTGTGCGCGTGCAGGGGTTGCATGGTGGTGTGCGCGTGCAGGGGTTGCATGGTGGTGTGCGCGTGCAGGGGTTGCATGGTGGTGTGCGCGTGCAGGGGTTGCATGGTGGTGTGCGCGTGCAGGGGTTGCATGGTGGTGTGCGCGTGCAGGGGTTGCATGGTGGTGTGCGCGTGCAGGGGTTGCATGGTGGTGTGCGCGTGCAGGGGTTGCATGGTGGTGTGCGCGTGCAGGGGTTGCATGGTGGTGTGCGCGTGCAGGGGTTGCATGGTGGTGTGCGCGTGCAGGGGTTGCATGGTGGTGTGCGCGTGCAGGGGTTGCATGGTGGTGTGCGCGTGCAGGGGTTGCATGGTGGTGTGCGCGTGCAGGGGTTGCATGGTGGTGTGTGCGTGCAGGAGTTGCATGGTGGTACACGTGTGTGGAGGGGAATTGGAGTGCAGATTTTGTGCAAAATAGGGGCAGGGAAAAGACTGGGAAGGGTAGGGTAAAAGAAAAATTACTACAATCATTTATTTTCACTGTCGACTCCCAATCTCCTTACCCTCACTTTATGATTTTACTTTGTGATTATTTAATTATTGTCAAAATAAACGGCCTTCATCTACTCACAGTTGCAGTCTCATTTCTGTCCAAGAAGAACCTGAAACACTACAATATATTGATGGACGTTGCATAAGAAAATGAGATGTCCTTTTTCCGGAATACCATGTTCCTTCCCAAGAATATGTTTTAATATTAGTCTTTAATAAAGGAAAACGACTGCTTTAATTAATTTTCATGTATCTATTTCAGTGCAATGTAGTTTCTTCATGTAATAAGAAATATATTTTTTTAACATTTACATTTTATTTCTGTTTTTTTCATAAAAAAATAAAGATTTCTGGGGTGAGTAAAAAATACGTTAACTTTGATTCATGTACTAAGGGTTATTCTTAAATGAATTCACGATCCAGTTTATGGTAAACTGCATGGATGACTTAGAAACTCGGCTGTCAGCTGAGTCCCCAAAACTGGGCTGAATTCGAAAATGCAAAGCGGCCCAGAATTTGGGACGTTATCTAAAAACCAAGGCGGCCCAGAATTTGCGACGTAAATGAAAACAGGGGCAGTCTATATGTATTGCATTAGAGATGATTGCATTAGAGATAAACTAATGTATCCTCTAACAAAACTGCAATAGTGTGTACATTTTATATTAAAATATATCGCTAAAACAATTATAGATATATGCTACTTGAAAGAAAAAAAGTACGCCACCACAGAAAGCTAATTCTTACATTCGTGCATAACATGATAATTCATATAAAGTAATCACCCATAGTTTGTTATATCAGTACAGCATAATACCACATTATATTTTAATGGAAAGGTTGTGGAAAGCAGATCACCCTCTCTCTCTCTGATTACAATGTTAAAAATGCCTGCAAGCTTTTCCACTCGTGTGACGACATATTCATGTGACACACATGGACCAATCAAAACGCGAGACTGTTCTGCGGTTCCATCCCAAAAACCGGGCCTGTGTCATACCTCGAAACCCGAGATGGAATTGTTTTCCTGTAAATCACTGAATAGGCCCATCTCTTATTTTTTTTTTATAATACATGGATACCCTTGTGATGCTAATATTAAACAAGACGAGGTTCAGCAGTACAGTTTTTTTTTCTTCTTTAAACGCAGTGTTTCATTGCTGTACAGACGTTCTATGTCGTTATCCGTTAATGCTTCAGCTTTTATTTGGATGATTGCCTTTACCTTGTTTTAAGTTCCCGTTTCTCTGAGATACCAATGTACCAGCTTTACATCATTTTTTTTAACGTATTCTCATTTTATTGATCATTAATGAACATTTTTGTATTGTGGGTGTTGCTGAGTGATTGGAAACGAGACATTTTGTGTTCGAATTGAAAGTGATGGTCTCGAGGAGTTGAATGGGTCAAAGTTTAAGTATTTTTTCCTCTAGATGAATTATCACTTTTTGACGTCACTACTGTGGTATTATGCCTTTTTTTCGAATGGCTCAGGTTGCAAATATAGCCTTCATCCATGTATTATATTATATATTGTAGCGTTTCTCAGACAGCCAGAAAACAGGACAGACAGACACGTTGGTTTCTTGTTACAAAATATTTATTCAGCAGCGTTTTCCCTCAGTCACACACAAAGTTCACAGCTCCCTGTCAGCTACTCCAGAACCATGGCAACCACGACACAACAACAGCAACAGGGCGTCACAGTGACACTTATAACCCCAGACCCTGCTATTTTATTAAAAACGTACACATCCCATTGGTTCACACACTGAACATGTGAACACACAGTGACTCACAGACGGGACCAATCACAGGGGAGACACAGACCACTGATACAGCGGGAAGGGCCAATCACAGGGGAGACACACAACATGCCCCTGCACGCAGGCTAGGGTCACACAGCAACGGAGAGTTAAACAACGGTGGGAAATATAGAGGAGAAAGGGACCACAATTACAAACAACGGGAATGAGATAAGACACACACAGCACATAAACACACATACACAGAAGTACAGTACAACACAAATGCACAGATCGTTAAGAGACGGCTCTTTTGTACAGCAGTATTGGCGCTATGCTTCAGAGCGGGAGGCCCCGGGTGTTAGAAGTGGGATGCAGGTAACCCGGCCGTGTACTTGGAAGCCTGTAGCCTGGTGAGCAAGTCCAAGGGCGGACTTGAGGCTGGCAGGGGAGAGTTTAGCATGCACGGGGGTAGCCGGTCAGGGCTGGTAGGTGACGCAATCTGAAAAGACATAAGCCCGATATCTGCTCCTGCAAGAGAGCCGGCACTTTTGTACAGCGGTATCGGCGCTATGTTTTCGAGCGGGAGGTCTGTATATATAATCAGGGATGGAAATAAGGCTCCCGTTGCATAGCAGTTTGATCCATTCCTGGTTTTACTAGGTGTTTAATAAGACACACCTGAACTTGTTACCTACACACTGGGGCATATCAGGCTCATTTTAAAACCTGGAATGGGTGAAACTGCTAGGAGTCCTATTTCTATCCCTGTAATATATACAGTACTGTGCAAAAATTTTAGGCAGGTGTGAAAAAATGCTGTAAAGTAAGAATGCTTTCAAAAATAGACATGTTAATAGATTATATTTATCAATTAACTAAATGCAAAGTGAGTGAACAGAAGAAAAATCTAAATCAAATCCATATTTGGTGTGACCACCCTTTGCTTTCAAAACAGCATCAATTCTTCTAGGTACACTTGCACAAAGGATTTTGTAGGCATATAGTCAAGTGTATGATTAAACAATTATACCAAACAGGTGCTAATGATCATCAATTCAATATGTAGGTTGAAACACAATCATTAACTGAAACAGAAACAGCTGTGTAGGAGGAATAAAACTGGGTGAGGAACAGCCAAACTCAGCTAACAAGGTGAGGTTGCTGAAGACAGTTTACTGTCAAAAGTCATACACCATGGCAAGACTGAGCACAGCAACAAGACACAAGGTAGTTATACTGCATCAGCAAGGTCTCTCCCAGGCAGAAATTTCAAGGCAGACAGGGGTTTCCAGATGTGCTGTCCAAGCTCTTTGAAGAAGCACAAAGAAACGGGCAACGTTGAGGACCGTGACGCAGTGGTCGCCAAGGAAACTTACTGCAGCAGATGAAAGACACATCATGCTTACTTCCCTTCGCAATCGGAAGATGTCCAGCAGTGCCATCAGCTCAGAATTGGCAGAAAACAGTGGGACCCTGGCACACCCATCTACTGTCCGGAGAAGTCTGGTCAGAAGTGGCCTTCATGGAAGACTTTGCGCCAAAAGCCACACCTCCGACGTGGAAACAAGGCCAAGCGACTCAACTATGCACGAAAACACAGGAACTGGGGTGCAGAAAAATGGCAGCAGGTGCTCTGGACTGATGAGTCAAAATTTGAAATATTTGGCTGTAGCAGAAGGCAGTTTGTTCGCTGGAGAGCATACACGAATGAGTGTCTGCAGGCAACAGTGAAGCATGGTGGAGGTTCCTTGCAAGTTTGGGGCTGCATTTCTGCAAATGGAGTTGGGGATTTGGTCAGAATTAATGGTCTCCTCAATGCTGAGAAGTACAGGCAGATACATATCCATCATGCAATACCATCAGGGAGGCATCTGATTGGCCCCAAATTTATTCTGCAGCATGACAACGACCCCAAACATACAGCTAAAGTCATTAAGAACCATCTTCAGCGCAAAGAAGAACAAGGAGTCCTGGAAGTGATGGTATGGCCCCACAGAGCCCTGATCTCAACATCATCGAGTCTATCTGGGATTACATGAAGAGAGAGAAGCAACCGAGGCTGCCTAAATCCACAGAAGAACTGTGGTTAGTTCTCAAGATGTTTGGGCCAACCTACCTGCCGAGTTCCTTCAAAAACTGTGCAAGTGTACCTAGAAGAATTGATGCTTGATGCTGTTTTGAAGGCAAAGGGTGGTCACACCAAATATTGATTTGATGTAGATTTTCTTCTGTTCACTCACTTTGCATTTTGTTAATTGATAAATATAAACTATTAACATGTCTATTTTGAAAGCATTCTTACTTTACAGCGTTTTTCACATCTGCCTAAAACTTTTGCACAGTACTGTATATATATATATATATATATATATATATATATATATATATATATATATATATATATATATATATATATATATTCTTCTTGTTCAAACTTTTAAACAGTATAAAATATGTATGAAAACTTGCTGCTTCTGCCTGATTGCGAGAATCACGTGCCATCATCAATTTTTTTTTTTTACAGAAATACACATCACTTACACCTTTGATATACAGTACTGTGCAAAAGTTTTAGGCAGGTGTGAAAAAATGCTGTAAAGTAAGAATGATTTCAAAAATAGACATGTTAATAGATTATATTTATCAATTTACTAAATGCAAAGTGAGTGAACAGAAGAAAAATCTAAATCAAATCCATATTTGGTGTGACCACCCTTTGCCTTCAAAACAGCATCAAGAATCAATTCTTCAAGGTACACTTGCACACAGTTTTTGAAGGAACTCGGCAGGTAGGTTGGCCCAAACATCTTGGAGAACTAACCACAGTTCTTCTGTGGATTTAGGCAGCCTCAGTTGCTTCTCTCTCTTCATGTAATCCCAGACAGACTCGATGATGTTGAGATCAGGGCTCTGTGGGGGCCATACCATCAATTCCAGGACTTCTTTACGCTGAAGATAGTTCTTAATGACTTTCGCTGTATGTTTGGGGTCATTGTCATGCTGCAGAATAAATTTGGGGCCAATCAGATGCCCCCCTGATGGTATTGCATGATGGATAAGTATCTGCCTGTACTTCTCAGTATTGAGGAGACCATTAATTCTGACCAAATCCCCAACTCCATTTGCAGAAATGCAGCCCCAAACTTGCAAGGAACCTCCACCATGCTTCACTGTTGCCTGCAGACACTCATTCGTGTACGCTCTCCAGCCCTTCGGCAAACAAACTGCCTTCTGCTACAGCCAGATATTTCAAATTTTGACTCATCAGTCCAGAGCACCTGCTGCCATTTTTCTGCACCCCAGTTCCTGTGTTTTCGCATAGTTGAGTCGCTTGGCCTTGTTTCCACGCCGGAGGTATGGCTTTTGGCCGCAAGTCTTCCATGAAGGCCACTTCTGACCAGACTTCTCCGGACAGTAGATGGGTGTACCAGGGTCCCACTGTTTTCTGCCAGTTCTGAGCTGATGGCACTGCTGGACATCTTCCAATTGCAAAGGGAAGTAAGCATGATGTGTCTTTCATCTGCTGCAGTAAGTTTCCTTGGCCGACCACTCGCGCTCACGGTCCTCAACGCTGTCGCTTCTTTGTGCTTCTTCAAAAGAGCTTGGACAGCACATCTGGAAACCCCTGTCTGCCTTGAAATTTCTGCCTGGGAGAGACCTTGCTGATGCAGTATAACTACCTTGTGTCTTGTTGCTGTGCTCAGTCTTGCCATGGTGTATGACTTTTGACAGTAAACTGTCTTCAGCAACCTCACCTTGTTAGCTGAGTTTGGCTGTTCCTCACCCAGTTTTATTCCTCCTACACAGCTGTTTCTGTTTCAGTTAATGATTGTGTTTCAACCTACATATTGAATTGATGATCATTAGCACCTGTTTGGTATAATTGTTTAATCATACACCTGACTATATGCCTACAAAATCCCTGACTTTGTGCAAGTGTACCTAGAAGAATTGATGCTGTTTTGAAGGCAAAGGGTGGTCACACCAAATATGGATTTGATTTAGATTTTTCTTCTGTTCACTCACTTTGCATTTAGTTCATTGATAAATATAATCTATTAACATGTCTATTTTTGAAAGCATTCTTACTTTACAGCATTTTTTCACACCTGCCTAAAACTTTTGCACAGTACTGTAAAGTTTTACATATTTACAGTATATACTCATACCTGTCAACCCACCTGTACATTTTACTTTTCAAACCCATAAGATTCATTGAAAACCCTTAATATTGTCTTCATAACCCAAAGAAGCTAAGACAAACAGACATAAATAAAATAAAAAATAATTAAAAATGCAACACAACAAGTAGATCAACAGACTTTCTTAATTAAAGGCATGCCTAACACATTTACACTTCCATGTTTTGAACTTGGGGAATCATATTTCAGATGCAGAAAGTTCACTTATCTGGCATAACAGAAACCTTTTATGAATGTTCTGCATTGTAAGCTGTTGCAGCACTTTTTGCAAGTCTGATCTGCTGAGTAACCACAAACTCATTGCAGGGGTGTCCACATTCATTTTGCACTGCAGAAATACAGTCACTGCCTCTGGATTAAGGCTTTGTCTGAAATCTGTGTGTATCTTCCTAACCATAGAAAAGGCCCTCTCACAGTCTGCATTGTTGTGGGGCAAACGGGCAACCAGCACTTTGGATAAGGTAGGAAACCTGACCACTTTCATAAACACAGTATATTAAGTTCCAAAACATATGCAAAGACTGCCAAACTTTTCTTCACAATATGTGTTGTCTTTGTTCATTTACATTTGAATTGCTTGGTGATACTGCTGTCAGTAAACATACGTGGCACTAAAAATGATTAGCAATTGAACCTGGCGAGTTATGTTCGGTGACAAATTGGCAAAACATAACTGATTTTGTGACGGCATTCGAAGAACATTGTCTGGCCAGTTCTAACAAGGTTCTGACTCATCCCAGAACATCATCTGGCCGGTTCTAACAGGATTCTGACTAATCCCAGAACATCTTCTGGCCGGTTCTAACAGGGTTCTGACTCATCCCAGAACATCACCTGGCTGGTTCTAACAGGGTTCTGACTCATCCCAGAACATCGTCTGGCCGGTTCTAACAGGGTTCTGACTCATCCCAGAACATCGTCTGGGCGGTTCTAACAGGGTTCTGACTGATCCCAGAACATCATATGGCCAGTTCTAACAGTGTTCTGACTGATCCCAGAACATCGTCTGGCCAGTTCTAACAGGGTTCTGACTGATCCCAGAACATCGTCTGGCCTGTTCTGACAGGGTTCTGACTGATCCCAGAACATCGTCTGGCCAGTTCTTATAGGATACCAATTACTCAGCTTGGTAACAAATTTCATACTATCAGTCATGTAGAGACAGTGTCGCAGTGCCAGACAATAAAAAGGGATAATTGGTAGAATGCTACTGTTTGGAGTGCAAAACTCTGCTTAGTACTATAATATTAATCTAACTGCATTAGAACTATCAGTAATATACTGTTGTTATAAACAAGTTGTCCGTCAAACGAAACGTTCCGGAGCACTGAGGCTGCATTTGTCCCATAGCAGTGATCCCACAAATTGCAATGTCTTCTGCAGTGTGGTCATTTGTGTTAAAATGTCTGGCAACAGGAGATGTAGAGGTGTTCATTCTTATACCTTGTAGATGTTCCACAAAGCGATCAGCTAAACGCTGTTTTGTTCCTCTGTTGTACAGTTTGTTACACTTTACACAACCAATGCAGTACACTATTCCTTTACTGGTGCCCCTTTGATTACTGTGTTGTTGTGGATGTATTTACAAGTAGTGACCTATCATACAAAGACATTTTGGTATTCTCCAACAAGATCCCTCTACAGCTCCCATTTTCAATAATCCACCATCTTACAAAAGAGAGAAGCAAAAAGAACGCAAATTGGCATGAACAATGAACTTTTCTTCTGAAAGACAACTTGTTTATAACAACAGCTTCTTTACAGCACTGCTTTTCTCATCCAGCTGAAGAAGGACTTGTAGTCTGAAACATCCTGATATAATCAATTAGTCACATTTTTGTGTACCTACATTACCTTTTGATTTTATATATATATATATATATATATATAGACTAAAGAATTCATTCAGTATATGGCAAATTCCACACGACTTGTGGGAAACACAGTGAATGAGCAATGCAAGGCACACAGAAATTCACAGATTATAAATCCGTCATTCAAAGAATGGCCAGGTGGCCAATAAAGCCCTTGAAAGTGGCAGTGTGCTGGCAAGACTGTGGTGCTGCATTCTGCAGCTTCACCAGGGAATGTGCTTTCAGTCCTGCCGCTGCTCCCAGCACTGCATACCACCATTGAATAAACAAAGTTGTGTCAGGATTTCTGAGACAATATGCAAAGGTAAGTGTAATGTGTCACACACACGTCAAACCCGCAGGCTTAGCTTCGGTCTGCATTTATGATGTACTTGTCAGTATTATTGCAGCAGCAGCGTTTAGCATCATTCTGAACCAGCTGCACTACTCAGATTATTTTATTAATGTGATTATTTGTTAGAATTAAACAAATGTAGAATATTTTATTCTGTTGTGCTGTGTACTGTGCAGCCAATGTGGTACTGTTGCTTTAATTAGAAGACCGACGTGCACTGTGACGTTGCTGCTCACAGCTCGTGTTTTCGAATGATCTTCTTCAGACTAGGTTCGGGTTAAGTGAATTTTCTGTACCGCAATGGGGTCATTCGCAAGACAACCGCACATCAAACACGAAAACATGAAGGCATGAGCCCGATAACTGCTCCTGCAAGGGCGCCGGCTCTTTTGTACAGCAGTATCAGCGCTATACTTCAAAGCAGGAGGTCTCGGGTTCGCGTCCGACCTCCGCCTGTGAGAAGCCCCTGTTTGTGGGAACCGAGGTTCGGCACATTGGTGTCAGCAGTGGACACAGGTACCCCGGCATGCACTTGGAAGTCTAGCCTGGTGAGCAAGTCTGAGGGCGGACTTGAGGCTGGCAGGGGAGAGTGTAGCGTGCACGGGGGTAGAGGGTAGGGGTCCGGGCTGGTATGTGACGCAATCAAAAATGAAGACATAAGCCCGATATCTGGTTCTGCAAGGGAGCCTGGCTCTTTATGTACAGCTGTATCAGCGCTATACATCAAAGCGGGAGGTCTCAGGTTCGCGTACGACCTCTGCCTGTGAGAAGCCCCTGCTTGCAGGAACTGAGGTTCACTACAATATATATATTGGAGCTCATCATGCAAGGCTTAAATATTATCCCAGAAGATAAGCAGCACCTGGACTTTCAGAACACGGCGAGGTGCTAACTGCTAGTAGCTGTACGCAAGCCTATTCCTACCATGATCAATGAAGTTTTCTACAGCAAGTCGGATTGCCTCATTTAACAAAGAAATCTGTCATCCCACACCAGTTCAGTACAGTATAGTGGCTGTACATAACATTGCCATCCATACAGCTTGAATCCTGACCAGTGTGGCCCTGTGAAACAATCCAATGATGTTACACTATGGAGGCTGTGTGGTCCAGTGGTTAAAGAAATGGGCTTGTAACCAGAAGGTCCCCGGTTCAAATCCCACCTCAACCACTGACTCATTGTGTGACCCTGAGCAAGTCACTTAACCTCCTTGTGCTCCATCTTTCGGGTGAGATGTAATTGTAAGTGACTCTGCAGCTGATGCATAGTTCACACACCCTAGTCTGTGTAAGTCGCCTTGGATAAAGGCGTCTGCTAAATAAATAAATAAATAATAATAATACACTATACAGCTACTGGAAAAACAGAAAGATTCATGTGAATGCTGCAGACCCACAGACATTTGCAAAAGTATATTATTCTAACTTCTAGGGTTAAAAAGTAGATGCAGCTACGTTTATAATCACTTCCGCTCTGTACGTTAAATAGGGAAGACAAGGTACAGTACTATTTATATCCATGTGCAGCCCTAAAATATGTTACTTGAATTGCTTGTGCAATACAAACTGTTTTTATAATCTAGTTCAAGGTGACCTACTTAGTCCTGCATAGTTTCTGGCTTGTGATTGGTCACACTAATGAAGCTTGCCTGAATTTGATCAAACCTTGCATGGACATTTGAACGTAGTGTTATTTAGCACAACAGAGAGTCCTTGACTTACAGCCACTGTGCGTCATTTGTTAAAGATTCGGCCTTTGTTCTGTTGTGTTTGATTCCCACAGCTGTCACTCAATCTTTGGTCTAGCCCAGTGTTCCTCACGTGTGGCTCCTTCAATCCATTCCAGTTCATCTTTTTCCAACCTTGTATTTAGTTATTGAATTGTGCTGTCCAGAGTCTTGTGCCAACCAGGTCTACTTGTTTTATTGAACCTAGGTGTTGCTATAGAATCTCAATGTATTGAAAGATCAATATGCTGCACTAACCGCTGTACAACCATTGTGCTGATAGAATATACTTTCTAACGAAACTATTGACCTGATGCACAGCATTTCACTTGTCTATTGTCAGGGTGTTTTTTTGTTGTTTTTTTTCTACTAAGGATTTCAACATTCACTAAACTGTTTGGTTTGCTCTTGGTTGCTTTAACAACAGTTTGGAAAAATGCATAAATAATTGTATTTTATTCATCAAAACTTGGTTGAAAACAAACACGTTTTGCAGAGCAGCATATAGATTTGGCAAGAATCCCAGCTCTTGTCTTGTTTTGAGCTGATGAAATGAAGCAGCTTGTTACTTATTGCTCCGAGTCTCATGACTGAGAGGAACAGAGGCGCATGAGTAATGTGCGCTGAAGGCTGGACTAAATCAAAGCTGGTGTATGAATCAGCATATCACTGACTGCCAGCTCCCTCGCCCTATACTCTGGGCTGGAATATTCAAATTGTAATATATGTATTAATATACAAACAGGGTTGAGGTCAATTCCTGCTTGTCAATTCTAATTCCATTTCCAAATCCTTCTTAAAATCAATTCCCAATTCTAATTCCAATTCTTTTGAAGGATTTGGAATTGGACTTTATATTTTAGAGACATAATAATCATTGTGATTCTTCAACTGTTTTCATTTGAAGCCAATTTAATGGACTGTGACTTCAACTGAAGTAATGTGTTGCCACTGTGAGAAGCTCATTTTATCAGAATACTGCTAACTGCAATTTTGATCAATGACGTGTTAGAATTGATTAAAAGGGAATGGGGACTGGGATTGATTTTAAAAAGGAATTGGAAATGGTAAAACAGGAATTGACCCTGACCCTGCATACAAATATAAATGGAATTCACCATGTTTTAAACAATGCTGACGAATAACATTATTTTCATTTGCATATATTTGTTCTCCACAGATGCAACACACCATACATGAAGGACTGTGTATTGACATGTACCATTCTCAAGATTAGAAAGCAGAATGTAATGGCTGCAGAATTTCTGCAGCCATTACAGAACTGTAGTTCACTGTTGTGTATGGTGAATTTCTGGACCATAAATTGAATAAGTAAATGTAACTGTTTTTGTGTTTAAAACACTTTCCCAAGAAATCACTGAACAGCAATTATTATTATTATTTTTTTTACAGTCAGGGCAGCTGTTTTCTCAGCCTTATGCAGTGTTGGCTGGCAGCAGCATCTCAAAAACATTGTAAAACTTTCCCACAAGGAGAACCCAGTCTTTACTTTGCGGTCTAAACACATTTACACCTTAAGAATTCTATCAGTTTCCCAGACAGCGAGACAGAGGAATATTATTTTGTCTACTCTATCTGTATAAAGACAAGGCTTGTGCTGTGTTGTCATTTTTCTGTGTTATAATAATACTTATAAGATGCACTTATCCCTTTAAACAGAATACATCCGTGGATGTTTGAATTGAGCACAGTTGTGTTGTTGGCAGATTATAAATTGAGGTTGATCAAATAAACTCCAAAGTACTTCGAACAAAAAACCAGGGAATTTTACATTTTGTTTTAAAGACACTGATAAACCATTATGTGTGGTATATAAAAAAATACAACTGCATCAAAACCTCTTTGACATGCTGATTCAGACTGGACAGTAGTTTGTCAGTGGCCTCCTTCATGCTTTACCTCCTCTTAATGTTGCTTATCTCAGTTTAGAAATGCCCTGAATAGACACAACTCCCCTTAAGACGTGTGGGAGTGCGGGTCCTGTCCAATCTCCCAGCTGTGTGGGGCGGAGGAACGGGATGCAGCCACAAGGTCACACAGTATGATATTGGTGGTAGATCTGACACTCATACCCTTATCTAATGATTCGACCCCACATGAACCAATTGAAGCAAACAGTGTTACAGTGAAACACTAGGTCATGTGACCTATGAACGGTGTTTAGCAGTAGCTGATCGGAAGGAAACTAATTTTTTAACCCAATACGTACTATTTTTGTCAGCAGTGCTCACAGTGTGGTCTTTCAGTCAAGCTGAAAGGAACTTTTTTTTTTTTTTAATCAAGATGCTGCTTTTTGTTTTATATTTCATAAACATTTACATATTTTTTCTTCAAATTAACAACAAACAAAAAAGCATTAAGTATGTACAAACAGAACTCTTTATGAACATTATTGGAAAAAAAAGTATATAAAGGATACAGAACACCCAATTTCTTTAGAAATGGAAACGGCAGGGATTCGAATGCCCTATTTTCCACCTCTCTACTTCATAACTAGAGCTAAACTACGTGCACCACTGAAAAATCTGCTTTGTAAGTATGACTCAAAATATCCAACTTCTCACACCATCTTGCACTCTATGGTTGTTGAAGTCTCATCAAATTACACTGTTTTATTTAAAGCAACAAGAGCTTGTTTTCGATTGGACAACAAAAGCTAAGGTTTACAATTTTAGAAAAGCAAACTATGAATGTATGAAACAGAGACTAACAGAAGTAGATTGGAGTAAAATAGAAAAAACATCCACAGAAAAAGGATGGCTGTTTTTTTTAAATATTGGTACTAGAGGTGCAAAACAATTACATCCCAAAAGTAGACTAATCTAAACCTAAAACAAAATGGCCAAAATGGTTTAATAGATCAAGTAAAAAAAAAAAAATTCAGCGAAAAAAGGCACTTTACAGAGCGTTTAAAAGGGACCAAAAACAAAGTACACAGAAAGAGTAGTTGGAACTGAAAAAGGAAGTTAGAAAGGCCAAGAAAGAGATAGAAATGAACATTGCTAAGGGGGCTAAAAACAATTCCAAAATGTTTTTTTTTCCAGTATTATAACAGCAAGAGAACATTCAAAGAGGAGGTTAAATGTCTAAGAGATACAAATGGCAAAATCATAGATGAAAAAAAAATAGCAAATATATGAAATGATTACTTTTCACAAGTTTTTACAAAGGAGGATACGGACAACATGCACCACATCTTGACCTGTTACTATCCAGTTTTAAATAATTTTAGCATAACAGAGGCAGAAGTGTTAAAGGGACTGGGAGCTCTTAAAATAAACAAATCCCCTGGGCCGAATGAGATCCTCCCAATAGTACTCAAAGAAATGAAAGAAGTTATTTACAAACTGCTAACCAAGATCATGCAACAGTCTCTTGACACAGGGGTTGTACCGACAGAATGGAGAATTGCAAACGTAATACCAAGCCTGACTTTTATTATATGTAAACTTATGGAAACTATAATAAAATCCAAAATGGAAAATTACCTATATGGTAACAGTATCCTGGGAGACAGTCAGCATGGTTTTAGGAAAGGGAGATCGTGTCTAACTAACCTGCTTAATTTTTTTGAGGATGCAACATTGACAATGGATAATTGCAAAGCATATGAAATGGTTTATTTAGATTTCCAGAAAGTCCCGCATAAAATATTAATTCTCAAACTGAACACAGTAGGGATTCAAGAAAATGCACGCACATGGATTAGGGAGTGGTTAACATGTAGAAAACAGAAAGTACTGATTAGAGGAGAAACCTCAAAATGAAGCGAGGTAACCAGTGGTGTACCACAGGGATCAGTATTAGGTCCTCTGCTATTCCTAATCTACATTAATGATTTAGATTCTGGTATAGTAAGCAAACTTGTTAAATTTGCAGATGACACAAAAATAGGAGGACTGGCAAACACTGTTGCAGCAGCAAAGGTCATTCAAAATGATCTAGACAGCATTCAGAACTGGGCAGACACCTGGCAAATGACATTTAATAGAGAAAAGCGTAAGGTACTGCACACAGGCAAGAAAAATGTGCATTATAAATATCATATGGGAGATATTGAAATTGAAGAAGGAATCTATGAAAAAGACTTGAGTTTATGAAGGTACTGCACACAGGCAAGAAAAATGTGCATTATAAATATCATATGGGAGATACTGAAATTGAAGAAGGAATCTATGAAAAAGACTTGAGTTTATGTTGACTCAGAAATGTCTTCATCTAGACAATGTGGGGAAGCTATAAAAAAAGGCCAACAAGATGCTTGGATATATTGTGAAAAGTGTTGAATTTAAATCAAGGGAAGTAATGTTAAAACTTTACAATGCATTAATAAGACCTCATCTAGAATATTGTGTTCAGTTCTGTTCACCTCGTTACAAAAAGGATATTGCTGCTCTAAAAAGAGTGCAAAGAAGAGCGACCAGAATTATCCCGGGTTTAAAAGGCATGTTGTATGCAGACAGGCTAAAAGAATTGAATCTATTCAGTCTTGAACAAAGAAGACTACACGGTGATCTGATTCAAGCATTCAAAATTCTAAAAGGTATAGACAATGTAGACCCTGGGGACTTTTTCGACCTGAAGAAAAAAGCAAAGTCCAGGGGTCACAAATGGAGATTCAGAAATACAGAAAATAGGAGACACTTTTTTACACAGAATTGTGAGAGTCTGGAACCAACTCCCCAGTAATGTTGTAGAAGCTGACACCCTGGGATCCTTCAAGAAGCTGCTTGATGAGATTCTGGGATCAATAAGCTACTAACAACCAAATGAGCTGGATGGGCCGAATGGCCTCCTCTCATTTGTAAACTTTATGTTCTTATGACT
Organism: Acipenser oxyrinchus oxyrinchus; assembly: GCA_030684275.1. Classification (NCBI taxonomy): domain Eukaryota; kingdom Metazoa; phylum Chordata; class Actinopteri; order Acipenseriformes; family Acipenseridae; genus Acipenser; species Acipenser oxyrinchus. Next base: position 3,414,498 of record CM060251.1, on the reverse strand, counting down.
TTTATATTTCTAGTATGATTACTTAAGGTTTTATTGATTAATCACATGTGTGGCATATGTGTAAAATAAATATTCCAGGCAATTTGGAAAAAAGCGACGGCCAAGCTGTCTTTAGAAAAAGCTCCGAAAGGATTGTTTAAATTATAGATGCCCAATTAAACCAAAAAAAAATGAAATTGCTTGATATTGTATGTCAAAAGTGTATGAAATGTCACTATATAACACATTGCCTTCTCTGAGCATTAGTCCCCATTACTAAATGCCTTCTCTCTGGAGATCGGGGGCTGTCTTTACTCTCAATGAACTGAGTTGTGCAGATCTACCAAGAGACGGCTCTGAAGAGCATGAAGCGCTTCATGTGCTTCGGCTCAATTAATCTTTTTGCAAACCAAATGATTCAGAGGGTTCAGTGGTTCAGGAGGCTTCACTTTTCCCATCACTACCCTAATCTCCTGCTCTTTTGCTCCAACTACCATTCTTTCTCTTGAGCACTTGAATGCCAATACACTTGTTTTATGAGAGAAAAGTTTTAGCTTCTTCATAATCATCTATCTCCGTGTGTGCATTTTATAATAAACATTGCATAAGTTCTCCAGAAAAGAAAAACGTTTATTGCAAGGTGGTACAGGTATAGTTAAGAATTCAGCTTGATAGCTAGAGTCACAGTTATTGTTGCTTTCAATAAAAATAGAACTCAGAAGTAGCTGTTTTGTCCTGGTTTATTTAGAACAATTGTCGTATTTTAATGAGACAGTAAAGTGTAGATGAAGATCATTTTTCACACTGACTGGGTCAGATTTATGCCTGCCTAGAAAGAAAATCCTGCAAAAAAAACAAAAAACCTAAACACATAGATTATAAAATATACAAACTTACTTTTATTTTTTTAATTAACAAATAAAGTGACATTTAAAAACTGCACGATACAAACAATATGATTTTGTTTTTTTCATTTTATGGAGTGTAATAATGTTCCTGTTAATCCAATATTGATTCCTATGCATTGATATTCCATGATGAAATGAATAGGTCCTTGTCTACATACAGAATGTAAATGGACCTGTATGAAACAGGTTAAAAAGAAGGAATATACACATTTCAGGTTAGAGCCACTGCCTGTAAACTGGACCTGGAATCTATAGGACCTGCAGAGCCTGTGGCTGTGCGACAGCTCCTCCCTGTCCCGTGCTTCAACTATCAAAAATGCATTAGCCTGATGATGGGGGAGAAGACTGTAAACATTTATGAATTATTTGTGAACATGATGCTTTTACTTCGTTTTTCAATCTCAATTTGCCTGTTTCCTATGGTGGCTCACGCACGGGATGCCACCTCCGAAGTGAAATCAGCTCTATTGTCTTAATAAAAAGCGTGCACTGTGTAACTATGCCTCTGAAAGCTTTAAACTATATTGATCGTTTGAAAAAATTTGTAACACAGGCATCTCTCTGTCGTGAATATGGGTTGTCAAAAAGCACTCTGTTTTTCGGCTTGTTCAGCAACCATGGGGCACAGCAAAATTGATTTAAAAAAAAACACAACAACAAAAAAAACTTGAGGATCTGATGAACTTTTCATGTCAGGTTAATTTGGAATAAAAGCTCAGATTGGGATTCTTGCATGTTCGATTAAGATTTGGTGCACTTTGAAATCATTCATTTTCAGATTGATTTTGAATAAAAGTTCAGCTTCAATTCGGGACTTTTGCTTTTTGTACTGCGTTTTAATTCTTTAACGAATAAGATAAAGCAAAGGCAGAATACTGCATACATGAGACCAGCACGTACATGTAATTCTACTTTTATTCACACTATCATCTTATTAACTTACTCCAACAGTTTATCGTTCATTTTGATTGTCCTTTCGCTACAACAAACCCCTTGATATAACGAACAAAAGGCTTGGCCCCCAACAGGTTTGTTATAACGAGGGTGTACTGTACGTCACAAAGCCAGTTCCTGGCAATTCAATTAAGACACCCTGCTGCGCTAGTCAAGTTTTTGTTGGTTATTTTGATCCTTGGCTCTCAGATACACCCTCTGCTGCTCCAGCCACTCTCTGTAATGTCCTGTAAGAGAGGAAAGGGGCCACCGTTTGGCATTTTCAGTTTCCCCATGTTCAGGTTTGGTCACATCCTCAGCTCTCGAATCCAGACTCAAGGAGCAGCTGTTTGCTGCCTATCGTTTCTCTTACTCTTCTTGGAATTTCCCTGCAACGTTAAAAACAAAACCCAAACGTTTACACAGCTCCCATGCAATGTAATATATCTATTTATCTATCGATACCTATACCAGTCATCATAGGAATGGGGTGTAGCCTCTGGATTTAACAGAACATCTCAGGTCGCCATATACTGTATATGATATTGCTTACATTCACCCAATATTTGGCTTTTGGTTTTCAGTGACAGGAAAGATGCCATTTTTGTGCTGTTCAACCATGCATGCTAAAAGTGAAGCTAGATTTGAATCCCTGATCCTTTCTTTATTAAGCCAATTGAATGTATTAATAATGGTCCAGGGGCTGTCTATGTATGTATATATGTATATTTTTTTAAATTCAAAAACATTGCTGTCTTATCATGAACATCAGAATGAGCCACGATCAATGCACAGCGATCTAGAATGTTTGTGTTACTACCCTTAGTAAATCAGGCCAAGACCCCAGGACCATAATGCATTTCTTCCTCTAATCCCAGGGGAATGGTTTGGCCCTTGAAGTAGACAAGAACTTACTTGTACATCTCATCAGTAAGATGGAACAGTGCGCCTATATTGTATTCTGTCTTATTCAGGCATTACTTTAAAACCATTATAAGTTAAAAAAAAAAAAGAGCTTAAACGTTACCAGTAGACAAACTTTCAACAACAGTGTATGTCTTCTTCAATGCCTTCATTGACAAGCTACAGGACTTCCGCTACTCTGACAGCTTTATGACCTATGACCTTTTGACCCAGTAATGTGTGTGCACCCTGTTGACTCCCAAACTCAATGAACTGCTTTGTGTCTGTAAAGTTTCCTCCATACGTCATTCGATCATTGGTGGCCTGGTCTAAACTCACAAGGTTAACTGCTTTCCCAAGGCTCAGACAGGTGCTTTTCACATCAGCCCATTTCCTCATCCTTCATTTTCACATGCCTGAGAGTTTTAGAGCACATTGATTTCCTTCTCAAACTCGTGTTAAAAGAGAAAGAAAAAAAATCTTTCAGTTCAGTGGCACAGCAATCTATAACACTCAGCACTCAGACAGCCAAGACAGCAAAAACTCAGGTTTGTGTTTACTAAGGCCAGTATCTCAGAACTCTTTGTATTGATCATGGCTACTTCCAAGATTCTGGGTAAGTGTTGTTGAATGAAAAAAACACACCTGGAACAATAACAATAAAGAGCTATGTGGCACAGTGCATTCAAATCTTATCTCATCTAAAAATGGCCCCTACATCTGTGCTCATATCACTTTAGTATTGAGCTTGGGATCACATGTTTTGCTTCTCCTAGTTAGTATGTGTTCTTTTAGGTCATTTTGAAATTACTGTTATCAAGAAAATATATATATTTTTGTAAATCCAAGTATAAGATCATGATTGTTCATGAAAGTAAGGAGCCCCGTTTCAAATCTCTGTGAATCTTTTTAAGAGAAAACTTAAACTCGCGATCAAGTTCACCTTACTGCTCGTTTTCAGAGTGTCAATTTCTTCCCTTTGTTTTGTTAGCGTTTCATTCATACTGCACAGGCGATCACTCATCATACTCAGCTGGTCCTCGTAACTCCTTTTGGTTGTTGTCAATTCATCCTGGAATATGTAAAGGCAGCAGGTTAATATTATTAAGCTGGGGGTGCCTCTCGAGGGCCATTTCACTTTATATGTTTAAGGTACCAGTTCTGGCTTCTTTGCACAGGCTGCCTGTTAAGAGCAGGATCAACTTTAAAATGTTACTGTTAACTTATAGGGCCCTTAACTGGCTCCCAGCTACATCTCAGACCTGTAAAAGTACATTTCTGCATGTAATGTGCGTTCTGCGACCTCTGGTTGTTAAGAAGTCCCAGAGCTAAGCTTTGTTCTATGGGGGATCAGGCAGACAATCAAGGACTCTAAAACCATAGATATTTTAAAGAAACAACTAAAAACAAATTTTTATCGATTGGCATTCTATCAGAGTTAGGTTTTTATGTAATTTGGAACTATATATCGCTTTGTTTTATATTTTAAGCTAAAAATATGTATTGTCTATGTACCTGCTGTGTTTTTACAATGAATTTTGCTGTGTTTTTATCGTTACTGTGTTTTATATTGTAAAACACTTGAGATGCTCTGCATTTAGGTGCTATATAAAAATTAAAGAATAGTACTATTATTATTATTATTATTATTATTATTATTATTATTGAAAAAGTAGGTTCCGTTTTTGTATTTTTTATTTTTATGTTTGCAATCATTCAGAGATGTTAAAAAGCACACAGAAATATTGGTTTCAATAAGTCTATGTTAAGGTACTTTGAATTCAGACGCTTTTCTTCAGTTCCAGTTGCCTGTTATAGACTTACGTAGCCCAGGCAGCCAGTGTGTCTATGTTAACAAGAGCTAGCACCATCTAATGAACACCATGCCTGTATTTACAGGTATACAAAAGGAAACTTGATCCATCAGATGGTGCTGGCTGTTTCTTCCATAAAGACACACTGGCTGATCTGGGTTACATAAGCCTAGAACAGGCAACTAGAACTGCTGAAGAGCAGCCTCAGGACTCAGATTAAAGCAGCTTAACAGAACAAAAACACATAACGTGAGAAATTTCAATAAGATGCACTCTGCATGACACTACAGCTACTTACTCTTTTAAATGATGAACTGCTTAAGAGTTCAACAAAGTAGTTCATGAGATGGATGTAACAAATGCCTACACTAGAAAGGCCCTCACTCTGCACCCCTGTATAAGACTCCAGTCTTAGGTCTACAGTATCTGATGATTTTTTGTTTTCAGTAGGAAGATCTACTGCTCTAATGCAAACAAAGCTTGCACATTTTTGACCTAGTAATCTCCCCATAGCTCAGCATTTTCTGGCATTACTCCCAGTATATCTTTAAAAGAAACATACAACAGTTTATTGCACAAGGCATTTCCTTCACTTACAAACCACTTTTAGAACACGAAGAGCTAATATATCTATCTATCTATCTATCTATCTATCTATCTATCTATCTAGTCCAGTCTGATTCCATTCCTCAGACACTTTCAGATGTAGGGACACAGGAAACCCCAGTTTTAAACTCGTCACTATCTCATTCCAAACCATACATAAGCTTATACAGGTTTCTACATTATCCATTTAAACACAGTTATAGCTTAGGAACTTGTTATACTAATAACGTGTGATGTATTTACTATTATGGTGTTAAAATACTCCTTATTTGATATATTGGGCACAAGCAATGAAAGAAAACACTGGCCAGCTATCAATAACCAAGTCCGACATTACACTGGGACTAAAAATGGCATGCATCTGAAATGGATGCTGCATTATAAGAAATTCTATTGTGAATTGAAATATAAAGTAATTGTAAGTCTGTATACATGCTCACCTGCAAGCGACTGACATTCTGTTTGGCCAGCTTCACCTCCTCTGTCAGCATGTCTCTCGATTTCTCAGCAAGAGTTCATCGTTTAGCAAGAGCCCGGCACTGTGAACCAAAAACACAAGAACACTCAAACAGCAAACCAGTCAAAATTAACTCAATACAGCAGACCTTTCCTACTGCAGCCAAGGTGGACTTATTACATATGGTGTAAAGTAATATACAGCAAGTAACATCTCAAAGGAGTTGACATAGTTAAACCTAACCAATACTTAAAGCACAGAAATCAGAACTCGAGGACACAGTTGGAAATTAAGTGGACAGAGGGAAGGAGACACTTCTTCACACAGAGTGGTGAGGGTATGGAATGGGTTACATAGTCATGTTGTTGAAGCTGCAGCAATTGGATCCTTTAAGACCCAACTTGACAAAGGTTTGAGCTCAATCAACTACAAAGAACCGGACAAGCACAGCTGGCCAAATGTCCTCCTCTTGTTCGTAAATTTTATGTTTTTATGTCCACATTTACCGTCCTAGTATCAGATTTTTTTTTGCCCTAAAATGTTTTACATGTTAAGATAAATAACGTTTAAAACAAAAAGAAAAACAAACTAAAGATTCCACGCACTGGTGCCAGTATCACAAATCTGCCTTGATCTCAAAGCAGCTTTATATTTATATATTCAACACATTTTTGATAACTTAAACCATATGGGAAGAGAAACTGCTGCCAAACCTGATCTGAAACCTGCCAAGTGGAAAAACTATTAGGCAGGCTGTGGAAATCCAATCCAGTCTTTCCATGAGTTCAGCAGCAGGCAATCCCCTGTTCATGGTGGTTCAGCTATCTCATCTATTCACTTCCTGTCCAGATTGCTTTGATATTTTTACTCTAATCTGTTCACCCCCTATCTTACTTATTACCCTCTAAACAATTGAGACTATATTGAAAAAGATATTGCAAGCATAAGTACAACAAAGGAGGCAGCATTAGTATAGAACTCATGTTTTAAACACACCTGCTTTTGACACCATGATTTTGACAACATGCTTTAATATAAAGCATAAAGTATTACAACTGCACAATAATTTTATAAAAGCAAAAAAACAGCAAAAACAAACACAAAAAATCACATGCCCAAAATATGAACAGGTGTGAGGTTTGTTCCTGTCTTTCCATTTCTATCATCAAAGTCTAACACCCCATTGAGTTTGCAATCCGTTTTCCAGCAGTGACCTGCCACCAAGTCAGGATGCTGCCTTACAAACTGCCAAGGCCAGCCTTAAAAAGACTGTTGGTTTGCTAGACCCAGACGGGGTAGGTTCATCCACCGACCGCTCTCCTTAACAAAGCAGATGTTATTAGTCAACGTTTTCTGGCGTGACGATAATGTTTTCTGATTTATAAGACAGGCCACATCTCCAGGGCAGTCCACCCAGTGCTTTTCCAGAGCACTAAATGCCTGTGGATGTACACTCTGGTACCAAGCAGACGGTGTTGCGACTAACCTCCGCATTCAAATGCACAACATTGCTGTCTGCCACCTGCAGCTGGGACATCAGCTCCACCACTCTGCTCATGTAGTGACTCTTAATGAGCTGCTCCCGACACTCCTCATCTGGGACCTATACAGAGAGAGAGAGAGAGAGAGATACACATCACAGATCACGAGGCCTCAACTTCCCCGTAGCAATCATTCCAGATCACAAAAACCACCCCACAATTCTGCACAATTGACAGTCTGCTCGAGAGGTGCTCAGGACTGAATGGCAGCAGGTTTTCAGGTCAGGATTGAGAAGTGTTGTAAAGACTGAAGGCACCGTGTAGCCGGGCCATTGACCCTCGCCTCTCATAAGCACTATATGGAAACACATTAATAAATACATGGTGCTCATGGCTTTTTTAGGCATAATCTTTGTGGGTCCATGAACATTTCCATTAACTAGAGTTAATAGTACAGGGTGCGAAATAACTGGCGGCAATTGCCCCAGTGCCTCTCAAATTGAAAAAGACTTACGGCAAAAGTTGCCTGTAAGCCCGCCTGTCATTGCCGCCGGTGTCCCTCAGCTCCAGCACATCTGATCTACAACTCATTCACAACCCTGCTCAGCACATCTGATCTACAACCCATTCACAACCCTGCTCAGCACATCTGATCTACAACCCATTCACAACCCTGCTCAGCACATCTGATCTACAACCCATTCACAACCCTGCTCAGCACATCTGATCTACAACCCATTCATAACCCTGCTCAGCACATCTGATCTACAACCCATTCACAACCCTGCTCAGCACATCTGATCTACACCCCATTCACAACCCTGCTCAGCACATCTGATCTACAACCCATTCAAAACCCTGCTCAGAACATCTGATCTACACCCCATTCACAAACCTGCTCAGCACATCTGATCTACAACCCATTCACAACCCTGCTCAGCACATCTGATCTACAGCCCATTCACAACCCTGCTCAGCACATGTTAATGACCGCTATGTGTTGTTCCCCCAAAACACCAATGCTAAAATTGAACACAAAATAGGTAAATAATTATTAATTTTGCTCAAATTCTTCCAAGAAAAAAAAAAGTAACTAAGCAAGTAGCTATGACATGGTTCCAAGTAGCAGTTCCCTGTGATATCAAACTAGTAGGAGAGATAACATAATAGTGAACAAAACACAATCTTGAGAAGTGCATCGATTTCTGTTTTCATTTATTTTTGTGTAATACATTCTCACTACCTTAGGTAGTTCTGCTTTCACAAAAGGGGTTAGACTGTGTATGCTTAAAAACAGCATACTTTTTTTCCTGAATTGAGTGTCCAGCAATGCACCATAACAAAATTGTAAATCCTTTGCAACTATATAGTTTCTTGAAATGTACAAAGTACCTCAAATGTAAACGTGACATTGTGTACATCCAGCTGTTCATCACTGATGCACCGCACTCTCCATTTCTTGACGAAATTTCTATTTCGATTTTTTTTTTCAAAGCTGTGTTGTTTGTACAGGTTTTGTAACAGCGGTTAGCAAACTACACTGCAGACCGAACAACTCATTTGACCACTATCGTTATTAAACTCCAGCCATAGATAAATCTTCAGCCAGTTTGCCTGAAAATCGATCTTTTTTTAAGCTTTCCCTTTACTGATATCGCTTATTTGTGCTGTTCTATCACAAAAAAAACGCCACAAATATGTTTGTTGTTTTATGAATAAGTATGAAATCGCCTTGGGTTGGATTGATGTTTTTTTGCCCCCTAGAACTGCCTCAGTGCCCCTGAATCTTCACGCCCAACGAAGGCAACATTGCCTTGCCCTTCATGCCCCGATAGTACATTAGTGAACAGAAGATCTACATACTGTTCCAGTACATGCTGAACAGTCAATGGAGAGAGAGCGTTCTTAAAGGAAGTCAAAATCACTTAAGCAATCTGCATGCTTGAAACAGCTCTACTACATACCACACCGCTCTAGTATTAGTCTGTTAGACCAACCAACTGGTAATTTATGTAAACTCAAACTCATGATTTTTTGTAATTCAGATACACACACACAGTATTATCTATGAACAAGCAGGGACTTTGACTGAATTCTGATTCCGAGCAAGATGTCAGCACCAGAGACCATGTCCCTGTCATTAATGTTATCAGCGTCAGCGAGCGAGATGTCAGCACCAGAGACCACGTCCCTGTCATTGGGTCACGTGAACACGAGAGGGTGTTCAGCCTCCTAAAGGACTGCAGTGTGTCCTGGAGGGAGCCGTGCCTGGGACTGGAGAGAAACCGGCACTGATCATCACCCTGGTGTTCAGCCGGCCGACTTGGAAGAGGTATAGAAGAAAGGGGTGAAGACCTTGTGATTGGGCGTGGGGCGAGTGAACCCTTACAGGTTCCTTTAGGTACACTAGAAGACATAAAGAAGCAACAAGTGGACTTGAAGGTGTTCCAGACAAAGAAGGTGTTGAGAGAGTACAACACGCTCTTGCTGGCCAAGGAATTCAAGTTGGAGGGGTCTTCCACTCCACTTGCTGAGGCAGTTGGACGCATATGTCGACCACATTCTTGCAGAGATGAAAGTGAAAACAGCCTCAAAAGCAATTATTGGCAAATTATAGACCTCAAATTTATGAGATACAGCAAGCACAAAAGGCTGAATGTTGCAGATGGTCAAGGGGAGTTTATCAAAAAGAGCTAGTCTAGAGTCAGTTATCATAATCAATAAACACCCTGTTCTACCCTAAACAAAAAAAATACATTAAGAATGCTGTATGCTTGCTTCAGGATTACACTATCAACATCCATTTAAATGTGTGTACACACAGACATGGTGAAATTAGCTAAAATGAATAGCATGCACATTTTTGCAATGTATAGCCTGTTCATATCTCAACACGCACACGTATAGCCTGTTCATATCGCAACACGCACACGTATAGCCTGTTCATATCGCAACACGCACATGTATAGACTGTTCATATCTCAACACGCACACGTATAGCCTGTTCATATCTCAACACGCACACGTATAGCCTGTTCATATCGCAACACACACATGTATAGACTGTTCATATCTCAACACGCACACCACCACCTTATGTTCCAGGTCAGTTTGCTTTTTTTTTTTTTTTTTTTTTTTGGCATGCATGTATTTCAAAGTCCATTAAATATTAATTTATCTGCACTGCTTATAGTACCCTTCCTGATCAATGTGTTCCTCCAGTCAGAATACCATTACCATAAGTGTTGGAACACCGACACAAACAAAAAAGCTTTGAAAACCGAGCACAAAGCAAGACTCCCAGAGCTCTCGACACGCCTTGCCAGAGCCCCGGCTGGTTATATCTTTCTGAATTGCAATACAAAGCCTGACGCTTCTGTTTCCAATCAGCAGCCCACAGGGGGTTGTGGCACCTGGCGGCTTTCAATTACAGAGCTGGGCTTCATCATGCTGCTCTGTTACAAAGCTGCCTCTGAAGAGAAAGCTACCGATGCTGTACCTTGGCAACTTGCTGCCCAGAAGAGCTTTCATTTGAACACACTGCTAACAATAGCCGGCTCCCGGGGGCAGTGTTAGGCTTAAGGTAGCGCCGATTTGAATTGCTGTTCTTTTCCACACAGATTAGATTTTAATTTAAAGCAGTTTGAATAGCACTGTCAGGCCCGCTTGTGCCAGCTTTTTATTTTTGTATTTTTAATTCAAAGCAGTTACAGTAAACAATCCTCTTTTTTTTTTCTTCACAAAATCCCTCTTGATGTTTAATCAGCTATGAAGTGAATGGGGTAGGCTTTTCTAAGCCTCCCACTGTCACACAGCAATTGGACCAAATCAGTTCCTCAAATGTAGCCACCAGGGTGATTCTGTGCAGCCACACACAGAAGACTGTTGTCATGATCTGGGGTTGTATTCAGAGTCCTCCTATTGGTTCATGATTCCACTTATGTTAACTACATTTATGTACACAGTGTGACCACTAGCTAAGTGTTCCTTTGTCTTAAGAACCACTAGACTAGATACACAATTTATTGTTTGTAGGGCTGTACAGTACAGCACAGCAAGGGTAATTATAAAGTCAGTTGGACACATTGTGGAAGAAAAAGACATCAAACCTTGGATAACCACATTCAAGGACTACAGTACCCCCATGGGTCACAGGCATTCGAAGTTTACCTTTCATGACATCCTGGAGCCCGTGGAGACAAGCTGCCAGCTGTGTCAACACAGCACTGGAGTTGGCCTGAAGGATTGCCTCAGGTTTGGTACCTAAAACATAATGACAGAAAAAAAGGCACATGACGTTTCTGTTCACAGTCAGGTGAACAAGCTGGACATAAGAAACAGTCAACATTATGGGCTATTGAGGAGCCGGCCACATGGACAGATGTCACACTTTAGAACTGTACACATATCTAGAGAACCACTTACCCTATTGTGATGAAACTCACAAAGGGCATTCTTTAGCACAAAGTAGTGGCAGTATCAGAATCTGGGGGTAGACAGAGAAATCCAAAAGCTCTACATGTGTATTTACAGATCTGCTGGGAGGTGTATGCCACCCTTTTTGTTAACTGAGATGATTGGTTTACAAATCAAACACAAAACTTTCTCTTGCAAAGAAAACAGAAGTGTAACCCAGCCCCCAAAAAACTATTTACTCAGGAAAGCAAGGAGGCCGATATAATTCTGCAGTTTTTCAAACAGAGGTCATCTTTTTAACGTCGCTGTGCAGTTCCGCGTTTTTTGTTTTTAAGGAGGACGTGCAAAGAGAGGACTCGCACTCCTCCTCCAGACTGCACAGGAGGCAACAAAGAAAAGAGATGAATGCAGAGAGGGACTCGGGACTACACAGATGAAGAACTGCACAACCTCATCAGTGAAATCTCATGCTTACTAACTATTCCAGTATAACAATGTTTCTGAAAAGTCTCCCGAGCTTATCTGTGTAGCACAGGATTCAGTGTACAATCATCCATGGGTTTCAGTGCACAGCACAATGCTGATATACAAAATCTGTCTTCAAGAGCCTTTTCAGAAGCATTTTTTGTTGGAATAGTTGCCAAGCATGGCAAATAATAATCTAAGCAGAAACAGCAACGGAGAATCGTACAGGACACATTACACAAGTAAGAAATGTAATATTTAAGTAGGTGATATCTCTTCAACCTATTTTTTTTTCTTTCAGTTTTCATGCCAATATTTTTTATAAAATGCATTTGACATCCAGCACTGCAATGCAAATATATATTGTGTACATGCTAGCTGATTACTGATTCATTTCGCATGTTGCTGGAAGAGTGTGCGGGAGATGCATAAACAGAAATACCTTTTCAACTGATAGGGAAGAATCTTCTGTAGGAAGCAGGTATATGATATGAAGTGCCTTTATCCAAGGCGACTTACATAGACTAGGGTGTGTGAACTATGCATCAGCTGCAGAGTCACTTACAACTACGTCTCACCCGAAAGACGAAGCACAAGGAGGTTAAGTGACTTGCTCAGGGTCACACAATGAGTCAGTGGCTGAGCTGGTTACAAGCCCTTTTCTTTAACAACTGGACCACATAGCCTCCTAGTTTCACAGTTGTTTCCTTGAAAGAATTGAGAGAACATACCATCAGTTATCCTGCTGGTGAAACTATGGATGACTAGTGTAGTGCATCAGTGCAACAAATGGCAGCTTACCAATGTAGTTAGTGTCCTCCGTAATACTGTCAAACAAGTGCAGCATTCCTTCCTCCAGAGGGCACACATAGGCTGCGTTTTCATGAAGATACTGAGAAAACAAGGGAAGAAAGGAGAAATGTTTTTGGATCTATAATGAGATGCTATCTGTCTGTAGAACGCCAGCACATGCAAGGGTTGATTTACAGCACGCAGAATTAATAATTCATATAAACATAAATACATCTAACAAAATGAAAACTTTAAAAAGGTAGCTGTATTACTCAGCTAGTCTTCCGAGTTTTAATCAATGTCCTACAACGAAAAGCATTCCGTTATTGGGTGCTTAAACAATCTTTCTTTTTAACCCTTTCCTCCTTGGCAACCACAAATTGGGCGGATATTTAAAAAAAAACAACTCTCTTCTTGTCTATAAAGCAATGGCAAAAAACTGAAATCATTTCAATGACACATATTTATTGTGTGTCCAAAACTACTTTCTTCAGCTGTTTGTCAACATTTCATGCATTAAAAGGGTTAAGGCAATATGACTGTCTGTTGTCCTACCTTTTGGTTTAAAGGTGATATTGTATCCGTGGCTGAGTCAATGGGGTAGATCTGGACCCTCTGCTCTGTGTAGGTGTGAAAGTTCAGCAATGCAGCCACGAGGTCCTGAATGAACATTAATGCCTGTCCAACAATATCCATTGCTTTCAGCTATGGGTTCATAAAATAACATTCACTTCTGTGAAGCTGACAACTTTTACAATTCACTTCACCATCTGGGGCATTTTAAAGATATTTATCTACAGCATTGATTCAATAGTATCTCCTTCCACTTTGAAATGCTTGTCAAATGCACTGCTACTGGTTGTGAAGTTAAGCTTCTAACTTCAATCCCCTTTCTCCCCTTTATAGTGCCACCTTGTGGCTGAATTGTGTTTCTCATTAAAATACAACACAAACATATAATGCATTTAGTGTATGGAGGACTCTGTTCTGACCCAGCACAATAACCACCCCTCTTACCAGTAAATACCCTAAACAATTTACTAACCTGATGCTTCTGTTGTGAGGCGGGACATTCAGTGTGTTATAGAGCCAATGTTCTTGTTAGATTTAAAAAAAGCACTTTACTACAGCTTGAAAACCTAGTCGTTTCAGATTAACACAATTTATTTGACATTTCTATCAACCAAGGTGGTGTGGAGTGGTGGTGGTCTTTTTGTAGGAAACTACAGCATGCTTTTTTTCTCTTCCATTTATTTTTTGTTGTCATATATATTTAACCTATGTATCTTAGTTCACATCAACTGATAACACCAAGGTAGCCTTGTATACAACTTGAATAAGTAATAATTTAACACAACATCACTGCAACTGTAGAACATGTCTCCAGTTACAAAGCAGCTTCAGTTGGAAATCATCCACATCTACAAAATTCCATGTTAAGAAACTTGAGTAAGTCAAGTACAAAAATGTTTCAGCTAGTGCCTTTTTTCAGTGCACCCTTTCCACCCCTCACACCTCTACCCCAGTACTGAGCCGCAGGTTGAAACATTTCTTTACTTGAATTAGTTTCTTTTAAATTGTACCTTAGCTTTAGCAGTAAGCACAGAAGACAACATACATGTGCCAAGGTATAAAAACCCCGAGCAGTACCGATGATATAAATCTGTAAACTCGAATTAAAAGTAGACAAAATAACTCTCACTGCAGACCTACAACAAGGCCTGAGCCATCTTAAAAGCTAGGGAGCAGACCTGGCATCTATGCTAGTCAGAGTTACACAGCCCTCCCCAAACTCTGTTTAACTTTTGGAACACGACTAATTATTTATGTAGGTCACTTAAATGCTACAACCCAGCAACAGCACAGTGATAGGCCTGTATCTTTTCATTAGATTAAGAGCCAGATGGTGTTTTACACAAATGAAAATAGAAGGCACAGAAAACATGTTACTGCATTAAATCTGGGTCGGCTTTCACAGGGGAGTAAAACAAACAAGGGATAACGTTACATATCTTAAAAAGGGAACTACATATGCAGGGGAAACAAACCAAATTCTTATAGGAAATACAGTATTCTACTTCTATAGGAATCCATGTGTTCAAACATGCAGTGGAAAAAGTTAAAGGCAAATTGAGGGGGAGTCCTGAAAAAAAAAAACTTGATATCCCTCAATTTCAGATTCAAGTAATTTTGCATATTATTACCAGACATGCATTTTGAAAAATTAAAAAAAAAAACATGTGGTGGATAAACTCGATAACCCCACAAACTTTTCAGTTTTCAAATAACTGTATTGAAATGTTAAAATGAAGCAAGAATAGGTTATCTAAAGAAAAATAAATGTGGGTTAACAAGTTTTTCCAGGTCTCCCGTCAGTTGTCAGTGAGAAAGAAAATACTTGTAACGGTAAAAGACTTACTCTCAAAGACTTACTTGTGTCATTAAAGGGAACTTTCTCTTGAACGATGCTGGTAGCCTGACCCAAGCGGCTGTTCAGCTCAGTGTGACATTTCTTTAGCTGCTGCTGGCTGTGAAGACAGACAGCAACATGTTTCAGTTTGCAGCACAGAGAAGGCAGGCAAGGCGGTGTTGTCATTAGGATCTTAGGGATGGGACTGGTCAGGGGCAGCTGGTATCACAAGGTTGTTTTAGTGAGACGTCAACACCCTGCATTTACAGTGGAAATGATAGCTATATTATTTTCACATCTGTGGCAGTGTAGTAATCTGGCCAGCTTGGTTATTCATACAGGTCAACTTTACCAGACCCCTGAAAAGTGAGGAACAATGGCACTACATGAGAGCTTCCCCTCACAGCTCTGCCAGCTCACCTCCACTGAGCACCGCCTGCCATAGATACCACAGCGCCTGGTTAAAGATGGGAGTAACACGGCTGTCAAACAATTAACAGGCTGAATGTCAATGGATAACCTCAGGGATGGAGATAAGACTCCCATTGCATAGCAGTTTGACCCATTCCTGGTTTTACTATGAGTTTAATAATTAGACACACCTGAGCTTGCTACCTATACGCTGGGGCTAACCACACATATATTAAAACCTGGGGTGGGTAAACTGCTATGCAGCAGGAGTCTTATTTCCAACCCTGAACCTGCATTCAGGGAGCCTCCACAAAACCAGATGTAACTCCTGTCATTGTTTATGATACCCATTAAATGTACAGGAACCAACATTCTGCATGTTCTGAAAGCAATCCTGTGTGGCATGATGCGCACACCTTATCTGAAAGAGTAAAGCGTCTCCTCTAACAAGTTCCAGAAACCTGGTTTCTTTCAATAATCAAATGCTCTGATGCTCGTAGATGAATATACAGAAGTTGTTTTTACCATTCCTCGGTTCTGTGTCTGCATTCCTTGGCTTCTCTTTCCAGGGTCAGGGATTTTAACTGAGAAAAATATAGGAGATTCACTAAACACACTCATTCTAATACATGATAAGGAGGGCTGGGTTTTTTTTGTTGACAATTTGGAGTGACCACGACTCTTCTGTTTAAAATGTACAACCTTGCTTACATTTCTCCTTTTCACAACACAAAACTTGTTTGAGAGGCACAGCTTAAGCATTCAAGCAATCCTAAGCCCCTTTCACACTGGCGCACCTACCCAGGTCCCGACCCGGGTTCTGGCTACCCAGGTCACAATCCCATGTAGTGTGAAACCACGTACCTAGGTTGTAAGCAACCCACCTCAGGATGTAGGTCGACACTCTTTGATCCGGGTCAAAAGAGACAAAATGCATGATGGCCGTTCTTAAGCCAACGAAATAACAAACCGCCTGTGTGAAAATCTGTATCCTAATGTTTTACACGTAGCCATTGCATTAAACTAGGTCCCTTTCATTTGTAGCCAACTACACAATTCTGATCAAAAAATTAATCAAACACACACATTTAATTTAATGATTCTTTAAAACATTTTTTAAAAAGCAAAGACTGAAGAGAGAAGAGAACCCCACCTTTGAATACTCCTGAGCAAGTTTCTGATACTTCGCTTGCAAATCGGTGATGGTCTGCCTCCCTCTGGATAGACTGTGACTACTCTCAGCACTGCAGCAAGTATATGTGAGCAACGCATCAACGGCAGTTATAATTTGTTATCGTAACTCGCTCGTGCCCGGAAATGTAAAGACATAAACAAAATATCAATGTATCCAAATGTACAGTTTTCCTCCTGGTGGCAGAGAAAATTAGCACCAACATTCACTGTTCGCTGCAAATCAGCTGACTCTTTCGTGACCCTTGTGTCGGATTTCCGGTTATTGGGTTGAAAGTTCAACAAAACACACTGACGTCTAGTGGCAAAGCGACACACTAGAGGGGGAGGGAGCTCTATAGCAAAACAAAAACAGCAAGTAGTAGATTGTTTCCCTCTTGTGGAAGGAGGTGCATATTACAATTTAGAAAGATGCATCGATTTGTATTATTCTTTTTGTACTTTCTATTCAACAGGTTTTGATTCTTTCTAGTATATATTTATATTTTAATACCAATATTATTGCTAAAGTGTCATCTGTAGCCAGATAAGATAAAAGTCCCAATATTGGGGTTTATCTGGAATCTTCTATTCTGTTAATAATGTGCTTCCATAAAACACTAAACTTGCTATTCCTAAGAACACAAGAATTCACTTCCAACATTTGTAAAACATTGATAGTTTTAGCTGACAAAGCTTAATTTTGTATGTATACATACAATACAGCTATATAATGATAGAGGATTCGGGCACAGATATTAAAAAGAAAACAAAAAAAAAAAGTTGTCCCCAAACGCCTTCAAATCGCACCCACTGGCTCTTGATAGATCAATGAGCATTTGTGAGCTCATTGGTGTGACTTCTAGTTTTCAATTCCCTTGATGAACACCAAAACGAGAGACAAAATGATCCTGAATTATAGTAATGAAGGCATATAGCTAGCTAACACCTTTACTCAGCATACCCAACCAGATTAAACTGCAACTGGATATTTGGAATAATTTTATAGAAACAGGGAACCACCTATTTTAATGGGTCACCCTGGGCTAAACACCGTGATCATCTCTAAATCCAGTGGTGGCTTTTCCAGGCAGGGTACAGGTTGATCAAATCAACCTCTTATTATTATTATTTATTTCTTAGCAGACGCCCTTATCCAGGGCGACTTACAATCGTAAGCAAATACATTTCAAGTGTTACAGTACAAGTAATAATACAATAAGAGCAAGATAAATACAATGACTAGTTCAAGCAAGTACAAGTGTGACAAAATACAATTCAATAATACAGCAGATAAAAGTGACCGTGATAGTTACATCAAGATATGATTAAATACCAAATACTACAGATTAAACACTTGGCAGATTACAGTACTCTGAAGTACAGGATTAAATGCAGTAAAATAGGGGGCAGATAAGAGTAAGTAAAGCACATTTAAGGAAGGGTGAAAGTGTCCCAGGGGAGAAACAGAGGAGTTCTACAGGTGCTGTCTGAAGAGGTGAGTCTTAAGGAGGCGCTGAATGTGGTCAGGGACTGGGCGGTCCTGACATCTGTAGGTAGGTCATTCCACCACTGCGGAGCGAGGGTGGAGAAGGAGCGGGCTCTGGAGGCAGGGGAGCGTAGAGGAGGTAGAGCCAGTCTTCTAGTGCAGGCGGAGCGGAGAGGTCGAGTGGGGGTGTAGGGAGAGATGAGGGTCTGGAGGTAGCTGGGTGCAGTCTGGTCAAGGCATCTGTAGGCTAGTACAAGAGTCTTGAACTGGATGCGAGCGTGATCGGTAGCCAGTGGAGTGAACGGAGTAGTGGAGTTGCGTGGGAGAAGCGAGGCAGAGAGAACACCAGGCGGGCAGCGGAGTTCTGGATGAGCTGGAGCGGACGGGTGGCGGACGAGGGAGGCCAGCCAGGAGGGAGTTGCAGTAGTCTAGGCGGGAGAGTACCAAGGCCTGGACCAGGAGCTGGGTGGCGTAGTTGGTGAGGAAGGGTCGGATTCTTCGGATGTTGCTCAGGAAGAATCGGCAAGTGCGTGCCAGAGTGGAGATGTGCTGGGAATAAGAGAGGCAGGGGTCCAGGGTGACTCCGAGGTTCTTAGCGGAGGAAGAGGGAGAGAGTGTGGTAGATTCCAGAGGAACAGAGATAGAGAGATCAGAGGAGGGGGAGGAGGAGGGAAAGAAAAGGAGGTCAGATTTAGAGAGGTTGAGTTTGAGGTGATGCGAGTGCATCCAGGAGGAAATAGCAGACAGACAGGTAGAGATACGGGAGGAGATGGTGGAGTCAGAGGTGGGGAAGGAGAGGAAAATCTGAGTATCATCAGCATAGAAATGGTATGAGAAACCACAGGATGCGATGAGGGGCCCAGGGAGCGGGTGTAGAGAGAGAACAGGAGAGGACCCAAGACTGACCCTTGGGGACTCCTGTTAAGAGAGGATGAGGTGTGGAGGTTGCTCCACGCCAGGTTACCTGGTAAGTGCGGTTGGAGAGGTAGGAGGAGAACCAGGCCAGAGCAGTGCCAGAGATCCCCAGGTCAGCAAGAGATGATAGTAGAATAGAGTGATCAACAGTGTCAAAGGCAGCAGAGAGGTCGAGGAGAATTAGGACAGAGGAGAGAGAGGCAGCTCGGGCAGACTTAAGTGAGTTGGTGACAGACAGGAGGGCGGTTTCAGTGGAGTGAGCAGAGCGGAAGCCAGATTGGAGAGGGTCGAGCAGAGAGTGGTTGGACAGGAAAGCAGAGAGCTGGCGGTGTACAGTCCGCTCAAGGGTTTTGGAGAGGAAGGGTAGGAGGGAGACAGGACGGTAGCTCTGGAGGGAGGTGGGGTCGAGGGTAGGTTTTTTGAGGAGGGGAGTGATAGAGGCTTTTTTGAAGGCAGAGGGAAAGAGACCAGAAAGCAGAGAGGTGTTGAGAAGGGAGGAGATGAAGGGAAGTAGAGCAGGAGCAGCAGCTTGAAAGAGGTGAGTGGGGAGGGGGTCCAGGGCACACGTGGTGGGTTTGTGATCCTGGAGCAGGGAGGAGAGGTCAGAGTCTGAGAGGGGCAAGAAGGTGAATCTTAGTTTATTAATGCTGTTTTCACTTGCCACACAATGGCACTCAATGTCCAAACATACACAATATTAAGGCATGCTTGCATTAACCACAATCTACCCTGTGGCCTGGTGTTGAAAGGTGAAGTCATGTGTGAACTTTATCAGCATTGAAATACATGCATGTTGTATGCAATATATATTCTGTATATAGACATTTATATTAGACATTATGTTACTTAAAAATCCTGTAATTCACATTTTATAAACCCTGGGGAAGTACTGTATTGTAACAAGAAACAAATAATTCATGATAAAGAAATGTATTAGTACACCATACACTGCATTAGATACATAATGTAGTCACTGAAGCAAAAAACAAAACAAATCTGTAGTATTATGTTATTGCCAAAAATACTAAAGCTGTCCTAAATAGAAAGATGTAAGCACACTATATATAACCTATATAACACATTACTTAGATGAACTTGGGTGGGTAGAACATTGGGGTGGGTAGAACATTGGGGGTGGGTAGGCCATCTTAGCTTTGTTATGAATCCCAGATGAAAATACTGCTATCGAGCATAAAGTGTTACTGCAGTCACACTGTCCTTACACATAAAACCAAGCCCGGCCTGCTGGGAGTCAGTCTCGTTGCCTGGTGACTGTGTGCGTGGGTCCCATGTGGTTTGGGAGGGGGATGGAGGGAGATCTCATATGCATATGCATGAACCTTCATGTCGGTTTAGTGACAATTTTGGATTTCTGCCAACAATTATGCTAACGAGCAGAATTAAGGTTACATTATTGAATTTGGGGCACGTCTGGCCATTCTGCATTTCAATGCTGCTTCGTGTAAACATCTCTCAGCCGTGTAACAGAGCAACTGACAACTAACAGGATGATTTGTGTTCTGCTGCAAAAATAAAAAAAGGGAAAATCTATGTTAATCAATGATACAGAAGTAGAAATAAGCAACTCGAAAGGGTAATTTAAGGAATTCCACATTATGTATTTCGTTTTGTGTCTGTATGTGTTGCCATGCATTCAAGACTGATACCCCTGAAGTAAGTCCTCCAGAGCTAGCTGGTGCAGTAGGTGTCCGTTAACTTGCTTGTGAGAAAACACTCTGATCTTCTCAACTTAGTTCTCCAGATATGACTGCTGTGTTTGCATTCATGATGTAAATATGTTTCAAGAAGCATTTGTTTAGCATACAGGTGTTGCAGGTGAGACTAATAACCAGATTAGTCACACCAGATAAGAATATATTTTTTTAAACCCATTCTACCTTTAATATATAAGCCCCAGCTGTGCTACTGTGTAAGGACCACTGTGCCATGTTTCTCATTGCATATCTGTGGGTTTCCATTGCTGGTTATGTTGTGGTATGCACATTTCATCAAGGCAATGCTGCTATTAGCGTAATGGTATCCCCTGTGGTACTTTTCAGTCAGAGTTACTTAATTTTACCATTTGATACCACAGTGGAAGTTACAATGGTTATACTACAAGAACATCTCTATTCTATTTAGGACTAGCATACTTGTGCTATTGCAGTTTTCTTGATTATCACATCACACTCTTGAAGGTGAGACTCCATCCAATGTTTTTAAATAAGAACATAAGAACATAAGAAAGTTTACAAACGAGAGGAGGCCATTCGGCCCATCTTGCTCGTTTGGTTGTTAGTAGCTTATTGATCCCAGAATCTCATCAAGCAGCTTCTTGAAGGATCCCAGGGTGTCAGATTCAACAACATTACTGGGGTGTTGGTTCCAGACTCCCACACTTCTCTGTGTAAAAAAAGTGCCTCAGTTTTGAATGCCCCTTTATCTAATCTCCATTTGTGACCCCTGGTGCGTGTTTGTTTTTTCAGATCGAAAAAGTCCCCTGGGTCGACATTGTCAATACCTTTTAGAATTTTGAATGCTTGAATCAGTTCACCGTGTAGTCTTCTTTGTTCAAGATAATAGCACAAAACTTGACAAATACTTTTTTAATAGTACTGAAACTGTCATTAGAGATTCTAAAATATAGACATTGTTGGTTTGAATATAGTAGATGTGACACATGACTCTGGAAACGTTCACCAAATTGTGCGCTTAGGTAATTAGCAAGGGAAGGATCATGAGTCCTATTATGTGGTTAAAATTGTCTTGGTTGAATATAGCAATTGGAAAACTGTGTGCTTAACTCAGACACTTAGACTAGTACAAGACCCCTCTGAAAGGATTTTCTTTTTGAATATGGGGCCTGTGTGTTTCTGTGCTGTGAAAAGAGGAAGTGCTTCTCATCTAAGTGAAAAGAATGGCCTATGAGTTTTTAAGTCCCCTACAGGGTCAGTGGTTTATATGGTCAAGTTGAGAGTGAGGTGTTAGTGTGGGCATTTGTCCTTGCTTCCCTGACCATTTAATAGATTCATCATATTAATATTTAGTGACTGGGTATATTAGTTCATCTATCTAATTACTGTTTCATTAAATTGTGATAAAATACAAAATATGTTGTTTGATACTGGATTCCAGTCTGTTACTTATTATTATTATTATTATTATTATTATTATTATTATTATTATTATTATTACAGGGACCGCCCAGTCCATGTCCACATTCCGGCGCCTCCTTAAGACTCACCTCTTCAGACAGCACCTGTAGAACTCTTCTGTTTCTCCCCTGGGACACTTTCACCCGTCCTTAAATGTGCTTTACTTACTCTTATCTGCCCCCTATTTTACTGCATTTAATCCTGTACTTCAGAGTACTGTAATCTGCCAAGTGTTTAATCTGTAGTATTTGGTATTTAATCATATCTTGATGTAACTATCACTGTCACTTTTATCTGCTGTATTATTGAATTGTATTTTGTCACACTTGTACTTGCTTGAACTAGTCATTGTATTTATCTTGCTCTTATTGTATTATTACTTGTACTGTAACACTTGAAATGTATTTGCTTACGATTGTAAGTCGCCCTGGATAAGGGCGTCTGCTAAGAAATGAATAATAATAATAATAATAATTATTATTATTATTATTATTATTATTATTATTATTATTATTATTATTATTATTATTAATAAACATCTTACCATGTACTGTAAGCATAAAAGCAGTTCAAAACACATTTGGTTTATTTGGTTCAATTAAACCATTTAGAACACGGCTGGAACAAAGACTAGGAGTGGAAAGGCTACCCTTAGACTAACGCATGCATCTAGAAACGTATTGTTTTCTGATTAAGAGCGACCCCTAGTGTTTAGTTTAGGTTTATAATTTTTCATTTTTTTCAGGCAGGAAATTATAAGAGTATTTGGTGCAATTAACATCAATAGTGTGTTGAATTTAATTTACATGAACGCTGTTCCACATTCGTTCTGTTAATTGCAAGAATTTACATCATTTCCCTCCAGTTGAAAAGTGAATTGATAGTGTCAGATTCTACTGCTCGGCTCCACCAGTTTGTGGTATTATTATACACCCTGAGGCCCTAGCAACTGCATATCCAATCCTAGCAATATGTCGTTAATATGCTATTCATCACAATAAGCCTAAACAAATGATCATGAGGAAACTGGTTCACAGCCATTGTTCAGGCCAGGGACACTTCTTATTGAAACAAGTTACCAGAGAAAATCTGCTTTGAACTTCCCAGTGGATGCCCTGATGTATGCTGTGTCAGTTAACACAGTCTCAATTAGTTCTTTGCTTGTGCTAGTTAGCAATTTGTGGGAAAAGAAGCTTCTGAATAATATATAACCCACTTTCACCTGATGCACTTCCTGCTAATTAAAGGAAGGCCTAAGCAATCTAAAGTGCATATTCAACCACTTTAATAATGTATTGCGCAAATGAGGAATTGGACCTTTTTAGAACAACTGTTTGTATTTATTTACTCACAACAGGGGCGGCTTGATTCTTTGCATAGTAAAAATCTATCTTAATTTAACTGCAGGCTGAGAACTTATAGCCGCTCGGGGGCCCTGGTGTGGGTGCTGAAAATGTTTGCTCACCACAGCAGTTCAATGGACAATTACACGGCTGCTTATCTTTACGTAAAGATCCGATACACACTGCGCGTTGTCATGCGTTCAAGGCTGACACCCCTTGAACTAAAAAGTCTTCCAGAGCTAGTTGGTGCAGTAGGTATCCGTTATCCTGCTTGTGAAAAAAAAAACCCTTTGATATTCTCAACTTAGTCCTCCAGATATGACTCCTGCATTTGCATTGATGATGTAAATATTTTCCAAGAAGCATTTGTTTAGCCAAAAAAAAAAAGATCTGTTTGCATTATGAAATGTATTACGATATTTTGTATTGCAGGTATAAGGCTATTGATAAAACACAATCATTCATACATTGAAGGTCTTTTGCATATTTTGCAATCCAGATATTTTTGGCCTTTGAGTTGCCATAACAACCCACCCTCCCCCAAGATTTGTAAGGCAAAGACAAAAGACCCTGCCAGCATACTGTGCAGCTGCACTGGCAGCAGGGCGGGTGTGGCAGCGAGGTACACAGGCCGGTTCCGCAGGGAAGACCTCCACACCACTGAGGAGAGCTTGTGACGTGATTGGTGGTATGATTAATGCATGTGTAATAATGCATTTTGATTGGTCGCCACCATACAGCGTGGACCTTTGGTTGGCCAATCACAAACTCACTGAATAATCATATGTGTATCTCCTTAGGACAGACATTCTTATAAAAATTTACATTGACAACTTATGAGATTTTCTTTTTTACATTTCACCAGTAACAGCTATGTATATGCCTGTTATTAAGTACAATAAACACATTCTGTTCACCTTCTGCTCCAGATTCCTGGAAAACCTTTTTTTTTTTTTTTTACATGAATTCATTCACAACTCAGCAGGAAGCCGTGAGCCTCAGTCATAAATCTGTATTTCAGAATTTAAAAAATGGGTCAACATTCTGCAGTATGCTTTTTACACAAAAAATAAAATTCAAATGCTAAGATCATGCAAAATGCAGTCAACGACAGACATTCTATTTCAGGAGAGGAAATGTTTTTTTGTTTTTTTTATAACATCACATTTGTAAAAAACAGCAATACTGACGGATTTCTTTTCTTGTACTTCCACTCCACCTGATGTAATACTACACAAGAGAGAGAGAGAGAGAGAGAGAGAGAGAGAGAGAGAGAGAGAGAGAGAGAGAGAGAGAGAGAGGTTTGAAAGGAGGTATAATTGCAGTGCAAAATCATTTATTTTAGGATGTTTTAGACAAAAGCCCTTCTTCAGCTGTGTAGAAAGAAAAGTAAACAGAGTTCAGTAAACAGTTTTTGCTCAAAAGAACCAACTTCCCAATGTTTCAGTATGTTTAAAATACCTTTGTCAAGGGAAAGAGTGTTTAAAAAACAGTAGAGGTACTTATATAGGCTTTTGATGCCATGGTAACTACACTTCTATTTCTATGTACATCTAATAAGTGTTTTTGATCTCATTTACTACATACAGTGGCTCTCAAAAGTATTTACCCCCTTTGGACTTTTCCACATTTTATTGTGTTACAACATGGAATCAAAATGGATTTAATTAGGAGTTTTTGCTACTGATCAACACAAAAAAGTCCATAATGTCAAAGTGAAAAATAAAATCTACAAATTGTTCTAAATTAATTACAAATATAAAACAGAAAATAATTGATTGCATAAGTATTCACCCCCTTTGCTATGACACACCTAAATAAGCTCTGGTGCAACCAATTGTCTTTAGAAGTCACATAATTAGTTGAATGGAGTCCACCTGTGTGCAATTAAGGTGTTTCACATGATTTCAGGTTAAATACACCTGTCTCTGGGAGGTCCCACAGTTGGTTAGTACATTTCCTAACAAAAACTACATCATGAAGACGAAGGAACATTCAAAGCAAATCCGGAATAAGGTTCTTCAAAAGCACCAATCAGGGGTAGGATATAAGAACATTTCCAAGGCATTGAATATCCCCCGGAGCACAATAAAGTCCATTATTAAGAAATGGAGAGAATATGGCACAACTGTGAATCTGTCTAAGACAGGCCATCCTCAAAAACTGAGTATCCGGGTGAGAAGAGCACTAGTCAGGGAGGCCACCAAGAGGCCTATGGCAACTCTGAAGGAGTTACAGTCTTCCACTGCTGATCTGGAAGACACTGTGCATACAGCAACAATAGCCTGGGTGCTTCACAAAACTGGCCTTTATGGGAGAGTGGCAAAAAGATTGTTGAAAAAAACTTGCATCAAATCTCGGATAGAGTTTGCCAGAAGGCATGTGGGAGACTCTGAGACCAAGTGGAAGAAGATTCTATGGTCTGATGAGACCAAAATAGAGCTTTTTGGCCTCAACGCTAAGCGCTATGTTTGGCGCAAGCCTAACACCGCACATCATCCTGAGAACACCATCCCTACCATGAAGCATGGTGGTGGCAGCATCATGCTATGGGGATGCTTCTCTGCGTCAGGGCCTGGAAAGCTCGTGAAGATAGAGGGCAAAATGGATGCAGCAAAGTACAGAAAAATCCTGGAGGAAAACCTGCTGAAGTCTGCAAGAGACCTGGGACTTGGGAGAAGATTCATCTTCCAGCAGGACAATGACCCCAAACATACAGCCAAAGCCACACTGGAGTGGCTTAAAAACAAAAAGGTCAATGTCCTGGAGTGGCCCAGTCAAAGCCCAGACCTCAATCTAATTGAGAATATGTGGAAAGAGTTGAAAATTGCTGTTCACCAATGGTCCCTATCCAACTTGACGGAGCTTGAGCAATTTTGCAAAGAAGAATGGGCAAAAATTGCACTGTCCAGATGTGCAAAGCCGGTAGAGACTTATCCAAATAGACTCATGGCTGTAATTGCTGCCAAAGGTGCCTCTACCAAATATTGACTCAAGGGGGTGAATACTTATGTAATCAATTATTTTTTGTTTTGTATTTGTAATTAATTTAGAACAATTTGTAGATTTTATTTTTCACTTTGACATTATGGACTTTTTTTGTGTTGATCAGTGGCAAAAAAATCCTAATTAAATCCATTTTGATTCCATGTTGTAACACAATAAAATGTGGAAAAGTCCAAGGGGGGTGAATATTTTTGAGAGCCACTGTATGTAGTAAATGACATCAAAAACACTTATTAGATGTACATAGAAATAGAAGTGTAGTTACCATGGCATCAAAAGCCTATATAAGTACCTCTACTGTTTTTTTAAGCCACTGTAAGACTTGCTGTCAGACAACACAATGAAAAAGTCCATCAGAATCGTGAGATTTTGCATAGACTCATTTGTGTATATCATCTCGGCGAACAAGAGCTGGCATTTTGTGGGCACGACGAATTGGAATCGTGAAAATTATGTCGAAACCTTACAGCTACTCAGTGAGTTTCATCGTTTACTAAAGCAGCATTTGGAAACCTCGACTGTTTCTTCTGGGACATTGAACAAGATTCAGAATAACCTAATCGAAGCAGTGAGAAATGTCCAACTGCCAAATAAACTGAGGAGGCACTGTTTGTTGCTATTTTACTTGATGAAACCTCAGATATAGCCAATACGTTTCAGCTTTTGACTGTACTGCGTAATGTAACCAAGGACAGTGATGTTGTGGAACACTTTGTTGGTTTTACTGATGTTAGCGACAGTCGGACAGCAGCTGTCCTTTTCCAGTGTGTTGATGCGGTGTGCCACAGGCTTAAATGTGGTGACAAGTTGGTTGCGCAGACATCAATGGTGCAGCAGTAATGACAGGTGAAGTGAGTGGACTTCAGAATCGTGTGCGTGAAAAGTTCACTGCTTTTTTGTTCACTGCTATGCACATGTTTTAAATCTTGTCCTTAGTTTTGCAACAAAGAATATTAGGTAATGCAGGATTTTTTTCAAAAATTTTGAAGGAATAGCTGCATTTTTCTCTTGATCTACAAAGCGGTCTGAGCAACATAATTAACATAATTACATAATTCACAACATAATTAAATGAAGACTTCCTTCTGTTTTCACTTGAGGCTTTTACAAATTGTTAAGCAGAGCAAAGAAGCTCTGATCGAATTGAAAGGTGTAAAATCCAATCGAATTGTGGTGCAAAATCCAACAGACTGGGACACTCCATCTTATTCCTCAGTCAAGGGCTTTCTGACCATGCTTGACGATGTTGAGTTTGTATTTCTCCTCTGCCTCTACAGTGACAAATTAGAAATGACAGACGTGTTGTTCCATGTGCTTCAAATCAAGATGTACGATATTGGGTTTTGTATTCAGCAGATTTGTGAGACATCTGACCGAATACACCGAAAGCGACAAACATTTGATGAGTTTTAGAAGAGGTGTCAGAGCTAAGTGTACATGAACCAAGGCAAAAAAGAGAGAGAAAGAAAGTTCAGGTCAACAAGTAGGCAGCATTAATTCAAACTATTCCCTACTCTACAGCCATAGTGGAAAGATCTTTTTCGACTTTAAAGTGGATAAAGACATTCACACGGAACACCCAGGCCGACGAATGCCTGTCCAACTTACCCTCACTGATGACTGAAAAGGCGCTGCTTAGGAATCTGCGCTGCCTACCGGATTTCCACAGTGTAGTCACTAAAGAGTTTCTGTAAAAAGACAGACGAATAGAATTTGAATTTCAGCAGAAAATTAAGATAAGCACATGTCTTTTATATTCCCAGTGCACGTTAGAAAATGTTTTTATGTCATGTAAAAAGTTGTTGCATACCTTGCTAAAGAAGTCAATATATATATATATATATATATATATATATATATATATATATATATAGCTACCTTTCTGTAACAAGCTTACTAGAATTAGTCTGACATTGAGTCTAGTCTAAAAACAAATATTAAAACCTACACCCTCCCACCAATTCTATAAATACCAGAATTGACTGCTGTCTCTATTGAAAACTGCTTGGTAGAGACTTGTAAAAACATAACAGCTTTTAGGAAACCATTTTAAAAGAAGAAACATTAATTCATAACAGACTTGGGCTTAAAGGCCCCATATGTAAGCACTCACAATGATGCCCCTAAACAGATTCAGAGGAAAGGTCAGCTCAAAGTTACTCAGCTTGTATGTCAAGACTAATGCTGCTCAAGGAATGCCAAGACACAGACAGTAGCGAAGCTCAAGTCACAGGACCACGATTACACTGAAGGACAACATAATACATTGTTCTAGATTACTTTAATTGCTGTGCTTCCTTTTATAGAGCTGTAGTAAGAAGCCACTGTTAAGAGACTTTGCCAGTTGGGTATTATAATGAGAATGGATATGCAAGTGAAATGGTATTATGGGGAACCGTGACAATACTGTCTTATAAATGGTTCTGCAGCTTATATAAAAGTGGGGGCACGTCTACTAGTGCATTTTGTTCATCACTTGCCCTGAACGTAGGCATTTTAAAGGAATGCCCCATATTAACATGCAAGCTAGTTCTTTCAGATCGGAACTGCACATTTATAAAGCTGCATAAGAGTATTGTTGCGTCGGCAAGACAGAAGGATGCTCTTTTATTGAAGATTGAACACAGCTCTAACACTAACACTGCTTCCAGGAACAAGAGATCAAGACTGGCGGGCACAGCCCCTTTTTATTCCCTTGGTCCCGCCTCCGAGGAAACCCACACACATTCTATTGGCCCTACCCTCGAACTTGACCCCATAAGAACAGACATTTTAACAGCCACTCATCAAAGCATACCCAGAGCAACAGTAATAACATAATGCGGTTACAAATAGGGGCACTGGAGAACTACGTCACAGAAAATAGAACACACACACACACACACACACACACACACACACACACACACACACACACACACACACACACACACACACACACACACACACACACACACACACACACACACACACACACACACACACACACACACACACACACACACACACACACACACACACACACACACACACACACACACACACACACACACACACACACACACACACAGCACACACACACACACACACACACACACACACACACATACAACACACACACACACACACACACACACAGTGGCAGTAAACGCGTTTAACACAAGGAGTAGAACAAAAGAAAACACAGATAAGCACAGAGAACATCACTTTGGGTCAATTGCAGCGTACCAAATGTAGTCCACTTGATGTGTCTAACTAGTGGATTAAGCAGGTTTATTCCACTTGATTGGACTAAAGTTAGTACACCTTCTAATCCTGATTGCAGCGTACCTGAAGTTAATCATCACAGGTAGATCATCTGCTAAAAGACTAAACAAGATCCTGATTGCAGCATACCAAATCAGATTCATGATGATCCTGTTCAGGAGGATTAACTCAGTACTGTGAAGGGTAAGACTAACTTAGTACGCTTGCTTATCCTAAGCATTTATTGCTTAAAATGTTTTGCACGCAATATAGGCCCTACATTTTAAATACATTTTTTAATCATGTACCTTTGATACTCTTTTCAGTTTAACGCAATACAATTTTAGTTAACATACTTTAACTATAAACAACTAATGGTCCATTAATGGTATTTTTTCTCTCTAAAAACTACACTCTTGGGAGAATACAGTTCCTCCACAGGGCTAGGCCT
This sequence comes from Acipenser oxyrinchus oxyrinchus, assembly GCA_030684275.1. NCBI lineage: Eukaryota > Metazoa > Chordata > Actinopteri > Acipenseriformes > Acipenseridae > Acipenser > Acipenser oxyrinchus. The sequence continues at coordinate 3,384,148 of CM060251.1, read as the reverse complement.
TGCCGCATCCCTGCTGTCGAGTGATTCCACCAGCCGCCGTCTGGCAGCTGGATTGGGCCTTGTTTGTTTGGCAGCCGCTGCGCGTCCCCCGTCTGTGTATTAGACTGCACGACCCTGCTTGTCTAGGTCATGCTGTGGATTAGCTGCAGTGCTGTTGTTAACAACAACAGTCAACCAGCTGTGTATTCCTTCACTGGGCTCTGTATTACATACACCTCTCTGTAGAGTAGACCTCGCCGGCTGCATAGGCCCACCCGCCTCGGTGAGTTGGGCCTTTCATAACAAACAATAGTGTGTTCTACTGTGTTTGCTGTTTACTTCCAGCTCGTCCGCCGAGGCTTCAGCCTTTGTGTCTCCCTGGTGCATGCTACGCGCTGACCAGGTGTGTGACCACGCGGTTAGGGTAGGCACCGTTGCATAGCTGCCCCCCAGTGCTTCGGTACCTCGGTGCATGCTCAGCCCTCGGTACTTCGGTACCTCAGTGCACACAGTGCCCGGTGCTAACAGCGTAGAGTGCACACGATGCTCACAGCGCTCGGTACTGCATGGTACTCGGTGCACACGGTACTCGGTGCACACGGTGCTTGGTGCACACGGTAGCTCGGTGCACCTGGTATGTACGCACCCAACACACATGGTGCTAGTGTCTCGCTGCTTATATCGCCCTTGGCATTCTGGTATGCATGGTGCTCAGCGCAACCGGTGCTCAGTGCACACAGTGCTCGGTGCACACAGTGTTCAGTGCAAGTAGTGCACACGATACACGGTGCAATCAGTGCCTGATATGCAAGGTGCTCGGTATAACTGGTGCACGTGGTGTTTGGTGCACATGATGCACTCGGCGTTCAGTGCACACTGTGCACAAAACACACGGTGCAATCGGTGTTGAACACTTCACCGTGATGACGAGCAAGGCCGGGTTTCACGCTTGCATGTTCTGTAGGGCTAAAATCCCTCAGGAAGGTAGGCATATCCTGTGTGCGTGATGCTTGGCCCTTGAGAGTGAGGTGGCCTGTAGTATCTGCGCGGCTTTTCAGCCCCGGGTGCTAAAGAGCCACAAGGTCGAGTTCCGTGTCCCCTGTGGCCGGACCGTCGGTTGTTCTCGGAGCCCCAGAGCCCCTCCTCCACTGACTGTCCTAGGACCTCCTGCTGGACATTCCCCATGCACAGGCCCCCCATAGCCGCTCCCCATCTCTGCAAACGAGACGAGTGAAGCGCTCGAAGCAGACAAGGGACATCATGGACCTTAAGGTTCAGATGGCCCAAGTCCTGGAGCTCCTCTCCAGACAGGTACCTGCGGCCCCGGCCGCAGTTCCAGCTCCCCTGCTGCCCCAAGTACCGTACCCCTATCAAGCTCGATGTCAGCACTGATGAAACGTGCTGCAACTTTTTTGCAAATCCCCTGGACGCCAGCGCAGAACCACGCTGGTCCATGTTTGGGCACAGGCGATGGCTTCGGCTACAAAATTCCCGGCCTTCCCGGACTTCATGGAGGAGGTACGCTCCTCCTGGGATTGTCCAGCCTCAGCCCCAAGCGTGCTGAAGCAAGCCACGCAGCTTGCCTCCTTGGAAGGCGTGGACAAACTGGGCCTGGTGGGTTTTCCCCAAGTAGACTTCACCATTATGGCCTTGGTCATGGCTCCGCCGGGGGGAGGATTGGCCAAAGACCCTGTGTGCCCAAATCCGCAATGCAGGGTTATGGAAACACACCTCAAGAAAGGTGTATGCAGAGGAGGCACAGGTAACCCGCCTAGCAAACATGGCGGATATGCTGACGGCCTATATGGACGGTGTACTGCGTGAGATCCCGCTCCCGGAGCCGGTGGCCACCGAATTGTGCCTCCTGTCAAGCACGCTGCTCCAGATCTCCAGTCTTCAAGCGCAAGCCCTAGGCTGGAGTCTGGTTGTGGCTCGCAGATAGCTGTGGCTGTCGCAAGCAAGGGTTCCCAATGTGGATAAGGCTGCGCTGCTAGACGTGCCCATATCCCCGGGACATACTTTTGGAGGAGGAGGAGGAGATCCTGCAGCAATCACACCGAGAACGCGAGCCATGGGGCAGGTCGAATCGCTGGCAAACCCCTCTGACTTGGACTGTTACCAGGACAGTTCCGGTTCCTATGGATCCGCTGGGTGACCTAAGGCACCACCTAAAGGGCACAGCAGCGGCGAGCAACCGGGCACTCCCAAAAGGCAGAGGGTACGCAGGACATGGCCAGTCCACACCCCAGAGTCCCAGGAGGTGGTTCCAGGGCCACCGCCCTAGGCAGCTGCCCTAAACTGACCCACCACAACCGCTCCAGCCCCAGTAGGGCCCCTGAAGACTTGCGGCCTCAGACCCCCTTTTCGGCACACCAGCTGCATTACTGGCATGCTTGCACCTCGGACACCTGGGTGCTCGCCACCGTCCACAGCGGTTACTCGCTTCAGTTCCGCTTGGGACCTCCTCCCTTTCAAGGAATCACAAATACTTTCATGACAGACCCTTTCCAGGCCTCGATACTTCAGAAGGAAGTGGCCGCCTTGCTGTGCAAGTGAGCCATTCGTCTCGTAGACCCCACCTCCCATGGACAGGGGTACTAATCGAGATATTTTCTGGTGACCAAAACAGATGGTGGCCTTCGTCCCATCCTAGACCTGAGGCTTCTCAACGGGTTCTAAAAGAAAGGAGGTTCCAGATTCTGACTCACCATCACATTCTCCAGTCAGTCCGGCCGGGCGACTGGTTCACCACCATGGACTTACGGGACGCGTATTTTCATGTTCCCAAGTTCGTTTCTCAGCAAACACAGAAAATACAAATAAAATCCGCAGAAGCAGCCAAGGAAAAAGACTGAGACAGAAGAAAACAAAACTGTAGTCTTAAACAACATATAGTGCAGTTTAAATAACATTAAACCTTTTCTAAGCAATGTTGTCATGACTTTTCCAATACTTTTTTTCCAGGCCTGGAAATCGCTGTTTTAAAATTCCATGACTTTTCCATGATTGTACGAACCCGACATTATTATTAGCCGTCAGTCAACACCCCCGCTACAGTTTTGTCTTTTCGCGGGCTAGAAGCGCCCTGCAAGTCCAGTGTGCCTAACACATTAACAGAACATAAACAACCAATCACAGAATACGCAGTCTGATAGCCACACCCCTCTGCTCACGCCTTGGTTTTGACCGATAGAGCTGTCAGCTGTCAGTCTGGTGCGCAGCAAAACAATGCACACACTGTGTAACCTGCTGAAAGAAAGGCTGAGCTCTTTTTCTGTTCATTTGGGGGGGCTACAGCCTGCTCAGCCCCCACCCACCCCCTCGGTGCGCCACTGTTTACCACTGACTTTATTGTATGTTATAACTTCTCTTATCTGGAATGTGACATTTTGTAACAACTGTTAAGTCGCCTGGATAAGACATTAATAATAATAATAATAATAATAATAATACATAATTAGGCTACATTAAAATAAGAGCTCTCTAAACTTTACTATTGTTCTCTTTGACCTGATTGATTATTATTTGTTTATTTAGCAGATGCCTTTATCCAAGGCGACTTACACAGACTAGGGTGTGTGAACTATGCATCAGCTGCAGAGTCACTTACAATTACGTCTCACCCGAAAGACGGAGCACAAGGAGGTGAAGTGACTTGCTCAGGGTCACACAATGAGTCAGTGGCTGAGGTGGGATTTGAACCGGGGACCTCCTGGTTACAAGCCCTTTTCTTTAACCACTGGACCTTTATTATTGTGTTCTATGAAATGTATCTTCTCTTCTTTCTCCATATCTCCTGAAACATTTGCCTGTTTTGTTTTTCTCTGCCTTTTACTTCCTTTCAATCCCAATTGTCCATTGATTGTAATCCTGAAAAGACGTAAAAACTGTCATTTGCATCATTAACATATAGGCTTTCATTTAAATACTGAATAGTTTTTTCCGCCACCTTTATGTAAATTGCACCCATTCCACCATTCCAAAACAGCAGAAAAGTGTTTCATTTTATGATGGAAAACATGTTCAGGATAAGAGTCGGGTTAAAACAGACAGATCCAGAGAGTTTCAGACTGTCGGAAGGCACTGTATTCAAGGCCAGTATGTTTACTACATACTTCCATTTGTTCAGCCCTAATTGTAGATCCTATTACCTCATCTTGCCAGTAGGGGTCAGCAGTTTTCTCTCTCTCTTTTCTGAAAACCTTGGCTCTTAACCACTGTATTGAGTCAGATCACTTTGAACAAGTCGTTAAAGGCTTGTGTCTCATCCCCCTCCCCCACCAAATCTCAGCAGCAGCGGGCATCGTTATAAGCAGTCATGATTACTAACATATTCTGTTACATAGAGCAGGACTATGCTGACTAACTGGTGGTCGAGTGCTGATTTAGTGTGCTGCTCTTAAGAAATGAGCAGCCTAAGCGGAAGACTACGCTTCTATGCCTCTCCTCTTGCTAAATTTCAGTGCTGTTTATTTCCATACAATTCAGATAAGTTGCTTTCTCAAATGTACCTGTGTTACACTTCCTGATCAAGCACCTCTAAGTTGCCGTTTCAGTTAATGCTGTCTCTCATAATTCTGTTTATACCACAAGCGCGGGTATATGGAGCTTGGGATACATTGTTATTCCACTATTCCAGTGCAATAACATACTTGCCGGGACACGTTTCAAATGTGTCTTTGCTTGCATTCCAAACCAGTGGGGTGCTGCTGATATTGACAGGCTGAGCTCAAGGTTCTATCTAAAAAACAGGTTGCGAAGAGGCCATAAACAGGGTTCCAAATGAATCCGCAATGAAGCATAGTCTATTAAAAATTAAAGATCGGCCACGTAAAATACCCCCAAAATTAATTGATTTCATATGAATTAATTTATTTTTAAATGATACCAATTTTATTGCCATTTATTTTAAATTATATACTTGATATAAACCTTAGGTGGATGTCCTTACATAAACTCACTTCTGTCGGGGTTTGGGGTTTACTGGGACATCCTCCTGCAGCAAATAAAAACCATATACCACAAATGATCACTCAATGAGGCACATTTTCCGCTGATAAGCACTAGCTGGTGATATAGTTGTGTAGTGCTTGTTAGCACACCATGTAAAATGGAAACTATTCAGTTTAATAATAGCAGCACTCAATGTGAAGAAAGGTGTTGTACTAAAGTATATTTTGATAACGATTAATTCAAAACATTTACTTACATGATAACTGTTTTATAATCACCACCCCCTAAAATATATATGTGTTTTTTAAATAAATTGTGACTTGTCTTGTTAGGTTAAATTCGAGGCTTGACGTGTAGGCTCGAAGCGATTTCACATCTTTTCTAGCAGAGCAAAATGAGGTACAAGTGGTTGGCAGCAACCCACACCTGAACTAATATAATCCTCTGGACAGCCAAACTCCTTCCATTTACAAGAGCAAGTCTGGGTAAAGCGACACAGCCATGTCTAAAGAGAGCAATGCTCAGGGGCCACATATGGTACTGTGTGTAACTGCAAAACCCTGTAGTAAATAAAGACAGTGTTTCAGCACTGGAGGAAGGAATACAAGCCAACAGCACAGCAGTGAGGAAACCAGCCATATGACTGGTAAACCACCAGATCAACTTTCCTTCAATGGAAGTGAAACATAGTCTATTGCATTAGTGCCAGTAGTACTGTACTGGTCTTATACACAGCTTTAAAACATAGGACATTTTGTATCACATGCACTCAGAACAACACACAGCATTGTTAAAACAACATTTTATTCAGCAATACCATATATAATGCAATTGCATATCTTTGGTGAAAATAAACTTTATAAACATTTTATTAACAGAGGTTTGCATACAAAAAACAAAGTGCGTCTGTCTAACAGACACTGCAGACAGCTTAACTCATAGTTACACAAACAGATATTGTGTTGGCAGCTTTAAGTTAGTTTAACCTTAAAAAAAAAAAAAAAAGAAGAAAAAAAGGCCCGTAATCAAACTTTGATTATCTGCAAGATTTATTTTGCCAACCCTACATCACTTAAAATCAGGCAATGCTAATATTATATGGCAAATATATAACAATACACAACCTGGTCATTCTGGCAAATTGGCTTAAGAAAATAAATACTTGTAAATTACACTATTGTACCTTGAGCCCCTGTATCTACAGCCGTTCTATATACCCCCTTGTTTGTGATAGCTTGTGACTTCACTGGTCTTTATAATAAATACAAAATAAAATACCACACCCTTGAGAAACTGTGTCGGGATCTGGTAATGGCACTGTTACACATTGGCTGCTGAATCATTCCTCAGGAACAGGAACAAATCGAAGACATCCGACACTTACATTTTACAAGTCAGTTTGCTTTTTTTTTGCTGTTGTTGCTTTTTTTAAATAATTGCGAATGGTTTTAACTAGCTAACCAAAATACAAATCAAGACAAAAAAAAAACACACACAACTTCCAAACTATACCAAAGAACATCAAAGTAACTTTCAAATCGGGGAATACTATGCAACTGGCTAGAACGGATTGAACTTGTTTTTAGTAGTCCATAGGACTAACATGGCAAATGTTTTACAGTTGTAAGTGCCGAATCCGTCAGTTCTGCTAATTTACCACAACCTGGCCTACTAAGAAAACCTAGTAAATCATATTTTTTTTAAAAGAAGTTCTGCGCTCCCTTGGTTTCTAGAGGTATTTTTTAACAGAGCTTTCCAAAAATAGGGAGTCGCAAGGATTTAAAGGTCACACACTTTCCACCCCCCACTCCCACGGATATATTTATGTCTAACCTTACTGTGAATGCAGTTCTTTTCACCATGCTTGCCTCTTGGTAATGAAACAGACTTCATGTAAATAACATCTATATATATTTTTTCTAACACTGCATTGGAAGTGGAAACGGTTTTCACCTTGAACACGTGACTCAAAGGAGACACAGCAATTAGAAGGCTGCTGGGAGATTGAGTGCCTGAGAATTCTCAGTCAATCCCTGCTTCTCCTATGTGACTTTGTTTTTTTTGAGATTCTCCCAAGATTCCAGCAGGAAATGCAAAGAACAAGGTGACGTCTTTGATTTTTAAGAATGTCCTGTTACAAAACCAAGATTTTTCAGACAGACAAGCACAGTGAACAGAGCAGCTTTAGGCAACATTCCCTAATTTAATTTTCTAGCTTTCAGTGCACAAACAGCAAGTTCAACCCCTTTCTTTCCCCAGTACGTGGCAGTTAAACCAGCAAACAGCAGGTCTAAAACACATCTTTACTGTCCATTAGATCACATTAGGAAGGGTAAAAGCAACTGAAATGTCATCATTCTTGACAGTCATGCTTCTTAGAAGGCAGAGCTGCTATCACACAATGTACAATATGTCACAATTGAAAGATTCTGGGCAGTGGCATTACTTGCTTAGTGCAGGGCACTAAATGTCCATTCAAATTATTTTTCAAATGTGATTTGTAATATATTAAAATGCTAAACCGACTATTTGAATGGCTGTAAATCAATTACAGTAATAAGTACTGACCTACATTAACTTATGTACATGTAAAAATGTAAGTGTGTACAGATGGACTGTAAAAGGCAAAACATACCATAGATTTTCAAATTCAGAGAATTTAATAATTGACAAAAAATGTATTAAAATAGGCAGTATTGAATGTTCAATGCTGATTACCATGATTTGCCAAAGCCCAGTTGGACCTTGTGGAATCTGTGGAGGAGTCAGCTGTACCTGGTAGTAATCTATAGAAAAGTATTGAAATGGGTAGTTATCCCAGCTTTTACTCAGCATTACAATCTGTTGTTATCTTCCAGCATTCAAACATTTAGCACAGGAGTCCAACAGACAGTAAAGATTGGCCTTGGACTCTGAACGAGCTCAAGGAAAAAAAGAAATGCAGATAAAAGCAAAGATAACAAGCTAGTTTAATTATCCCTTTACATGAGGTCCTGTAATAAAGGGTCTCATTTCACAATTGCCGGGGCAGTGACAGCGGTGGAAGAAACGAGAAGCCCTCTGAAACAGGCTCAGAGGAGGGCACCATGGTGGGGATTGAACAACAGCAATACACCAGCACCCAAACTCACCCAACACGTCTAAACATCTTTCATTGAAACAATAAACCAACAACAACAACAACAACATCATCAAAATAATATGAAGAATAAAGAGTAATATTAATAATAGAACATCTTTCAGTAAGCCAAGAAAAAAGGAAAAAATATTGAGAGCGCAGCTGCTTTGACTTGTCATGCAGACGACACAGGGACGATTTCAGAATTGCGGTCTACTCTTTCAAAAGTAAAGACGTTTCCTCAAAGAAAGCTCCCATTTCATTTTATATTGTAGATGTTTCACATATTTTAAATATATGGTTTATTAAAACGGTATTGTAAAATATATGGAACACCTATGTAAATGCATATGCCATCTTGTAAATGTAATATATAGAGTATAATGTTTTCTTTCCACATGGGGCTGATGCCAAGTTTTACTGCATATTTTAATATAAAACATGTCTGCATTGGTTTTCCCTGGTCGCAGATTTGACAGTTAAATACAGGTTTCTCCGTGTTCCTTTCCTACACAATTCTGAAGGGTTTCTACTGCATTGTCCAACATTTGTAGTCTTCCTATCCCCGTCCCCCGACAAATCTTCCAGTGTGGCTTTCCATTTCTCTCCTTTTCAGTCCAAAAGCAAGGTATGGAACTGCTGCAATCTGTTTTCTAAGGAAGCCAAAGTCCAAAACGCACTCTTCTCAGCTGCATCACACTGCTTCATCCATGTCTCTTCATCAAACTGTGTCTGCAATCCACACTGTAGTATATTTGCAAAGAAAAACAAAACAAAGAATAATATAAAAATAAACTAAAAAGTTTGTTTTGGAATAATTATTATTGCATTTTGCTTTGTATCTTAATTCTCTAACAAAGTCTTCGAACAAAAAAAATGGCAACATTCTTTTTCCTCTTTTTTTTTTTTTTACATCTTGGTAGGAGAAACCAAACTAAAACTACTACAATGATGGGTAGGTGTTTGGATTTGTATTTTATATCCATGCATTCATCCTTGTTTAAAGTTCAATTGTATACTGAGAAACTGTATGGGAAGGAAGCGTGCAATTGTACTAGTTATGAAACACTTTTTTTTTTTTGCTTGTTTGTTTTATATATATAAGAAAAAATGATGAAAATGTTCACGGCAGTTCTTGTTATTTATGTCATTTCCTTAGTAAAAGTCTCAATATGGCTTTGATCTCCTTTGTGAACGATAATATTGCCATGTGTGATTCTTTTTCTGTATGAAAAAAACACATCAACAAAAAACAAAAAAACACCACAACAAATCGCAGGCTTCCTTATTTTTTGCTTTGCCTCTTGCTCTTGCTCTTGGCCGTGCGTCTTGAGGCATCCAAGCACGTGCGAATGCCTGCGAGGTGCAGCAAGGACCCGGCTGCCTCCTTCAGCTCCTCGTCGATCTCCTGCTTCACTTCCTTGCGCGGCTTCTTGCCGGCTGGGCCCTTGGCTGCACGCTGCTGTGTCCCGTAGCCGCTGTCTCCCAGCCGATCCTTTGCCTGCTCCAGCTCCTCCGCCAGGTCCGAGTCCTCGTCGCTATGGAAACCCTCACTGCCTGCCCGCCGTGCCTGGGGGGTGTACTCGTATGCCTCGTCGACAGAGGACAGGGATGACACACTGGAGCGCGACACACTAGAGCGCGAAGCGCAGTGCTGGAACGTGGCGCTGTAGTTGTGATCCTCCTTGGGGTCGTTGCTGACGACGGCGGTTTCTGGCCGGGAGAGATCGATAGGGTTATCCTGCACCCCTGGCATCCTGCTGCTGCTGCTGCTGTGATGGTGGCGGTGGTGGCTGTAGCTCCTCTTTTGAGGCAACGCTCTGGACTGCTGAGGCTTGCCACCTGCAACAAGAAAGAAATGAAAACCGGTCAATGAGTCCCTTCCACTCCGGGTCGTTACCCTTTACCTTCTGTTGCAAGCTGTGAAACAAAAACAGCTAAATAAATGTCAAATTCTGTTCAATTCCAACAAAACCACCTTTTGCGTTTTAGTAGTTGTCGTAGTAGTAGCAGCTGGAATAGAAGTAGGATACAGCTCTGGCCAAAAGTTTTGCATCACCTAGAATTTTAGGATTGAGACATTATAAAAAAAAATAAAACTATATTAACATAATTAAGATATTTTATTTAACATCATGTAAATCAAAGACACTACAGTGTAGTGCACTGGGTGCTACGCAACCTTTGGATTAAAAAATCGATTAACTAACGATCTATAATACAGTCTTTGTGGTTCTGGCCACCATGATGTAACATTTACTACTGTTATACAAAACTGTACTGTTGGGCGGGAGAGAGATTATAGGATACAGTGAAATCCTAAGGCAAGAACAGACTAAAACATTATTAACTGATCAAAAACTAAAGTGGGAGGGAGCTGCAGAGCTAACTAATGGTATCTGGCCTCTTTAACTCTTTCCGTTTATTTGAACAAACGCTGCTACTTGGAGCAAACCATTCCTGCCATTACCCTGTAATTTACTTCTATTGGCTCTCAAAATCAGATCACAGGAGCTCAAGACTCCCGATTGCTGTGCGACTACAATAACCTATTATTTCTGCATTATTATAAGTGGAATGAAGTGTATTCTCACTGGGAGGATTATTATCATCATCACTACTATTATTACAGGGCTGAGTTCTCACAAGGGTTTAAGTTGCACTATTAAAACATCCAGCAAGCAGGGTAAAAACAAAAGATCTGGCATTATATATAAAATAAAATGTTTGTTTAAACATTCAACACTGTGCAAACCTATACAGAGAGAATCAAGTCAGAAAAGAGACAGCGTGTTAATTGGCTAAGTTAATTGATTAAACTGCGGGCCAGCAGCAATATCAAATATCTTACATTGCATCCTGTGTTGCTCTGGGGAAGAATTTAAAAGCATCATGGCAGTGGCAGCATCAATATCAGACTCTGAAAGGAAAGAAAGCAGAAAAGAATAATGATTTATTATTCTTAGACTCATGCACAGAGTATTTCCCTTTTGCTTTTAAAACACAAACTCAGGAGATGTATTGTTCTACCATAATTCCCATCAGCACTGAGATTTACAGAGCCCCCAGAGGCCAATGTATACATTATTAATCCTGTGCTAAAAAGCAGGACTATTTCCACAAACTGCAAAACCAATTGGCTGATGGTGTTTTTGTAGCCAAGGTTACAGAGGGAGATAGAGAAAGACAGACAGAGAGAGAGAGTAATTCTACACTAAATTTCTCTGCAGTGATTACAGGAGAGTTGATTAAAAAAAATAAAATAAAAAAGGTAATAATGATAAAATAACGAGCCTGTGTATTGATTTGGGGTTGGTTAGTGCTCATGAAAGTGTGAGGTACAATGGTGAACACGCCAACGTTCAGTCCTGGGCTTGTCTCGAGCAGAGACTGACAATTCAACCAAAACCGGGTTCAACTAGGTGCTAGTTTTGTGAGGTGGACAAACATCCACTTGGGGAAAAGGTTGCAACCATCAGAAAACTAATTTCACTTGTGATTTGAGCTGTATTTGAACCCAGGTCAGGTATTTTCAGTACTTTCCACACACTGGCCTCAGCTGTAAAATGGTTCCGATTATGGTGGAGTTTGGGTGGTTAGGCATTCGAATAAGCCTGTAACTGCTCCTCCACGTGTTAATCTGTGCTTCAGTGACAAACGCTAGCCATGTGGTTCAACCTGGAGGCCAGCCTGATCTCAGCAAACACCTGAAGCACAGTGAGCAAGCACAGACCCAGAGCTGTGCAAACAGAACTCAGTCACCTCCTTCAGTTGGTCTGGTTTACCTACAACACTATTGTGACCTCATCCTACCTGTAGACACGGTTTAAATACTGCACTTCCAGGACTTGTTAAATGATCACTGAGAGAGATTGTCTTACTGCACGCCCATACTGTAGATTTACGAGGAGGAAGGCCCATGTTCACATCTCACCTTTTAGAGAACATCCTTGATCTTGAAGAATCAAATGTCGAGGAGGTGAGGAACCACTGCAAGGAAAAACACACAGTAAAGAGGTGTTCAGATCTGGGAAAAATCACATTTATTAAAAAAAAAATTTAAAAAAATGGCTAGAATGAAGAAGCGTGGTTTGTGTTGGGTTTCCTTTCACATGCTGCACGACTAATAAGTCTGTATGAAAAGTCGTGAATTGCTCCCAGTCCCATGTCCCTGTATTATTTCTGCATGAATAAATTAAACATAATGGCTGACATGGAGATTCCACCCAGCACAAGTTTGCAAAACAGTTCAGAGATTGAAGCACCGGGGCTCCGTTCAGTACAGACTGCAGCCAATCCTCACACTGTGGTTGTGCAGCACTACAGAACACCACTTTGCACTGAAGACACAAAGAGAAAACATTCCGGCTTTTCTACACATGTGTGTCGAATCAGATCTGCAGTAAAATTTTAAAACTAACCATTTTAAAAACTTTTTTTTTTTTTTACTGATAATCCTTCAACGTATTCCCTTTAATCATTTACCTGCAGGTCTCCAGTTGTTTAAATGCTTGCTTCGTTACAGACTGTACCGAGAGAGCAGTAATTAATTGCACAGCATGCTGCACTGTATCAGAACGAATAAGGCGACTGGATACATCTCAGTGTAACACACACCAACCTGGGTAAGAACAACTGCTCTCCGCGATCCTTTTTTTTAGTTTCTCCCCGAGGATGTGCGGCACTAATTATTGCTGGGAAGCTCATGCAGCAGGAAGCCTATGTGGATTGTTTCACAGATTAATATAAAACTATTTATGGTAAGCACCGCCGCGGAAGACTACCCTTTAATGATCACTGGGTCACCATGTGGGAAAACAATATTTTTCTCTTTTTTTTTTTTTTTTTAATCAAGAGAGCAAATTCTTTGCAAGCGATAGCAAAATCTAGAGCAAGTTAAGCATATCCAGCCTTTATTTCAGTCCTTGGTTGGTCCATGAGCACAAAAGGCTTACATTGCAGGGATGTGAATAAGACTCCTATTGCATAGCAGTTTGATCCATTCCTGGTTTTACCATGAGCTTAATAAAACACGCCTGAGCTTGTTACCTATACACTGTGGCTAATCAAGCTCATAGTAAAATCTGGCAAAGGTGAAACTGCTATGCAATAGGAGTCTTATTTACATCCCTGAATGTAAGAAGCAGTGGCCAAGGACCTAATCCACTTGTCCATAAGAATTGTTGGATTCTTCCTACATACAAGTTTTTTGCCCCCTGCTTGGTGTATACGAGTGCTGGTAAGACTCACTGCTCCAGACTGATGGACGACGCTTACCTTGGAGGAGAGGCAGGTGGTGTGCAGAATGCATGTGCTGCTGGGAAGTGCTGCTTCTTCAGTGCTTGTATCAGGTTGGGTCTGTACTCTGGGTCCACACACCACAGGGATCCCTTCCCGTTCGCCTTCAAAGATTAACAAGAAGAAGAAAATAAATAGATAGATAGAGACAGATAGATAAACAACCAAGCATCAAGGAATGAGCAGGAGGGTATCCATAGACAACGACTTTAATAAACAGAAAACAATTCATTCCAACAAAAAGGAATTCAAACTGGCAAGTTTCTCCTTCTATAGCACCTGAGGGTTGATCTGTTCCAGCTATACCTCAGCCCAGATAAGATGGGTTTTTAGAGGATAACCAAAGACAGGTGTTTGATGCAATGAAGTGGGAGTGCTGTAAAATGCTCTAAAAATCTGTTGCTTGTTCTGACTTGGTATCGGCTGATCAGATCGACGCCCTCATAGCTAGTTTGTGAAGCAGCATTGTCCAAAAGGGCTGAATAAAGCATTTAAGGCTGTGCATTTTCTTATTAAATGTACAAAAACAATATGGTGTAGTTAATATGTTTGGCCAGGGAAAATAGGAATACTCCTAAACGATTTGCCTTGCACTGTCAGTCGTCAGCTTTAACCATTTGGCTATATTGTCACAAACCCCCACACAGCAGAGTTTACTGTACACCAGCTGTATTGGACCAGAGTGGGTATCAGCATTCTAGCTGCTAGAAAGTATTTTGCAACAGAAAAGAGCCTTTTTCAGTTGGTTTATTACACTTTGTGGTTATTTTTGAGCAAGATCAGGGTCTGAAAAACATTATTTTAGATTTTTAAACAACTTAAAAATATGAAATGCTTTTATGCAGGTTATGTAATAAAAGAGGTACAAAGTGCATTTAAATATACTACATGTGGACCTTTTAATGTAATTCTTTACATTAATGGCAGCATCTCAAAAAAAGTAAAAGAAAAAAAAACTGAAAAAAACAAACCCATGTGTTGAATACCTTCCCCAGTGGAAATGAAACGAAACTCTATAAATATGCAACGAACCGAAAATGTCACCAGCCAGGCACAGCAAAACAACCCACAGAAGTTTCCAACCCAACCTTAAAAGATCTTGTACAATAAACACCATTATTGTGGTACTGCAAGACTGGAAAGCTTCTCCAACGAACAGTGTAACACAAACAAGAACTGTGACCCCCACCACATTACAGTATTATAAACAAAACTAAAAATAAATACAAAAATATCAAGCCACCAAATGTTAATCCAGCAGTCTTACGGCTCGCTCGATGTGTGTATGGGGGCAAAAGAAACACTGGATCTGCTTTGTAAAAGTCACAGCAATCATTAACTCCATTACAAATGTGTTTCCATACCAGGGCTTGAATTTCATTTTTGTGTGCTGTGCTGCAGCCAATGGGGGGGGATTCCAAAATTTTAGGGGGAATGGCAAAAGGCACTTTTACACATATATATATATATATATATATATATACACACATACACACACACATACACACACACATATACACACACACACAGTATATATATTTTCTTTACTGCATCATCATTCACACTGGTGTTGCTGTAAAATAAGCTGCTTTCAGCAGACCTAACAGCTGTTCATCACTGTGTGATAGAGCACTCTCCATTGCACCATTGACCTCAATATGAAATGAACAATGGGGGGGGGAAGCTGAGCTTCTAAGCTTTCCAACGATACAACCCCTTTCAGTCTAGCTGCTGCAATGATGGAGCAATACTCAAAACTAAACCTAAGCTGTGAACTCATGATGTCACATGATGAGAGGCTTAACTTCAGGCGATCGTAGTTCCGGCTAGGAGTACCGCATACACACACTGAATACTGAATACGTCTTTGGAAAGCCCCGAATCTGTACTTTTAAACAAGGTGGCTTTTACGGTGCCCGAGTAATATGTGTGTAACCTTCGGTGCGCTGGCGTCCCAAAATGAATGGGGCTGAGTTTTAAGAGTTAAAGCGAAAGTCACCGCTTGCAAAACACCTAGATGGACATTTTTTTCAGAACTGTTTACTTACTGCATTGTACCGAGTTTCTATAATCCTTAAAGATAGCGGCCTAGAATCACGTATGTGAGAATAAAGTCTCGCGGCACTTAAAATATCCAGCACTACTTTATTTATTTATTTATTTTAACCAGAACTACTCAGAATGCGGCTCATAGTGCTTTCGTCACTGACACCCACTTCCTTAGAGATTGTTGTAGCTTTTCAGGCATTCCAAATTGGGTGAAATATACATTAGCTTGGTGTCTTCAAATATCTCTGTGGGATTTTCCTGCACTGAAAGTTACAAATATGTGGTAGCAAGTTGGAAAATGCTTGATTCCGCGCTGAAATTCAAGCCCTGCCATACATTCTGTAGTTTTGATTTGTTGTGCCTATGAAATCAAACCACTGGAACTGAAAAGAATTGCCAAGATAGACCATTTTTTTTAAATTGAATTGATTACTTTAATAGGCCACACACGAGTGCCTATTGTTTCTATATTACTGATTACTGACGAAATTCTCACACCCAGAGGTTTTCATGCAGGTACGTATATAAAAGGATACACATCTTAGGGTGTTCCAATACATCTGCACACTACTGTACTTTAACCGACAAATAAAATACAGTGCACATTTGCTAGTTTTCATAACCAAGTGTCCTATTTTAATAGCCTGAATTGCTCTGGTATTTATTTACATCTGTGGCCATTCAGATGAATGGGATATCAGCGTTTATCCCCCGGATTTACACTCAACTTCAGTATAAGATGCCTGTCTGCAAAAGGCCTGATCTGGGTGTCCATTCTGTATCAACATTTTCAAGGTCTACAAAAAAGAAAAAATTACCTAAAACATAAATACAACTCCTGCTATTAAAGATTGTATTTGTATACTCATATTCTATTAGTACTGAAATGTGCAACTGAAAGGAAAAAAAACACAAAAAAAAAGACAGGAAGATTGATTGTCTTTTTATTTTTTTTTGCGATCAACAAGAATATAACCTTGACTCATATTACCAGCAGCTCAAACAGGAAGACAGAGGAAACGTTGCTATGGCAACGAAAACCAGGCTGTCATTCGAGACCGATTCTCAGACACAAACTGACTGCTTGGGAGCTTATTAATTCAAAATTAAGACCTGAGGTGTAAAAAACAAAACAAGTACTGTAAAACCACCACTGTATTCAAAATATTAAGCCTGGAAATCTTCAGTGTCTGTGTGAAAGGCGAGTCTGAAACACAGCAGCATGCTTACAGAATGGCTGCGCTTGGGGAAATCCCCAGTGCCAGCTCTCTACATTGCTATACAGGATGCAAATCAGCCGTACAGCTGACTAACTGAAAACCCATAGACGTAGACTTTAAACAACTGACTACCACAGCTCTGTCAAGGTGGCTACCATCCCGTGGTTATCACAAACAGAATTTTGGACCACCTCTTGAAGGTGTACCAGCTTGAAGGCGGCCCACAAGGCATCTGAATTTACAATTAAAGTAATTCTCCATTACAGACTCCTGTTAATCCTCCTTTTTTGTTGTCAATGTTTTCACATCAACCTGGAAATGTCACGTATGTTTTTGTGTTTATGTTCAACAAACCAAGAAAAAAATCATAAACTGAACATCAGTCAGGTCAAATAGATTAAAAAAAAATAATGAAGGAACCTGATACTGAACTGCAATGCTTTACCTAACATGATGTGTACTACCACCAAGACAATAGACCCAGGTGTGCTGGTGTGAATAGAACGCTTCACTTTCACCCTCCCCTGCCCTGCAAAAACATCTCCAGATCTTAATCCAGTTGTCTTATTTCCGAAGTACAGCAAGCGTGTTCTTCGAACCATTGCACAAAAGATACAGTACTGTGCAAAAGTTTTAGGCAGGTGTGAAAAAATGCTGTAAAGTAAGAATGCTTTCAAAAATAGACATGTTAATAGATTATATTTATCAATTAACTAAATGCAAAGTGAATGAACAGAAGAAAAATCTAAATCAAATCCATATTTGGTGTGACCACCCTTTGCCTTCAAAACAGCATCAAGCATCAATTCTTCTAGGTACACTTGCACACAGTTTTTGAAGGAACTCGGCAGGTAGGTTGGCCCAAACATCTTGGAGAACTAACCACAGTTCTTCTGTGGATTTAGGCAGTCTCAGTTGCTTCTCTCTCTTCATGTAATCCCAGACAGACTTCGATGATTTTGAGATCAGGGCTCTGTGGGGGCCATACCATCACTTCCAGGACTCCTTGTTCTTCTTTACGCTGAAGATAGTTCTTAATGACTTTCGCTGTATGTTTGGGGTCGTTGTCATGCTGCAGAATAAATTTGGGGCCAATCAGATGCCTCCCTGATGGTATTGCATGATGGATAAGTATCTGCCTGTACTTCTCAGCATTGAGGAGACCATTAATTCTGACCAAATCCCCAACTCCATTTGCAGAAATGCAGCCCCAAACTTGCAAGGAACCTCCACCATGCTTCACTGTTGCCTGCAGACACTCATTCGTGTACGCTCTCCAGCCCTTCGGCGAACAAACTGCCTTCTGCTACAGCCAAATATTTCAAATTTTGACTCATCAGTCCAGAGCACCTGCTGCCATTTTTCTGCACCCCAGTTCCTGTGTTTTCGTGCATAGTTGAGTCGCTTGGCCTTGTTTCCATATCGGAGGTATGGCTTTTTGGCCGCAAGTCTTCCATGAAGGCCACTTCTGACCAGACTTCTCCGGAAAGTAGATGGGTGTACCAGGGTCCCACTGTTTTCTGCCAGTTCTGAGCTGATGGCACTGCTGGACATCTTCCGATTGCGAAGGGAAGTAAGCATGATGTGTCTTTCATCTGCTGCAGTAAGTTTCCTTGGCCGACCACTCCGTCTACGGTCCTCAACGTTGCCCGTTTCTTTGTGCTTCTTCAAAAGAGCTTGGACAGCACATCTGGAAACCCCTGTATGCCTTGAAATTTCTGCCTGGGAGAGACCTTGCCGATGCAGTATAACTACCTTGTGTCTTGTTGCTGTGCTCAGTCTTGCCATGGTGTATGACTTTTGACAGTAAACTGTCTTCAGCAACCTCACCTTGTTAGCTGAGTTTGGATGTCCCTCACCCAGTTTTATTCCTCCTACACAGCTGTTTCTGTTTCAGTTAATGATTGTGTTTCAACCTACATATTGAATTGATGATCATTAGCACCTGTTTGGTGTAATTGTTTAATCATACACCTGACTATATTCCTACAAAATCCCTGACTTTGTGCAAGTGTACCTAGAAGAATTGATGCTGTTTTGAAGGCAAAGGGCTGTCACACCAAATATGGATTTGATTTAGATTTTTCTTCTGTTCACTCACTTTGCATTTAGTTAATTGATAAATATAATCTATTAACATGTCTATTTTTGAAAGCATTCTTACTTTACAGCATTTTTTCACACCTGCCTAAAACTTTTGCACAGTACTGTATATAGTTAGCAGCACAATACATTTTAACAGCGAACAACCTGAAGAAACCCTTTCCTTAACTTCTCTGCTTTTTGTCCATCCTAAATACCAACAAATAATGAACTAGAGCTTCTAAAAAGAAAAGGGCCATTCTCCTCACCTGCAATGTGAATGCTTTTTAATCAAAAATACATCAAAGCGTTTAATTAAAAAATGTAAAAAATTAAAAAAAAAAAAAAAAAGAATAAAAAAGAAAGCTAACCTTGCCCAGATTCCTCTCCACTTTCCGAAAACATTTGTTCAGGGACAGGTTGTGCCTCACGGAATTCTTCCAGCCCGTGGGGGCGTTGGCAAAATAAGGGAAGTGGTCGAGGATCCAGCTGTAGATCTCCTTGACGGGCAGGCACTTGTTGCGGGACTGCTCGATCGCCATGTAGATCAGGAGGCTGAAGGAGTAGGGGGGCTTGGACTTGAGCGAGTCCTTCTCTTGGCCCCCGGCGCAGGAAGAAGAGGAGGAGGAGGAGGAGGAGGCTGGCACGGCGCCGCCCCCCTCGATGTCGTACAGAGGGCTGACGCTGGGATGGGCCTCAGTGCCCAGCGTGAAGTTCTGCAGCAGGTTCTCGTGCAGCCAGTTGAGGTTGGTGAGCTCCTCGTCGTCGCCCAGCCCCTTGTCCACGCTGGTCGCTTTGGGGCTGGCCGCGCTCTCTGCTTCCGGCAGGGTGCCCATTCCGCACGTGGCAGCCTGTGATCCCACAAGCTCTTGTACGCCAGGAGTTTCCGCTTTCTTATCTGGCGACATTCCAATTACAGGACCCATTAAACCCTGGTGTTCTGTTAAATCAAAAAAGAAGAAAATAAACAAGGTTTAACGCAGGGCACCTTAAACGTTAATCCTCTGTTGCTCCAGGACCCCGTTAATTAAATGAGAGACAAAGACGAATTTCCTGAATCTAAGCAGAGGATTAAAAAAAAATACTACTAAAAACACAGAGCCCCCACTGGGAGATGTTAATAGTCATTAAGTGCCCTAGCAGTAGCTGGGAATAAGAAAGTTCAGATCCCAGGGTTCAGCACAGACTGTGAAGAGAGAATCGTTTTCAGTCACTTTACTCTTTTTGTAAATCCGCCAGCATTTGTGCCGCTCGCTCAGGCTGCTCTTAGAGCTGCAGTTATGTTGCAGGATCAAACAGGCACTTCTGTTGGGGAAGCTGCTCTCAAGAGTTCAAGTGAGGGTAATCAAAGGAACACTTACGGAATTTGCTATGTGCATGTTCAGAAGACCTAAAAAACGCTAAAAGGCATTTATCCCAAAAAGTGAAACAATTACAGAATTCCACAGTGTACATTCAGCTTCTAAATATGAACAGCATTACCCACCAGCGTGGCAAAAAAAATAGGATAAAGAATTATGAGCAGATAGTTAAAAATGGCAACATAATGAATTAAAGGTGCATGGTGCCAGGGAGTGGGAGGAAACAGGGTCTGAGTTCTACAGCAAGCTGTGTCAAAGCTAAATTATGACTCAAACTCAAGAATTATATAGAGCCCAGGAACAGCTCCAATTTAGTGGTGATGTTATGCAAAATACATGATTTTGCAAATTGTGTGTGTTTTTTTTTTTTTTTTTTAAATCTTGTATCAGTATCCTTCCAGCCACATCACACCAACAGAAGTGTTAAATTTTTTTAGTTACAGACACTGTATATATGCACACCTTTAATGACCTGTACTGTTTCCACACCCGACTAAGAGCTACTGCATAGGTCTTTCTTGAAATAGTGTATGTGTCCCAGATCCAAGAGTAACATTCCATTAACACAGGCTTCTACAGTAATACAGGCAGCTAATAATAAATCTGGCACAGCAAAGAGGTAAAATAATCCAAAAGGGCCAACGCAAGTGACAGACTCGACTGCGATGAATGTGGAGCATTTCTGAAGGCATGTTCCTACCCCACCCACTCCCCCTCCTTCTGTTGAGATGAAGTTATGTTTTATTTGTGCTGCAGATTAAGAGCTTTCAACATCTCAGATTGCAGTCAGGCCCACTTTTCATAGGAGAGAAGAAGAACCTCCCTCTGCTCTGTACTGGAGGGTCTCTGTTTAAAAGAGACGGCATACAAACCAGCCTCCCTCTGCTCTGTACTGGAGGGTCTCTGTTTAAAAGAGACGGCATACAAACCAGCCTCCCTCTGCTCTGTACTGGAGGGTCTCTGTTTAAAAGAGACGGCATACAAACCAGCCTCCCTCTGCTCTGTACTGGAGGGTCTCTGTTTAAAAGAGACGGCATACAAACCAGCCTCCCTCTGCTCTGTACTGGAGGGTCTCTGTTTAAAAGAGACGGTATACAAACCAGCCTCCCTCTGCTCTGTACTGGAGGGTCTCTGTTTAAAAGAGACGGTATACAAACCAGCCTCCCTCTGCTCTGTACTGGAGGGTCTCTGTTTAAAAGAGACGGTATACAAACCAGCCTCCCTCTGCTCTGTACTGGAGGGTCTCTGTTTAAAAGAGACGGTATACAAACCAGCCTCCCTCTGCTCTGTACTGGAGGGTCTCTGTTTAAAAGAGACGGTATACAAACCAGCCTCCCTCTGCTCTGTACTGGAGGGTCTCTGTTTAAAAGAGACGGTATACAAACCAGCCTCCCTCTGCTCTGTACTGGAGGGTCTCTGTTTAAAAGAGACGGTATACAAACCAGCCTCCCTCTGCTCTGTACTGGAGGGTCTCTGTTTAAAAGATACGGTATACAAACCAGCCTCCCACTGCTCTGAACTGGAGGGTCTCTGTTTAAAAGAGACGGTATACAAACCAGCCTCCCTCTGCTCTGTACTGGAGGGTCTCTGTTTAAAAGAGACGGTATACAAACCAGCCTCCCTCTGTCTAGCAAAGAGGGACTCAGATACTCCAATTACAGAAAAATGTTTACTGCAAAATACATTAAAAAAAAAAAAAAATGTCCTACTTCGTAAACCAAGGGAGGAATGCAATCAATTTACAAAGCTAATGGTAACACTACCAATAATCCATGGATAATGCTAAACAGTTACATCCACCGTCTAATAACACGTTGATTCGTTAAAGCTGAACAGTAGAATAAAGCCAAGCAAAAACATATAAACAATGGCAATTTACATTTTTTAAATGATGGGTAATGGATTTATTAATAACATCTACAGCACCTGTGTGTAAATATGTAAATCAGGCGGCATGTATTAGCAACATTAAATAAAGCAACCTGATATTTAATCCGTCTGAATTTCAGACATGTGACCAAGCTCAAGGAGTTCAGATAGCCCTGCATTGTGAGAGCTGTGCAATCCCCCATGGGGCAGACAATAATGCCTATTATTATTATTACTATGGAAACTGGTGGTCACTTTAAAAAAGGAAAACAAATTCAGACCCCTGAATCAGAAAATAGCTTGTCTACCTGACTTGGATGCTCCTCTGCGAGGGGAGTAAAAAGGGAGGGGGCTGGGGTTGAACTGTACTGCAATGCACACCCGTGACTCCCCTGCAGTCTGGACACAGAGAGATAAGAGCCCTACAATATCAACACGCCCTGCACAGCACCAGAGAAAGACAGCAGGGCTGCGTGATACTGCTCGGCACAGTGCAGATCATGCACAGCACTCGAACCACGCTGAGGGAGACAGCTGAACAGATCAACCAGGGTTCAGAGGAACAGAGCCAGAAAGGAATGGCACAGAAGAGGATTTAAATAATAAATAAAAGACAGGGCAGCTTCAATAATCAGAGGAACAGAGCCAGAAAGGAATGGCACAGCCAAGAGGAGGATTTTACATAAAAAACACAAGGCAACTTCAATAAAATGTTTTCAGTCCGTACATTTCGGTATTGCATTATTATTATTATTATTATTATTATTATTATTATTATTATTATTATACAAACCCACACATCTCCCATACATCTACTCATCTGATCTTCATGGTGGTGGAGTTAGTTAATACAGAAATGTATGCTAAGAGACTCAGACAAGCACACAGTTAGATATTTGTCTTGTCCTTGATACACAAAGTAACCTATTAGTTATATAAACAGTATAGTCGACTCTCACTAATCCTAACCCTGCCTTTTCCAAATTGACCGAGCCCTGCCATCATGATGAAATGATATGCAAGCTTATAGCATCTGTATTGAAAACGCATACAATGCTTTTCTTGTTTACTCACAAACAGTGCTTTGCATGCTCAGTGCATGGGCTCCCTGCACCCCACCATCTTCAAGCTTTGAAGCTGGTACTTTTCACTTAAATATCCAATTCATTCATCATACCTGCTGCAGATTTTTGTTTCTATCACTTATTCGTTTATTTTATTCATTACTGTTGCTTTCACAACCGCATGGCAAGTCGTAGAATCTCCTGATGACCCCACAGGAAGCAGGTTCATCGATGCGACTTTGTGGAATTTTACAGATGTCACTTTCATTGTACCGCTGAGGAGAGGCCAGGTAACCCTCAGGAGACAGCGCCTCGTCCGCTAGAATGCTCAGGTTGGAACTTTCTGATAGAACAGAATGTTCCAAGAAATAACTTAAAGAATTAAATGCTTTCATTTTGAGTCTCAGGAAGGAAGGGATAAATGTATGAAAGGTCCACAACCTTCAAACTGTATTCCCAACCAATTCCCCCTATGATAATTGGACTAAAAAGAAAAACAATAATCTCACCAGGGATGATTTAAGAAAGGCTGTACTGCAATCTACTGAAACAATGCTTCTAAAACCATCCTCCCTCTCAACATGTTGTTAACAACGCGCCAGGAAAGTCCTGGAAAGCAGATACAATTGTTTGAATGTCTTATTTTTATGGATTGTGAATCATACACTTCCAAAGGCTAGAACTTATTTTTAAGGAACTAAATCTTATTGCAGTGCTATACTACACACCAATTTTAATAAAATCCATGACAAAGTGTACAAACGTATACACAAACGTCATGAAGTAGTCATCCTGGAAACTGTGCTGGAACCACAATGGAAGTGTGGATTGGGAGGCGCTTTACTACTAGTGCGTTAGCGTAAGGGTTTTCTTTACAGGGCCAGACATGTCATATCCCATCCTGTCACGAGACACCAGGTTTACACTGACCTGACAACTCCCCTACACCATGACGAAACCCAAATAGACACAGTAAGTGGGGTCCGCCACTTAGTGGATGGTTTACGTCGCTGTATACCTATGGCCAAATGTTTTGCATCACCCTATAGAATTAAATAACTTCATAAAGTCGAATGAAAGTTGCTGTATAATGTTCCGTCAACATTCTGAATTATATACAGTACCACTTTTACTATTATGACTTCCAGTACACTCTTGCAATATCACTTTGTATTTTTTGTTTTTATTACATGATATTAAATAAAATTATGTTCATATAGTTTTTTTTGTTTTTTTTCAATCTTGGAATTCCTCGGTGCACGGCCGGATCTGGCTTCAGGTTGAGTAATCGGAGCTGAACTGTACGGTTGCTGCCAGCAGCCCTGTTACTGTCCATTTGCAGAGATTCTCCTCTTGGCTGGAAGGTGCATCTCTGCTGTGAGGCTCACGTTACCAGGCCACTCCCCTCTGCAGACAGCTTTGAGAATGGCCCAGGCAAGGAGCTTAATTAACGCCTGTTAACAGCACAAAGCATACCTGCATTAGCCACTTCATGAGTGCTTTACAGCTGGAAAGCCTATTACCTCGGTGAATTACAATGAGCGCACACACAAAAGGAAGCGCCTTAATCCACAGCAAAGCACACAGTTATAAGTGTAAAAAAACAAAAAATTAGTCACTTTCTATTTACTGCGACCGGTGTGTTGGACCTTTCCTAACTTCTTTTTATTTTAGGATGTCATTAAATATCTATTTGTAACCAATACGGGGCACTATGTGGGTTTGCTGGCAAGGTCAGAGTTCAGGAATCTACAAGCAGAATTCTAACCAGCTGCAGTCAGTAAATGAATCTCGGATCAGAAAGCGTGCAAGGGTTTCAATCCACAGTGAAGTCAGCAGTGGCAGCAGGATTATTACATCATTTTGGAATGTTTCCAGGCTTCTAAACCCACCTGTGCATCCTTGTTATTCATTAAGGGATTTTAGTGCACTAAAATTTGCAATAATGTAAATATCAGAAACTTACTGATGAATGTGTTGCTGTAAGGCATTCATTTTAACCCCAAAATTAATGTAAAATGTTCTCAGTTTGATACATTTTTCACATTCAGAGGATGTGGTAGGTATGAATTTAGAAATTATTAACCTAGTGTAATAAACTTGGTTCATTATTTTGTACTGGATTAGCCTTAGTCCTTCATTTTGGGTAATATTGTTAAAATGTGTGCGAGCCCTTGACCATGAAGCATCAGATATAAGAACACCTACTTCTTGATGCCAGATCTTTTTGTTTGTTTTTGTATCGACAATGTCAGAAAGATTTAGCAAAATGCCATATAGAAGTGAAACATGTCAGATTTCTGATTTCACCAACAGTAAATAATTATCACTGAAGGTATGGGTCTTGGCTTTAGATTTACACACGTATGAATGTTAAAGCTATATATTTGAGAATTTCTATTACAAGACAGTTTGAGTGTTATAAAAAAAATGGGTAAACCAAGGGGACCCGTTAGTTTTTGCATCATTACAAAAATGTTTTAAGACACACCCTTATGCCCAACCCTTATTTGTATCCCTGCACTGAAATTAGTGTTGTTTCTTGCAGTAAAGTACCTCTGAGACCATGAAAACCAACAAGTTCAATGTGACAGCTACTGTACAGTCAAATAGCACTCCCTGAAACGAGCTGGCGGCACGGCCCTGTCTCAGACTGACGCCTCTGGGTCATTCTGATCACTGCACAGCTTGGGGGTGTGGAGTGGGTGGCTGATGTTCATGGTGCGTGACTTTTCAAAAGAAAGTTTTGTTATTACTGTATAGGGTGGGGGCGGCCGTGTGATCATAAAATATACATTACAGCAAATACAGCCCGTTAATAATTTAAAAGGCGTGTTTTACGCATCAATTACTGTAAGCAAAGCACTTACTCAGGGGGCCCACATGTGCAGTGCAAATAAACAACATGGATTATTTCTTGCAGGTGGAAAATTCTGTCACTATAAAAATGTCATGCTGAATATTCCACTTAGTGTATGTAACAGTGTTCTGCTTTAACAGCAGGTCACTTATTGTAACCCTGGACTGTTATAGCTTAACACCATCTCGTGCATTCTTTTTCTGTCCATATAATCAAATCATACCTTAAACTGTTGGTCTCCTGGTAAAAGTTTCTTTTTGAGCACCACTGCTTTCTGTTTTGCGTGTCTGCAAATCGCGACTTTCTCCCCAAACAGAACGCAAGCAGCGACACCTTAATAAGCACGCAGTCAAGTCACACTGCAATGCTGATAAACAGATTGTGATTCTTCACACACACATGCACGCGCACGCACACGCACACACGCAATGCCAGTCCCAGCAGATCAACGAAGGGGAAGTTAAGAAAATGGAAACAGTAACCCTATACTGCAGCACACTCTTCTTGTCAAGATTATGCTCCATTATCACTTATTCCATGCTAATCCATGTGCACATCACCATTAACTCACCACCTGTATGTCTCAAAGCCTTATCTGCTTGCCCTGCTACAGTATGCGGCCACAATGACTTGCCCTAATGAGGAACCATTAAAGACAGTGCTAGTACCAAGGCTGTCGCTCTCATCTCCTCCACAGTGCTGAGAGATCCTAAAGTTACCAGGTACAGCACAGCAGTACCAGCACTCAAATAGTGCGTTTACACTGGCCGTTTTTAGGAAGGCTTTGGGCTGTCTCAGGTCTTTTTCGGCAGTGTAAACGCACACGGCCGACTCTCAGCTGTCCTAAAAACAGCCAACTAAAGACACGGCTCAGCGCCAGCTTAGGTCCGTCCGAAAGGCAGTGTAAACTCACCCGACTTTAGGATGTCTCACGCACGACATGAGTGCCGCTCGGCTCCTCCCCCACAGAATCTAAACAGGAAGAAGCTGCAGTGCCGTTGCAGCGTCACAAAAAGAGAATAACTACTTGAGACACAAGCGTCCTGAAAATTTTAATTTATTAACTGTTTATATTGGGGAGTACACCCACCCCTCGTTATATCGCCCCTCGCTGTACTGCAGATTCGGCTATATCACGGTCCTGGAGTTAGCTCCCCCTTTTTACAGTCTAACTGCGCATGCCTTAGCTGCACTAGACATAAACAATTTCAAATTTACTTAGAATTACTGTTCGTTTTATTTCATACTGCACATCAAACAAAAATATACAAAACAATTAAAAACAAAGCATTAATATTGTACTGTTGTCATATACATACGCATTGCACGATAACAAAAAGCAAATTTAAATATCTACTTGCTGAAGTGTTTTTTTAAGCAATGCACTGGTAGAAGTCACAGGGCAGGGACATCATCTCCCTAGCAACAAGCCTCCTATGTTGGGACTGGATTCTTTCAATGCAGCGGGTTTGTGCATTTGAGAAAGGAGAGGTTCATGAAATTAATTGAAGACTTAAATTGATGAGAAGCTGTTACCCTCCGCCGTACAATTAAAATGGTGTGCTGCTTTTTATACGAAAAATGAGAAAAAGCGTGTTGCGTAGAGGATTTATACTGGACCCTGATGCCCATGATAAAAGTGGGAGTGGTTGTACAGTATTTGTTAGCCTATTTGTTTTTCTGTGGGTTTCTCGCTATATCACGGCCCTAGATATAGCAGATTTGTATTGGACCCCAACACCCGCGATATAATCGAGTTGGTGGTGTATTTGATAATATCTATGTTTTATTATTAAGTTGCTATCAAAAGTGTACATACCCCAAATATCCATACATTGGGCTATGTAAACTTTTGACAATAACTTTTTTCTTTGTTAAACAGGTGCAGACATCGGTGGACGTCAAAGAAACAAAAAGTATAATATTTGAGTATAATCGGTGAGAATTTATTTATTTTTTTAAATAGCTTAAAAACCACGGAATATATATATATATTTTTTTTTTACTATTTTTTTTTGTTTGTTTGTTTCTGACAACTGCGGCGTAAGCAAGAAAGCAGAGCTGTCATAGCGTTGTGGGGCGAAACTCAAATCCAGAGTGCATTCTTAGTGGGAACACAAAATAAATACATATACCGAGAAATAGAGGCAGGTTTGGCAAAAGATCTGTGCAACCCCCTCTCTGCACTTTTTGATTATAGTTGATCTGTTACACAATTGCATTTTACATGTTATGTTCTAAGTAATTATTTGCGGTCCCTGTCATTTTGTTTTTTAAAAAAGGAACTAAATGTTTTGAATAATTACAAACAATTTAGATAGTGTACTTACATAACAAATTATTATTTTTATTATTTTTATTATTATTATTAATTCACAAGGCTAATTTGAAAAAATAAAATTTGTTAACTGCAATTATATACAGTAAGCATAAATGTTTTTTCTCCAGTATTCCTGTGGCTTTTTAGCCTAATTTAACTAAAAATAAAAGGACTTACGCATCATACAATTATGTATATATACAATGTGAGATAATACTGGTGAAAAAACAGAATAGAGTTATTTTGAAAACAAAACTGTCTATTATTACAGTAATAAACAGCAAATTGACTTATCTTACTCAAGGTGAAATCCTTCACATAACAAATGGGTCAGGAACCGCTATGTTGTGTCAAACATTGTCTAAACAAATAACAATTTTTCTCGTAGATGGCAAGATAAGTATATATTTTTTTAAGAGGAGTCCCCGCAATATGAACACGACACTGTATTGTTTGTTTGTAGTACCACTCTGCCTCTTCCACCTTTGTGGTTTGGAGAGGGGAAAACTCTCATCCCTTCAGTGGTCGTTATGACGGCTTAGGTCCGAGGTGGCAGTGTAAACGCAGCAAAAGAGGCCCAGTCCCTGACCACCTTCCGACGCCTCCTCAAGACTCACCTCTTCAGACAGCACCTGTAGAACTCCTCTCCCCCCCTCCGGACACTTATCACTTTTCCTTAAATGTGCTTTACTTGCTCTTATCTGCCCCCTATTTTACTGCATTTAATCCTGTACTTTAGAGTACTGTAATCTGTCAAGTGTTATTTAATCTGTAGTATTTTGTATTTAATTATATCCTGATGTAACTATAACTGACACTGTTATCTGCTCCGTTACTGAATCGTATTTTGTCATACTTGTACTTGCTAGAACCAAAGTCGTTGTATTTATCTTGCTCTTAATTGTATTATTACTTGTACTGTGATTCTTGAAATGTATTTTTGTTTACGACTGTAAGTCGCCCTGGATAAGGGCGTCTGCTAAGAAATTAATAATAATAATAATAATAATAATAATAATAATAATAATGTAAAAAAGGTAGACCTCAAAATGCCTGTATCTTGTGCTGCAACAAGACACAGTGTAATGCAGTAACGGTACTTTGCTGAGCAATTAAAATTAATTTACAGTAAAACATAATTAAGGCACACAGCTTGTCAAATTACAGGACTTGATTGTGAACAGTAGTTGCTATTATCTACTGAGACAACATTCATTAGTTTTCTTTCTGTAGAATATGCCTTACAATTTTTCAAACAGCAGGAGATTAGGTCATTTTCACTTCTAATTAAAATAATGTTTATGTTTAAATGCTAATCTGATCACCTTATCTGGTATGTGTTATACTTTTTTGTTTGGTAGAATATGCCTTTTTGGTAAAACATCTTTAACAACCATTTTTCTTAAACACTCATATTAAATGCGGGCTCTCATCAACTTCTGATCCAGAAAAAAAAAAAAGTGTGAATAACTAACTGAATAAAAGTCCCATCCTCCCACGTGCGCACACAAAATACGAAAACTACTATTTCAAGTCGATGGTACATTGCACTTGTTAACCCGATTCCTCTGCTTGTGCACTGAGAACGTTAACACACACCTGCAAAAATAAGGATCTGTACAGCCTAAAAGAGCCTTTCATGTTCAACCACGTGACACCGAACACCTGGTTTCTGCACCAGCTCTCTGGTTTCTGCTAAAGTTTCAATCCATTCACAGGCAGAATATAATGACAACCAGACGCCAGCCTATGGCAAAGGCTACTCTGTCTCCAAAAAACATACCAGAGCCGAGAAATCCTGCAGATTAAAGTCAAGACTTATATCTCACCATTGAAGGCAGACTCCTCCAGTACACGGCCCAATAACACTCTCGTATGAGAATTCCTGCTTACATCTTGTAGAATCTTTAGCAAACTGAACTTCCAAACAATAGCCTACGTACACACTCCATGCCAGGTTGATTCCCCCAGGCCAGGTTGATTCCCCCAGGCAGGATTTTAGCCTATGGGTGATACAGCTCCAAGGCAAGTTTACTGTAAATCATCTGTTAAAAAAAGGAGACCAAATAACAATAGAAGGAGATGTGGATTGTTCTCTTTGGGAAATAACTATTAAAATAAGGGGGCAACGATGAAGACAGTAGTTTAGAACAGTACCTTATCAAATATGGTTCATGGTACGAACTCAGTCGAAGAAAGTGCAATTGCAAGATTTCCTTTAGAAATGATTTACAAATATGTATTCTTCACGCAAAGATCTAGGTGAAAATAAATTAAACACTTTAATTAAATAATAATAAATAAATAAATAAATAAATCTTAAATTAGATCATTTCAACTTTA
This sequence comes from Acipenser oxyrinchus oxyrinchus, assembly GCA_030684275.1. NCBI lineage: Eukaryota > Metazoa > Chordata > Actinopteri > Acipenseriformes > Acipenseridae > Acipenser > Acipenser oxyrinchus. The sequence continues at coordinate 3,353,632 of CM060251.1, read as the reverse complement.
AATAAAAACGCAGTTTTTAGTATACTGAACATTTTTAGATCGATAATGTGATCTGTGGACTACAGTACAATAAACTAATTTTCTGATTCGCTGCAGCCCTGCAAGTTGAACCTTACAAAACGCAAGAAAGGACGACCCTGTGTCATTTCCTGCATGTTCCTTCTCTTGTGTCTGCCTACGACCGTCCCATATAACAATGAAGCACGAGGGATCAAAATTAAACAAACCACTTGTATTCAGCCAGCCAGTGTCTTTCACAAAGCCCCATTGATCCTGTGACACTAGGCGTTGGCAGTGTTCTTCTTAATTAGGGAAAGGGGGACCATTAGCATCCTTTTCAATATCAAGTAGGCTTTAACGGCACTGCTAGCAACAGGGTCTTTAATCCCTTAAAAGGGCCTAAAGGACTCAGTGAAGGTGACCAATTAGAAACCAGGAGGCAAATGATGGAGCTTGTTTCTAGCCAGGAGGGGGCAGTGAGTTTATATCCTCCCCACTGTCACTCCTCCACCAGGAATTCAGCCGTTACAGCCAACAGCACAGCGTTCTCCATCCTAAAGGAGGCTGAGGAGGCTTGCTGCCTGCAGCCCAGACAGGAGGTCAAATTTGCATCCCAAATTCGGTGCAGCCGACTATATTTGATTACCACGCTCTGTGATGTCCTGTATCCAGGACAACGCAAGATTTCTGGTCTCCTGGGGATTCAACTGCCTCCCAGTTGCAGCTTTAGGCAAAAGAGAATGAAAGAAAGAAAGAACCACGAGAAAAAGGGGGGACAAGATCTGTTGTCTCAAGATGAAAAATGTGTGCAGCTGGAGTCATTATGGCAAAAGCACTGTCAGAATTTTTTTTTTTTTTTTTTTAAGCGAGCATGTAAAAAAAAAAATATACAGGACTATTTCTTTTATTCAGAATATAAATCAGAAGTCTTAACACAATTTTACTTAGGAAGAAAAAAAAGCATGCGTGCACACAAAGAATAAAACCTTAACATTGGAAACAAGGGCCTTTACTTCCCCCCTGCAATGTTCCCTGTAATACTGTGACATTCACTGCAGGAGGGTAGTCTCTTCACACAAATCCAAGCCTGGCTGCCATGTTTAACACATCAAGCTTTTTAAAATGAATCCACTGGGAACAGATCTGAAAAAAAAAATGAACTGTCACGATTGACTCTGTGAATCTGTTCATTTGAACTTAATATGCAGCAGACACTACACAGTATATATGGGGATCGGGGTGATAACCTGATTTGATGTATGTAACTGTTCATACCAAGGGGCAACCTGCCATTTGATTGTGATAATGCAACACACTTCTTCACTGCATTTGAGTGTGAACTCCAGGTAAAAAGGAAAACAAAATATTTATTTGCATTTGGCACAGACACACTTCCAGGTTTGAAACTCTCCTATTACAAATAAGACAACAGCCCTAACCCGCTTCAAGACAGACAGTACTGCTAAATCACATTCACAGCATCCGAAACAGGGACGCTCAGGAAGAGGAAGAAAGCTTGCACAATTCACGCTTTGGGAGTGAGTGGCCAGTAAACTCATTTGTGCACACGTCTGCACCAACTTTTCACAAGTGCTTTTCACGACTTGGAGCGGCAGTGTCAAAAACAGGAAGGCAGGAGCCAAGAATTACTGAAGTGATTCAATTAAAAGGCACTATAGCAACTTAGCTACAGGCTAACTAAAATAAGGCATCATCTTTTTTTGTGAAATCTATTATAGCTACTTTTTTATGCCCCACTACTTTCAAACCCCCCTTCAGGTTAGGCAGCATGCAGTGAAATACTCTGTTAATGCTCTATAAAGCTTTACCAAGGCTTGAAACTCGCACTAACCCTGCACTCAGTCCTACAGTCAATGAAGTATATTATTGAAACAACCAGGAACCAAGAGTTTGATGTTAAATAACTTGTTCCTCACTTATAGCTATGTCACAATCAACTCCTATTAGTAAACCAATAGACTCAGGCATGCCCTAAATATGCATTTCTCTGTATTTAAAGTATTATGGATTTTCTTGTTGTTACTGCATCTTGTAAAGCGCTTTGTGATGGTGGTCCACTATGAAAGGCGCTATATAAAATAAAAACTGATTGATTGATTGATTGATGAGAAGTTATGAAACCCTGGAATCTGTGCTGGGTTAGTGCGAGTGTCATGCTTTGTATTACCGCTGAGATGAAGCACATCATCTATATTGAAGCACATGCTAGGTTTTGGTTTAGGATAGAGAGGTATTGCAAGGCTTAGTTTGCTGTTTGGAATTGTGCACCCTTTCTGAAATGCTCCAAAGTTAGTGTAGACTGTATAGTCTAACTATCCTGATTGTTGTGCAATGGCTTTCTGTATCAGTGGCCCAGTAGTAAACGATCCCCCCAATACTCTGAATGAATGTCAAAAATAAATCCAAAGAAGTTTTCCAGAGCCAAACTTAATTTAGGAACTTAAGGTGTGTTTGATCTCTTGTAGGTGTCGGCAAAAAACATCTGTTCGCTCGATTGGGTTAATCTGGCCCTTGCAGTATTTGAAACTTTAGCAATGCAAAAGCTGGCATCAAGTCAGCACTGTTCAAAGGTATTCCGGTAACATCATATTTACACAATCACAGCAAACACTGGTGGAGAAAAAGATACAATTTCGCATTTTGCTGGCAACACCACGACAGACCAGGGGGGAAAGCAGATGCAGTACATATTCACCTTGCTGGCTGCACTCAGGGCTGTCTGTCCAGTGCAAGTAACTGCATGTGGAAGCAGCACGACTTGGTGCATCAGACACAGTGAAAGAAATAATGCCCTGAGAAGGTAATCCAAACAGTGCTTTACTACCATAAACACATCGTTATCAGCCTCATAAATGGCTATGACCCAGCCAGCGTGGCACTTAGTTGGGAATCAATGCTACAAATACAAAAAATAAAACATAAACCAAGGTTTATAGGTGTATTCAGCTAATGAGCAGCAACTATCTATTAATACACACTTCCCCTTGTGTCAGACTGCATTTAAATAACTAGGAAAAATGAAATGCAGTGTACGAGTATGTAAGGTATAATCAAAAGACAAGTTCTTTGTATTTTATCACCAGTATGTATGAAATAAAACATCCACTCCTGTACCAAAAGACCAGATTTTATAAAAGTCAGTCTCCAGTCTACTAAAAACTCTGCTGTTTGAGGTGAAAGGCACTGGACCAGACTGCTCTATTTGAAGTCAGAGATTAATGACGCCCTAAAACAAACAGCAGATGTATTTGATCTCTCTATACCACAGTACAGCCAGGTTGTATTAACATGACTGTGCGATCTAAAGCAGGACATGAATGCAGAGCCTGATAACAGCGCACTACAAACCACAAATAAGTCTCACGTGACCAGGCTCGACGTTGATAAGTTGTTGGTACAGCCTGCCTGCCTTACCCAGTGCTGGCTCAGCGATCTCTGCAATCATGACCACGTGTCTCTGTCACTCACTGCAATCATCTGCCATTAGAACCACCGGAAACAATACACACAAAAACAAAAAAGTGTTATATAATAATAATACTAATATTAATACTAATAACAAGAAATATACCATACCATTGGAGACAGATACAAAATAATAATAAAACGAACACAACCATTTGGATTACTATAAATCCACATTCTATCTTATATTACAATGTTTAATGTAATATTAGTTTTAATAACAACGCTTAAAAGATGCAAACTACCGGTACGAGAAATGTTATTATTCCGAACACCAGAGAACAGAAATCAAATCCATTGCCTGTACTTACTCCGCTCGCCAACACAGCACACAACAGCAAGAATCACGGCTCTCACTCAGTCGTAGGCGGAAAAAACTAACATGTCCGGTTTAAAAAGCAATCTGATTTTAGGGTTTTTTTAACTACTGTAAAAAAAAAAAAAAAAAAAATGAACTCCACAATACAGTTAAATACGCGCTCCAAACAATGCATTTTCAGTTAATAAAGTACAGTAACAAAACAAAAAAAACAAGATATTGTTAAAAAAAAATGCCTAAATTAAAACAACTTTATCTAATAAACACCTTAGGTGTAAGAAACTTGACTTTGACCTCAGCTGTGTTTAAAACTAGAACGTATCGCTGTAGGAGATAGAGAGAGAACAAGGACCGGCTCTACACAAATCGAAGAGTTTTCTTTAAGCGCGAGGGTCACACAGAAAGAAACGTGGTAAGCAGCAGCCTTCCAAATTCTACACGTCCTTTAAAAGCATTGTGTAACAAATATCATTCTGCCCGTGTCACGTTGCTAATTAGTACAGTCGTTTTTTATTATTATTATTTTTTGTTTTTGTTTTTATCTTCGGATACAGGGAAATTGGCTTATCGCATTGCCTATATGATTAAAATGTAGAATTAAATAAGTACTTACATTCATGCACGTCGTGCCTGTTTTGCAATATGGCACTGAATCAGTATATGTGCATATAGATGCCTGTCGCTGTGTGTGTCAGAGATCAGCAGCTACAAGCTTCCTCCATCCACGCAGCGCAGAAATCACACCGCACAGCAACGCTACCAAACCCCCTGCCGTCGCCACGGCAACAAGGCAAATCCAGCCAATGATACACCCTCCCCTCTGCCGTCCCTTAGCAACTGCAGCAGCGCGTCAACCTTTTGGGAGTATCTGAAACTGCGTCCCTGTGTACGCCATGTTGGCTCCACGCTCTCTACCGTACAATACGTAACACGGACTGTTGGAGCCAGAATGGCGTCAGTGTCACTCTTCATTGACGTAAGCGAGTTAATACTGTGTGCCAGATTAAAATTAATTATATTATTTTAAACCTCCATCTCTTAACTAATTCCCGGTCCGATGTTTGCATTGACAATGTATCGCTGAGATATTTAGACGTAGGCAGTTTTTTTTTAAAAAGGCAAAAAAACATTCTTATTATTTAATTATATGTTTTCCGGCTAGCGGCGGGAGTAAACCCACAGTGGGAATTGCGGCGCGTGGCAAGGCTGGAGCCAATGGAAAAGCCCGGTTTAGAGTGCTTTTGCGTCATTTTGGCGGGGAAGTTACGCCAGCGGCCAGGGAGTTCCTGTTTTGTTAGATTTACATGCTGTACATCATCAGGCTTCATCGACTCTGTGCTCTGTTTAGTATTTGCAGCCCGCTGTATAATACAATCGCATGCTTTAGACCAGAGTTTAATTAATTTAACAAACTAAAAGTATAGGGAAATGCAAGTCTCAAATCCACAGTAGCATTGTCTAATGGCCATTTATCTTTTTCTTGAGGTCTCTGTACAGCTGGAGGTAATGCTGTACTGCATCAATTAACAAATGGTCGTTTCATTGTATCCTTCGAGACAGTTGATCCAGTTCTTTGTGGGGGTTGTGAGTAAGGTTGCCTCCTGTCTGTTTTCCATGGATCGTCATGTTTTTGAGGAAGGTGTCCCAGGAATTCAATATGCCTTCCCAGGACACTAAATGCCAGCAACATACATTGACCATGTTAGATCAATCAGGATACAGTATTACTGCAATAGATGCACAATTAAAACATAGCTGTGCAGCTACTGACACCAAAAATAAGGCACGGATGGTCTAGTATGGCCCCAACTGAGGTGGCACTTTTTTTTTTTTAATCTTAATGAAAATGCATGTTTGCCTACATTGTGAAGGGAATAGATTTGCTAAAATCTCAAATACAGCCCAGTATCTTGTTGAATGTGCTCTGGTGAAATCTAAACTAGGTTATCCAGCTCTAATCTCTAGTCTCGAGAGTCTGAAGCCTACTCTTAGAATTCCTGTACACACGGACCCCGGAATCTAAGCAATAGTGCATTTATAAAACATGTCCATTGACCTGAAAAAAAAAAAAAAGCCTTCTGTGCAAGCTTAAGTGGTCTCAATAAAGCATGCAGTGGTTAAAACCCGCTGGACTTGATTTGAAAATACTTAATATATTATACCTTACTTACAGATTAAGTAGAAGACTGGAAGCAGGAGTGCTTTATAAATAATACCCGCAAATCCTTGTATCCACAATCATCATTTCCTTTAGTGATATTCGCTTTAGCCAGCTGGGTATTATAAAATCAGGTTATTTATAGATGTAGCATGAATGGCAGTGTTTCTGCTATCAACCCTGGCTGTAGTGCTGAGACAGTAGTCAGATAAAGTAGCTGTCCCTGTTGGAATGATTAGTTCTCTGTTGGCGACAGTAATAACCTGATTTATGTATCTGATTTAGGATGCCGTTCATTCTGATCAATACGGGCCACTTTCCAAGGTTTCTTGCCTCAGCGTTATGTTTTGACACTTTCTCAGTGTATTCTTATCTCAAACGAATATGGATACTAGATTTCCTTTTTAATGCTTTTTAAGCTCTTAAACAGTATTCTTTCTACCTGAAAGAAAGGCAGGGCATTGTCTGAAGGAACATCATCCCATTCAGGAGAGAGGTAGAAAGCTCCCATGCAGTTTTATAGCATTGGCAGTGAGTCTCTGAACCCTGTGGTCATTAGGATCTGAATGGCTCATTTGCATGTCTGCTTAAGGTAGCCTGATCAATAAGAGAGCACACAGGAAAACACAGCAGCCCTCTGATTGTATTTCTACTGTCATCCCTTAATAGAACCAGCAATGCAGGCACAATGGAGGCTGTGTGGTCCAGTGGTTAAAGAAACATGCTTGTAACCAAGAGGTCCCCGGTTCAAATCCCACCTTAGCCACTGGCTCATTGTGTGACCATGAGCAAGTCACTTAACCTCCTTGTGCTCCGTCTTTCGGGTGAGGCGTAATTGTAAGTGACTCTGCAGCTGATGCATAATTCACACACCCTAGTCTCTGTAAGTCGCCTTGGATGAAGGTGTCTGCTAAATAAATAAAAAAATAAAAATAAATACTATTGTTTGAGGCTGTTGAGAAAGATAATCTATAGGCAATGTTAGATATTGTTTCCCACCTGTAGCTCACACCTTTTATTAAGAATGCACTTGCGCTGACCTTGCGCGACAGGAATACGAATAGTCACCTGAGCTGGAGCTGATGAAAAAACAGCATAATCAATAATGCCGACTGTAATGTATATAACAGTTCATTCTAAGTGAATCTAACACTGCGTATCAATACCAAATCTCCAAAATGGATATGATTTTTAACTAGAACTCAACAACCTTGATAACTATATTAATGCGACCACCTTGGTATTGATAAAGAGATCCATAACTGATAATGGCTACTGATCTGTATCTGAAGAATTGGCAGGGTTTCACTAAGACGTCTAGTCTAGTAGTCTGTTCAATGGAGTGCTGGCTTGCTCTTTATTAGCGCTAGCAACATCATCCCCACCACCTCTTTCTTGTGTTGAAGATATTTTGTTTTTACATTTTAATTTGAGATCTACTGATAATTCAAATACACTATACACTGGTTATAAATCACTTCCTGTGGTCAATTTCAATCAAATGGTCAACCTGCAGTCAGACCATATAAACTATATCAAATGTAAAAATCATCAATTATTAGACTGAAAGGGGAACAAGTGCAATAAGATTTGTCTTTGTATCAGAAGTAGGACAATGACTTGGTTAGCGTTTCTTTAAAGTTGCTGTGTCCAGCCATAATGTCCAGTTTTATACCAAGATATTATTCCTAGTTGATTTTCTGCAATGTTTTTCCATAGACCCGTGCCACAGACACCTTCCTACAGATCCTCTTTGCTGTAGTTAAGTACAATAGCTTCCAATACTAGAAAATCTTTGCCTTCAGTGTAACTCAGTTAGCACAAAAAGGTTCTATTTTTAAACATATTCTCCCGGTAACAGTGCAAGTGTAATCACAGTGAAGCACAGCTGCCTGTATCCGGCCTAACAGATGGGCTGGGGTGAAGCACAAGTAAGTGAAGGGCATTGCCCCAAGGGTACCTCGGCAAGCCAGTGGCAATTCCAAACTCGTCTCCCTGGTCCTCAGCTCCAGACCATATTGTCTTACTTTTCTTATAACATTCCCATTTTTAGCAGGCATAACCTTTCTGTATTGTTGTCCTTTAACTATATTGTTATTCCATCTTAAGTGATTATCAAAACCCGCCACACATCTGGGTGAACATTTGGGTCCTGGATGATGAGCTTGAAGACAGCCGCGTTTTTACTGCTATGCTATTTTATCTGAAAACAAAATCAGTCTGTTGTATTGCTGACCAGGTTTGATCCATTTCCAGTGAGAGACATTTCTACAAATACAATCGATTCATTCAAATCAGCAATGTAGGGCACCTCTTTTTTTGCAATACAGGCACCCTAGTGGTCAGGCAATTGAAAGCTATATCTCAATACCTTCAGTATGAATTTTAGATAACCGTGTAGTCTTTTGTTTCAAAATGTTTTAGTCTTGTCCTGTTTGAATGTTTGAACTATTGACTCAATTATGACAACCCCTTGTCCGAGTTTGAAGATTTATATTATTGTATGTATTATTGATACTCAGCTTTTTCAAAGGTACTAAGGGTACATTCATGCACAATAATGGATAATTTATTGTTTCTTGTCAAAAGTCATTGCTGCTTTTAGGCCCACAGCAAGAGAAATAACTGTAAGACATTTTTTTTTTGTTCTTGGGACAGTTATGTCTCATCTATTCTCAGTTTATATTGCCAATAACTTTGGAACTGTGTATCAGTATTATATTAATGAAGCCATTCATAGCTGCACTGTTGAGTGTTTAAACCAGAGCTACTGTACAGTACATGTAGAGGGCATCTCCACTTGTAAAGGAGAAACGAACACCACAAACCTTTCAGCCTCGCTGAATAACATGGCCACACCAAAACACTGTTGTGCATCCAGGAGCCCTGCTATTTTAATTGCCAATAAATCAGCATGCTGTCCTCCTCTCAATGGCAGTGTCTTACAATGAGCTTTTCAGGCAGAAAATGAATCCAGTGATTTTTACAGCGTGTGTGAGAGTGTGTGCGCGCTCTGCCTGGGGTGAGATAAGAGCAATGACACATTCAGCCTACTCCATTTCAGAGCTCGGCAGCTAATAAAGTACTCTATTAATGACATACTCTATTGGTTCACAGGTTACTTACTCTTCCTCCTTGTTGCATTACAATAATCTCCGCTCGCTGGAATTGTTGAAGGTTATGCTTTCCGGCGCGGCTGTGCAGAAATGATTGAATTAATCAATGAGCCCAGCTCTCGTAATGCCATTTCTGCAAGTCTAAAGAGCACATTATTCAAGTACGCCACTGTAATTTTATTTATAGAAAAATGATGCGCATTCCCAGTCATCAAGCACACTGCTAATTGCACAGAGCAATATAATTAAAGCGGGTTATGAAAGTGGCACAAATTAACAATCATTGCTGTTTGCAAGCAGGGCTTTCCCCCCAGCTAACTCCTGCTGCCAAAGGAATCCCTTTGGGAAAGACAAAAGAAGAATTAATGGAAACAGTAGGACAAAGGGGGAGGGGAGGTGATTATAACATTATCTTTATAAATAGAATTGAAAGACTCTCAACAAACCCTTGCATTAACGCAGCAGATTTGCTCATGGCCTATTGATTTTGGGCTCACGTCAGTGATTTTATAGGTTGTTGTCTTGCTTACTAAATGTCTTGGTATCCCTGTATAGATAATGGTCCCATCTTGAAATGCATGCAAATGTTTGAGCACCGCTTATAAATGATCTGTAACTGCAAAACTATTGAATTTAACCCACCCAAAAATCGGTTTCTACAATGGTGGTACAACCTGTGGACTTGTGAGACAGCTTTCTGTTTAAAATGTTTCAGATACTTGATGCGACTGATTAATATAATTAGATGGTCAGGTGGAGATTCAATTGGAGACTATGTACAGCCCAAAGACAGCCCCTTCCATCTTAAAACGATCATTCACCCGTTTGCTAACTGCATCCTTCACAGAGGAGGTTAAACCAATTACCAGCGTCTTGCAACACTAGCAATTCCGGCATCTCACTCACTGCCTACTAGTGTAAAGTGTCAAGCATGCTGGCAGCCGACAAGACAACTGCATGCTGTGGGCAACCCCGGGCAATATTCTGTAATTATTCTAATGGAGCAAGTGATAGCTAACTAGGCAAGGTGCCAAGATGTGGAGCAGTCAGACACATGTGAGCAGGTAGAGCTCGTCAGACAGAGAGGAGAGAGAGAGAGAGAGAGAGAGAGAGAGAGAGAGAGAGAGAGAGAGAGAGAGAGAGACAGGCTTTCTGGAATCAACAGTTAGGAGCAGTCAGGGAGTCTAACATTCAGCCTTCATTGGTCTACATGGAACAATGGGCAATCAGCTTTATATTGTCTTTGTGTAAGTGTAGAAGGCTTTTCTGGCTGTGTCGTTGGAGTAACTGGAAGCTGTGATAGTCCAAACAATATTGCCTCACACATTTTATTAAGAATCAGATTTTTCTGTACAATCTTTGCTGTTTTGTTTGTTTTTTCACATGCTTGATTCCTCTTGAGGAATATATGGCACCTGTTGGTTAAACGCCTACAAAGTGTTTTTCATTTTTATTTTCATAACTTATACAAATTATATAGCTCCCCTTCTACGCCCTCTCCTAGGCTAAGTGTCAGTGGAATACGTCCCTGATTCAAACTGCCAGCCTGTTTACTCTTGTGATCTAATGAATTCAGATACACAGGGCCTTAAAATAATCTGAGGAAGGAAACAATGCAGTGCATGGAGCGAGGTACAGCACAATATGTGGAATCCTTGATTGGCGTGGAAGACAAATTGAATTGTCTTTGAAGACTACAGCAAATTGTCATTTTGATTTGATGTTCCTCTTGCAATGACTGCGGTCTGTATTTTATTTGAGGACGAGCAGCTTGGTTTTGATTAGTAGGAAGACAAATAGTCTTGTATTTAGTTTTCATTTATGAAACTGTGGGAATGGTTGAAGCCTACTGTAATTTAGCGCTGTTTGTTTTTCTTATGTCTGTTTGAAGAATTAAAATACAAAACAAAATGTGTACTATTTATGGAACTGTTGTTTACCAACATTTTAAAAAGTGTTGGTACAGAAAACAACATATATGTCCCTGGTCTTAAAGTCGTTAACATTCAAAGGGTTTTGTCACAGTGTGTGGGATTCATTTACATAGGCAAAGCCTTCGAGGGTTCATAATAATGTTAAACTAAACTCAGCGTATTTGCATTTTACCTGATCATTAACAAGTATTCAAAGTAATTTGCATGTTTATTTGTTTGTGGCTCACTTGCACAATCCAACAGTCAAGTATCCCTTCCTTCCAAATCCTTTTCTACAGTTGCAGATTTTCATATCTGCCTTTATGTGTAATTTGTTATCCTTTCTCATAATTTTACATTTGACCACATTCATACCTTAAAGAGCGTCTCTTTGGGACAGTATTGTCTTATCCATGTTAATCTCAACTCTCTTTGAACATCTCTGTTTTTACAACATTATAGCGCCGCCCAAGCTGGTGCGTGGGTACTAGAATCCCCCAGTGCGCAGGTATTAGAGTCCCCCAATGTTATTTTTTAAGTAAGCTGGTAAATTAGCTAAAGGGTTATCAAGGGGGAGCTGACACGGGCAGGAAGATGCTTTAATGAATGGCTGCTCTCACCTCTTTATATAAACACTCGAGATTCTGTGAAGAGAAGGTGAAGTAGCATGCAGATAAATGGGAGCTGCCAGTAGGTGAGGGATCTGACAGTTTATCTGGGAACATGAAAGAGCTCAATAGGAAACCAAGTGGATGTTTTGTGAAGTCAACTGTCGCCTCTCCAGGTGGTATTGAACAACTGTTGGAGTTTGTTTGCATACCGAATGGCTTTATTTACAAGATCTTCGAGAAGGCCTATATACCCTATGAATTGAGTCAATAGACTACAGTTTACCTTGCGCTTATCTAGTTAAAACCCTCACAAATTCAATGCGATAAAATGTGAAAGGATTGTTCATGAAATAAAGATAAATGATTAACCACTAAAGATACAGTATAGACTGTTTTCAATGGTTGTGAACCTGGTTAAGTGATACAAAGCTCAGACAGATTGTTGTATATATATAGAATTTTAAGTATAGTTTTTTGAGCTTTTCATATATTTCCGCTTTGCCGTATTTGTAAAAACAAATCAATGAGATGGTGCTTGAGATAAGAAGCCTTTTTACAAATAATAAGCTGTGGATTCAGTCAAAAAACACAACAGTGCTTTTTCACTTGCTTTATTTCATTGTTCTATTCAGTCAAACTTCCAAACTTCAATCTTTTTGGATTTGGTAATGGTTACACCCAAGGTTTGGTTCAGGATTTCCTCCTTAGGTAATTAGTGAAGCAGAAAAACAAAACTGTCCAATAAAACAATAACATGTAACCAGAGTGGGGTTGTAAAAAAAAAAAAACACCTGTAATATCCTACTAGCACCTTCCAAAGAGGTTTTAACAGCTGGCTGGTTATTCAGAGAAGTCCCACTTCTACTTTTTACACTTCTAACTTTAAAGTCTGTTTCAAGCTCTCTTCAAAATGTCTGCACTGATAGTGTCAGGATTATTGCCCACATGTCAGACAGGTAGCACAGCAATACCGATCCATGATGTGGTATGGAACAGAAAAGCCAGAGCACTTGTTATGTTTTTTTGTTTTTTTATTTCTCTTTCTGCAGTGATTTAGGGGATGGATCTCAAACCCCAGTGCACCAGAGCGGACATTTTGAAAAGCTGTCAGAATGTTACCAGTAAAAAAGAAAAATGACAGGTCTGCTATTTAAACAGTTGTAGCATCACGTGGGGACCACTTCAACTTTGAACAATCAGGCATAAGCCAACCAAAAAGAAAATTAGTATTACAATCTTGTCTCAATGTCTTTTGAATTTCAAAGGGCTAGTCTAGTTGTATTAGTACCTGTCTTTTTAACATTTGTTGTTTAAATGACTGACCTGTCATTTTTCTTTTTTATTGGTAACATTGGAGATTTGTATTATGCCAATATCAAATTGCATATTCAATTTAAACTGTGTGTAATTAAAAAAAAAAAACCCTGAATGCAAGAAAATCAGTTTTCTATAATTTGGTACCCTTACCCCTGCTATTTTTCAGTACAACCATTAATAAACTGATCTTGTGCTGGTTATCAATAAAAACAGTGTTTCACTAAAAAAGGATTTAATAATGTATGCAGTTCTCACAAATGCAATGGTAATGCGTTATGAATTTGTAATGCATAAAACTCTGCAGCCAACAGTTGGTACTTTGTGAGGACAGACTTCCTATGCTGTTGTCATTCTTTGGGAGTATAAATGAGGCTTTGTTTAATAGACAATTAGTGTGTTGTACCCAGCCATGCAATCTGGCACTGACTCCCCTATTGTGGCTTACAAGGCATACAAACTACGGGTCCCGACGGAAAGCATGGTCATACAGGAAGCATGGCAGGGATCAAAAAGCATGTTTGTTCACTTTCAACTCAATTAAGTGCCGACACGAATCAGTCAGAAAGGTAAACCTTGGCTGACCAAGCCTGTTGTTGACCTTGTAAAACATGAAAGCGAGGGGTATTACCTTTGATACCTCAAGGACGAATTAAGTGATTAAGGTTGTAAGGATGGGGGATTGATGGCCCCTAAGGGGAATGAACCACCATTTAAAAGGAATGAGGTAGCAAATATAATTACATGCATACAAACCTAGGGTTTTCCAGACATTCATATCAAAACCCCTATCATCAAGGAAAAGCCCAGTAAAACCATGAGCACAAAGAAATGTGGAAGATCATTTTGCTGTTATGGAAAGGATTTGCCACAATGTCAGTAGCTTGGGCTATTAAAAACCTCACTGTTTATTTTGCTTTATTGCTCATTTCTATGGTGGCATGTATGTGCATTGAGTATTGTTTAGAAGAACACAGCTGCTGTGTGCTGCTGTGCAGAATGCACTCTTACTGTATTGAAGTAAAATGTTCAATGTAGGTTGCCCCTCCCTCCCTCCGACTGTATGAAGTTGTTCATCCATCCTGTTTTTGTTTAGGCCGTCTGCGGGCCTTGTTTATTTATTTATTTGTTTTTAAACGTAGTTAACCAGGAAATAAAGCTCATGGAGTTTACAGAGTCCAGTACCTGAATGTGTAACTCCACATTCTCCACATCAGCTCTTATTAACTGTTTTGTACTATTTAACGTCCTGCTAGACCCTTCTGAAAAGGTTCAGTCCCTTTTAATTTGAACACCGAAGCGGTTACAAAAGAATGTGCTCTTTGTTCTTGATCAGAGCTCAATAACAAACTCTGCTTATCTAGCTGCTCTTTAAAGGCCATAGTCTCCATTTCTGTTTCTCACTTGAGGACAGCCGCTGTGCTTCTCTCAACACTGAGGCCTGGAGACACTGAAATCTCCTTCTATTACTTTCAATTTAGCGTAATATTCATTTAAAGAAAATGTCCTTGGATACATTTGTTTCTTAGTACTATACAGGAAAAGATATTAAGGAAATTTAAAACAGTGATGATAAACCCAAGGGGAAATACCAAATCAGTTATTTTCAGATGGAAACTGCGCATATATTTAATTTGATTTTACCCAGAGGGAAAATAATAGCTTTATTCCCTTTCCACATTCAAGAAAATGACATTTTATTGCCTTGACTCGATTTGTGTATGAGGTAAAAACACTCCAGGTGGACTGTCGGATAGTAACTAGCAGAACATCAATAAGTCTGATGACTGTGCGCATGATCCAATTGAGTCTATTTTCAGTATTGTGATTAGATTTTTCTTTTTTCTAGTGGCTTGACATGTGCAACAGATCTGGCTGTGAAGTCAGCGGTACCAGTGGCAGATTTGTGCCGTAGGTGAAAATTCACTGAAAATATTGTAAATAAATCTAACGCTCAATTCATAAATATTAACAGACATGTTGTTTTGCCTAAATAGCTTTCTTTTGCCACCAGATCATTGAAATTGCAGTAATATTACTGTAAAAAATAAAACTCAAATTTGTCAAGGAAACATGTTTGTCATGGCCAACTTTTAACTGAACATTTGTTGAATACAGTTGATCCCTTTTTCAATTTTTTTGAGTCTTTTAACAGAAAAGATAGTGTCAACTTTTGAACAGCCGTATGTAGAACTATAGAAGTAACACTGTTACATTTAGCATTCCATCGGCAGAGATGGGGAGCAAATGTGCAGGAACTGCTTTTTATTATTATTTCTTTTCTAGTTAAGAAATTCAAACTGAGGCCTATCTTCGGTCCCATTTGTAAATTAGCCTGAGGACTTTAGTTTTTTTTTATTTTTTATTTTTTTTTATTAAATAACTTTAGTTATTTAGCTATAAGCAGAATTACAATTTTATTGAACAGTTTTAAGTTGCACTAGTGTTCTGATCCCCTACGATTTCAGAAATGGAGATTAGGTTAGTCAGTGCATAGATGACAGTGCTATTGCAATACTGAGCAGTTCCATGGAAAAATCAGTGGTGTTGCATACCCATTTAATGCACACTTCATTTTGCTTATTTTGCTTAGTCATGCTTTTACCATTAACCATAGTCAAGTATAATTTTCTATAGTTCAGTGTGCTTCCCCATTCTCGTCTATACTTTAAATGCTGTCACTATACTTTCCTACAGTTTGCTATGGTATAACAATGCACAGTCCCATGAGGTCCTCTCTGGAACTGCATGCTGTTAGTTGCGGACCCAGGGCAGTTGGAAGAGGCACTTGGGGTTTAATGTGACTGTTCTTGGGGCACATGTGTAATCAGGCATGTAGTGAATCTTCCTTGGATGGATTCCCCGCAGAATAACCAGATTGTACAGCCACAAAATTAATCACTAAGCAGCAAGCAGGAGCCAAGGGCATAGAGAGAGAAATGAACATCTCGCTTTCTCCATCTGATGGGAGTGGAGGAGGAGATTTTAATGCTGACTTGAAGTGGGCCAGCAGCTATTTGCATAATAGATCTCAAGCTGTAACAATCAGGGAGTGAGGCTTGAGAATGCGGTCCATGTACCAGGAGGGAGATGCAGTATACTAGATCATTATGGCATGTAATGCAGCCCTCTACTTATCTGTCACAGACCAATGCCAATAAGACTGAAGTGTGGTCTTTCAGTGTGGATTACTTGAAAGGGCCTTAAGAAGGGCTACATTTAAGAACGGGACATTGACCTGTTGGAATGTGTTACCTTTAGCCCACCAGATGCACTGGTTACTGGTTCATCAAATAATGTTAAACCAAAGAATAGTTACAGAAATGATGGCTGTCTTTCAAATGATGCTCTGGGGTGCCCATTCACAAGTTTGTGAATAGGGCACTACACATTAGATAAACTTGGAATGTATTCATGAGCCCTGCTATATATAAACTGTATACCATGAGCAATACCCTTGAATACATTGTCTACCGATATCCATATTTATTAACTGATGTTCATTGTATATTTCAGAGATGCACTTGTGATATATACTTTAAATAATCCACTGTATATATATATATATATATATATATATATATATATATATATATATATATATATATATATATATAAACACCCTGTTACAGGGTCATTGAACTTCCCTTGAAAATGACAAGTATTCCTTTATTTATTTATTTATTTATTTATATTCATCAGAGGGGTGCTAAATAAATACAAATAAATAAAAAAAAAGTCTGCAAAGACCCTCGACAGACTCGCCTCCAATGCTCCAGCTGTTTCTCAGCAAAGGCTGTCGTCCATCTGTTCACAGTGACTCTGCCACTTTGTTGAATCAGTTCATTGCTAAGAGACCCAGGGCAGCGTTTCTCTTGCCTAGCTACAACTGCGCTCTCCTTGGATACGCCCGAGCCTCTGCACAGCTACCCTAGCAGACTTCATCCTGTTTATGGTAATTAGCCATCTGCCAGGGACGGAGCGAATGGAGGAATGGAGACGGTGCTAGAGTCAAGCCAAGCCAAGCCAAGCCACGCTGCCAGACCGTGGAGGAGAACAAAAGCCTGAGAGTTTAATGATGATCGCTACAGAGGCAGCATCGCAAACAAGAGGCATTGGAGTGGGAGGGGGGTTAAACTGTCACAGCCCCGAGGGTCAGGGCACTGCCTGATGTCAGACAGTCAGATGAATTCGGTAGGTATAGAGAGAACGGAAGCACCTTGCAGGATGCTTTTCAGTACCCTGAATGTTCTAGTAGTTTGCATGTACACAATACATAATGCACTGAAGCAATTCACTTTCAAGGATGCATCCTGCTATGTGACTACCATTGATACAATTTTAACCCTTTCAGTCCTGAATCTTTTTTGTTTTTTGCTGAAGTTATATAATTCACAAAGGAACTTCTTTATTGAATATACATGAGAACAGGAAAAATTTGTATACACTACCTCACAGTAGGACGTAGGAGTCCCATGAGGTTCCAATGTGATTTCTGATGGCATGTGTTTACATACGGCGCTAAGATTAGACTGAAAGAGTTAAGTTACTTAAAGTTACGATGTAATGTCTGAAACAGAAAATGATTTACAAAGGTGATTCTGAAGAACAAGAAGAATACTTCAGCTGAAGTAACTGTGTTTTTTTCAGACTCCCTCCAAGTTGCTCTTTAAATCTTTAAGTGCCTTGTAGGCCAAGCAACGGCTGAGCCTGTGCTAACTGGTGCTTCAAGTTAAAAAAAAAAATGTAAATAATGTTCAAAGATATATAATGTATTTAACTTTTCTCATTGGACATCATTACCAGTCTGATTAATTTTGTTTTCCATTTTCTAATAATAAAATGACAGAGCACCCACCCTGGCTGCTGTGTGTATGTGACACTCATGACTGTAATGTGCGTTTGATTTGATTCTCTCAGGTCTGCTTCCACCCCATCAGGAGAGAAAAGCTAATTAAGGGTTTCTGGCAGATGCCGGGAGAATCAAATATGGCATCACTCAACAAGTCCTGTTTGTTTTTCTAACAGGATCTCAGGTCTGTATCGTAAATAAATATGAGTGAAACCGTCACTATGATTTCCACTGCCATGTGAGGTACTAAAGCTAGGTAAATGGAAGGGGGAAAAAAACTGCATGTGTAATATAAAAGCACCTATAGGAAAAAGTCAATCAAAAAAGCAAACATTGGGATAGCATTATAATACTAGTGCACCACCCTGTGCAAAACTTAGCAGAATAACTAACAAGCCACAGCAGTTTAATGCAATGGCCCTGATATGGTTAGCACACTTTCTGATATTGGTATTGGACCATGGTATGGCTATAGGTTATCAAAAATGTTACCACTGTGGTGCCATCCTGCCAGTGATACAAACCATTCCTGCCGTTGCCTCTTAGTTGAATTTCCATAGTGTTGGTGCGCTGCCATCCAAGGTCATTCAAGTCTCAACAACTGCAAGGCTCAGTTTGTTTATGACATCATTCTGCCCTCAGAGTGGCAGAGTAGACAGCGGCTTCAACTACAATTCCCATGGTTCCAAGTCTAGCCAATAAGAGTGCAGGCAAGACAAAAGGAGTGCAGAATTCAGATTCCTGAAATCAGCAGTTCCAGGGTTGGCTGCTGATTCAATGCAATAGGGGAAGCAGGTGATGACAATAATTTCTCATAGAGGTCATGTTAATTTCAGAACTTTCCTGTGCAACATGGGGAATACCCACAGACAGTCAATGACTGAATGGATAATGAGAGACACTGCACAGTACAAAATGCTATGAAAGACGTCATGCTCCAGAATTTTGAGAATTTTACAAGCTGTCGTTTTAAGGCATGTTGTCTTTGTTAATTGATGTTAATTTTTTTCAGATAGGTTGTGTGGCAGGGTAAAGTATTCTCTCTTGTTCAGGGAGGATGTGTGGCCTCTCGACCAGAGGCGGCGCGATGTGCCCTAACTCCCACCCTTTCCAAGATGGCGTGGACCTTAAGTCTACTGTCCGGTTGGGGCAGCCATCTTGGGAGAGGTAAAACTGCACATGTGCTTCAAACACCATGTTGATAAGTCATTGTCTTGTTAGCTTCACCTGTTCCCTAGGGATAGGTGCAGGGCTGATTCAACAGGTGGAGTTTGTTGTTTATCAGGGGAATGTGTGGTTGAGGGAGTTGGTCGTGCTGGGGGGGTCAGGATAGAGGAGAGGAGCCCGGAGTCCACACAGTAAAGTAATATATATTGTGGAAACTCTAACCTGTTTGGTTTAACGGCAGCTGTGGAAACGGGAGCTACTTCGGCACTGTTCCGGAATCTGCCGAATGAGCTCGGGGAGAAATCCGATACGAGGCTATCTGCACCTGGTTTCCTTCTCAAGGACAGGATGGCTCGCACAGATACTGGAAGGATATCAATAGTGGCTGTACAGAAGATACAGAGACAAGTGAACTTTTTGTTGGTGATCTTTTTTTGTTTGGCCCCTCCCTGTAAATACTCCCTTGTTTAAACGGTCACAGACAGGGAATAAAGAAAAGCTGTTAAAACACCCTTTATTTTGGTTTGGACTTCCAGTTTGTGTACAAAACAGCTTGACAGCTCTCACCTGCTGCTCCTGGTGAAATCACACACCTCTGTCTCCTTCACTGGCTTTCTCTTGACAGCTCTCACTTGCTGTTCCTGGCCTGGTTCTTCTAACCAGAGGCCACTGATCTCCAGCACTGCCCCTTGGCAGCCTGCACGACTGCAACTCACTGTGCGCAAAGGCCGGCTTAGCGGGGCTCTGCACATTCATCGCTTTACAGATGGGTGGCAGATAGCCAGGTGACGCCGTGCGTCTCTGCTTCTTTATCCAGGGGCTTTTTGTTCTTCTGGTGCAACCAAAACAAAACGTTTCACATCGTGGTCAAGCTCAGAACCGTCTTCATATTGTACACCCAATTCGAAATGCCCTGTTCCAAGCTGCAACCCACTGACCTCTCAGGGGGACTGAAGAGGAACAGGAAACCTCCTCTCCTGCGGTCAAGCCACCGAACCAGTATGAGATCTTACCAAGCTGCTGGACCCTGCAGGGGAGGTTCCAGCCCGGGAAGTCTATGTCTGGAATCTCGTGGTGCCTGACCAGCATGGGTCTCTGAAGTGCATTCATGAGGTTTACTATCCCAAGCAGATATCTACAGCAGTGTGCACATGTATTAGAACACTCCATTGCTTCTGGTGTTTTGATTTGCTGTGCATATGAAATCAAACCACTGGAACTGGAAAAGTGTTGAAATAGGCAAATTAGTGATTGCCTGATTTAATTGATAACTATAAAAGGTCATATGTGTGATTCATTTAAAATACTAAGAGAAAAGGAACACAGAACTGCAAATGATAAAATGCATGAGCCTTTTTTTTTTGCTAAAGATGCCTAATTAAAGCACAAAGTGGTCTATCATTTTCACACACGAGTGCCTATTGTTTCTATATCCCTGATTACTGAGCGGAAATTGAAATTCTCACACCCTGAGGTTTTCATGCAGGTAGGTATATAAAGGATATAAATAGCAAATCTTGAGGTGTTCTAATAAATGTGTAATGATTTCCATTACATGAGAGTAGATGTTAAAACTTCATGCTGATTTGAACTTGGCTCTCGCCAAGATAAGCACCAACTAAGACGTAGCTTCACAGTAAACTAATGTGATCCATATGTGTCTCCATCCATTTGCGCTTCCTTCCATATGATGATGTAGATATCCTTCTGTCTGGTGTTGATGGCTGAAGTGTAATGCTGGCTCCAGGGATCAGCTTATTGCCTCCCTAGCGCATCAGCACACACAACGGCTGCGATGCTGGCTCCGGGATCAACCATAGTGCGGTCTCCCCAGCGCATCAGCATGACAACCGTCTGGATTGAGCTAAGTAGGGTACATCTCTGGGGTCTTCAAGTGGGCACCTTCCATCCTCAGTGTTTCGTCGACTAGCCCACGACACCTCAAGAGGGCTCGACGGTGGTTCTGGCATCCCAGCATCACCCCCCTCCATCCCCCACTCAACTCAGCCCAGCTTACTTACCTGTACATCAGCGTTTCTTTCTTTATATTGTGCTTGAGATCCCCAGCCAGAATCTTTCCGTCTCAACCACAGCCAGTTGCTGCTCCTCTCTGCTGCTTCAGATAAGTTCTTCACTGTGCGACGCAACTCTTGGCCATTGAATCCGACATCTCTGAGAAACCGGGTTGTAGAGTGTGCCACAAATCCTCGACATCCCACTTCCACTGGATAAACCCAGACTCTCCATCCTCGCTGTTCCGCTTCAGTGGCTAGTTGAGCATACCGCAGTTTCTTCCTCTCATCGCCTCATCTACAGCATCCTCCCATGGCACTGTTAACTCTACCAGGTGAACAAGGCGTGCTGATCCAGACCACAAGACAATATCTGGTCGAAGGTTTGTGGTGGCAATCTCAGGTGGAAAAATAAGCCGTTGACCAACATCTGCCAGCATTTTCCAGTCTCTAGCAGCTTCCAGTTGTCCTGGGCGAGATTGGTTTTAGCACCTTTTCTTGGTGGTTGCTCTCCTGGGAGGAGCGTTGTCTTTTGTGTGTAATGTTTTGATGGAACAGGTGGCAACTTATTGGTCATGTTACGCTTGTCTTCCAATGCTAAGGCCAAACATGCAACACCTGGTCATGGCGCCAAGTAAACCGTCCTTGGCTAAGAGCCACCTTACATCCTGTCAAAATGTGCCTTAATGTTGCAGGTGATGAACACAAAGGACATGAGGGATCCTCTCCTACCCAGAGGTTTAGGTTCTGTGGTGATGGGAGAACATCATATGTTGACCTTATAAGGAAACTGATCCTGCTCTGTTCCATTGACCATAGGTCTTGCCAGCCAATCTTGCGTTGTTCCACACTCTCCCATCTCATCCATTCTCCCTGCTTGCCCTGGGAAATGGCCTTTATACACCTCATCTGTATATTACTGTATATTCCTCGCTATCCCTGGAGGAGTGCAAATGCCAACGCAGTGCTTCTTGTGGGCCCCCAGCTAAGAGCCATACTGAATGACTCCCCCTGCACTCCAAGCAGTGGTGTTTTTAATGGGCAAGCCACTGAGTGCCATCTAATAAATCTGTTCCATTCACCCGTATGATTGAGAGTTCTAACTGTCACAGCATTGTTAATGTGTTAAGGTAATAAATATCGCGTTACATTTGTTCTGATTATTTGAAAGGCCTTTTTCTGTTTTGTGCTAGAGGGTGGACAGCACAATGAGTGGGTGACACTACAAAGACAGCTTTACTACATTTAGAGACCACAATGCAAATGTAATATATCAATTAAGGCGTTGATAATGCTGTAGGGTTGAAACATTGAGCCCTGTTCACAAAGGCTCAGCTCAAAACTGCGGTGGACAAGAGGGCTTTCAGCTACCATGCTCCCTATTTATGGAATTATCTGCCTTAACAAATCAGGGACTCAGCCTCTGTGCCAATTATTGTTTATTGTTTAACAAGGTAGACAATTACAAAAAAGTATAAACAAATAATTGTTACATTCACTGTGCCATTTTTTAAATCAAGATTAAAAATCTATTTGTTTGACAAGGCATTTTAGTTTTTTGTTTTTTTTACTTATTTATTATCCGCACAGCGCTTTGAGGTGTTTTACAGAAGGCACTTTATAAAATCTCTATTGTATTGTATTGTAAAACTTTTTTTGCTCACTCTTTGAAGTTAGAGAGCGAAACACAAGAAACATTTCAACACATCTTTTGAACCAGTCAAGAAGGATTTAAAAGTAGCAAACTCTTTTTTTATTACTTCACAGAAACAATAAACTGTGAGTTAAAGTGTTGTGAGAAGGGCCTGTTGAGACATAAGAATAAAAGAAATCTATGAGAATGGTCACAGAAGTCTCGGGCAGTGTCCCAGAAGGGTCTGCCGCTGTACACAGGCACACAGTTTGCTCATGGACTTGATTACTAGGGAATAGAGTTGACAGTTTGGGAATAGCGGTAAATAAAATAGAAGCGTTTGGAAAATTAGAAAATCCTGCTGTGCCCCCAGAAGAAATGTTCACTTCAAGTAATCATTCTATTAAAATCTTTGTTTAAGCATGTTACAACCAGATGTCATTCATTTATTGATGAAATATCTCAGAGAAAAAGGTTTGGTGCAGTGATGAGGTATAGATTTCGGACGGGATATTACAAACCTGTAGTTTTTCACTGCACATTGTATCAGCAGTTTCAGAAATGCCGCTGTCAAATCCAAATGGCTTACATGCATCTGTTACGATTGATAATGTAAGAAAGATGGGGTCGTTTCAGTGTTTTCTCCAGGCTTTCTTTAATGAGTTCCTATTTTTGAAAGAGATACAATGCCCTGTTCATTTAAAAAATCTATAACCAAACAGCTAAGTAAAATAATCCAACTTCTTGTAAGCAATCTCAAGGTTTTTTTTTCTCATTTTGTAACATTAAGATTTTCACCTATAAAAAATGGAGTTAAGTAAAGAAGGGAGGAAACACTTTGAAAATATGGCCCACGGTTTCTAAAATGTTGTGTTCATTTAGGGGCAAATGACGTGTTAAGAAGGGATGAGCCTTGATTGGCCGAATGGCCTCTTCTCGTTCCCACACTTGTCTTATGTTCTAGATAGCACTGAAGTTTTTTTTATCTGTATTTTAAACCCCGTTCTGTTTAACCCAGCGTTCCAATGAGATTCAAACGGGAACCCTTGTGACAAGCTTTCAGTCCTTCAGGTTACACATTCTGGCTTACAACCCTTATTTTGAACAGTGTATTTATGATGAGATCTCCCGTCACTGGTACATGAGAAGAAACAGTAAAACGGCGAGACACCTTGTCTGGGGCAGTGGAAATGTTAAGGATTCTTGTGTGATGTGATTGTCTGAAAGCAGGGTTTTGTCTGTCACTGCTTTTAAAGAGCAACTTGTTTGTCCCTGCACAGTTATTTGACTAAGAGGTTCTTTCAAGTTAAAGTGAAAGAAGTTGAATTTCCAATGGGTGGCTCCATTCAGGAGACATAAGGCTTGGGGTTTTATGAGCTAAGTGGGAATGCGTTTTGGGCTATGATATTTTGTTGAGGACAGCTTAAGCTAAATGTAATCTTGGTTATCCATTAAGAACATATCTCAGTACAAAGCATGTTCCCCAATAAAAGAAATCCATGGTAATTGGCATAAAATGATAATCTGTGAAATATACATAGCCTTATACAGTAAGTTATACATTCAGTTTTTAATTGATGATGGCCTTCCCTATATTATGCAGTTTAAAATTGAAACTCTGTTTTGGTTTTGTAAATCCCACAGTCATCTGTTGGTTTATACTTTATAGAAAATAATCATGCTGCACAACATCACATTCAGAAATTTGGGCGCAGTAAACCAGATGAACTCAACTTGAAGATGAATCTATGATTCAGTCCTGGAACAGGGAATGCTAGATCTGCCTGGATCTCAAAACGAGTACAAACTCTCCCAGCCAAACTTACCAAGGCAGACCAAGGGGTGTATTCAGCTGATCCTAACAGATTCTTAATACCCACTGAAATCCTTCAATAAAGGGCTTGAAACACAACCAACAAGAGGGCAGGTGAGCTGATTTAGTATGGGGATCCTACACTGTTTAGATCAATTGAATAGGCCCTGTAAGCTGTAGCATAGCATTTATACGTTACAATAAATGGACAATACTGCTAAAATAATGGAACTCAGATAAATGCAGGTATACAGTATGCTCTTCTATGGAGCACTTTAAAATGGATATGCTAGTGTGTGGGGCTGCGAATCTCAATCCTGATGTACGCAATCCCCTCATCAGACTGATTCTTTTGACAATTACCACCTACTGACACCTTGTTATATAATAATGATACAGCGGTGCGTGTGCAGGCTATAACTCTCAAAACATTTACATGAGTTTGTGTGAGTAGCTGGAGGGAGGATCGCTTTGCAAGGAGTAACAATGGGGGAGTTTCCATGTGTGTTCTAATTTTTCTCGAGACATTGTGCTCGAGCCAAATAAAAAATGACCCTATGCATTTCGGGTTCCAATTGGCTCAGTTTATTTTACTCAAGAAGACCCTCTTTTCACCTGACGTCATGCAAATAAAGGGGAAAGGCAGTCGATATGAAAATTAGCCATGTGTAGCGTTCTCGTGCTGTTTTGGCAGACAGCTCAGGAAAATGTGGTTTTCATACACAGAGAACAGGTACACGAGAGAATCTCACCTGGAAATCCATGGTTGTCAGGTGACATCTTGTTTGAGTGAAACTCTAAAGCACAGTGTTAAGCTGATATAATAAACTGTGATTTGTAAATGCCTCGTGCCTGGTTGTTTAATAATGTGTTTTACTGCTCTTGCCCAAATTGTTTTTCAGATGTCCATTGGTGGGATGGCATATCATTAATAGTGAATAATATTTCAACTAATTTATAACACGATGTATTAATTAAAGAAAAAAGAAAATAATTAACCCAGAGGTATATAATTAAACTGTCCAACCCAGCTATTGCAGATTACCATGGCTGAAAACCGACGGAGATGTAGGATTATAGAGGTCTGTGCCAGACACCTTCCATGTATGCTCCAAGGCTGTCTGGATTGGGAGCAGTGGACATTTTCCATGTGAAAATGAGCGTGTATTTCCCGTGTTTTACGTCGTGCTCACGAGTAAATGAGATCTACCCTATCCCTCTCTGTGGTTGTTATTTTCGGCCACAAACCTGATCCTGTAGAGCTGTTCTCCCAAACGTGCACCCGTATCACCACGTCACATGATTTCCATTACATGAGAGTAGATGTTAAAACTTCATGCTGATTTGAACTCGGCTCTCGCCAAGATAAGCACCAACTAAGACGTAGCTTTACAGTAAACTAATGTGATCCATTTGTGTCTCCATCCATTTGCGTTTCCTTCCATATGATGATGTAGATATCCTTCTGCCTGGTGTTAACGGCTGCAATGTTGGCTCCAGGGATCAACCACAGCATCAGCATGACAACCGTCTGGATTGAGCTAAGTAGGGTACGTCTCTGGGGTCTTCAAGTGGGCTTTGTAATCTACAGATTTTACTTGTTATATCGACTTAATAAAGTTCAGTTAATTCTGTTGAAGGGGGAAAAAGAAGATTTTAAAAATATGATTTGCCAAAGATATCACGTTTTGTCTTTTTTTCTAGAGGTGTTTGAGTGCTTAAAAAAAATAAGATGTACGTATGGTACAGCTGTATTTTGTTTTACTATATTGTTTTAAATAAGTTTAGAATTTTTTTTTTTCTGCATTTTTTCCATTTATATTAATATAATAAAGGTCACAGATAAACTAGAGCCTGCACTTCCTCAGGGTCCCAAGGCTGTACTTTTCTCTGATCATGCTCGCTGCCCCTCATGTTGTTTGTTGTTTGTCTTTGTGGAGTGTACTGACTGACTCAACGTAATGACGAAAATCCTTAACCCCGCCCCTGGCTCGGCTCAGCTCGCAGCTGGATTCAGGTTTCTTGTGAGGACAGAGTTTCACGGTTTGGTTCTCGCTCGGCTCAACAAATAGTCAGTGGAGAACCACCCGTACCCGTACCGTACCGAGCCCTCATGGGTCGGATGCCCCAGTGGAGAACTACATGTACCTGTACCATACCGAGCCCTCACAGGTCAGATGTCCCAGTGGAGAAGGGGTATTTGTGGCCAACGAGCTGTCATAGTGGGTGCTCGGCTGCATCTCTCGTGGGTCACTGGAGTGGTGTTGGGAACAGGACGAGGCTGAACTGCCCATCGTTACTCCTCCCTAGGTAGCATACCATTGGACCCCTGAGGTGATAGCTAAAGGTTTTAATCCAGTGTTTTTCAGCTAGACCATACTGTGTCTGTGTCTAGCAACCAGCTGATTATCAGCTTTACATGTGAGTTGCACTGTATGTTCATCCGAAGGATCTACTCGTGGTAGATGCACCTGTGAATCAATGAGTTCCCCTTTACCTGTACTTGCCCATGACTCCTGCGTGATGTGCCCATTGTATGTCCATTTTCATTAATAATGGCCAGAGTACTTCTGAAGGTCGATGTTGCTCCATCACTAAGAAGACGTTTCAACAAAGAGGCGCAAGAATATTGGACTAAAGAAATGTCACAGTTTCATCCCCCTACGCACTGCCAGCTTTATGATTCCTGTTGTTGAGACATAAACCCTTTTGTACTTCTCAGTGTGTGTTGATATTGTTCCGTGGCTGGATGAATCGGTTGTTCTTTATGCTGGCAGGTATATTGAGCTTGCAATGGTTAACACTTGTGATAGATTGAGTGCATATCATTGTCTGTCAGGCAGCTATTGCAGCTCAACTGACAAAACATCTGTACTGAGGACCTCAAGGCCTGTCGCTCAAGTGGAACCATCCATCACAATGAGGGTCACAATTTCATGATGTCATACGCCAGGCAAGGTCTGATGCGTAATAGATTTATGTAATGCATATGCTGTATTCTGTGTATGTCTACAAATAGCTGGCTGTTACTAACCCTAAGTACTGGATTTGTAGTTTATCTTGTAACTTTATAAGCTGAGCTAGATCTGTGCAGTTGATCTCGAACACCATTGAAGTCAACATGGAGATTAATATTCGTTTCATTAATGTTCACTATCATGTATATTTATATTCGGCATTTGCTCAAGATATCACTTTAATACAGCACAGTAGGGTAGGCACCTGATTATTTGTAGTTAGATGGGACTGAGGACTAAGGAGGGCAAGCTAGAAAAATGTAATATTGTAATTTTACTTAACATGAAACAGGGACGGAAATAAGCCCCCAAATGCATAGCAGTTTGATCCATTCCTGGTTACCCATGCATTGTGGCTAATCAAGCACGTAGCAAAACCTGGAATAACTGAAACTGCTATGTAACAGGAGTCTTATTTCCATCCCTGTGAATGCACTTGCATGTATTTTTACTTCCGTGTGACTAAGTGCGTGCCCAAGCAGAATGGCCCCGATTTGGCCAGTGACTTTAAATCACAAAGCCATGGCTGCCACACTACCGCTCCTCCCCAAGGATGACCTTCATGTGGCTCAATAAATGGAGAGGGAGATGGGACAAACACATCAGGTTGCAGAAATACATGATCCTGCATGGTAATTCAGATATGCTAGAACCCAGCTACAGTACTGCGGGGTTAAATGATTACATTATTCATTTAACCGAGGTAAGAGCATTGGGATATGCATCATGAATCAATGTCTGGCTTGTTTTTCAGTTTTTCAGTACGCTGTGTGATGTAAGCATCAATACCAAATAGATTAATATATGGTCTTTTAATCTGCTGGGAATAGGTTTAGAATCTCCAGGGTCACTGACTAAATGGTCCATAAACTCCCAATCACAAGTAATACAGTAGCACTAACTGTATAAAAACTGTATACCGGTACAAAGGTGTTAATAACCGATGCTGTTTATATATTTAAATTAAACCCTTTATTCTTTCATTTCAGATGGGACAGGAAATCTGGCTTCTCACATATTTTAATTCAGAAGACGAAAGTGTATTGAGAACCGACTGATGTGAGGTTTGCATTTCTATCTTTTTATGAAGCTCTGTTAAAAAAAAACTTTAAGGAATGATTTTTAGATTGTTTAGAAGGGCTTCTAAGTATATTTTATTTCTTTTCCCAAAGCGCTATTTAACCTTAGAGAAGGTTTATTAAACTCTTCAAAAACAGGCCTTTCAACGTTATTGTAAATTGAGCCCAGGTCTTAAGCACGTTTCTGTCACCGTTCTTTAATAAGTTTATATTTGTAGTTGTTTCTTTGTCACATTGTTTCTAGTGTGTTCAGGTGTTATTTGTGTTCACATGTGTAATCAAGAGACATTTGTAAGGTTATTAACCTCTGGTGAAGTTTTAAATTAATTGGTCAAACATTGGCAGTAGACAACATTGTTATGAAACATCACCATGGAACATTGTATTATTTTATGTGATAAACTGTAACCCTAACCTATAACCTAAGCCCTTAAAATTGTATTTATGATAACAGCAAATTACTGGTATTCCATATTGATCCCTTAGTGATTGCCTAATGTTATGCCCTAAACCTTTCATCTAGGACCACGTATTACATTCCGCTTCTTAGCACACAGTGCCACCTGGTGTTCAAAAATTATTATTGCTGGGATCTTAAAGGAAAAGTCCAATCAAATCCAGTTTTTTGGCTGATTTAGCAACCTAAAATCGTGGATTGGTGGAATGGATCAATCAGAAAATTGTTGTTTTTCTTGCCACAATAGATTCTATTCTTTTGTTGAACCTCAGTAGTGTCTTTTTACCTCGACATGCTGTAACTTGCATGCCCTTCCATCCACTTCAATCAGATCACTCATGAAGCTCCGATCCTGGTAACGCTGTCCAGTCAAACAGGCTGCTGAGAGACAGAAGGGGTCTGCACAGAAGAATCAGGCTGACACGTTTAGGATCAGTGTCGGAATCATCACTTTGACCATGTTCCTCCTTTACACTCCTTACACTTGTCATTGCTTTTATCTTTTTAATACAGCTGTGTTGCATCCCAGATTCAACACAACCTCATCTTTTAAAAGAGCGGAGCTACCAAAAGGGGGCCTGAAACTGCTCCAACAACTGGAAGGATATCCAGGGCAAACAGGGCTTAAAGCACAGCAGCATCACAATAATGTTATATACAACCCGGTTTACCAGGCGATCAGAGGCTACACAGCAGAGAAGCTACACTTAAATCATGCAAAATTATTTGTAATACCCTAATCATAATTACTGGTAATTGTGCCTGCAGTTTACATAAAGGAGCCTATTTTAAGGCCAGATTTCAGAGATAACTACTGTAATGTTATACAACTATCTGAGCTGCGGGAAGGAGCCGTTCAATTACTGTATATTCTCTTGCTAGATGTATATCGTTAATATTATTTTATTCCTCAGTAGAAATGTGTCTTTTTACCTTTTGTCAGATTAGAGGCCCGAACTAGTCGAGAAAGATTTAATAAATCGAAACCTTAATTTATTAGTCAAAACGTTTTTTTTTTCAAAACAACCTCGACTTGCGCCTCTGGAAAGCTTGATTGAATAATAAGGGCGCTGATTTTTTTTTTTTTTTTTTTGCTTGAATCCCCCCCCTCGATTAGGCGACAGGAGCTGCTGTTCCTCACATTTCTGGTTTGGTTTCTCTGGTCTCAACCATAATTGGACATTACAAATTGGGGAGAGAATCGGGGGTAAAATAATTGGGCACACTAAATAAAAAAGTAAGGCGCAAGATAGGCACGAATTGTTAATATTTCAAACCCTGGCAGAGCTGAGATCTAATAAATATAAAGTCAAAAGCTGGCTCGTTCCATCTTCCTTGCAACAGATTTGATCATCTTTTTTCTATTATCATTTTAACCACTTTGTTATTTGAGTCACTAGAGGGGGGAGCTTTTATTTCTGAATATAGAGGAAGCAAATGTGAGCATATGATGATTTTAATACGTCGGATGTTAGCTTTTCAACTGCTGAGCTGGACTGCTGTCACAGCTGAGATCCGCCAGAAACACAATGAACAGCGCCATCTGGTGGCGCTTTGTCCGAGCAAAACATTTATGGAAGACATTAAAGGCGTGATATGAACCAAGGCTGCTGCTGCTTCTTATTATTATCAGTATTACTACTTTAAAATAATGGCCGCACATTCATAATGAATTGCGACTGTATATCAACGGAAAAACACCTGAATTTCTGATGCACTTCCTTTGAGTTCTGAAGTAATTCACTTTGAATTCAGCCCTGTTAATTCATGTGGGTTTAATTACCTGCATTCATTGCTTTGTAACGCATGATGTTGACTACATGCATTCATTGTGAGACGTGAGAATGTGATCAGTGTTAATTCATGCATAAATGCATGCCTTAAGAATGTGATCAGCATTATCTGTTAGAAAGGAACACATGCTAACAGGGCTGAATTCAAAGTGCAGAAGATATTCAGCTGTTACTCCTGTATTCATTCAGGAATTTGCGGCCATTGTTTTAAAGTGATACATTATTATTATTATTATTATTATTATTATTATTATTATTATTATTACGAGCAACACAGGACTGGATTATTAACTTGTGTTAAAAATTCCACTTCATTTTTTTCCATTTTAAGACACATCCAGTATGAAATTAATGTAAGGGGCAAAAGGAAGATAGAACAGGTGCAATTAATTTTTTTTAACCCATTAAGTGCCATTGTCCTCATTTAAGGACAGGCTACTTTGTAATGTTTTGGAGCATTTTTAACTGGCATTTACCGGTTATTTTGATTTTGTCTTTAACTATTACATAAACACAGCTTGTGTTCTACATTTTTCAATGAAAAATCAATTAGGTACTTAATGGGTTGAAGTTTAAGTTGGGTATTCATGCTTTGTATAACAGTACAGATGACAAAAATTATTAGACTATTAGGGTGAGTCTGACTTACAATACAGAATCAGACCTCTTGAATGTGCTGAAGATGTGCTGACAGAAAGGAGTCTACAGCAGGTCAGGAAAACTATTTTGTCCCTTGCATTTGCAATTTAATCCCATGTCAACAGCTGAAAGTCTGTTTTAGAAGCAATCTGAGCGTCGTTGTCTCAAGGTGTAGGCATGCTAAAAAGCTAATGTTCAAGTTCTGTTTGATAAAGGAAATGATATCAGCCATGTATCTTTCTAGATTAGAGATTGGTATTTTGTTCAACAGATAATTGGCCTACTAACCCATTGTGGCTAACACCGTAGAGCTAAAACACCCACTACCCTTGAAGATATGGGTGTGTGCATCTTTTCTAAACCGCAAACCCCAAACCTGACTGTGGGAGGCCAGCAGTGCCTCGCTCTGCTCACTAAAAACACTCATCCCGCCACCACACCTGATCCTCTTCACGTTGTTTTAAAGATCTATCAAGCTATGAGTCTGATGGACGGGTGGAATTAATCTATACGTTAGACGCTGCTTTATTTCCCTTGTTTGTTTCCTGTCCTATGGCTCTATTCAATCAAACTTTCCAAAGCACCGCTGTGTACACAAACAGGGCAAAAACTGTTAATGCTAGCGTGACAGCCTAGAGGCTGGGCACAAACCGGTGACCTTGTGCACCGCAAGCCAGTGTCTTAACCGCATTGCTAAACCTGATCTCATCTCACTGACGGGGGGGACAGGAAAGAGTCCGTAACAGCACACTGCCTGTTACATTAGCATTCAAAAACATGCAGTATCGCTCACTAGAACAGGGAAATAATACAAAATAATCGAGAAATCCCACTTAGTCACCTGTAATGTACATGCTCCCACCTAAAATGCCAAACCTCTCACTCTGGTTATTACAGCATATCAGTCAATGCCAGGGCAGTCATTGCTATGAATATGGGTATGCATATGAGCTTGTATGTTTCCAAGAGCTTATTATTGATGCTTTGTCCCATTTCGAGCACCTGTTATACTGCAACACTTCATCCCTCAGCCTGTAACTCTGCCGTAGGTCCTTCAGTTAGCTGTTAGCTGTAAATCAGCTTGTTTTTACATATTCTCAAGAGACAGAACAGAAGCTCGCCTTTTAAAAGCTGCTGCCTCACCACTGAGCAGACAGTTTTGTTGTCCTGCCAACTTGATCACAACTGTAGGCAATATACATGTTTTTTTTTAAAATTATTTTCCTAGGATTTCACAATAGTTAGACCAGGTGCTGGAGTTTTTTTGTGGTTGCTTTGCAGTGGTGCAATCAGCCACAAATTCCTTACTGGTATATCAGGTTATTTCACTGACAATAATCGATGCACGGAGAACACTTGATTAATTAAAAGCTAGAAGCAACACAAATTAGACAGATCACAAAAAGCTTCAAATGCAACTAACAATATGCATGTTCTACATTGACACAAGGCACTAAGTGATTAATCAATCAAAGAATGTTTAATCTAGGCCTTCCAAACCAAAGCCATGGTGATCAATAATCGATTCATTGATTCATTTCAGGAGCATCTCTGCAGCTTGGTGTCCTTCAGCAATTCCTGTTCAAGGTAACTGTCTGGGATCAAATTTTTAAAATGCATCTTTTTCCTTTCCTTCTGGTGAGAAATTCTATTACAGAATTGATTATTTTATTCATTCATTAGCACTTGGAGAAGAAAAAACAAAACATTTTTGGTAAAGCTCTTTCCAGAGCCTCTTCGGCATTCTAAACACATTCCCTGGATACTTTATTAGCTGCTCCATTAGACAATGCACTCTGCATCTGCAGAATTCACAGCACTGCTGCTTTTCAGGGGATCCCAGCAGACTCGGGGAAGGAGAGGTGGCTGATTCAGCTGATTTAGATTCCGATATGGTTCCCCAGTCTTTGGGGGACGTAACTGGGAAGAGCAGCAGTAAATAAAGAGACCCCAGCACAGATACGCAGCTTAAGACTGGTTATTCAAGGTTTTAAACCACATATCAAGACAAGCCTTAATTTCACAATCTGGGTTTGGTCACTGAAGATATGCATGAAACACAGTGCAGCCTGGAACAGTGCGATTCACCCAGTTATTCTGTCAGAATGTGCTGATTCGCCCAGTCATTCTGTCAGAATGTGCTGATTCGCCCAGTCATTCTGTCAGAATGTGCTGATTCGCCCAGTCTTTCTGTCAGAATGTGCTGATTCGCCCAGTCTTTCTGTCAGAATGTGCTGATTCGCCCAGTCTTTCTGTCAGAATGTGCTGATTCGCCCAGTCTTTCTGTCAGAATGTGCCGATTCGCCCAGTCTTTCTGTCAGAATGTGCTGATTCGCCCAGTCTTTCTGTCAGAATGTGCTGATTCGCCCAGTCTTTCTGTCAGAATGTGCTGATTCGCCCAGTCATTCTGTCAGAATGTGCTGATCCCCTGTGGCTGCTGGTTTTCATTGCAGCCAAGCTCTTAATTACTTAACTAGAACCTTAATTGAACTGATCATTTGCTTAAGTAGACCTTTTTACTTGTTTTCAGCTCTTGAATAGTTGCATATTTCAAGTTAGCGATAACATTTGATAAGTAACTTGAACTGCAACTGTTTAAGAGCTGAAAACAAGTAAAGATGTCTAATTAAGCAAAGTATTAGTTCAATTAAGGGTCTAGTTAAGTAATTAAGAGCTTGGTTGGAATGAAAACCAGCAGACACAGTGGGTCCCCAGGACCTACTTTGAGAAGCCCTGCTTTAAGAGAGTATCAGTCAGCTGTGTGTAGCAGTGATGTTTCAATACACCAGTTGAGAAAGCTTTGTGTTTTAAAATAGCCGAAACAATATTCAAACAGAGCTGCTTATCAGCTGTTGGCAATATCAAGAAAGAGCACAAATTGACAGAGATATTAAGAAAGCAGAACCAGGGAGGCAGAGACTTCTAGAGTTAAGAAAGAAGCCATCGGTTGCAGGTTACTGTACATTTACCATTTGTTTTGTATTTTTTTTTTTTCTAAAGCTTTGTGTGGAGATGGCTTATAGTAACCCGCATAGCAACACTGTGTATTTGTAGCCTAATTAATCTTGTTTACGTTTGCTTACTTTTAAACATAACGTTTTTAAAGTAAAGCATTTCTAAAGCAAAGAATTTCCCAAGCAAAGAATTTACCCGTGTTTAAAGCAGTTTGAGTGCTGCTTTTATTCACTAACCTATTTATGCATGTGTAATTGTCACTTTCTATAGATGTTCGCAAATCCGACTTTTTCACATATCCGCCTATATATACCCCAGTCCACAGGGTGTTGGATATGCGACATTGTACTGCATATTGTATCTCACCCCATTATAATAACCTTTTTTAGAGACTGGGGACCTACAGGTCAAGAGAGCAACACGCAAACAGACACAACGATATACAGCTCAACAGAAAGAGTTAATTCAAATTGTCCAGCCCCCTTTTCTGCTATGAAACGGTCCCTCTAGTGGCCGGGAGCAGTGTTTGCGTGTTTGATTTCAGTGATGCTTGTCATGTGAGCCTATCTCCAGAGTTGAAGGCCGCTGCAGAGTCAGTTTCAACAAACTAAACCTTACAGCTCTAGTATGCAATGGAAAATCCCTACCGGCAGTGCAGTATCCGTGTGTAATTTGCATTGCTGCTGTATGTACTAATTCATTCCCTGGCACTCCTTTTTCTGGCACGGACACTGTTATACGTTTTTCACCCACCTAAAATTTTGCTTGGCTGTGACCCAGGTTCTTCCACAAGAGCATGTACGATTCTTTTTGTTTGTTTTTCCAGACTCTCATTTTGAAAACAACATAACAATGTTTTTTCTCCTAGCATTGTCCCATATTAATGTTTTCCTATTTTAAACAATACAGCTTCCTGTAAATTAATATAGGGACCTTCCAAGCCTTTGTGTGGCACTCTGCTCAATTAAAGGGTCCAATTCAATTAACGTTTAGCAGGAAAACATTATAATTCATGCAATATAGTTTTATAGGTGTCATGGGGTATTCTCTCCTGCATTTACTATGGAGTGGGAAATTTGGCTGTAATTTGGCCACAGTAGAAAATATAGACCAGGCTATTTTACAAACCAACACAATCCGAAATGGACTCATAGCCATTGGAGCTCTGTTTGACATTTGAGCAATGTCATCTCTGATCAAACACAATTTCTGTACAGATTGCAGATCCCCAGTCCCTAACACAGGACTGGAGGCTTAGTGAAGGTTAAATAAATATTGTGAGCACACTTGAGGACAATGTGATCAAGCACAGCTGTAAAATAAGCAGTTGTGGGAGGATGTTATTCAACTCAACCACTCACGCTGAGAAATTGAGAGTGTTTAGATATTGTTTGGAAAACAGAGTGGAAGCAGAGTTCACAAAGTTCAACTTCACACACACGCAGTTAGGCAAGATATGTAAGACAGTAACATAGCAATTGGTTCTGTGCAAACTCATTTACAGACATCAACGTTTCCTTACTGGGCAAATTTTATTATCCATATCATTATTGTAGCTGGGTTCACAATGTACTCTGCACTAACTTTTATCAAACCGCCTACAACCCGAATCTTCTCATGAACAGACTGTTATGTTCAAAGTATGAGCAGTGTGAGTTACAGACCAACCCAAATGCAGGTATGAAAGAAGCAGTGCAGTGTTCTATAACAAAAGGAGCGGGTGAAAATTCTTCTTGTTGGTATATACAGCCGGTGTGGGGTTATTTTGCGGTACTCTTTAAAACGTTGTACGTCGTGTACTGCGCTTGCCCGGGCAACAGTGTACTGTTTGGCCCTTAAAGTTATTTTTAATATCTTTATTATATTTTTTCACAATTCAGCAAATTTATTTGACTTTAACTGATGAGCAACAAATTGGGTTATCTAAAACTTTAAACTTATACGATTTTGAGGGTGATCTGCAGTGTGTCTTGTTTGTAGTGATTTGTGCAGTAGTCATTCACAGCACTTCTGACTCAATGTTCCCTCTTAGGGTTAATTAGAGCCTTGTGTGGCTGGAGATCTACTTTTAAAAGGTCTCAATATAACTTTTAAAATTATTACCATAAGAGATGTGTATTTTAAGTGCAATAGGCTTTTAAGGTATGGGGCTATACTAAGATCACAACGATAAATCTGAGCAGTATTTTTGTTTGTTTTTGCCGATCGCTTACAGCCCTGTTTATGTCTTACATGCCATTTTTTTTTTACTGTTCTACCCATCGCCCCTGCATGTCTTGGATGGTATCAACAAAGGTATTTATTTTTATTGTTTATTTATTTTACTTAATCTACTGAAAAATAACTGCTTAGTTTACAAATGCAATGTGCTCCGAGTGTATTGAACCTAATATTGTTTAAACGAAAGTCAAATCCAGGGTCGAAAAAACACACTAAAGATCTACAGAGAATATGACTATTTTTGTATTTATTTTAAATAACGGTAGTTACCTTTTATCTATTCGTGGCATGTTGTTTTTTATCCCTAAGCCTATTTCTTGCAAAAGGCACGTGGTAGCGTAGTTCCCAGCAATTCTCCAAGTGGAGTTCACCCAGGTTTTGTTTTGTTTTGTTTTGTTTTTGTTTTTTATCATAGGGATGCAGTACAGTATACTGTAGTTGTGCAAGCATTTTATGTTCTGTACATTTTTCCTTTTTTGTTACGCATTTCATGCATCAATATTAGCACTATACAATTACAGTAATTCTCACAACTGATACTGTCTTTGGCTTTATGGTGTATAACATATTCAGCTGCCAGGCTAAGAGAGTTAAGTCTGCTTTCTGCTCGCTTGTCACTGGTTTCAGGAACTACAATACAATAGTATGGCTTGCACCATACTGTACTCAATTTAATTTAATTTAATTAAATGACGACCGTCTGCTGCTGCACAGATACGGTGATTTCCTGCAAATTAATGTACACGTTAAGCATAATGTATTTACAATTTAACTAGTAAGTAAATCAGCGATATCATGGCGCAAGAGCAGCATGGAAGAGGAGGCCTTTGTCTCAGTTCAGCTCCTCCGACATGGCACAAAGCAGCCCCAGCTCAATGGAGGAAGCTGGTAGTCAACAAAAGCAGGAGGAGAGGATGAGGTGCGTAAAGGCAGTTTCCCAGGCCAAGCAGGGAGAATGGACAAGATGGGAGAGGAACAACACAAGATCAGCTTGTGAGATCTATGGACAATAGAACATAGCAGGATCAGTTTCTTCATCGGGTCAACACATGATGTTCTCCCACCACCAAAGAATCTAAACCTCTGAGTAGGGGAGGATCCGTCATGTCCTTTGTGTTCATCACCTGCAACATTAAGACACATTTTGACAGGATGTAAGGTGGCTGTTAGCCAAGGATGGTTTACTTGGCGCCATGACCAGGTGCTGCGATTGGCATTAGCATTGGAAGACAAGCGTAACATGACCATTAAGTTGCCACGAGTTCCATCAAAGCATTACACACAAAAGACAATATTCCTCCGTCCAGGAGAGCAACCACCAAGAAAAGGTGTTAAAACCAAGCCTCGCCCAGGACAAATGGAAGCTGCTAGAGACTGGAATATGCTGGCAGATGATGGTCAACAACTTATTTTTCCACCTGAGATTGGCACCACTAACCTTCAACCAGACATTGTTTTGTGGTCTGGATCAGCACGCCTCGATCACCTGGTAGAGTTAACAGTGCCATGGGAGGATGCTGTGGATGAGGCATATGAGAGGAAGAAACTTCGGTATGTTCAACTAGCTGCTGAAGCGGAACAGCAAGGATGGAGAGTCCGGGTTTACCCAGTGGAGGTGGGTTGTCGAGTATTTGTGGCAAACTCTACAACCTGGTTTCTCAGAGATGTCATATTCAGTGGTCAAGAGTTGCGTTGCACAGTGAAGAACTTATCTGAAGCAGCAGAAAGGAGCAGCAACTGGCTGTGGTTGAGACGGAAAGATTCTGGCTGGGGATCTCAAGCACAATAGAAAGAAAGCAACGCTGATGTATGGGTAAGTAAGCTGGGCTGAGTTGAGTGGGGGATGGAGGGAGGTGATGCTGGGATGCCAGAATCACTGTTGAGGTGTTGTGGGCTACTCGACGAAACACCGAGGATGGAAGGTGCCCACTTGAAGACCCCAGAGATTTACCCTACTTAGCTCAATCCGGTTGTCATGCTGATGCACTGGGGAGACCGCACTGTGGTTGATCCGCAGAGCCAGCATTGCGAGCCGTTGTGTGTGCTGATGCGTTGGGCAGGCAAAATAAGCTGATCCCTGGAGCCAGCATTACACTTCAGCCATCAACACCAGGCAGAAGGATATCTACATCATCAGATGGAAAGAAACGCAAATGGATGGAGATGCAGATGGATCACATTAGTTTACTGTAAAGCTACATCTTAGTTGATGCTTAACTTGGCGAGAGTCGAGTTCAAATCAGCATGAAGTTTTAACATCTACTCTCATGTAATGGAAATCACACTAATAAAGCGCAGAAATACCCGCTTCCGCACAGATCAGATGATTTCTGCACTGATACATTTTGATAATGTGCTGTATTAAACCTCACGGATTATCCAAACACAATTTATTGAAACACAGATTAACCAGAGTCTACTGTATTATGCATTTATATAAATGAGAAGTCTTCTGTGTCAAACTCAAAGACTTCCTGTGAAAAGATTCATTTAAATCTGTTAGTCGCAGGGCTTTCGGGGCTGCAGCCCAGGTCCTTAGATTTTGAGAGGCCCCAAAAAAAAAAATATAATTTATAATGCAATATCTAAAAAACGAGTCAGTAGTGTGTGACTGTATGGATCGGAACAACATGTCTGTTTTACCGAGTCGTATTGCATTGGAGGAGCAGCGACTGCCTGATCATATGATTTGACCTGTGATCAAGTCACGTGCCACTTTTATCAGGTGTGCTGCGATGTGAACGTGACGCAGATCAGAACCTGTGAATATCTGACAAAGCAGCACCTGGTAAGTATGAGAGCGATGCTGAAAAGCAGAAACACAACAAGTACAGTCACGGGGAAGATAGGTTAAACAAAACACCAACGCTGACACACTATTTTAATACAATAACAACAAGTGTATGTGAAGGTACCAGTACTTCTGAAAATACATTGGAGTGAAATCAACAGGAGGAAATGACCTAAGTTTATATGGATTACAGTGGGGCAATCTCTATGGAAAGATAAAAATAAGTCTCACCATTTTCTCACTCTATTTTGGTAGTAGTTTCGGGTTGTGTGTGTTTCCATGTAGTTTTCTTTTAGACTGAGCAATTCTCGTTCCAAAAGCAAATAAACTCATTCATATTAAAACACGGGAGGCTATGTTTGTGCCTGAGTTCCAATTTGGCCTTGCGCAACTTACTGATATCGTACAGCTTTCTTAAACCAGGTTTCCATGAAGTTTTTAGGTTGTCTTAAAACACAGCCTGCCTCATTTGGTCCCTAAAAAACAAAACAATAAATAAATAATACTACTAAAAAAAAAACGTTGTTCCTGTGTGTGCAGCTCTGCTGATTCTGCTGACACAAATAATAATAAAAAACCAACATTATATAAGAAAGCGCTGTGCACTATCCTTGTATTATTTGCTAAACATATTTGACTGCTTGTATATTTACTACAAAGCTATTATACACGTACATATTCGTAAGAGATAAGGACAACACATTTCCAGATAACTTGCTTTTACGACAAAAGATTCTGCAATTTGCATTTCCCATTTTGTATTTGAAACTGCCAGCAACTAACGCTGTGGCCAATGCTCATTTTCAAGACTGGCGCTAATTCAAACATCGAATCAGGTAAAATATGGATCAGCTAAGACTGAATAATTTGACATTAATGTTAATCGAGTGTGGTGGTAGTAAAACAGTAAAGGGAAGCAAATGAATATGCAAAAAGAGGCCCCAAAACGATAACAGCCCCAGTCCCCCATTAAACTTAATCGGGCCCTGGTCACAGTACAGCTGTATATATTTTAAAGTTTAAAGTTATGGTGTGGGAGGGTGGGGAATTCACTGGACACATCACAGTAAGTTCAGTGTTTAAACACCCCGCAGGGGTGTACTTTATTAGTTCCGCCACAAGCTGGCACTGAGCTGCTGGTTTTATTTTTTAATAAGAAAAGGGTAAAGTAAATGTGAATTGATTAACCATTTCCACAGTTTTTCTGGTGTTTTCTGGTGTTTATTGGCTATCCACCTATTTCATTTTTTTTTTCATCGGGGATATTTTATCTGGTTTTATCGGTTAAAAGCCCTACATATATCTGAAGAACTGCTTATCAAACTGGGATTACACATTTCATATTCTAAACTGTTGTGTACACACTGTTGAAATAGGTCATGGCCACTGGTAGCTCTAATTTCAAACTAACAGCCGTGACAGGAGGTGAATGTTACTGACATACTTATTAATAAGGATTTTGATAATGAAGACCTAATTAATATTTATAGTGCAATCTATCTGTGCAGTACCAGCCCCTCCTCCTTCTCGCATGGATTGGCTCTCTCCATGCGAGCCGGGAGCTTTCTTAAAGCGCTGTTAATAAGCTTCTTATCTGTGCATTATTCATGCTCTGAAAAACTTACATAATTGTTAGGGATACTTGTAGGATCTGAGGACTCGGCACACCCCTAATACTACAACCTATTACTCCATTGCTTAGGTCCTTACATTGGTTATCACTACCAGTGACTTACAGAATTGATTTTAAAGTTGCCTTAATAACTTATAACTTTATGGATTAGGGCCATCATATCTCCAAGAACTACTAACTCTGTATATTCCCATTCTTTCTTTGAGATCAGAAAATGCAGAACTCTTAGTTGTGCTCCTCATTTGTGGAACTCTATTCCAGTTGACATTAGGCAGGTTGAAACATTCGATTCTTTTAAGTCTAAATTGAAAACATACTTTTGTGAATGTGCTTTAATATAATTGGCTGTAGCCTGAGTGTATTGTACATAGGAGCTCTCTTGTTTTGTTTTTAACTTTGGACAGCGCTCTGGGATTCCATGGTATGAAGGGCACTATATAAAAAAAGGTATTATATTGTAGAGTCTGTACAGCCGTGTGTGCCAGGGTAAACTATTTTTAAAAAGGTATTATATTGTAGAGTCTGCACAGCTGTGTGTGCCAGGGTAAACTATTTTTAAAAAGGTATTATATTGTAGAGTCTGCACAGCTGTGTGTGCCAGGGTAAACTGTTTTTAAAAAGGTATTATATTGTAGAGTCTGTACAGCTGTGTGTGCCAGGGTAAACTGTTTTTAAAAAGGTATTATATTGTAAAGTCTGCACAGCCGTGTGTTGCAGGGTAAACTATTTTTAAAAAGGTATTATATTGTAGAGTCTGCACAGCTGTGTGTGCCAGGGTAAACTGTGTTTTAAAAGGTATTATACTGTAGAGTCTGCACCCCATACTAAAAAAATATATATTTTAAATATACTTTTGTAAACATATTATTCATATAAAACTCACAGTCATTGGGAATGATATAATATATGGAAAAATATATGTATTATGTACAGTACTGTGCAAAAGTTTTAGGCAGGAGTGAAAAAATGCTGTAAAGTAAGAATGCTTTCAAAAATAGACATGTTAATAGATTATATTTATCAATTAACTAAATGCAAAGTGAGTGAACAGAAGAGAAATCTAAATCAAATCCATATTTGGTGTGACCACCCTTTGCCTTCAAAACAGCATCAATTCTTCTAGGTACACTTCCACAAAGTCAGGGATTTTGTAGGCATATAGTCAGGTGTATGATTAAACAATTATACCAAACAGGTGCTAATGATCATCAATTCAATATGTAGGTTGAAACACAATCATTAACTGAAACAGAAACAGCTGTGTAGGAGGAATAAAACTGGGTGAGGAACAGCCAAACTCAGCTAACAAGGTGAGGTTGCTGAAGACAGTTTACT
The DNA here is from genome assembly GCA_030684275.1 of Acipenser oxyrinchus oxyrinchus. NCBI lineage: Eukaryota > Metazoa > Chordata > Actinopteri > Acipenseriformes > Acipenseridae > Acipenser > Acipenser oxyrinchus. Next base: position 3,311,319 of record CM060251.1, on the reverse strand, counting down.
GTCAAAAGTCATACACCATGGCAAGACTGAGCACAGCAACAAGACACAAGGAAGTTATACTGCATCAGCAAGGTCTCTCCCAGGCACAAATTTCAAGGCAGACAGGGGTTTCCAGATGTGCTGTCCAAGCTCTTTTGAAGAAGCACAAAGAAACGGGCAACGTTGAGGCATCTGATTGGTCCCAAATTTATTCTGCAGCATGACACGTACACAGCGTACACGAATGAGTGTCTGCAGGCAACAGTGAAGCATGGTGGAGGTTCCTTGCAAGTTTGGGGCTGCATTTCTGCAAATGGAGTTGGGGATTTGGTCAGAATTAATGGTCTCCTCAATGCTGAGAAGTACAGGCAGATACTTATCCATCATGCAATACCATCAGGGAGGCATCTGATTGGCCCCAAATTTATTCTGCAGCATGACAATGACCCCAAACATACAGCGAAAGTCATTAAGAACTATCTTCAGCGTAAAGAAGAGCAAGGAGTCCTGGAATTGATGGTATGGCCCCCACAGAGCCCTGATCTCAACATCATCGAAGTCTGTCTGGGATTACATGAGAGAGAGAAGCAACTGAGGCTGCCTAAATCCACAGAAGAACTGTGGTTAGTTCTCCAAGATGTTTGGGCCAACCTACCTGCCGAGTTCCTTCAAAAATTGTGTGCAAGTGTACCTAGAAGAATTGATGCTGTTTTGAAGGCAAAGGGTGGTCACACCAAATATTGATTTGATGTAGATTTTTCTTCTGTTCACTCACTTTGCATTTTGTTAATTGATAAATATAAACTATTAACATGTCTATTTTTGAAAGCATTCTTACTTTACAGCATTTTTTCACACCTGCCTAAAACTTTTGCACAGTACTGTATGTAACGTTATATAAAATATGTTTAACATATTACAAAATTGTTTTCATCATATGGAAAATATATTTACAATGTATTTGCTTAAACATATTTTTAAATATATTTAAAATATAATTTCAGGTGACAATATATCAATTATATTGTCCATGTATTTTTTAGAAACGTATTATTCAATATATTTACTAAACATGTATTATATAATGTATTCACAATATATTACATAATGTAAAGTGCCTTGACACACACCATATTTTGCATGTGTTCCACCAAACAGATATGAAGCAAATAAATAAGAAAGGAATGGAATTCCGCAATTTCACTTAAAAATAACTACTATCTTTAAACATAACGGAATATATCAACATTTTGTAAAAATTCAGTGTATATAAAACACTCAAGTACAAAAATGAAATGCTTTCAACATATGCAAAAAGGCTGTTTGCATTACAACAGGTGTTTGGGCTGCTTCTCTGTAGACCTGCTAACATTGTTCTACAGAAACTATGAGACGTTACAAAAAACTGCTGCTTCAAATTAAAAATTCATTAATAGCTATGGAATTGTTGCTGAAAATAGGGCTATGAAAGTAAAAAAAAAAAGCACTAATAAACTGGAAATACATTTTTACAATGTCATTCTTTTTTTCATATTCGTGGGCATACCGTTTAAATATAAGGTGACTTAAAATATGAACAGCCTATTGTGTCCTTGATTGTTATTGACTTCTCTTTTTTTCTTCTTCTAAATACTAGACTTAGCCCAGTTATTTTTTATGAGGTATCTGTAACACTTCGGTATCTGCAGAAAGATTGATTAACTACCATATTTGTTCCGTCAAGAATAAACTTATTTACCGAATTAAAATCACAGTGTCTGTGTTTTTATCTGCTGTACATAAACTTATGAAACCTTCTTGTTTTAAATTTAGTGCTGCCTGACCGTCGCAGTCTCCCATTATATGCAATATATACAGTAAATATATTGTTTGAAAACACTGCATACACATTTAAATATATTAATGTGAATATATTTATTTACAACATATTTTACAATGTATTTTGAATATAATTTAGAAAAATAAAATGTATAAATGTGAATATGTTGATTTACAAAATACATTTATAGTATATTATAAATATATTTAAGCAACATGTCATGTTTAAGAAAATATATTATAAATACATTTCAGGTTTAAAAAATATATAATTCCATATATTAAAAATATATTTATTTTCCGTATGGGACAGCTGTGTGTGCCAGGGTAAACTGTTTTTAAAAAGGTATTATATTGTAAAGTCTGCACAGCTGTGTGTGCCAGGGTAAACTGTTTTAAAAAGGTATTATATTGTAAAGCAGGGCTGGGTAACTATATGGAAAAATACTCAAGAGGCAAAAAAGGAGGTCACAGCAAAGGTGTTGCGATAAAAATGATGACACCGCATTGGCAAACTTGTGCAATAGGAGACGTGAGAAAAAAATGATATTTGCAGCGCCTTACCAGATCTGGAATAGACTGCGTCCCTGATACAGTACCACGCTGGTTCTAATAGGGTACTACTAGAGTGCATTGTGGCCGTGTGGTCCCGTGGTTAAAGAATAGGGCTTGTAACCAGGAGGTCCCCGGTTCAAATCCCACCTCAACCACTGACTCACTGTGTGGCCTTGAGCAAGTCACTTAACCTCCTTGTGCTCTGTCTTTTGGATGAGAATTTTATTGTACGTGACTCTGCAACCAACGGATAGTTTACACACCCCTAGTCTCTGTAAGTTGCCTTGGATGTCTGCTAAATAAACTAATAATAACAAAACTTATTTGATGGAATGTTTTATTGAAGAAATAAATTAAAAAATAAAACTCTAAAATCAAATTTGTAGTTCACGAAACTGAAAACTTTTTTAATGGAAGAAACATCAAAAACAGTCATATATCTATCTATCTATCTATCTATCTATCTATCTATCTATCTATATATATATATATATATATATATATATATATATATATATAAGAACATAAAAACATAAGAAAGTTTACAAAGGAGAGGAGGCTCGTTTGGTTGTTAGTAGCTTATTGATCCCATATCCCTCATCAAGCAGCTTCTTGAAGTATCCCAGGGTGTCAGCCTCAACAACATTACAGGGGAGTTGGTTCCAGACCCTCACAATTCTCTATGTAAAAAAGTACCTCCTATTTTCTGTTCTAAATGCCCCTTTATCTAATCTTCATTTGTGACCCCTTGTCCTTGTTTCTTTTTTCAGGTCGGAAAAGTCCCTTGGGTCGACATTGGAAATGTCATTTGTCAATACCTTTCAGAATTTTGAATGCTTGAATCAGATCGCCGCTTAGTCTTCTTTGTTCAAGACTGAAAAGATTCAATTCTTTAAGCCTGTTTGCATATGACATGCCTTTTAAACCCAGAATAATTCTGGTTGCACTTTTTTGCACTATTTCTAGAGCAGCAATATCCTTTTTGTAACAAGGTGATCAGAACTGAACAAAGTATTCTAAATGAGGTCTTACTAATGAATTGTAAAGTTTTAACATTACTTCCCTTGATTTAAATTCAACACTTTTCACTATATATCCGAGCATCTTGTTGGCCTTTTTTTTTTTTAATAGCTTTGCCACATTGTCTAGATGAAGACGTTTCTGAGTCAACATAAACCCCTAGGTCTTTTTCATAGATTATTATATAAAGCTTTCCTTGATATGGTCCTTTTTTTGTAAATATGGCCCTGTAACAGGGGACATCTGGACTTACTATCTGGCACATGCGTGTTACTGCAGATAGAGGGCAGCAGTCTCGTAGGATCCACCTGTCAGTCATGGCAATGACACGGAGAGGTGGGGAAGAGGGTGTGTGGGCTTTCCCTCTCTCTGAGTGGCTGAGAGGTGGGCCTTGGGAGATTGCTCGGCCCATAAGAACTGCGCTTGGTTGTGCATTCGGGTGGCCGTGTTTGGGAACACACAGTGTCACTGACAGAAGACGTCAGTTGTAAAAACAAGAACGAGGCAAGCCTGGCTGGGGAAAACGGCCTGCCTTAAAATCATTTAAAGAGAAAATAAATAAAAGAAATAATCACATACCCGAGGGGACGTGTTTAGTTGTATGGGGAACTCTGGCCACCCCATTGTATAGGGTAACTGAGCGTAGGACGGAGGCTCGTTCTGACCGGCTTAGCGGCAGTGGGGGCACTGCGTAAGCAGCACTTTTGTTTGTAGTTTTTCTTTCGCCTTTGGTTTTCATTATTATTTACGAGTACTGGGATGTGCATTGGACTGTGTACCTGTATTGGTAACACTGTGGTTCTGTTTACTATTGCCAGTATTCAGGCCACGGACAACAGCGCCCTCTACTGGTAAAAATAAATCAGTGCGCCTGAGCAGTGTTACAAATAAAGTACTGTCTACTTGTGTCAGTGAATTGCCCACCACCCTTCCACAGGCCCACTATATCAAATATAAAAGGCCTACCGTTGCTCCACAGTACAAAAGTGTTGAACTGCCATTGTGGCACCACTTAAATAGATTTTCTGAGGGTGTTCATGCTACAGCCAAACAGTTTTTTTTAATCCGCAGCCAGCACTGTTATAGCTCTGAAAGCACACCCAGCGATTTTGGTTTCAATTAGGAATTCAATATTGTTTGTTACATGTATTTCCAGTACACACAAGACAGCATTTGCAGACAGCATCTGACACTACACATAGTGAGTGCGTGGATACAGGGAGTGCTCTAGAGCAGGGGGCACAACTCCATGGATTAATACCTAAATAGATGTTTCATTGTTCAGGGTATGGTTGTAACAAATGTCTGGGCTTGGATGTCTCTCGTGTAGCAAGCACTGCTCTAGACTAGTGTCTATAATGTGAACCAGACTGCAATACGAAATTTAAAAGAAAAAGAAAAAAGAGAACAAGTTTAAAACCAGATTATTTTCATATATCATATAGAAACAACCTTTTTGAAACATATTATTATTAAAAAAAAAGAATACATTTAAGAGTAAGTAGCTTCAAGTGTACCTTTGATAAACTGAACTTTTTAAAAGTGTGTTTTCAATAAATTCTGAGCATTTCTGGGCTCAGTTGCTAATTGTGCACACACACACACACACACACACACACACATATATATAGAGAGAGAGAGAGAGGTTTAATAGGCACATGATTTAAATGGAATGAGGAAGGATGTTCAGTGCTTGTCACTTACAGAAGGCAGATTAAGAGACACGCATGAATAACTCGACATTAACAGAACCCAGAAACACTCAGGATGACAGCAAACAGAATAAAACAGCAAGGGACATATACAAAAGCAACATGCATGACATTTAAAGCAACTGTATGGAGCTTTTGATCTTATAATGCCAGCTTGATAAACAGCATTATTTCTAATAGTCGTGTTTGGTTACAGTAAAATGTTATCACTTGGAAAATTCCTTCAACATGGTAGTATTTTCTGACTTCAGATGGTATACATGCCGGATTGTAAAAGTGTTGTTAGCATTGCCAAAATCAAACAAAGCTCAGCACAGTAAGGACACTTACAATCAACAAGCAGCACACAGAATGAACCAATCTCCTCCAGAACAGAGTAAAGTGACTGCAGGGTTAGATGGAATCTGGTGTAACAATCACAGGACATGGAATGTCTGTGTCAGCTCCTGTTTAGACATCCAGACCAAAAACAGCTATCTGAATAATCACTGATACAAGAGGCTTGGGTGCTTCCATTGCTACTGATATGCCAGTGGACCCAGCTTTTAAAAAGGGGATTCATTAGTAAACTTGGCAAATAAGAGTATATTAAACTGGTAAGAAATGCAATATTATGTAAATGTTGATTGCCCATGCTTTTTGAGTTCATTTTGACCAATTCCTTATTCTGACCTGTTAAAATCCTCACTGGAGTCCCACAAAAGGAAGTTGAGGTTCGAAGTTATGGATGGTTTTGGTTCATTGTTTACCAGTTTCATGTAAACGTATCTCTGTTACCAACACCTGTTATGGTGCATCCATTGCAGGTTATTGATTAAAATGATGCAATGCAAAGGATCTCTCCTGAATGCACACTGCTTGTCTGTAGATAATCAATATTTGGCAGCGTCACGTTCCCACAAACTTGTACAGTAATTCTATACAGTACAATACCAGTTGGATATCTCTGAAGCAGGGCATTAAAGAACATTACCCAAGGTGCAGTTTTAAGATCATTAAAATATAGGCCTGGGAACCAAATGAGCACTGCCTTTCATGCAGAAGTTCAATATTCTCCATACTGTCACGCAGTACCTCCAAAACTCATTAAACACGGAGCTGTGTGTAACAAGATAAGCCTGCTAGGCTAAGCAGGCAGGACTCATTTTATAGACCCCCACAATTTGCATGTCATCATTCGAATAAGCACGCTAACTGGGTACACACTAACAGGTAGGCTAAAGGTTATTTAGCATTTCAAAACAGCATGACAACAAAAATAATAAACCCTGCTAGAGATGGCAAACTATAGCTACCATGTGTTTCTGACCAAGACCCCAGACTCCATCTCCACTGCCCCTATATTATTATGTTAAGGACCTTGACGATCCTTCTCAGCTGTTTCTTAAGTGGCACGCCATGGGTAAAACACACAACTCTTGCTGGTAAATGGTAAGTTGTATTTTTAGGCAAGCCTGCCAAGGAGCTATTCGTTAAATTACAGGTTTCACTTCAAGGTGGTTTCTTCTAAGCCCACATGTCATTATCCAGCGTGACAGTTGTAAATAAAAGCTGCCTTTTCACCTTAGAAATCGGGTCAGTATTGTCCTGGAAGGGAGAGTGTTCATTGGTTTGGTAGCTAATCAAGCAAACACCTCACTGTCAACTACCACACCGCTTCCATTGTAAACACATTTCAGGCTATAGAAATGTAAACGTAGAAGTCCAGCATCTTCCTAAATATTTAATCTGCTTAATCACAAGTTTCATTCAACAAACCTACTGTAGAAAGGCACAATTCTCCCACTGGGTGATACTGTGCCGTATGCAAACATCCCATTATAAAAAAGTTTTCAGTCCTGTGCATTAATCCGTGTTCCTTATAAATAAAGTACTTTTCTATTGCTTCTGATCTGGGTTTCTTGACCAATTTCTCGAAGAAAAACAATCTCATGACTTACTTTTAGTCCTAACACGATTCTGTTTATTTGTGCTTCTGTTTTATCTCCGTGCTTCATGTTTTGTGTATAGCATAAGGAGAAATGGTACGAGACTGAAATATCATATGCATATTAGTTTTATATTCACATATTCTTCTGGTGGTTAAGAATCACAGTACAATTATACAATACAATTAGCTTTTATATAGCACTTTTCATGCAGGCCATCCCAGGCGCTTTTCAATAAAAACTCCAGCTCAAGAATAAGCTAAAGCAAACAAATCTGTTTTTAAATGTGATTTAAAAGGTTCGACTGTGCCAGCATTCCTGATATGTTTACACTTCAGCGGCTGCACAAATAATACAGTACTCTTACAATCATGCTTTATAGCGTTCACTTTTTCGATATATTTAATTTGTACCTGTTTAATACGCTATCCTAAAGGGCACGTACCTTACAGCTGCATGCCACTAGTGATGAAAAACCAGCTCACTTCTAAAACTCAGCTTTCAAGAGACTTTTCAACAGCAGACCCAGGTGTTAAAAAGAGATTAGTGAGTAAATCTGGTAAATAATTATCTAAGTAGAAGCAATGAAAGATGATGATTGAGAACACACACACAAGAGTATATTAAACTGGTAAGAAATGAAATAGGTGTAAATGTTGAGGATGAATCCCCACTCTCTTCAGTCTTGCTATTTTGATTTCGAGCAGTTCTTTATTTTGACCTGTTTATACAGTAGATTCAGTGTCGTCCCTCTGTTCTGACCACCAATAGGGACTTGATGTTTGAAGTTATGCATGGTTTTGGTTGATTGTTCCATAGTTGTGTGTACCATTTAAAACATCAGACACATTTCCAATGAAAAAGTAGACTATGATTTAGTATTTAAAGTCATTTTTGTATTTTATATGTGTATTGATTTATACTTTTACATTGATATTCACACATAGCAATCAAGTACATTGGTTTGCATTGCATCAAGATACAGTATATTATACATTCTGAACAGTTTTAAAACATTTTTTTTTAAGCAATGTAATGTGGAAATGAATTCAACGCAGTTCATTTTCGGTCAATCATTTATCAAAATAGTTTGCCGCTTAGGATTAGTTTGCTATTTAAGTGCTATTTAAAAGCACATTTATCATCAGATCAGTAATAAAAACACACATTACTGTCAAAGCCCCTCCCTTAATCCTGACTGAAATCCAATTCACAGTACCTGGATCCGGTGTTAGAACCAAGCATGACAAAGTTAAAATTGTACATCTGCAATTTCCCCTTGATGAGACAAAGACTACAGGACTATTTCATGGGATCCTTTTTCATAACACACCATAAAATGCAGCTGCTTAATTTTGGGTTTGTTTGGTGACAAAAGTTTTTTTGTTTTTTTTTTGTGATAATGTTTCTCTATCCCAGCCTTTAATTGCATTGCAATTAATCAGCACTAAAAAACCTCACAAGTACACACGGCAAGGAGGTGCAAGAGGTTCTTGATCTAGTACAGAAAACAAATCACAAGAAGGTCTATTGTTAGCATCTAAACTATCACCACCTTTTCAGTCATTGAGCTCTTTATTAAAATCACTAAATACAATGAATTTTGTTGGAAAGGGGTCTGAGATTTACATGCAGCTTTAGGAGCTTCATAATAAAAATAACATAAATATAAAAATTAATAGCAACCTAATAGATCAGTGATGGCTGGCTCTTAACAAACGCCCCACATGTACATCGTAGCTGAATCGGGCAGGCGTTCTGTTTCTGTGTCAGTGCTCAATGCTCATCTGCAAGGTCTGTACATCAGTCAGTATAAGTTGCATGAGCTTAAGATGTCTGGCTGAAGGGAGGTCATTTCTGTCCTTCTCAGGAGGACGGGCTGTGACTGAGGGCCTTAGAAACCATAAAACACTATATAAAGGGTTAGTGTTACATTCACATGCAAATAAAGGAGCCATGTGCCAGCGGGAACAATTAAAATGAAAATGAGGCCCAACCATGAAACTGTGAAATGGAGCATGGCCTAGTGGCCACTCCTCTGCCTAGTCAGCATTGAATTTGTTGGTTTAGAACACACAGCGGCTCCGCCACCTCATAAATATTTAGCCCCTCCTCTGCCTAGTCAGCATTGAATTAGTTGGTTTAGAACACATAGCGACTCCGCCCCCTCATAAATATTTAGAGAATGCAAAACCATCCTTAGGATAAAGGTCAGGGAATTTGCCAGCATATGGACAGTAAACAAAACAGAGGACTGTTCTATGCAATGTGTTCAGAACGAATCTGATTATCCCATTACACTAAATATAATAATTCAATAGTATAAACTACTATAGTTATATTCCAGTATTAGCAAAAGTATTTTTATTCTGCTTACTGCATATATTTTAAATGCAGGAACTATAGTTCTTTGCTAGTCCTATTGTACTATACCGTGGTATATGGACTAAAGAGGTTTGACAGTACAATAGAAATACGCACCTTAACACTGTCAGCAGGGTTTAGGACAAAGAGCAGGGAGCCAGGACAGTGGTTTGGCGTGATGAGTCTGCAGTGTTACACTGTTCTGGAGGGATGCATGACCATTTGTCAATGATTACTGGCTTTACTTATTTCAGGAGGCTGGGGGAGGAAATCTGCAATTCATGAGTGTTCTAATAGTGAGGCATCAGAATCCTGAGCAGGCTTGAAGTGTTCTAATAGTGAGGCATCAGAATCCTGAGCAGGCTTGAAGTGTTCTAATAGTGAGGCATCACAATCCTGAGCAGGCTTGAAGTGTTCTAATAGTGAGGCATCAGAATCCTGAGCAGCCTTGAAGTGTTCTAATAGTGAGGCATCAGAATCCTGAGCAGCCTTGAAGTGTTCTAATAGTGAGGCATCAGAATCCTGAGCAGCCTTGAAGTGTTCTAATAGTGAGGCATCAGAATCCTGAGCAGCCTTGGAGTGTTCTAATAGTGAGGCATCAGAATCCTGAGCAGGCTTGAAGTGTTCTAATAGTGAGGCATCAGAATCCTGAGCAGGCTTGGAGTGTTCTAATAGTGAGGCATCAGAATCCTGAGCAGGCTTGGAGTGTTCTAATAGTGAGGCATCAGAATCCTGAGCAGGCTTGGAGTGTTCTAATAGTGAGGCATCAGAATCCTGAGCAGGCTTGGAGTGTTCTAATAGTGAGGCATCAGAATCCTGAGCAGGCTTGGAGTGTTCTAATAGTGAGGCATCAGAATCCTGAGCAGCCTTGAAGTGTTCTAATAGTGAGGCATCAGAATCCTGAGCAGCCTTGAAGTGTTCTAATAGTGAGGCATCAGAATCCTGAGCAGGCTTGGAGTGTTCTAATAGTGAGGCATCAGAATCCTGAGCAGGCTTGAAGTGTTCTAATAGTGAGGCATCAGAATCCTGAGCAGCCTTGAAGTGTTCTAATAGTGAGGCATCAGAATCCTGAGCAGCCTTGGAGTGTTCTAATAGTGAGGCATCAGAATCCTGAGCAGCCTTGGAGTGTTCTAATAGTGAGGCATCAGAATCCTGAGCAGGCTTGAAGTGTTCTAATAGTGAGGCATCAGAATCCTGAGCAGGCTTGGAGTGTTCTAATAGTGAGGCATCAGAATCCTGAGCAGGCTTGGATACTGATTCACCTTCGAATCAAGCACCAATCTGTGACAGAAACAGGTAACAGGGAGATGCAGCTTTTTGATATTACTCAATACATTTCAGGGATGCCATTTGTATAACAAATAAATCAGTCACGTGAGCCCGTTTAAAACTAAGGTCTGCATAACCTGTCTCCTGCGTTTCCATACACGTCTATGCGTTTCAGTAGAGCAACCCTTTAGTGTACATATCCTACAGCTGTGTCTTAATTCAAATTCCGACCGCAATACCAAGATACAAACGTGTCACATTATATATATATCCTACACAGTACACCCTCGCTGTAACAAACCTGTTGGGGTCCAAGCCTTTTGTTTGTTATATCGACGGGTCATAGCGAAAGGACAATCGAAATGAACGATAAACTGATGGAGTAAGTTAATGATATTATATTGTGAATAAAAAGTAGAATTACATGTACCTGTTCGTCTCATGTATGCAGTATTCTGCCTTTGCTTTATCCTGTTCGTTAAAGCAGAAAGAACAAATCCCGAACTGAAGCTGAACATTTATTCAAAATCAATCTCACAAGAATCGTTTCAAAATGCACCAAATCCTAATCCAACATGCAAGAATCCCAAACTGAGTTTCTATCCCAAATCAACCCGACATGCAAAAAAATCAATTTTATATATATATATATATATATATATATATATATATATATATATATATATATATATATATATATATATATATATAGCACACGTCTGCAGTAAGTAGATACTACTTACTGCAGACGTGTGCTTTCAGAGTCACATCTCCAGTTTTAGGAAGTGGCAACGCAGATTAAAGTAGCCTCACTTGCCTAAAAGGGCCACCGAATGCAACCAACCCCGAGAGTCTACAATGTTTGTGTATTGCATTTTGATTTCCACTTTCTCGTATCTTATTCAGAACCCCACCAATCATTTTAAAAGAGGCATTCCCATTTGCCGTCAACACGCGGAACTATGAAACACAGACGGTGATTGGCTGGTAGTCTTCCCGTGTGAATTTTGTGTGTGTGTCTGCGTGTGTGTGTGTGTCTGTCTCCCCCAGAGTCAATGGCTCCTCCTGCCAGTGAGACACGGAGCTGACAGTGAGGAGTACGGGGGGGGGATCTTTAAGAAAAATATAAATAAAACCCCAAAAATAACCATTCCTCGGCGTATGAGGCAGGGATTTCACGTTAGAGGAATTGTATTGATTGGTTTGTTAGTAAGAAATAATTCTGGAAAATCAGAGGGAAGGGTTCAAATTGTTTTCTTAAAAATAATAAACTCCCCAAATGAACTCCGTCAGAGCAGCCAACAGAAGACCCAGGCGAGTGTCGAGGCCGCGCCCGGTACAGCCAGAGAGGAACAACGGAGAAAGAGGTAAGGAAAGATATGTTTACACGTCTCACGAAAGGTGGCATGTTAGAAAGAAGTGTCTCCAACGTTTAGTGTAACACAGAACCCCAGTGGGCCTGCGTTGGCGGGGGGAGGGGGTTGAGGGCTGAGGGCCGTGCAAGTCAGCTAGCCACCGATAGGAAAGCCCGAGGCTTCACCCACAGTGGCCCATAGTGCAGGCCGCGCTTTGTTTGGCTTGACTTGCCCTAATCCCTGCTGATCTGAGCACAGTGTTAGAGGCTTGATCTGTTCAACTCACCCTGATCACATTTATTATTTTAGGAAATAAACACTTTAAATTAGATAAACGCTTCGTTTTAGGGGATAAAAAACTGAATCGCGTAGTTTTGCAATTATTTTTTTTTACTCCTTGTATGGGGTGTAGTGTTAAATCTGAAGAAACTTGTGTTGGTACCCCCTCTCTGTACAATCATTTGTTTTAATGGTATCACAGTTCGCAGTGGAAGCTGTATGCTTGCTGCGCAGTTGGGCTAGTACTTTGTTACAGGGATCTGACAAACACTCAAACCGAAAAAGATAACCTATAGAAATGTTTATTATAGCGCCGACGTACACGAGAGAGTGGTTGTGCGTGTTTATTTTTAATGATTAAAAAACCCATCTTGCTCCAAATTGTTTTTTTTTTTGTTTTTTTTTAATGACCAGGCCGTGGTTTGGGTGTCGATTAGCCAGCCAACTGTGTTCATATCATTAGGCACCATTGTCTACAGGACTGAGAATGTTTGAAAAGTGCTGGTCGACTAATTGTGTAATTTTAAATGTAAACTTGTTTTCGGTTTGGGGTTGACGTTCAACATGATGTCGTATATTTATCACAGTAGATACGGTTTTTTTTTAAATTATTATTTTAATTTGTTTTATTATCACCTCATGGGGAGAAGATTTATCATACAACATGTTCAATGCTGAAAAACGGTCATCTTTGCCAAATTTACTGTAAGGATTTATATTTTGACTCTAATCCAGAGATAGTGTCAATTTTGAAGTCTGTATTTTGGAACAACTTGTGATTTAACATCCAGTAGCTATGTTGAATGTCTGTACATAACACTGTGTGGTCGAGTCCAATATATTAACCAGTCTTCCTGTTTTGGTATTTTATGCTGCTACGGTATTTGATTTTGCATAACATTCAAAGCGCTAGAGGCTTTATCTTATTTTTCGTAACCTTGTCTGTTTTTAAACCATCTCGAATCTTAGACCCAGCGATCCAAAATGTGGTAAATCTGAGAGATGGAAATCAAGATGAATCGAGCCCATTTATGCAGTATATTTACATCTGTTCATATAGGTTTGTAAAATGTTACGACGATAATGACGATATGTGTTTAAAATTAACCGTGTTACACGATTAATGCTTATGTGACCATATTTTATTTTTTAAATACGAATTCTGCATTTAAGCATGTCGGTGAGTTAGGCAGACATGTTTTCAAATAAATAATTATTGATAAGTAAAATTCACACAGAAAGCTGACAATTTGGATTGCAGTTGATTTAAAGAGACATGACAGTCAGTGCCCATCTATTCGTGTATTACTGTACAACCGCAATACAAATGAAAAGAAGTTTGCTCTGGCCTGTGGCAATATTGAAATTGTCATCACGTGGACTCCAATTTGCACCAGTTTGGCAAGTTCTAGATGGATGAGAAATTAGAACAGGAGCCCATAAATTGATAATACATTGATTTAAAAAAAAAAAACACAAGCCGGAGGTACAAAAAGTGAGTTATATTTTGAGTGACTGGTTAGGGCTGGTGACAGCAAAGAAGGCTAATAGCCTAATGCTTTTTATCCTCAGAGCATTTAATGTACAGGCAGACATGGAGTGCAAGCATCACAACACAGTGAGAAATGTTCACCTTATATTTGGCCTCTCTGAGAAGATAAATCACCTGGTTAAAAAAATAAATAAATCCCCAAATAACAACTTTTGCTCATAAATTAACTTTGCAAATGTTACAGGCATATGAAGTAGATTATCTAAAAGATGGTGAAAAAAATAGCCTGCTAGTTTAATTATTTATTTGCATCATGACTAGCACCTGTAGGCAGCAGAGGTAAAAAGTAATTACCCATAGCCCCCACGCAATGTTGTTGTACCAGGCAGTTACCATGGTTACCACTAGCAAAACTTAAGTTGTATAGAAGGTTCATTAACACAAAAAGGTGCAAAACCGAATGTTGCTGGATGAGGAAACCTCTAAAACCCACACATTTTGCTGCACCCGGGACATGCCATAGAACAAGGTCAGTTTTGCTTCAAATCCAGAGCTGCAGTAAAAGCTTCAACACTCACACAAGAAGCAGAAGTAATTCACATTTAAGGGATAAATGCAGGGAGCATTGTGCATATGACGAGTTGAGCCTTCTATATGGATAAAATCCAAGACGGAACCTGACTGCTGTCTTCAAGTAGTGTTGATGCATACTGTAGTTGTAGATATTAAATAGTAAATATTTTGTTCTTTATCATTTTAAGAAAAAATAATAATTCTGCTCGCTATGGACCATGTGGGACATTTTATTTTTTCAAACTGTACCGTGTGGTAGTATTGGAGTATTGGAGTGTATAGGTTTAGCAGTAAACTAAACTGAAGTGTTGGTTTTACATTTTAACTCGACACCCCTCGTTTTGTTTTTTGTAAGCTGCAAAAGAAAAACTGACAACTATTCACATGGTTATTGTTGTAGTGGCAAAATACATGCAGTATATCTGTGATGTCATTAAAGGGATGACATGAAGATAATCTGTCACGCCCTCTGCAAAGAAGGATGCAGTGTTTTATTTAAAAATTGCAGGAATGTTAAATTGGTGTTCCTTCCTGGACAAGGTTGCTATGCTTCAGGTAATTAATGAACAACTTGTATTGTAGTAATTAATAGTAGCCTGGGACTCCATATAGTGGAGTTGTTAGTATATCACACTTTATAGCTCTATGTTTAAAGAACCGCTTACTGTGAATGAAAAACATAGATATGACGTTCTTTACCACAGGTTGCTGAGAGTATCAGAATCTGGGGAAATATGGTGGAACCTGTGCCTCTGTCTGTCTGTCTATGTCTGTTTCCACGTGGTTGCAGCGCAGCACTAGTGCCCTTTCAAAACATGGCCAGATGTAGATATTGTCTGTCTGTGACATTCTGCCTTCTATGATGCAGCCAAACCTGTCGGCGCTGTTGATTATTGCACCCATTATTCTGGCCAACCAAATTGCTCTTGCCCTCTTAAGTGTCAGATCAAAAGATGCTGTTGAATGGGAACGCGACTTCACGTTTTTACATGTATGTTCTGTGTATGTAGGTCGTAGTGTTCTTTTTTTAAATTTTTTATTATACTGATAACTTCTAACTTGAGTCCTGTAATGCCATATCGCCCATAGAGCCTTATGGATTACTTGTGGAAGTGGCTTAATGTTCCAGAACATAAATACAGTATTGCTCACCATTTTGCACCTTAGCACATGGGTAGGCTTGGGGATTAAGGATGGATTGTTTGCATAGATGATAATTTAGCCTAGCTATCCATGAAGAAGTGTACAGTTAGGATAAGATCATATTCCAGTGCAGACGCATTCATTTTTCAATATGTTCATTCAGGAAAGTTAATAACTTCTCCATGTTTGCAGTCTCTTTCAACATATCCAGTGTGTACATTATTATTATTTATTTCTTAGCAGACGCTCTTACCCAGGGCGACTTACAGTTGTATACAAATTAAAATGTATATCAAGAATTACAGTACAATTAAGAGCAAGATACAAAATACAATGAATTCAGTCCTAATAACTGCAAATACAAAACACAGTACGATTTGATATCGGGGCAGTTCAAGAGTAGATAAGTGTTGATAGTTACGTCAGGGTTAGATACGAATGCAAGTGAAATACAAAATACTACGGATTGGATTAAGTGCAGGATTAAATACAGTAAAATAGGGAGCAGATAAGTGCAAGTTAAAGTGCATTAAAGACAGAGTGCTATATTGTCCAGAAGAGAAGAGTTGAGTTTTACAGGTATTGTCTGAAGAGGTGTGTCTTGAAGAATGCCGGAAGGTGGTCAGAGACTGGGTGGTCAGGGACTGGGCAGTCCTGACATCCGTAGGAAGGTCGTTCCACCACTGCGGGGCGAGGGTGGAGAAGGAGCGGGCTCTGGAGGCAGGGGAGCGTATAAGAGGTACAGCCAGTCTTCTACTGCAGGCGAAGCGGAGAGGTCGGGTGGGGGTGTAGGGAGAGATGAGGGTCTGGAAGTAGCTTGCTGCAGTCTGGTCAAGTCATCGGTAGGCGAGTACAAGAAGGAGAGGAAGATCTAAGCATCATCAGCATAGAAATGGTATGAGAAACCATAGGATGCGATGAGGGGGCCCAGGGAGCGGGTGTAGAGACAGAACAGGAGAGGACCTAAGACTGATCCTTGGGACTCCTGTTGAATGAGAGTGAGATGTGGAGGTTAAACCGCGCCAGGTTACCTGGTAGGTGCGGTCGGAGAGGTAGGAGGAGAACCAGGCCAGAGCAGTGTCAGAGATTCCCAGGTCAGCGAGAGAGGATAGGAGAATAGTTATCTACAGTGTCAAAGGCAGCAGAGAGATTGAGATATAGGACAGAGGAGGCAGAGGGATGAGGTTAGAGGGGGTAGGGGAGGGGGTGAGGGGACGGGAGCGAGAGGACAGAACAGTGATGTGCGAGACAGTCATAGCTGGACAGGTGAGACAGAGAGGTGCAGTTGTAGTGGGAGGGTACAGGTTTGTCTAGTAGTTGGCGTCTTCCAGAGCACTGCTAGGTTCTGATCTTCTCCAACAGCCTCTTCTCGCACCCTCACTTTGCAAGGGAACTGGTTAACAGCTGTTAAACTGTGCTAAGACAATACTTAAGCAATACAATAGTTTCAATGCACTTCAATAGGAGAACACAACTACAAAAGCTGTATGGAAACCAATCAAATTGCAAATCAACCTCTATTCCACACTCACCTGGTACTAATCACAACAGTGGATCATCCAGTTAAAACACCACCCTAATAATGTTACTTAAATATAGATAATGCAAAACGTTGGAATGAGGCCTCTAGTAGCCACTGGAAGGAATTTGGAAAAGGTCCTCACTTTGACTGCCCTTGGACGTCTGGCCCTTGGACGGCTGGCGTTCTAAGACGCTAAGTGCCAATTTATACTATCCTGTTGGTCTGGAGCCATATACGTAATACAAAATTTGCATCAATCTCACATAGGGCAGCAGTGTGGAGTAGTGGTTAGGGCTCTGGAATCTGGACCGGAGGGTCGTGGGTTCAATCCCCAGTGGGGGACACTGCTGCTCTACCCTTGAGCAAGGTACTTCACCTAGATTGCTCCAGTAAAAACCCAACTGTATAAATTGGTAATTGTATGTAAAAATAATGTGATATCTTGTAACAGTTGTAAGTCGCCCTGGATAATGGCGTCTGCTAAGAAATAAATAATAAAATAAATAATTCAACATACCCCAGTTTGGATTACTCTATCACTCAGTACCTTCAGCAACTCGGCGAGATTAATTGTGTTTTTGACCTAGGAATATCTTCTGCAGTTAATGAAAACATATTATATTGTGCAGAAACTGTCTGATTAGATTTGGTAATTGTCTTGGGGTCTCATTTTTGGTTTGTCGGATTACAAGCCAGGTATAACTCCTATGATTCAGTACAGTAGACATGTAATCTTTTTTTTTCCCACAATAGTAGAGGGGATCACCTCAAAGGTTGATGCCTCTTGCAGCAAAGTGTATAAAGAAAGTAAAAACAAAGTAATTATCTGATCCGGTTCTTGGCTTCTGAAACTAATTTGAGTCACATGGTTGTCAATTTACAGGTGTAATTCACCTGGAGTTGCACACCAATTAACTGCATTCATGTCTGCTATTGCTGCAAATTCTTTCTGATTATGGCTTTTGCAGATTTAAAAGAAAGGTTTCCTCCTATCCTCTCCTTTGCAGACTTGCATTGAATGTAAATTCTTTGGATTGTAATGGGTTTGTTTACGCTGGAAATTTGTCAGATTTTACACAAAACAAGGCAAGGGCTAGTGACGGCAGGAATATGAAAACTGGAGAGTGCTATATTTAAATGCCAATGTATTTATCAAACATGTCTTTAAACATCGGGATTTGTTTGAATGAGTTTTTTATTCCATGCTCTATAAAAAGATGACTTATTGTTCCTTTAAACTGTTACTGTGATTTTTTTTTTTCAAAATCTGTTTAACAGGAAATTCTGCTAAAGCCAAGTTATTGCTAAGTAATCTCTTCTAGAATTTCTTTTGTGGTTTTTGTTGTGAGATGGGGCAGCAGTGTGGAGTATTATTATTATTATTATTATTATTATTTGTTTATTTAGCAGACGCCTTTATCCAAGGCGACTTACAGAGACTAGGGTGTGTGAACTATGCATCCGCTGCAAAGTCACTTACAACTACATCTCACCCGAAAGACGGAGCACAAGGAGGTTAAGTGACTTGCTCAGGGTCACACAATGAGTCAGTGGCTGAGGTGGGATTTGAACCGGGGACCTCCAGGTTACAAGCCCTTTTTTTTAACCACTGGACCACACAGCCTCCGTAGTAGTGGTTAGGGCTCTGGACTCCTGACCGGAGGGTCGTGGGTTCAATCCCAGATGGGGGACACTGCTGCTGTACCCTTGAGCAAGGTACTTTACTTAGATTGCTCCAGTAAAAACCCCAACTGTATAAATGTGTAATTTGTATGTAAAAATAATGTGATATCTTGTAACAATTGTAAGTCGCCCTGGATAAGGGCGTCTGCTAAGAAATAAGTAATAATAATAATAATAATAATAATAAACATTTGGAGATGCAGTGGTGTGTTGGTGATGCAAACATTCTAATCTGGAACCTTTCAGATACTGTGTGATTAGGAGTACCATCTGTATGTGTGAGCACTGGTTTTGTATGAATCCGTTGTGATGGATTTTTTAACATTTTGTAATATGGACAAGGTATTTGTTGTGGATTCATGTTGAAGTACAGATTATGTATGTCGTTAATTGTGTGCCAGCAATGGTACTATGCTTCTCCAAATGGCTCTTTATACTGCCACAAATCTGCCACCTTGGGGTGAACGGCCTGTGTAGTTCTTGACCACAAGGTGATTGTAAGGTACCATTTTTTGTCATGGGTTTTGTGATTCTGGAGCGAGACTGTCTGAGCTGTTACACAAACACACACGACACAGGTGAAATTGTCATACCAGTTCAGTGGGGGTATCATGCTTGTGATAGAACAAAACAGTAAATTAATTCCATTTGTTTCCCCTCAGCTCCTGTTACCGTATCAAGGTTTCTTATGCCATGAAAATAAAATGCTGATGGCTTAAGAGCCATGCAGCATCCTTGGTGTCTGGGTAACAAGAGCACAAACAAATACTATCGTACTTCTCACAAACAATGAATGATAAAATGCTTAAGCAAACAGTATTTTTATTTATTTATTTTTGTAGCTGCGTGCATGGACTGAGTTTGTTAATTACTATATGGATTTATACCCAGTTTTCAGAGGTGAAATCTCTCACCCTGCTGTGGTTTCAAATTTTGATCACCTAAAAAGGTTTAAGAAAGCCACCACATTAAAGGCAGCATGGAGTTTTAACCGCAAAGGCTGATGCTGTATACATTCTCAGTGAAGTATTTCCGTTTTTTGAACAGACTCACTGTGCATGTTATCTGTTCTGTTAAGAAATAAGCATGGGTCATCAAAATACGTTTTCATATCAACTGGTTTGTGTTTTGCATGCACACTGTAGCAATGCAAATGTATTTTGTCAAATTCAGTTTCAATACAGTGCAAATGCAAGAACAACTGCTCCTGTTGATTTGCTTGGTGGTGCTAGAATGCCACTGTGGTTCTAAACTATATAGCCCTGAATGTAAATCTGGCTACCAAGGATCGTGGGAGTTAACCATAGCTGTCACATAAATCTGAAACAGTACTGAAAATATTCCAAGTGAACCAGGAAGAGGGGAAAACATTAAGTGCTTAATGCATCTCACAGACAAAACATAAAGGTCTAATGCATCTTGCAGGTCTAACTTGCATAGATGTTGTACGGTCTCTTTAAGGTTCAGGTTATGCTTCTAAGCCTGACTGGTGTTTTTTTTTTTTTTCCCTCAAGAGTTTAGGTTATCAAAGCAAGCAGGAATGTGACATTTAAATATCCCTGTCCTAAATTATCCAGTAATTGCAAATTTGGCACCATGGTGCGATATGAAGATCATTTCCATATTATGGAAAATTTAATATTGCATTTGATATTCAGATTTTCCTAGTTGTCAAAGAGTAATTGCAAATGACTATTTTTACTAGCCAATTGGGAATTGATATCTTATTATCAGTGTTTAGCACAGTGCTCCCTCATATTTTTTTACAATTTGATAAGTCATTGGGCAATTGTAATTGCACAGTTGAGTTATGTTTGACAGTAAATTTGTACTATACTTTGCCATGTAAAGACCTTTCACTAATTATCCGTTCTCCAATATTTCATGATTTGTAATTGTCAGGTGGTGAAGTAACAAGGGAGCGCTGTACTGTGTAACTGTTAAAGTGTATCTTGCAGGGCTTTTTTATCGCTGAAATGGATGCAGCAGTGTTTATTAAGCATGTAAGCATTATTATTATTAAAATATATATATATATATACATATATTTTATAGGCCACTGAAATGCGATTAAAATGTGGATCATGGACCACACCTACCAAAAACACGACCTTTTTGTACCGCGTGACGTTTCAAAAGGGAACAAAAGGGAAACAATTCTCAGCTTGTATGTCTGGCCTACAGGTTTGTGATTTGAAGAAAAAAAAAAATAATAAAGGGTGAATTTGTGCGTGTGCGGGGGTTGCACGACCTCAAACCTGGTTTTCAGAAAGACTGATTCATCCAGCAATTATCGTACTGCTGAAAAACTTGTCACCTAAAACAACACAGGCGGGGACAAAACAACTGCTATTGAACGCCCACTCAGAGGAAATCGTTTTGTGGTCTGTAGGTTGTCTGTTTCTTAATTTCCTTGCTTACCTAACGAGTAAGTAAGTTACAGTATTTCAGTTACATTACTGTTTTTGACAAACTTATGGTCATAATATCGGCACTCTTAAAATTATAGAGAGACTTAAATTATTGTGTGTGCATCATCCGGATACAAAACATGTAAATAGTTGTTAAGGCATTACCATATTGGAATGTAAACTTGTATTTTTGGATTACAAACAACTATCCAAACTTTACTGCATCAGAAAATGTGTCCCACTGACGTAATGGTGAGTAAAGAAACGTTTATTTTTCCATATTCATTGCTGAAGTTGTCTTACCTGCAATGCCATCTTATCAACCCTTATGTCTAC
This sequence comes from Acipenser oxyrinchus oxyrinchus, assembly GCA_030684275.1. Classification (NCBI taxonomy): domain Eukaryota; kingdom Metazoa; phylum Chordata; class Actinopteri; order Acipenseriformes; family Acipenseridae; genus Acipenser; species Acipenser oxyrinchus. The sequence continues at coordinate 3,289,880 of CM060251.1, read as the reverse complement.
TGCACATTATTGTAATGTTTGTAATTTATCATCTTTGAAAATATTTCAGTGTCACTGTCAGTGGTCTGCTGTTCTGTGACAGTCTGTGGCCTGTGATGATTGTTATTAATAATAATAATAATAATAATAATAATAATAATAATAATAATAATAATATTTGTTTATTTAGCAGACACTTTTATCCAAGGCGTCTTACAGAGACTAGGGTGTGTGAACGATGCATCAGTTGCAGAGTTACAATTACGTCTCACCCGAAAGACGGAGCACAAGGAGGTTAAGTGACTTGCTCAGGGTCACACAATGAGTCAGTGGCTGAAGTGGGATTTGAACCGGGGACCTCCTGGTTGCAAGCGCTTTTCTTTAACCACTGGACCACATAGCCTCCTTAATCACTGTGATCACAGACAAAATGACAAAAATGGGTATTATAGGCCATAACAGACAATCGCTAAATTAATAAGAACTAATTACAGAGTATAGATACTGAAGCGTATATTACTGGTAATCAAACAAATTCCAGTTTTGGAAATTACACTTACCATGCAGTGTTGCTGATCCGCCACAGATTATGCTGCCTCGCTGCTGGTTAAAAAATGTAGGGTTGTGGCCCCTGTTCGCTAAAATTAATTGGGTCTTCGACTTCATCTTTAATGTTTTCAGCGACAGTCGCCATGTGTGTTTTACCTTTTCTTACGTAACTTCTGGCCAGCATGAGTGGGTGTGGCCATACACCACACACAATCCATCATATCTTTGTTTATTCATATTTTTTAACCGCACAAAAACTATTTTATTTCTATTGATGAAATCTATACAGAAATGTATTGGTGTGTTTGACCTGCAAAATACACTTTAAGGTTGTCACTGTGCTGGTAGTTTTAGTAATCACAGATTTAATTTCTGAGATGTGTGTTAATGTCTAAGCATTGAGCCTGGTTAGAAGGAGCTGCTTGAAGACTAGCTTGATTTTTTTTTTTTTTTTTTTTTATAGGGGTCATTCCACACCAACTCAACCAGAAAAGGGGCATTTTGTTGCCTGACCGTCTCAGATTTTATATATACAGCTCTGGAAAAAATTAAGAGACCACTGCAAAATTATCAGTTTCTCTGGTTTTACTATTTATAGGTATGTGTTTGGGTAAAATGAACATTTTTGTTTTATTCTATAAACTACTGACAACATTTCTCCCAAATTCCAAATAAAAATATTGTCATTTAGAGCATTTATTTGCAGAAAATGACAACTGGTCAAAATAACAAAAAAGATGCAGTGTTGTCAGACCTCGAATAATGCAAAGAAAATAAGTTCATATTCATTTTTAAACAACACAATACTAATGTTTTAACTTAGGAAGAGTTCAGAAATCAATATTTGGTGGAATAACCCTGATTTTCAAGCACAGCTTTCATGTGTCTTGGCATGCTCTCCACCAGTCTTTCACATTGATGTTGGGTGACTTTATGCCACTCCTGGCAAAAATTCAAGCAGCTCGGCTTTGTTTGATGGCTTGTGACCATCCATCTTCCTCTTGATCACATTCCAGAGGTTTTCAATGGGGTTCAGGTCTGGAGATTGGGCTGGCCATGACAGGGTCTTGATCTGGTGGTCCTCCATCCACACCTTGATTGACCTGGCTGTGTGGCATGGAGATTTGTCCTGCTGGAAAAACCAATCCTCAGAGTTGGGGAACATTGTCAGAGCAGAAGGAAGCAAGTTTTCTTCCAGGACTGTGTAATATATATATATATATATATATATATATATATATATATAAAAATTATAATTTCCCCTTTGAGCTGTGACCTGTCAACCTAAAGTGACCCTGACCAGAAAAATCACCCTGGGCTCAACTTAGACGCTACCATCATGTGCAGCACCTCGTTCGACTCGTAATGACTAGGGCTTTCAAGGAAAGGAAATTACCAGGAGCACCTAACTCCCTTTTGGCAAGTTGCCAGATGAGGGGTAAGCGATGAGTTTTATTTGAACTTCAGCCCAACCCTAAACCCTGTAGGGGATGCAGGTCCTAAAATGTTAGTATTGCTATAAGAACCGTAGGGACCACAAGTCCCCCCCCCACCTCCCCACTGGTCATTAACCCCCTCTGAAATTAGAATTTTTTGTATTTCTACCAAATTTAGGCCAAAATAAGTCAGGTAGGGGGGTCTGCAAAAGATCACCCAAATATGTTTTGGATAGATGTTGATGAGATCTACAAGAATCGAGCAAAACATTTTGGTATCTGCAGATTTTAGATTTTTGGCAGATTTTTGATTTCATGCATTCAAGTATTGCTTATGGCCACTTTGTTGAAGAGCTCTGCTCTAACTAAGGCAACTCTGTCTGTCCAGGGTATACGAGAAACACATGCAAGCAGCTTTACAGCAAGTACAGCATAAACCAGTTTGCGTTGTTGCAGATGAAGCTACAGCTGGGAGAGAAGTGTCCTAAACATTGTATTTAATTTGCAATTTTATGAAAATGGTATATTTTTGTAATAATGCCCCTCGTTTGAGTAGTCTGTATATTGTAATGCCAGTAATAAGCTGTTTTTACAAAACGTCTGTATTTGTTGACTGATCTACAGTACATTGTTACTAGTGGACTGCTTTTAAGAAAGATTTTTCCTGAAAACTACAGTATCTCAGGGACTTAAATAAAAAAAAAAATGAATTCAATAGATTTTTTAATGTAAACATTTTATTTTTGTTCAGATTCCATTGTTAATTCTTAATAAATTGGTAACAATTTGAACAATGAACAATGAACATGACTTCTTGCACAGCTGAATTGACATCCACCTACTGCATATTATTCTGCTTTTCAAAATAGCATTGCCTTTTCCTGACATCAATACATATTGTGAAACAAATTAAAGTCTTTAAGTCAAGTGTTAGTGAATGTAAAAATTGAAACAAGTCGTCCGTATTTGCCTATTGAGGCTTTGGAGTCAGGTGACCCCGGCAGGCTACTCCATCATGCTGGCGGTCAAAACAACCATGGTGGCTAATGCAAAACGGTATCTGTCCCTTTCACGGGGTGAATGGCCTGTGTGGTTCTTGACCACAAGGTGTCTGTAGACACCATTTTTGGTTAGTATTAAATATAAAAGGAAAGTGATTTTATATCTTAATTTGTACTAGTATTCTGTACCTCATTTAGGTAGCCTCGATACGACACTATGCACAGTATCATGATATTTTGGATCTTCTGTCCATTACATGTTAAATGGCTGACAAATTCCTTTTTTTGCAAGTACAAAGTGCATAAGAAGCTAATACACAGTTAATGCTACAGCATGATGGAATGCTTGCTGTTTATACAGTAGATGCCGCTTATTAACAACCTCTCGGTTCCAGCAAAAAGTTGTCGTTATCCGAAAGTTGCCAATAAGCGAAAAGCCCCTGTTTAAGTGTATTTGTATGGAACAACAATGTGTACTATAGTTGTACAAATATGACACTGAAATACATGTTTTAAATGTTAGTGTTAAAAAAATTAACATGAGAAACAAAATTCCCAAACATAGAACTGTTTACTTTACGTTTGTGTAAAACAAAAAAAAAGGGCGTAGGCTTAAATAGTACTACACAGCGATGTACTACAATTGTCGTTACAATGAGTAAAGCAAACATAAAAAATGTGTTGTACTTGCAGGCAATTCTAAAGAACACAATTTTAAAATAAGAAATAATTTAGCTGTAAGAGAAACCGAAACCTAAATTCTCATAGAGCAAGTTTTTTATATATATATATATATATATATATATATATGTAATTGTACAGGACTCAGTAAAATTCCAATTGAATAAAAAACAAAACAACTAAACCCCCTACAAGAAGATATCTTCAGCCAGCTTTCAGATAGCACCGGCAAAGCTTTAAGTTCCTCTGAGTTTAAGTTTTCACCATCCAAGCTGACGACGAGGTAAACAGACAGCCCTTGTTTTATCCCCTGCTGTGTTGGCACTGAACTCTGCTGGGGGAAAAAAAAAGGGACGTGAAGGACTGCTGTGCTGTAAGTAGATCATCTTGGGTTGTCTGTCGGGACTGTACTATAAAATAACATTTGCTTACTAAGGTGGGTGTACATTAGTTTGTATTACGTGCTGGATTGAGGTTGTAGTCTCTTCGGGGGTGTCGTGTACATAAGCAGAGTTGTGTGTTTCTTTATTTTTTGAGCAGGGGTAGAAAGAAAAAAAAACCTATTAAAGCTGATATGTGAGGGTGGCGTTAATTCTAAGTAATACGGTGTGTGTGTGTGCACACACACCCCTCCAAATTACACATTTCTCAAATTATAAATTTATTTCCCAAAAAAAATAAAAAATGAAGTGTCACAATTATTGGCATCCTTGTTTTCAGTAGTTTGTGTACCCTCCCCTTGCAAGGATAACGGCACTGAGTATTTTTCTATAATGTTTAATGAGATTGGAGAACACATTGGGAGGGATCTTAGACCATTCCTCCATACAGAATCTTTCCAGATCCTTGATATCCTTCGGTCTGCGCTTAAGGACTGCCCTCTTCAACCACAGGTTTTCAATGGGGTTCAAGTCCGGAGACTGAGATGGCTATTGCAAAATGTTGATTTTGTGGTCAATTAACCATTTCTTTGTGGATTTTGATGTGTGCTTGGGGTCATTGTCTTGTTGGAAGATCCACTTGCGGCCAAGTTTCAGCCTCCTGGCAGAGGCAACCAGGTTTTTCCAAGGTATGAGGTTCTTTTCTGCACATGCATCCTTCTTTTGACACCAAACCCACCACTGGTGTGTGTTGCCAAAGAGCTCTATTTTCGTCTCATCTGACCATAGCATCCGGTTCCAATCGAAGTGCCAATGCCGTTTAGCAAACCAAGCGCTTACATTTGTTGGTTGATCTCAGTAAAGGCTTTTTTCTGGCAACCCTTCCAAATAGCCTATTGACATGGAGGTGGCATCTAATTGTAGATTTAGATGCAACCAAGTTCTGTAATACTCCAACTGTGGCCCATGGATTTCCCTTTGCCTCCCGAACCATTGCCTCACTGTGCGTGGGGGCAAGATACACTTGCGTCCTCTACCAGGCAAGTTTACCACTGTTCCTGAACTTCTTAATTATTGCCCTAATAGTGGTAAGTGGTATATTTAGTTTTTTAGCTATTGTTTTGTACCCATTGCCTGATTTTGTACCCTTTGCCTTTCCCCATGGTGATGGATGACAAATGGATTTCATATGCATGCTACCTCATTTTTATACCCCAGTGACACAGGAAGCCATGGAAGGCCACAATACAGTTCCCTAAGACTGAGATGAACTTAAAGAAGTAGAATGTTAATGCAGATTTAATTTTGTTTGATTTTATTTATAAGAATCATTAGGGGTGCCAATAATTCTGACACCTATCTTTTTGAGAATTTTGTATTATTTTTTTAATAAAAAACTCTTTGAGCAATTGTATTAGAATAAAAGAATATGGTTTTCCCATATATTTGAGCATAAAATATAGCTCATTACCTGTGTTTATACAGCCTTTTTTGCTCATCTTTATCAAGGTTGCCAATAATTTTGGAGGTGACTCTGTGTGTGTGTGTGTGTGTTTTCTTTCTTATATTTTATGCTGAAAACAAGATGCAGTGTATTCAACGCTCATTGCCACCGACTCAATTCATATAAAACGGGTAAGAAAGCGCAACACTTGGTTTAAAAGACACCATTTCCTTTATTTCTTACATAAAAAGGGAGCTCTGGCGTTTCGGACAGCTTCAAATACTCCAATTCCAAGGAATCTCTTAATTCTTATATATAACAATAACACAAATACTCTCCTTGAAGCAGACTATATAACTAGGCCAGATGTTTTACATACAGGGGTATCTTAGAAGTGCTCAAAAAATGTGAGCAAGGAATGAAAAAATAAAGCACTGTTGTGGAAGCTGATTCACACAGGTACTTCAATAAATGACTTGATGAGGTTTTGCTTGGATCAGTAAACAACCAAATGAGCAAGATGGGCCAAATGGACCTCCTTGTTTAACATTTATGTTCTTAAAGTCACATAATACTTTCATAAATCTATACTGTTCAAATCTTTTATAAAGTAAAACAAGTAAATACAGAGTATAATGCTAAACTAGGCTAGTCTGTTTGATTCATGGTCACTGTAAAACATTTTATTTTTTAAATGAACACAGTAATGTATTACATTAGGGAATACACACAAACATATTCCTTCATTTTAAACACTGCTTTCATTTTACAATTTTTAGTGTTAGATATTTTGAAATCCCCACTTACAAATAATTTAATAAAATGAGTTCAGCGGATTAATAACTGCTTCTGAGTACTAGAAATGCTGCTAACGTACGCAATTCAAGAGTGAAAAACTCATTTAAGCATTATATTTAATGCTACATTTCTGAAACAAACGGACTTCTAATGTAGATGCCTTCCTCTTACGTGCTATTAGAACAGAATTCTGTTTAAGCGTATTCAAGCCAACTGTCTGTCAAAACAACTCCCCAGTGCACCTAAATAAGAACATGACATTTTACTAGCGAGAGGAGGCCATTCGGAGCATTGTGCTCGTTTTTTGGTTGTTAAAAATCTTGCAAAGAAAGTAAATTAGACAAGACAACCATTCTGGCTACTATAATAAATACAAATTGCTTTTTATTGCTTTCATGCTGAACCTGCAGCCGTCTGCATTGGTGGACTTTTACAGTGTGACTCAATCTTCTAAGGTCCTGTGCTTTCCTCTGCAGGTGAAGCATCACATTGATCCTTTTATCTGTACTATGGAAGCTGAAAGCAATGAAGTCTGTATTCATCCTGGTCTTTCCACCGCTCATGCATACAAATTCCAATTCAAAACACAGGAGTTTCACAGCTGTCACATTACATTCACATACAATACGGTACCACAAAATCCAAAGAATATTAAAACATTTGACATGCAGTAGTTTTAATAACACATGTCTGCAAAGTATATTTTTGCACATAGCAAATGCACTGCAGTGACGAAATGAACAAGCATCAATGAACTCCCTTTTGATCAGCTTTTAGTGCATTACTGTTTTATTTTTTTTGCAGTGCCTTTTTTTATATAAGTAATACGCACTGGGATTCACTTAAACTAAAAGAACTGAAGAAACTACAGTAAAAGAAAAAAGTTGACCTCTGCAAAGTGATCGGGGTGGCGATCTGAAAGATGTTTCAATCAATTGGTGGTGTTTCCTCCCTTGTTTTTCATTTCTTTTAAACACTTTTGGCTGTCTGCCTTCAACTAGATTGCTGTTGTCATCTGGCTGAAATCCAATATAGTTCCACAACATTCACTGTTGCTGCTGCAGTAATGTAATTAAATTTTCCCAGAACGTGCAGGGTACTTGGTCACTTCTGCTTATTGGAAATGAGTAAGCTTGATTTGGGGAGGAGGGAGGAGGGGTGGGGGCGGAGGTGCTGGTGATGGATTGAGATTTTTGCACGTGGCTATTTCTTTTTGGTCCCGCGTAGTTGAATAATTCATTTCGGGAGGCGTTTTTATACCCCTAAAACCACACCCTAGCTACGCCACTGATCCTGAGTTTTTAATATTTTATTTTATAAACCTGTCATGACGCTCTTTTTGCACATTATTGTTGTATGAGCTTGGACATACTGCCAATATCTGGTCTGTATTTGCATTAGGAAATTATTTCTGTCTGTAGTAAAAATGATTTTAGTTATTAGCATTTCAGGAAACACGTTGCATGAACAACCATAGCAGTAATCATTTACTGTGCATCTTTCAAGTGATCACTAATTGCTAGAAAATCATTTCCCAGCAGCTGTTGTCTGGTCCAAAGCTTGCACAAGCTGCAGTACCAATGAGATCTGTCCAGAGACAGACCTATATAGAAATACACTATGTGATACTCTTATCCTGGTACAGAACCAAATTACTAGCATTTATTTAGGGATGGAAATAAAACTTATTGTGTAGCAGTTTCACCCATTCCAGGTTTTAACATGAGCTTGATTAGCCACAGTGTATAGGTAACAAACTTTGGTGTGTCTGATTTTAGTAAAACCAGAAATTAATCAAAGTATTACTTCCATTACCAAATTATTTGATGCGAGAAAAATAGGACTTTAGTGCCCATTGGATTCTGGAAAAGGTACTTCAATGGTGTCAGGATTGTGAGTTGTTTCAGTTTGGCATCTATAAGATCCTCTAACTACTAGGGGTGTAATGATTCATCGAATATCAGTGCATCGCGAGCATTTATAAAACGATCCGATATACGATCCATGGCTTATGTATCGCGATACAACAATAATAAGGCTGTGTGGTCCAGTGGTTAAAGCAAATGGCTTGTAACCAGGAGGTCCCCGGTTCAAATCCCACCTCAGCCACTGACTCATTGTGTGACCCTGAGCAAGTCACTTACCCTCCTTGTGCTCCGTCTTTCGGGTGAGGCGTAATTGTAAGTGACTCTGCAGCTGATGCATCGTTCACACACCCTAGTCTCTGTAAGTCGCCTTGGATAAAGGCGTCTGCTAAATAAACAAATAAAAATAATAATAATAATAATAATCATGCCAAATGATGTTTTAATTTGTAATCCGCCACATGTATTCATTAGTTCCATCGTCCAATGGTTGTATGCAAATTGTAAGTGGGTGTATCCCATTGTGCAACGTGTAGCACAGCGGAAATACAACAAACATGTCCATGCATATATGCCGGCATCATGTATAGAAAACCGAATGACACGGTCAAGTGCAACAAGCCTTCGTCTTCCAGGAATCGCAGGTAATCTTTCCACTTATAATTAGTGCTGGGGAAAAATATGAGAATATTAGAAAGTATTTTTTGACATGTATTCGGATAAAAAAATCAGATGTTCGTATTCGTTAGAAATGACAAATACCTTGCATTTACTTACCGGCTCACCAGAATTTGCGTGACTGTTTCAAAAAATGGCAAATGCAAAAGAGCTCTGTGTGATGTGAGTAATTAATTTATTTATATATATATATATATATATATATATATATATATATATATATATATATATATATATATATATATATATATATATGTGTGTTGTAAATTGAGCCCTGACTTTGACATCGACATCGTGGCAAATTCTAACGATGATTGTCGATCATTATCGAAGTTAAAATGCTTTAAAAAGTTTAAAAAAACTTCCCTGACAGTAACAGTTAACAGTTTAAAGGGATAGTAAGTTCTCTTTTTTATAGAGCATGGTATAAAAAACTAATTCAAACAAATCCTGATGTTTCAAGACACATTTGATAAATACATTTCCATTTAAATATAGCATATAGCAATTTTCATATTCCTGCCGTCACTATGCCTTCGCCTTGTTTTTTGTAAAATCTCATGAATTTCCCGTGTAAACGTAACGGTAAATTAAGAAAGAAATAATTCTCTTTTTTTTATTTGCTGTTGAGGTTACAATGTATGAATTATGTAGCCCAGCTTCTGGCAAATGCAGCAGTCCCTGGCCAGTGTGCCGCAGCTGCAGAGATGCATTTCACTTTTTGCTGTCATATTTAATCAGAACGTTACATGACTTTGCATAGCCACTTAGATTTGCATTCTTCAGTGAATACAACCATAGCGTCATTTTTCCAAACAGTACCCTTTCCACAGTGACACATTCTCCGATTGATCATTTTATTTTGCGTCTACTTGAATATGTAGAATATCTCTTTCATGCATGTATGTGGATTTGTCCAAAAATGCTTCACATTACAATGTTTGTATAATTTATTTTGCAATCCCAGATCCTATTAAATGAGTCAAAGCAAACAGAATTTCAGAATTATTCAATTAATTAAATATTTTATTAAAAAACCATTACCCAGTAACAAAAGCAATGAACATTTTTTTAATCTTTTTTTTTTATTATTTAGTCCTAAATAGTTACACATTGCCAAATACTGTATTCCAACTATTGTATTGAACCCAATTCCCTACAAACAAAAGTTCACATTACAATACAACTATTCTACAACTATTCTATGCCCAGTGTAAGTTGTTATTGTTGTTGTTGTTATTAGTAGTAAAATGCAACTGATAACCTGCTTGGTACAGTGACTGGTAAATATAGCTTTGTTTTCGCTGCAGTTGTGCAATGCAAGCTTACTGTATATTTCGCAAGCAGCATCAGTTGCGTGTAAATAAACAATGTGTATTTTTATTTAAATAAAAACATGATTACTGTTCTATATAACATATTTTTAAACTACATGTTAATGTTTTATTCCATTTATATGGATTACTTGTAAAATAGGATTTTCAATCAAATGTAAACAAGTAGCTATGGTGACGTCACCAGTAAATTATGCAAATTTATTATTATTTTTACTTTATTTTTTATGTATTTATATTTTTGAAACCTTTATTTAACCAGGTAGGTCAATTGAGAACATTCTCATTTGCAGTGACGATCTGGCCAAGAGGTTGTTACAGCATGACAAATGTTACAGCATGACAAAGTGCACAAAACATGAAAGAAAACAGACAAATAATTAAACAAATGCATGTACATCACAGGTAAAATCACATCCGGCAGGTACAGGAGTCAGTCAACAGTGAGTCAAGCTGGCCATTAAAAACACCCTCCGAAACAAAGCCAGGCAGTTTTAGCTTGAGTTGTAATTCATTCCAGTCATGAGCTGCAGCATACTGAGATGAGTTACGCCCAGCAGCAGTGGATACTCTGGGAACATCCAAATTAATAAAAGCGTTAGATCGCAAATTGTAAAAAGAGACGGAGATCTTTAACATATTTCTCAGATAAAATGCCGATTTCCCTATCGGTGTTTTATATATTAGTCCATACAAATGAATCAGTCTTCTTGTGTGAAGTGAAGGCCAATTGACAAGAGTGTAAAGATCACAGTGATGAGAGCAGTAGGGAGCACCAGTGATGAATCTTATGGCAGAATGACATAAAGCATCCAGCTTCATAAGAACAGCCTTAGAGGCCATTTTTATAAAAAAACATCACCGTAATCAAAAATAGAAAATACAGACATCTGGACCAGCGAGTGCTTAGCTGAGCGTGTAAAGCATGACTTATTGTGGTAGAGGAAACCAAGTCTCGAACGAACTTTAGATTGTAATTTATCAATATGGCTTTTAAAAGTTAAGGCACAATCCAGCCAAATACCAAGGTATATAAACCTCTACTTGCTCTAGTTCAACCTTACTAAAAGTACTCATTTTGCAGACAGGATTAAGAACACAGTTATTGCGTTTCTTGCTAAATAACATAAATTTAGTTTTGTCAACATTAAGTACTTAACAGAAATTAGTACCATCGACGGTCGAACCTGCCTTCGGTAATGTGTTCCGAAGCTTCGAAGGTCAAAATGTATCCTTTGTTGTAGCCCTAGTTTGTCAGTTTGTTTATTATAGTTTTATTAACATACACTTGCCTATGCTTTTCTATTATTCTGTTCATTTCATATGTTGATGCACATGCATCATGACAAGTAATACATGTGATTTCATATTGTGTCTGGTGGTCAACTCAGTTTTGGAGAGCACTTCGCTTGCTTCCCGAGGAGTGTTTTCTTAGCCGGAGACGACTGTATGTCTCCGTTTCACAAAAATGTAATATTTCCAAATGCCCCCTCTGTGGCTTAAGAGTACTAAGTATATTATACATATTTGGGAATTTTGATCTGCCTTAAAAACTGGGTTTCTCAAGAGGTCACTACCAATTGCATCATTTTCTCAGGCAAGTGAGCACACTCATACTGACAAATCTCTTGACTGAGTTGTAACCTTAACCTGATTTTTTAGCTGGGCAGTGCCTTGAACAGGAAATGTGCTGTACACACATATATATATATTAAAGTATATATATGGGATTAAAGTTAATAGTACAAGCACATGGACTCCTCCAGATGGAAGATACAAATGGTTAGATATGTATATTGAAGTAGTTAAACAAGAAATAATAGTAGGACTAAAGAAAAGATGTAAACTTAATCTAACCAATATTGAAGAACAAGCTATGACTGAGTTGTTAAATGATGATGATATAATGGTAAGACCAGCAGATAAAGGCTCAGGAATAGTGATAATGAACACAGATGACTATATGAAATCTGTAGAATGTGAATTAAATAATACAGATACATATGAAGAAGTTAAAAGCAATAAGATCAATAAATCGGCAAAAGAGGTTAAGGAAATTATGGAGAGACTATACAATAAAGGAATTATATCAAAAGAATTAAAAAATACATGCAGCCACATAATGCAAGAACAGGCCTAGCAAGAGGAAATCCTAAAATGCACAAAGAAAATCACCCGATACTAATGATAGTCAGTACAATTGATAATCCAACACACATAATAGCTGAAATAGCAGAAAACAACTTAGGTCGCGACGCTGAGAAATTACCAAGTTATGTTAAGGATACAACACAATTTTTAAAAAGACTTGAATCAATAAAACACAACCTTCCAGAGAATACAATTTTATTTTGCATGGATGTAAAATCCTTGACCCCAGTGTCCCTCGTAAAGAAACTTTAGAAGCTTGTCAAAAAGCACTAGATAATAGACTAGATAAATCAATACCAACAGCAGAAGTACTGAACATGATCAACATAGTTTTAGAAAACAGTTATTTTACATTTGTTGATAAGAATTACAAACAAAACGATGGCACAGCAATAGGATCTAAATTAGGAATGCATTTTGCCAGTACATACATGGGAAAATGGGAAGAACAATTACTTAGAAAATCGGAAAGAGAACCTTTAGAATACATTCGGTTTGTAGATGATATTTTTGGGGTTTGGACACATGGAGAAGAGTCTCTTCCAGTTTCATAAAATAGCAAATGAAATACACAGTAATATTAAGGTGGACCTTCGATGGACAAGGAAAGAAATAGAATTTTTAGATACCATAGTAAAACTTGAAGAAGGTTCAATTGAGACTGACCTCTTCTGTAAACCTACTGACATGCACCAGTATTTACACATGTCCTCTGCACATCCGATACACACTAAAAGGGCAATCCCAAAGGGTCTAGGAATAAGAATAATGAAGAATATGCTCAAAAGAAAGTGACTATGTAAAACAAAGAAATGTATTAAAACAAATCTTAAAAAAGAGGATACAAAGAAAAATTATAGAGACGGAGTTAAGAAAAGTGGATAAACTAAAAAGAGATGATCTACTAGATTATAAAACTAGAGATAAAAAGGTCAAAAGAGTCCCATTAATAATGACTTGCTCTAAACTTTTGCCCAATATTTCTAAGATAGTTTGGAAACACTTGCGGATTCTACATAATTCAGAAAAATTAAAAAAAGTATTTCTTAAGGCCCCAGTTGTAGCATTCAAAAGAGAAGCTAATTTAGGTGATATTTTAGTTCACAGTAAACATAAGAATAATTGACAAAATAGGTTCTACGAACATGTGCACCAGTAGATGTAAAGTGTGTAAATACATAGATAAAAGTAAAAATATAATTAAACATAAGAACACCACATATCCACTAAAAACTAATACCTACTGTAAAAATAGCAATGTTGTTTATGGAATAGCCTGTGAAAAATGTGATGAAATCAAATATGTTGGAGAGACTGGAACTACTTTATATAAACGAATTCAGAACCACCTTTCATTAATTAGAAATAAAAAATGAATGAACCAATAGTACAGCACTTCACCAGTCAAGGACATGACATAAATGAGTAAAGTTTGTAGTATTAGAACAGCTAAAATTAGACAATGCGACATATAGAAGAATAAAAGAAAGTAAATGGATAAATAGACTGAATAACGATTATGCCAGCGGGACTCAACAGAAAAGAATGAACTAATTAACTTCAATAGATATATAACATTTAAATAAATAAACAAAGTTTGTTCAAAAGTTGTGCATGCTGATGCGCTGGGAGGCCAAATCTAGACTGATCCTCAGAGCCAGCATTGCATGATATAATAAAAATATAAATTTATATAAAGTAATGTTAATTAGAATTAATACAGATTCAAAGATAGAAGTAAAATGATGTCACAATATATAGAACAGCATTACATCATGTAAGAATAAATCATAGATTTGAATGTAAACAATAACAAGTAGTTGTCATGCCGTCAAAAACATATAAATACCTCCAATGTTTTGATTCAAACACAGGCTCCCTTGAGAAAGATATGTGCAACATATCGAAACGTTGGGCAGCTGGCTCTTTGAGCTAATATATATATATATATATATATATATATATATATATATATATATATATATATATATATATATATATATATATATATATATATATATAAATAAATTGCATATTGCACACACAGTGCTCCCTCGCTGCAACGCGGGTCTCAGGGGACACACAATATGACCGTTATAAATGGGGGAGGAGGTGGGGGGCGCCGCGGGACACACCACACATCTGACTAAAATACAAAATAAAATAACTCCCTCTCTATAATGCACATATAGTGAAGCAACAATGTAACTTTCCGTGAATTAACCTTGCATAAAGCACCATGTAATCAACGCTATATTTTTTATTAAAAAAAAGTAATATTCACACTCATGGATCATTTTAATTAGCAGTTTTTAAACTATAAATAGCCTGGCTAAATGGCGGTCGGGAGTTCAGTTCGAAGCGACAGACAAGCAAACCAAGTGCGAGAAGGAGAGGGGAAGAGGGAATGGGCTCGCCCCAGGTTTGGCTGCCAGAGTGGGGCTGAAGCATCTCGTCTCCCGTAAAAAGCTGGAGCTCCTCTTGCAGCAAAAAAGTAAATACATTAGGAAAGAACCACGTAATAGGCCTAATATTTATTTAGTTATAAAATGAATGCTGAATAAGATGTCTGTGTTACAAAGTGCCAGCATAGCTTTTCTTCAGTTCAGATACTGTATCAAAAGGGAGAGACAGAAACGGAAGTTGGACTGAGAAGTTGTTTACAGTTTGAACAATACCGGTACTGTATTTACTGTAGAAATATTGCATGACTCACTAGTATAGGGAATTGGGGGACACGCTGTAGGAGCTATAATCAAGAGCCTTATAGTGAGGGAGCACTGTGTGTGTGAGTGTGTGTGTGTGTGTAGATAGATAAATAGATAGGACAAAAAAATGAAAACACCTGGGTAAATGAGGGACACCAAGTATATTGAAAGCAAGGGCTTCCACACAGGTGTGGCTCATGCGTTACAAACAACATCCCAGCATGCTTAGGGTCATGTGTAAAAATGCTGGGCAGGCCTGGTTGCCTATAATTATGGCTAGCATGGCTGAAAAAGGAGCTTCAGTGACCAAGACAGCTCAACTTGCTGATGTTTCATGAGCAACAGTGTCAAAGGTGATGTGGGCATGGAACTCCGAGGGTAAACTTGATTCAGGCACCTTCCTGGTGCAGTAGTTCAATCTCAAAGCCTCCTTGTGTGTTTTTTAATTAAGCATTTCTGTAATAGGAGAATGTTTGATATCCTAGGCTGCTGCTTTGACTGCTCATGCAGACTTCATGTTTTTAGTGCTATGGAAATTCATTGGGTAGTCAAACACTTTTAGAGTACATTGACATCAGACTGAATGTGGAAGCCAGATTGAGGTTATGTGACCTTTTTAGCATTCCGCATGATTGAGACAGCAGGCAGAGTTATTTACTTCATATTTGGTACACATCTGGATTCTAAGATTCTCTTAAGTCCCATTACAGGTGTTGTCCATCAAAAATGAACTGTTTCATCAAATTTGATGTAAAGCTGTTTTAAATGTTTTACGTTTTATTTTTACAATGTAAGGCAAAAAGCTCTGCCAGCTAACAAAGCCTGCTCAAAACCCGTTATAGGACTGCTTTTAATATTGTTCTGGTTTTTTTTTTTTTTTTGCAAGATTGCGTGGGATCTCGAATAATTCAGGTAGCATTTCTTTTTAAAGTAAGATACTTAATTTATTTGGTGGTACTGTGGCGTGTGACTAACAGAACTGTAAAATCACTGAACCTTGATCACATGTGGTCTTTGTCCTTTTTCACTTCCTCCAAGCCATTTTTTTTAGTTTGTAGGTTCCTGCTCAGTAGGCTGAAACGGGATGACTGATATCACTGAGTTAACCTGGTGTGTTTTTCTACCCTTTGCAAAAAGTCTGCTCTTAATGCAGTGTCTGTTATCCTTGCAGAAATTACCTTGGCTTTATTACTACTGCCCATATGTCTCGGGGGCAGCTTTAACCCTCCAGCTCTTATATAAATCGAACAGCAGCACTGTCGTGTGTGTGTGCGCGCGCATGTTCAGACATTAAGTTACTCCTTTGGCACAGATGATCCTTATCTTTCCAGCTGCCCCTAGCAATGCAAAGTTTACCTGCTATGAGCAAAACTGCAGCCTTTAAACTAGGGCTGCAACGAAGGGTACATTTTGACCTTCGAAGCTTCGGAACACATTACCGAAGGAATGTTTGAACCTTAGATGGTACTAATTTGCATAATTGTCACCATAGCTACTAGTTTTATATTTGATTGAAATTCCTATTTTAGAGATATTCCATATAAATGGAATAAAAGTCACGTGTAGTTTAAAAATACGTTATAGAGAACAGTAATCATGTTTTTATAATTTAAATAAAAAATACACATTGCTTATGTACACGTAATTGATCTTGCTTGCGATACTGTATACAGTAAGCCTGCATTGCAGCAGCACCAACTGCAGCGAACTTAGGCAAAACAAAGCAGGGGAGGGGGGTGGGGGGCGGACGGTGCTCAGTTTTCAAAATTAAAATGATTAGTGTTAGCGTATATTTTGTTTGTTTCAAACATACTCTACCATAGCACTTCTCTTACACTGTCTTGTAAGGTATTTAGTACATATTTTACTGAAGCTTTACAACCACTATAGGTACCCCCCAGTACATTGGATGCTATACCCTGCTCCATACACGGCAGCTGTGCCATGTAGAGTTGCTATGTATAACGATTTGGTAGTGGATTTTGATACAACAGCTTTTGTTTATGTAATATACCTTATACAAATCAAAAGATCGAATTTTGCATGAGTGACATTTTAATGTGTGATTTTATAGTATTCACACATTGACAAACGGTTTCTGTTAACAGAGAAAAAACAAACACACAGTGCATGAATGAGCCTGACGAACCTGACTAGCGCGCGAACGCAGCCCTACCTTAAACACGGCAAAACGGACAGTAGATTCCTGTAAGAGGAAATTGTGTTATTGTAGCAGTGCTATTAAATAACAGCCTCTTACCAATAGTTTCCTGTTGTGTAATTTAGGGGTGCTAGATTTAATAAGGGGGGTAGTATGCGTTCCCCCTCTGAGCGGTCTCGACGAAAACTGGAAGTCGCCATCTTGGAGGAAGTGCGCTATTGCAAGGGCTCTGAACATTTTAAAATATAGTTTTCTATAAATTACCGCATATATGTCTATAAATAGGTCTTTTACATCAGCTTTCTACTCTCCTTAAATGCAATTGATACCAGTTAATCCATTTGTGTATCTCAATCACAACTAAGAAACGCATTAATAGTAAAATTGGTGAACCCACTAAATGAGCTTTTAAATCGCAAATCTTATTTTTTCATTTAAATGCCGAAGCGACACCTCTTTTTATTAATTTTATTTAAATAGTTACTCGTAACGATTGTAATAGTGTGTCCAGCAAAGCTCTTTACTTTAATTAAAAAAAAAAAAACTGAGTAGTCGTTATTTGCAGTCAGCCGCTTCTTAATATTTGACCTGCACATTTTTGACAAAGTTTAAACGATTAAGCAAAATGAAAAACGTTTGACACTTTACTAACGTTTAAACTCTCAAAGATTTACACCCCTAGTGTAATTTGTATTTATTTAGGCTATACTTTGATTACCTGTCACTATTTCAGAGACTATGAAGTGTTTTCAGGTGCAGCTTGTGTTGCATGAGGTTAAACTAGTTAACCTTTTCTCTAATTTTGGAAGTTTTAACATGCACACTTTTACTATCCAACACAGATGTATAGTATGTTTATCCATGTGTGTGTCGTCCTAAAGTAAGTGTAGACTGGGTCTAGTAAGCAAGCAGACAAAATAATTAACATGTGTTTTCCTCTGCAGTATTTTGGAATGGCTTTGTGCGACACCCTGTGCTACAAAAAATGATTGTTAATAAGTTTAAAGAGTAAGTAGCAGGGTTCTGAGAAATCTGGTATTGCACGTCCCCACATGCACTGATAGTGTAAGGATTATTGCCCACATTGTCAAATAGGTAACACAGCAATAACGATGTGGTACGGAACAGAAAAGCCAGAGCACTAGTTGTGTTGTGAGCGTGTGTTTTTTTTTTTTTTTAATTGCTGTTCCTGCAGTGATTTTAGAGGACAGATCTCAAACCTTAGTGCACTAGAGCTGACTTTCTTTTTTTTTGCCTGTGTCTTTTTTTTAATCCCTTTTCTCTTCCATAACTGTTGTATTTCAGGCAAATTTAAATGTTCCTTTTTTTTTTTTTTTTTTAAATGATAAAATTCTTATTTTTTTAATTCAGCAATAGAGACTGCTCTGGATTTAAGGGTGATTAATTACCAGTAACAAAACTACAGCCATGACTGAGTGCAGTTTATCACTCTGACATATGTGGATTGTTGGCAGGGAGCTTATTTGGCAGAATTGGTCTCTCAGCACGGTGGCTGTGGTGTGTCGTTACTGATTTACACTGAGGTTTTCCATGCGTGCCTGTCAGCGTGGCATGGTATTTAAAGCTGTGTTTTTAGAAAGTGGTGTCACTCCTCTTCAAAAGCCACACACATTCCTCCCATTTTTTTTTTTTTTTTAGGAAGCACACAATTATTGACCAACTGAATTCTTTGGTGCTTTAAAAAAGTAAGCTTGATAATCCTTTTCGTTGTGTGGGCAAATCTACAGTACTTGTTGTTCCCGATGCAGTTGTAGGTGTAAAAAAAGTATATATGAAAATTGTGCTCTGTTGTGTCCCTCCTTTCACTACTTGTCCTGGAAATGTGCAACTCCTTTTTTTATTTTATTTATTTATTTTTTATTTATTTACAGTAGATCTGAATAAATAACATTATTACATAAGTTGTGGTATTTTGATAGTAAATGACATGCTAAACTCAATTTGTAATACTTGGTTAAGCTGCTCCACAGTATTCAGTGCAATAAAGGTGGTTAAAGAGAGCCATGTCTTGCTGACACACTGAATGTGTTTGTAGTGGTTACAGTTGATTCAGTAGCCTATTGCTGCCAAAGCAACGGAGTTGCTGAAGTTGTGGGTTGCCTGGTTTACTGCTTGATTCCTTGTTGAAATATTGAAGCATGAGTTATTTCTGCTGTAAAGGTACATACTAAAATGTAAGTTGATTTTTGTTGCTTTTCTGTGTTTTTAACAATGAAAGTTTCTTTTGTGTTACAGCTGGGTGTAATTGAGACATGATGGGATGCCATTTCTCAACTGTTTCAAACACAACTCTTGTGGAATCACAGTCCCACACAACTCTTAATTGGGAGTAATGGTGCAAAGATTTTAATGGAAAAACATTTTTAAAACATGTGTCTACCAGACTAAAATGTATTTATTTTTATTTGGATGTGGAGTGAATTAGTTACATTCTTACCTCTGACTTAGAAATATAACCATTTGGGCTGTTGCCAATTTTTGAAAGGAAGATGATTTTTAACAATGTTGGGTTTTTCCATTTTATAGCCATTGCTTCTTATTATTGGACCGTAAAAAGTGCAGGATAATGATATAGTATATCTGAGGTCTACAGGTTTTAAAATATATATATATATATATATATATATATATATATATATATATATATATATATATATATATATATATATATATATATATATATATATATATTATAGTTTTAGGCAGGTGTGAAAAAATGCTGTAAAGTAAGAATGCTTTCAAAAATAGACGTGTTAATAGATTATATTTATCAATTAACTAAATGCAAAGCGAGTGAACAGAAGAAAAATCTAAATCAAATCCATATTTGGTGTGACCACCCTTCAAAACAGCATCAATTCTTCTTGGTACACTTGCACAAAGTCAGGGATTTTGTAGGCATATAGTCAAGTGTATGATTAAACAATTATACCAAACAGGTGCTAATGATCATCAATTCAATATGTAGGTTGAAACACAATCATTAACTGAAACAGAAACAGCTGTGTAGGAGGAATAAAACTGGGTGAGGAACAGCCAAACTCAGCTAACAAGGTGAGGTTGCTGAAGACAGTTTACTGTCAAAAGTCATACACCATGGCAAGACTGAGCACAGCAACAAGACACAAGGTAGTTATACTGCATCAGCAAGGTCTCTCCCAGGCAGAAATTTCAAGGCAGACGGGTTTCCAGATGTGCTGTCCAAGCTCTTTTGAAGAAGCACAAAGAAACGGGCAACGTTGAGGACCGTAGACGCAGTGGTCGGCCAAGGAAACTTACTGCAGCAGATGAAAGTCACATCATGCTTACTTCCCTTCGCAATCGGAAGATGTACAATACAATCTTATAAGTCTAAATAATTAATAAGTCTTATAAGTCTTATAAGTCTAAATTAATTAATAATTTTAGGCCCATTTCTAATCTACCCTTTTTAGCTAAACTACTTGAACGTGCTGTCAGTGGGCAATTAAATTGTTGTCTTACTGCTAACAAGCTTTATGAACCTCTTCAATCCAGTTTTCGACATCTTCACAGTACTGAGACTGCTCTTATTAAGGTCCCCAATGATCTTTTAATGGCTGCAGACTCAGGTGCTGTATCCATTTTAATTCTACTGGATCTTAGTGCTGCATTTGATATTGTAAATCATGTGATCCTTCTAGACAAATTAGAGTGTTTATTTGGACTCTGGCACTGCTCTTAAATGGTTTAGCTCATATCTAACAGGACATCAACAATTCATATCCCTGGGGGGGTTTAGGTCTGAAGTCGGGTCAGTTACATCGTGTCCCTCAAGGCTCTATTTTGGGGCCCCCTTTTATTTAGTATCATGTATATGTTACCTCTAGGCCACATTTTAAGATCTCATGGTTTGAACTATCATTTTTATGCTGATGATACCCAAATCTATATTCATTCTAAACCCAACATTGCTGCTGCTGCCTCTGCTCTTACTGCATGTATCTCGGATATGAAAAACTGGATGTAAACTGTGACAAAACTGAGATAATGCTGCTAGGCACTTCTTGTCAGCTAGGTAAAACTAATGCCTTAAATCTGTCTGTCAATGTCACCATGCTTGTTTACTTCTAAATTGAAAAATCTGGGTGTGATGTTTGATTCAGGGTTAAGATTTATTTTTTCCACCTCAGAAACATAGCTAGGCTGCGACCTATGCTTTTGCAATCTGCGGCTGAAAAACTAGGCCATGCGTTTGTGTGTTCCAGGATTGACTACTGTAATGCCCTGTTTGCTGGTGTCTAAAATTGCATCCTTGCCAGACTTCAATATGTCCAGACCTCTGCAGCCAGAATTCTGTCCAGGTCTTCCACCAGAGATCATAGTACTCCTGTTTTAGGGGCCTTGCATTGGCTGCCTGTTAGGTTCTGAGTCGATTTTAAAATTCTACTGCTTACCTATAAGGCTCTTCATGGGCTGGCCCCTCTTTATTTATCTGATCTTTTATCTTTTTATACTCCTACCCGCAACCTCCGCTCACATGATCTTAGATTGTTGAGTGTCCCTCGTGCTCGCCTACGCACTATGGGCTACAGGGCATTTAATTGCTATGCCCCAGAATTGTGGAACTCCCTTCCTATAGAAATTAGAGACTCTGCTACTTTGAGTGTTTTTTAAATCAAGTCTTAAAACTTACATTTTTAGAAAGGCTTTCTTATGATTCTGTATTTCTGTTTGGCCTCTGTGTTTTTATGACTTGTTGTATTTTCTTTTTGTTAAGCGCTCTGAGGCGAATGCTTTTAAGGGCGCTATATAAAATAGTTTTATTTATTATTATTATTATTATTATTATTATTATTATTATTATTATTATTATTAATTCTGAATGGGAGATGAAGTACCCGTGGCTTGTTTATCGAGACTGCAAGATGTACTGTAGTGTGTGTGTGTGTGTGTGTGTGTGTGTGTGAAAAAGCTGCTGGGCAAAAAAAGGCATATACAGGCAGATGTACAGATTTTCAAGAATCGTTGCTTAACAGACACGGCGATGCTGTTAATGGAATGCAGAAAAAGATGAAGGCAACAAACACTGCTTAGAATCCTGTCTTGTCATGGGAACGGTCTACTGTTAGTATATACTAGTATAAAGAAGTGTGTCTGTATTCATATGTATATCTATACACAGACAGAGATCGTTTAAACTCATAAGTTTAACCATTCATTAAAAATTTGCCATAATGCACATCACTGGACTTTATTAGCCTTTGTGTTAACAACTGATCATTTAGTATCTGATGGTTTCAAGAATGCATGAACAGAAAAGCTAGCGCAACCTCTTATTTGAAGTTTTCATTTTTTCCACAAATTGAGGGTGGGAAATTTGAGTGGCGTCTTATTTGAAGGAATACGGTAATCCTAGTCCTGTTCAGCTAGGAATTGTGACGTCTTGGTTGGGATGGGAGTATAAAGCAGTGTAGAAGTAGTTCAATATTGAAAATGCTTTGTCATGGGTACAGATCTTGAGTAACCTATATCCTCTAGTTATAACAATGACATCAAGGATTGGCTCCACAGACGTTCCTGATGTACTGTATGGTGATGCAAATGTGTTTATTTAATCGTGAAGAGCAACAAATTATTCTAATGAGTGCCTGTGGCATTCTTGCGTGTTGCTCCCGCACTGAAGCAGGCAGACAGGCAGGTGAGAGCCGGAATGGAGGCATGGAGACACAGATGTGCAGTGAAACATGTCAGCATGGCGTTCAGTATTTATCAACATATAAAACAAACAATGTCACGTGACGCTACCAGCAATGGTAGCGCACATTGGACAGTACAAGACTATAAAAACACTAAAAAAAAAAAAAATACAACAAATTATAAATCAAAGGTGCCGTGAAAACGGCAGGCCTTGCAGCAGCCCCGATCATAGTGATCGCCATGTTTTTATACGAAACTCCGCTGAGACGCGCCCACCTGCCTGCTGCTGCTGCTCCACGCAGACAGGGAATTGTCCCCGGCGGAGCGCCACAGCAGTTAAACAATTCATTAAATCAATCTATTTACAACAATTAACCCAAAAATATACAATAAAACTACATATTTCCCATGTGCAGGGCTTCCGCCCTGCCACAGTGCCCTTTACACGAAGTTACACGCTCACCAGTGCCATCGATCAATACTATACACAAACTTACCATTTTACTTTAAACATTACAAATACTTCTGTGTAATAATAAAAACCAAAAAAGGGTATTCATATGAGGAGGCTGTGTGGTCCAGTGGTTAAAGAACTGGGCTTGTAACCAGGAGGTCCCCGGTTCAAATCCCACCTCAGCCACTGACTCATTGTGTGACCCTGAGCAAGTCACTTAACCTCCTTGTGCTCCGTCTTTCGGGTGAGACATAATTGTAAGTGACTCTGCAGCTGATGCTTAGTTCACACACCCTAGTCTCTAAGTCGCTAAATAAACAAATAATAATAATAATATTAGATGATCTCCGAGTCTTTTTTTTTTTTGTTATCGTTTTTAGGCATCTAAACAGCTTGTTCAATAGTAACAAGGCACTGGATACTGAAGTAAACTGCAGCTACGTTTCAGCATGAATGTGGCAGTGCACCTCGTTCAAACTTGACCTCTGTACACCGGACGCAGTTTTATTAAACATGTATGTTTACGTAAATTTAAAGCAAACTTCCCTGTGTTGATCATTATCTATGAAGTGTATCGAATTGGTTATTAAAACAAACAAACAAAAAAAGCCTCAAGTGTAAAACTAAAAATTCTCTGACAACATAGAAAATCTGTGTTTTTCCGCAGCAAATGGATCCCTGGTCATAACATATTCTACGTTTAGCAGGTGATTTTTAGGTTTAAGAAAGCCTTTTACATGCTTTGGGGGTTTTAATTGAAAAAAATTCTGGTTTGGCAAATTATCACAAAGTACAACGTAAGATGTTATGAGTACCAAGTTGTGATTTATATGTGATGTGGTCTTTATCATGTGATTTCAAGACAAATTGGAGGAATGCTTATTCATTAAACAACTCAGCATGCTGCTCTGAACCATCCTAGTAGCCTGTTTATTCTTTTAGCTAATGATTTCCTACTTGTTGGTTACAATTGCCATTTCTCAGATCTTATTACTGGTTGTCCATTTAGCTGGGGGTTTGTAACCGATCTGCACTCGGATTTTAAAATGCAACTTTGTAGTGCTAGCATGTGAAGTCTATGATATTTTACTGCATGGAAACCAATGAAGCAAAAAATATGGGTGGGGGTATTTGTTACTGTCTTTGGTTATTAATGGTAGAAAATTGCCTGCTGCAGTACTTGGTTCAATTAGGAACTGAATGATTTTTCCAACACAGCCCGTTCCTTCTCCCAGATATTTCCGCTGTACATTTTAATTCACAATAAATGACCCTGCTGTATACCTTTCCTTTTAAAAATTGGTCTGTACCATATGCATTCATGGACCCCTTCCTGTGTGGTAGTGGACCTGATTTGAATCTCATCTGGCCATAAGAAACTGTTGTCAAAACTGACTTCATTTGATAGACTGGACATTGATGGCATTTGTTGGCTTCCTGTATTTTTTTTTTTTCTTCCAAGGAGACAATGTTACAATGGAGGGGGCATTTAGTACTTTTACAGTATCTAACTCTGTAGCTTGGAATGGACAATTGGACAATGGCAATGTACATGTGTTGGTAGCGGTGTTTTTAATAAGCATTTTTGTCTTCACAGATGAGGAAGTTCCAGCAGATATGGTTGCAGAAGAATCCGGTCCTGGTGCACAGAATAGTCCTTACCAACTCCGCAGAAAGTCTCTCTTACCAAAACGATCGGCTTGCCCCACAAAGAACAGCATGGAGGTACAAACAATATGCAGCACATAGAGCATGCATCCTGCTCTAGTTGTGGATTTTTATATCGGTACAAACAATATGCAGCACATAGAGCATGCATCCTGCTCTAGTTGTGGATTTTTATATCGGTTTGCCTAATTTGCGCTCATGTGTTCTGGTACAATTATTAAATATCATATAAGAGTAATATTGATCTGTGTAAAAAAAAAAAAAGAAAAATGGTTTGTCGTTAACTCTTCACACATTTTCAATGACTTGATACAGTATTTTATATTTTTAGTTAGTTTGTTTTGCATTTATTCCAAATTTGACAAACCGTATATCATTTCAGTGGTTTACAATGTATCAATACTAGAAATGATGTAAAGAATGAATCTTGGAAGATCTTCATTAAACATTACATTGTCGGATACGTGTAATGTGTTTTTTATACATCCATGTATCTCGTTTTAAATGTTGTGTTGTGGTTATTTCACTCCTGAGGTCAGCTGTAAACAAGCCACTTTCCCCTTCACAGGGCTCGTTGGCTATTCAGGGAATAATTTCAGTACCCTGGAGGTGGCATTGTTGGAAATGTTTAACTGCGATTGACTCTCTGTCTTTGTTTTATTCTAGGGTGCTTCCACGTCTACTACAGAAAACTTTGGCCATCGAGCCAAACGTGCTAGAGTATCCGGGAAGTCACAAGACCTCCCAGGTTTGCTCAGTGATTGGAAGTGCATGTATAATATATTGTTTGTGTGCTAGAGTATCCGGAAAGTCACAAGACCTCCCAGGTTTGCTCAGTGATTGGAAGTGCATGTATAATATATTGTTTGTGTGTGAATGTGGGTGGGGGCACATTGGCACTAGATATGCTGTCTTATTATTTTTAATTATTGTGCAAATAATTTATTGACAGACTGAGCAGTCTCTCACTAACACTAGCCTCCATCACTAGGGTTGTCTACTTGGCTTAGATTTAGCTGCTTTCTTCATTTGAATATTTTAGAAGCTGTAGAGAAAAACTCTTTGGCATAGTATTGAAGTCAGTTTGCTTTCTTTTTCTGTTAGTGTGTTCAAAATCCCACTCATGAACAAGATAGAATAGCAGTCACATTTCTTCTTTTGTAGCTGCACCAGCAGAGCAGTATCTACAAGAGAAGCTTCCAGATGAGGTGGTTTTGAAAATATTCTCCTACCTGCTGGAACAGGATCTCTGTCGAGCAGCATGTGTGTGTAAACGCTTCAGTGAGTTAGCTAATGATCCTATTTTGTGGTAAGTGAGCAGCTACCTGTTATTACATTGTCTCTGGGTTTATGCAATGTCAGATTTGCAAACCAAAAATGCATATCTGAAATTGTGAAAACTTTTTTTTTTGAAACAGGAAAAGGTTATACATGGAAGTGTTTGAATATACACGTCCAATGATGCACCCAGAACCCGGTAAATTTCATCAGATTAACCCTGAGGAATATGAACAGCCAAACCCCTGGAAAGATAGCTTTCAACAATTGGTATGTCAGTCTTGGTTTCACTTATTACTTTTGTGTAACTTTCTGGTGAAAAATAAATGTTTTAATGTCAGTGGGAAAATAACTGTCCCAGTTTAAAAAAAATAAATACATAGCATATACATTCTGGTAACTGTGCTGGGAGTTTTGGAGACACACAAGAAACCTTTTTTCTTTTTTTATTACAACAGAAACATATTTTAAACTTTACTACAACAGAAACATATATTTTAATAACCCTGCAACTCATCATATTACTGTAGTGTGTGTGTGTGTGGTTTTTTTTTTTCACTCTAAATATGGTTATGTTTTAGCACATTATAGCCGATATGTTGCAGTTTTATTTTTCTATGTTTCAAAGGCTTTAAACAATGTTGTCTTTCCTGTTTTCAGTATAAAGGAGCACATGTAAAGCCAGGGTTTGCAGAACACTTTTACAGTAACCCTGCCAGATATAAAGGAAGAGAAAATATGCTTGTAAGTGTGTTTTTTTTTATTTATTTATATATTTATGATTGATGCAAAGTAATTTTTAAAGGTTAAGCTTCATTGCACTTAGTTTATTTCCCCTAAACAGCTTTATCTATCTAGGGAGATTACAAAATTAAATCCTAAATAAAAATAAATCAGTAATGTTTTAAAGTAAATCAAATGCTTATTCTTGGAGGCACTGAGACAGCTGATGAGCAGCTACAACATGGCAGCCCCCAATGCATATTCCTAAACCAGCAGCCTTGTTTCGTCATCGGACTGTGATTCGTTTGCCAGACAACTGATTTGGCTCTAGTTAGAAATAATGTGCCTTAGTAAAATAAAATATTTGATATCTTCCACCACATTTTACTGTCTCCTCCTCCTCTTCCTCCTCCTCCTCCTCATGACTGTGGCTTGTTTTTCCCTTCAGTATTATGATACCATTGAAGATGCATTAGGAGGTGTCCAGGAAGCTCATTTTGATGGACTGATATTTGTTCACTCTGGTATCTACACTGATGAATGGATTTACATTGAATCGCCAATCACGATGATCGGTGCAGGTACAGTCTCATTTCTATTAATTGAGTCTCCTATTGTTTATTCCCATATAGGCATAGCCTGTGCAGTGGTGGAGAGTTTATTTTGTACAGAATGAACATGTTGGGCTTGAAGATTCAGTGGCCCATATGGTTTAAAAGTGATCAGATGGCTTCAAGGATAGCGGAAGGTGGAGTTTAACCCTTTGCGGTCCATTTATTAATTCTGCGTCAGGCTCGCCAGGTCCAATTTATTTTCACACGCGCAGTTAATTTTAGACGTGCTGTTTAAAAGCATTTTTTTCCACAGTCAAACGGGTTTAAATGGCCCTGCATATCAACAAAGCACTCACTAGGGATCTTCAGCCCCACCCCACCCTTTCGTTTGCTATCGCTTTCACATATGCTACCAAATAAAAAATAATAATAAAAATAGTCAATAATGCAATCCAAGTCATTATTTTATTGCTATAACATCTCAAAAAAGCTCTGCAAATGTCCGTGATAGTCTCTGTGCGCTGATACTGTAACACCCAGCTTGTTTCCATACGACCGCCCCATCTGATGCCAGGAGCTAGTATGACTATTCATGAGATACGCCTTTTTTTTTTTTCTTTTTCGGCTTGTCTTGGCTCCTTTCGTTCCCACTCGGCCATTGAATGGTTTTCTCGGCTTTTTCCGTTGAAAACCGACTTTTTTGCTTTTATGCTTTTAAAATGATGTCGGACAGGGTCCGACAAAGGACCTGATGGGAATAATTGCAATGTCGGACCCAGTCCGACAAAGGACCGCAAAGGGTTAAACAAACTGGAGGTCCTGGAAGCAAGGCCTGAGCTCTGAAGTAGAAAATTGGCATATCATGAATACATTTAAAACTTTTTTTATTAGAGGATTTGGGCTACTTTTTTAAATCCTGTAGGCAACATTTTGAATGCGTGGCACTTTAAAAAGTTCAGTTCTCCTTTTATTTTGCTTCTGGTACAGTAAGTAAAGTTAAGTTGCTCTCAAATATTTGTCAAAGATGATCAGCTATGGAGTAAAAAAAAACAACATTTTTAAACCTAAGGGTACATTTGTGCAACACCAGATGAATTAAATTAATTGTACACACTCCTTTTTAAATACATTCACATTGATATATGCCTTTCATTTTATGTGCATTTCATTCTTGTTTTTATTTTTATTGTAGCACCTGGAAAAGTAGCAGACAAAGTTATTATTGAAAACACTAGAGATTCCACATTTGTCTTTATGGAGGGATCTGAGGATGCTTATGTTGGTTACATGACAGTTAGGGTAAGTGGCTTCCATTGTATTGTGGACCAACATTGTTAACTTTTTATTTTTTTATATATATATATATATATATATATATATATATATATATATATATATATATATATATATATATATATATTAGTCAAAATGTTTGTCTTGAGAGTAAGACATTTTAACTTAGATTCACTATTTTTAATTGCAACAGTTCAACCCTGATGACAAATCAGCCCAGCATCACAATGCACACCACTGCCTGGAGATCACAGTAAACTGCAGCCCAATAATAGATCACTGTATCATCCGCAGCACATGCACAGGTCAGTGTCCCCTTCAGCATGTTGGGTTTGAAATGTTCAACAGCCCTTATTGCACCTCTGCTTCCCATTTATAGAATGTAAGAATTGCATAAGATGCACAAATGCCTTAAAAAAAAATGTAATATGTCATGTGTTTTTTTCTTTTTTTGCATTTTCTTTTTGTCTCCCCCTACAAGTGAAACTTTCTTATGTTCTTGCAGTGGGCTCAGCAGTTTGTGTTAGTGGCCAAGGAGCTTGTCCTACCATCAAACACTGTATCATCAGTGACTGTGAAAATGTTGGATTGTACATAACGGATCATGCACAGGTATGCTCAAGGTTAAGGAGTTCACTATCTCTATTTTATTTTCATTAAATTATATATATATATATATATATATATATATATATATATATATATATATATATATATATATATTTATTTATTTTCAAGTATTTAAACATTTTTTGAATTGACTGGCCAGCTGTTTGGGAGGTAATTTAATCCAACTCAAACCACTAACAATAAAAGTTACGGGTACAGGTGAAACCACCGTTTCGAAGGAGAGGGGATAAATAAAAATGATTGCTTTTAGGTGGATTAACTGCTGTTTGTCTCATCAGGGCATATATGAAGATAATGAAATCTCCAATAACGCTTTAGCTGGAATTTGGGTAAAAAACCACGGCAATCCCATCATCCGAAGGAATCACATTCACCACGGACGAGATGTTGGTGTTTTTACGTTCGATCATGGCATGGTGAGTAGAACGCAAGGCTTGGGTTCAAGACTTATCTGTAAATGGTTTTCCACTGTAAGTGTTGGCTTTAGAGCAGCACTTATGTTAACTTTAAAGCTCAACTTGGAGCCCCATTTACATAGAGTGACTCTAACCATTTGACAATGTGTAGAGTCACCACCACACTCATTGTCAGTTTAGAACGATGCAACTTCTATCAAGATGCTGTTGTGTCATGTGGTGATTCTGTATGTTAATGTTGTCTTTTTTAAAATTGTTATCTATTACTACAGTGTAGCAGTATGATCTCATAGACGTGGTCGCCCTGTAGCTATTAAATGTTGCTTAATATCAAAGTACACATTCTGCATACTTCTTGAATCCGTTTGATCCACATGAAACAAATCTTTTACATCTAAAGAGTGATAGAAGATAAAGAGAGTATACTACCTCTACTTATTTGTTCATTAAAAGATTTAAGTATCTTGGTTTAGTTTTTTTAAACTAAGTGTTTTATTTTAATGAAAAAACAAAGTTGTGCTACAGATATTTCTGCACAAGTTGGATTCTTGGGTAATCGAAAATGAAATGCCAAGTTTGATACTAATGCGAAATTGATTTCTCTCTTTTAGGGTTACTTCGAAAGCTGCAACATACACAGAAACCGAATTGCCGGTTTCGAGGTGAAAGCCTACGCAAATCCTACTGTAGTCAGGTGTGAAATTCACCATGGGCAGACTGGAGGGATCTATGTCCATGAAAAAGGAAGAGGCCAGTTCATAGAGAACAAAATCTATGCAAACAACTTTGCAGGTGTATGGATAACTTCCAACAGCGATCCCACAATTAGGTATCTTTGCCTGCCTAGATTTGATTTATTTCTTCCTTTTTCCTTTGTTTGATTTGAAACATAGCCCATGTTAAAGAGGACATATGTTTATGTATAAAACAAAAGTAATGGGAATGAAGACGGTGCTTTTATCAACCACATTGTGAGAGAACTTTCAAGATGGGATGGGGTGGGGTCTGTGGAGAATTGGAAAGAAACATGCAAGGGAAACAATGCAGTATGTTAAACTAGTCAAGAACATTCACAACACAGTTTTATCCTTCATTTCTGGAATGAACTACTTAATTTATAAAACGTTATAATATATATATATATATATATATATATATATATATATGCTACAGTCTGTGTGTCCTTTAAAATGCATTATGTTTGTAGTTACTTGTTGTTGTTGTTCCAGGGGCAATGCCATTTTTAATGGCAATCAAGGTGGAGTTTACATATTTGGAGATGGAAGAGGCCTTATAGAAGGAAATGACATTTATGGCAATGCGTTAGCAGGCATACAAATCAGAACAAACAGTTGCCCTATTGTTCGACACAACAAAATTCATGATGGGCAGCATGGAGGCATTTATGTGGTAAGTCCACCTTCAATACTTGTATTACAGTTTTTATACTGTGTTAATATATTCTGTATTCAATCATCTTTATACTTGCCTGTTTTGTGCATGCAGAAGGTACAGAAATTCTGTTTATCCATAGCAGCGATAAACTCGTATGCATTTATTTAATATGTACTCTCTATTGATTCACATGAAAGGAAATATATCCCTTCTAAATGATGGACTAAACGAAATTACCCAACAAACTGATGTTTCATTCTGCAGTGTTACTTAATCAGTTAAGAGCACTGACATTAGGGAAGAAATAAAGCATTGTAGTTCAGTGTAATAGTCTATGCAATGTATTGAAATGTTTGCCTTTTTGCATTCTCCATTTCGTTATTTGTTTTCGCAGCACGAAAAGGGACAAGGTGTAATTGAAGAGAATGAGGTGTACAGTAATACTCTGGCAGGTGTATGGGTTACAACGGGGAGCACACCAGTGTTACGGAGAAACAGAATACACAGTGGAAAACAGGTATACAACCTTAGATGTCATCTTGGTTATAAAACGCGTTTTGTCTTCGTGCCTTAAACAATGACACTTGCGTTTTTAATTTTAATAGGTGGGAGTTTACTTCTATGATAATGGACATGGAGTGCTGGAAGATAATGATATCTACAACCACATGTACTCAGGGGTCCAAATCAGGTAGATATCAGTCCTTTTCAGTGACACTGTGTGTGTGACTACTCGTGCCTACCGCCATTCTTGCCAAAGCCTTGGTCTCAGTGTTTTGTTAGAATAAAACAATCTAATTTTATTATTATTAGTAGTATTAGTAGCAGTATTTATTATTATTTCTTAGCAGATGGCCTTATCTAGAGCGACTTACAGTTGTTACAAAGTATCCCATTAAAAATATCACATTGTAAAATATTACATTACAGAATATCACATTACAGATAAGAGCAGTTATAAAGTACAATACAATCGGTAGCAAAAAAAGATCAAATTCAAATAACAGCAGAATAAAGAATACAGTAAATAATTACATGCAAGAGCGAGTTTGACTAAGAGCAGTTAACTTTTTTTATAGTAAAAATATTTGCTTATACAAGTCCAGTAATAGAGCATGTAGTAAGTACAATAAATGAATAATAATTTAAATAAGATCAATTACAAAAATGCGAATACAGATAGCTTTCAGAGTAAAATCAAATACAAGATGCAGGAAGTAGTTCTAATTAAGAGCAGTAGTAGAATATGGTAAGGTATGGAGCAGTTCAGTGCAAGTATAAGTTGATGCAGGTAAGGATAAAGGGACAAAACGTCAGGGTCAGGACATCATCAGCATGGAGCTGATACGAGAAGCCATGGGAGGAGATGAGAGGACCCAGGGAGCGGGTGTAGAGAAAACAGGAGGGGTCCCAGGACTAAACCTTGGGGACTAGATAGATGGATGGATAGATAGAGTGAAATAATGAATAGGTTTCTTGATGTTTTTAATGAAGAACCTGACTTGGCAAAAAAAAACATTCCTTTGAAAGGGTTTTTGAGTTATAAAGTTATTTTGGGCACTCAACAAAGATTTACAGCTGGAACAAATTTCCAGCTCCTAATATAACAGTATTACTTGTACTAATTATTTTGAAATGTGTGTTTTTCTTTTTTCATGTTTATAGAACTGGAAGCAACCCTAAGATCAGACGGAATAAAATCTGGGGAGGGCAGAATGGTGGAATTCTAGTTTACAACTCTGGTGGGTACATTTTCTTCTGGCGATAGCACAGTTACTTTCTCAGGGGAGTGTGTGCTTGAAAAGCATGCAGGTATTTATAGATGTTTAAAATAGCTGTGTTAATTTAGCTTGATTTATTTTTATATACAGGTTTAGGATTTATAGAAGATAATGAGATCTTTGACAATGCAATGGCAGGGGTTTGGATTAAAACCGACAGTAATCCCACTCTCAGAAGAAACAAAATTCATGATGGGAGAGATGGAGGCATCTGTATATTTAATGGAGGCAGAGGTAAATATGTACTCGGGTGTCTTCTATATTTAAGACTTGGGTTTTCAACAGGATTATGTAACTGTTATTAAAACCCTACAAATATTTATTAAGAGTTAAGCCCCTTTGCTTTACAAATATTTTGTGTTTTTAATTGAATTTGATGCTATAAAAAAAGTGTCAAGTTTTTGTTTTGTGTTTTTCTGGAGGGGAGGGTATAGTTCTTGCTCCTTTGGCCCACAATTCCTAAACTGAGACTGAATATAGATGTTCAGATTTGTAGTTCATGTTTCAGCTTGACACACACTCATAGCGAGTCTGTAATTCTGTTTTGGCTTGTCCCAGGGCTTCTTGAAGAGAATGATATCTTCCGAAACGCACAGGCTGGTGTCCTCATTAGCACCAATAGCCATCCTGTGTTGCGCAAGAACAGAATATTCGATGGCTTTGCAGCAGGTCTGTATTTTTTTAATTTAATAAATTTGTTTTATTTATTTATTTATTTATTTATTTATTTACTTTGTTCTTGAAGGCAAGTCTTCTCTGTTGTGTGTGTGTGTTTTTTTTTTTTTTTTTTTTTTTTTTTTTTTAAATTTTGGTGAACAACACGTGTGTAAACTACTTTTGTTATTCCTAACAGGTATTGAAATTACAAATCATGCCACAGCAACACTAGAAGGCAATCAGATTTTCAACAACCGGTTTGGAGGGTTATTTCTAGCATCTGGTGTAAATGTTACAATGAAAGGTAATAACACTTGTTTGCCATAAATTATCTGCATTGTAATACTTGTATGTGGACATATTTGCAAGAACTCCTGAATTCTGTTGTGATTTCAGTCTTGCACTGGCTTACAATTAATGTTTCTGTTTACACAGTCTTAAATATTTGTGTGTAAATGAAAGCTTGGGCTGCCCTTGATAATTAATCACTTGCTTGCTGTCGGTGGCTAAATAATGAATTGTATTAATTTCCAGCAACAGCACTTCCCTAGCTGTACACTTAGCAGCTGTGCCTTGTAACTGTAGCAACATTATTCTCTTACTTTCATTGATGGGTTTGCAGTACCACATTCACTACAGGTTATTTTACATGAATGAATCCTTCATGATAACATTTGATTTGAACCAAGAGAAAGAAAAACTGAGCTGTACTGTTTAAAGTGCGTTTCTTTCCACAATTTCACAGAATTGAGTTTTCATTATCAATATTTTTGCGTATCCGAATGTACTTAACAATCTTGCTATGCATTAGGGTGCCTTACTCATCTGTGCATTAAAGTCGAGGCATTCTTTGACCCACCCCCATGCTGCTTGTTCATGAAACTTCACTATTTGGTTATTAATTCCATTGACAAGCAATGTCAGGTTGAACCTGATGAGTAGTACTCTCCACCTCAAGCATCTCAAAAGTGCACCATTGTTGAGTATTGGCTTTTTCGGTTCTTGTTTTGTTGTCAAAGATTTCCACCAATATTAAGTGTGTTTGTGTGTGCACCTATACTGGGTTAGATCATAATATCTGTGAACACACACACTCAAATGATCTAATTCAAATCTTGAATCTAGTTTTCTTGATACAACAGCATTTGGGTTTTGTTGCACGGCTTGAATGCAACAAATTGAAATGCATTTTCCAAACCGCTGTGGTGTTGAAATCACCACAGTAAACCCTGTGTTTTGCACAATGGTATCCTCCAGGGAATCACCTGCCAAGTTTAAAGAATGGTTCTTTTATTTCTTGGAGAACTATGTGACATTGAAGATCCTATTAAAATAATAGCAACTTTTGGCATAATCCTTATTATTCCACATCATAAGTAATACTACTGGTTCACTGGTTCACCTTGAAGAAATGTGTACATGACAGAACTAACAAGTAGTTGCTTGCTAGTACTGGTATTGTGACTGAGCTTTAGTACCTTACACAACCATTATTTGGTTGTAAAATGTATTGTGTACTACTGGCATGGATACCTTTGCAGCATACGGTACTGTACGAAGAAAACCAAGAGACATTGCTAGAGAAATTCTTTAAATATCCCGATACAGTAAAGACGGGCGTCCATCCATTCATATGTCACAATGTGGGTCCATCGGATGAGATGTAAAACAGAGGTCCTGTTGTAAGTGACTCTGCAGCAGTAGTTGTGATGCCCAGTTCACCCCCTAGTCTCTGTCGCTTTGGATAAAAGCGTCGGCTAAATGACTAATAATAATAATAATTTGAGTTTTGTACTTATCCATACAAGTGCTTGTCCAATTGTGACTTAACTTCCTTAGGACCTTCTTCAACACAAATCATTGAATGTATAATAATTTGAGTTATAAGGAGACTATCTGTCTGACTGTCCTAAATGCATAGGGAGGAACCATAGTTGTCTGTTTTTACATACATATCGAGAAATGTATTTGCTGTGAAACTTGGTCTTTTTTTTGGGGGGGGTTATGTATATATGTACATTCAATACTTTTGTTACTGATGGTTCTAATTTTAATTTACTGCCACGGCAGGAATAAATGCCAATGATACACGTGTTGTATCTTTAAGCTTGGCCATTCTAATCATTTCAAAAAAACCTTTTTGTTTCACTGTAGATAACAAAATAATGAACAATCAGGATGCCATTGAAAAAGCTGTAAGTAGAGGTCAGTGCCTGTACAAGATTTCAAGTTACACCAGCTATCCAATGCATGATTTTTACAGGTAAATGTATACCATTTCTGCTAATTGTCTTAAACAATAGTTGATAAAATATAAAATAAAAAAATGTTCGGCTGGCCTTACCTTTTATTATTTCTTTTTTTCATTTTAGGTGTCACACCTGTAACACAACAGACCGCAATGCAATTTGTGTGAACTGCATTAAGAAGTGCCATCAAGGGCACGATGTAGAGTTTATTAGACATGATAGGTCAGTAAATGCCCTTTCTGGTTTGTGATCCATTATCTGAATGTTAAACTGCTTTAATGTTTCTCAGTCTGTTAGTAGGCCTAAATGCAAGTGTCTTTCCCAGAAAAGTTTTATATATATATATATATATATATATATATATATATATATATATATATATATATATATATATATATATATATATATATATATATATATATATATATATATATATATATATATATATATATATATATATATATATATATATATATAAAAATGTATATATATATATATTTAAAAATGTATATATTAATGGAGAATGTGCATGTTTTTTTGGTTCAATATCATGTATTTATTTTAGGTTGCAGCACATTTGCCTTGCTACCTGTTCAAGTAATGTCTGTGCAGCTCTCAGTTGTCTTAATTGTCTATTGTAGCCTTATATTTAAAGTTCTTTACTTGATATTA
The DNA here is from genome assembly GCA_030684275.1 of Acipenser oxyrinchus oxyrinchus. Taxonomy (NCBI): domain Eukaryota; kingdom Metazoa; phylum Chordata; class Actinopteri; order Acipenseriformes; family Acipenseridae; genus Acipenser; species Acipenser oxyrinchus. The sequence goes on along the minus strand of CM060251.1, from coordinate 3,253,266 downwards.
ACAGGCTGCAGTCATCCAGGCATTTAAAATGCATTTTAGAAACCATCATCTATAAACTGTACAGGATTTGTAGATGCTCAGAAGCTTTAGAACAGTAGTGAAATAGTCTTACCTTGTGCTTATTTGTTCCTGCAGGTTTTTCTGTGACTGTGGTGCTGGAACACTTTCTAACCCGTGCACGTTGGCTGGAGAACCTACCCATGATACAGATACGTTGTATGACTCTGCGCCACCTATAGAATCCAATACGTTGCAGCACAACTGAACTCAAATCGAGAGCTTCTGGCATTCTAGTTAGCAACTCCATATGTAAAGTTCAATTCTTTGTGGAGGGGAAAACAGACAATACAGCTGCCCAGTTCTGAAGGAAGATTGCATTAAGAGTTCTGATATCTGTGGACTTGACAACTGTTGCAGCTTTGGAGCATTGTTATTAATACCCCCAATGTACATATTCAAGAAGAAAGTAAATGAAAGCAAGCAATATGTTGACTCAGGATTAAAGCAAGAACTGGGCACGCTAGCATTACTGTGTAAAAACATTAAGACTTTCTGAAGGGACAGACGTGGAAAAGTTACGCTGCAGTTTTGTACAGATCCAACTTGAGCTGGTGTTTTTACAAGCAGCGTCGAGCCATTCTCCACCCAGCAGCAGTACCATTCTGTAGACAAGCAGAGCTATACACATTCTGCTGCGTCGATGGATATATGGGTACCCATTGCATTGGTATATATGTATGGTAAAATGTGATCTAGCACTTCTGCTTTTTTATTTAACATGTATTGAGAAATATGATTTTAATGCTTTCTCCATGTAGTATTTTCAAGCAAAACTCTTACTGCACTTGAATTATTTTTTTTTTTCTGGTTAGCACACCCTAGACTTGCTGTAACTGTACTCATGTCCCAGTATCTAAGTTCTTTCTATGAAAGAGGGGGGGAAAAAAACACTAAAGTTACCTCCAGCAATGTTCCTGGTTTTAATAAGAATGTGTTTAAAAAAAAAAAATAACACAAGTAGTGTTTTCATGAGACTGAGGTTTGTAAAGATTTAGGATTTCAGTACTAATATGTTTATATGTAGTGTTGTTTTTATTTATGTAGACCAGTTTCTTTCTTAAAGCAAGCACAGGGTGTTTTAATTACCCTTTGTATATTCAATTGAAAAAAATCTGCTATGATAGGTAACGCCCAAGGAATACTTCACGTTTGTTATTTAAAAAGAAAATCAAATAACAGTGCTAGGTTAATTTGCCCTTTTGAAACATTTGATTTGGATGGGAACAAACACTGTCTCATGGAAGCACTCCTGCAAATGCTCTGTTCCTGGTGTTTGCTACAAAGTCTAATTTTGCTGGAGATTATAAAGATATGCTTCTTGCTATATACAGCCCTATACCGTTTCATAGCTTTTTTTTTTTCTTCTTTTCATTCATTGTGTATTGGTGACAGTGGGTTATCAAAACAGCCTGAAAGTGTATGCATGTACCATAACATCTAGACTTAATATATTGTGGAGTATTCAATAACCATTATGTAGATGCTAGTGTGAATTAAAAGGGTTTAAATTTCCTAGAAAAAAATGGAAACTGGTCATTTTTAAAGAAATAAACTTTATTAGATCATTAAAGTAGTGAATAACCTTTTTGTGATGGGGACGGGGGAAACAAGAGTTGAAGAACAGAACACTCCTTGGATAACATTAAAGTTCAGTTATGGTCTTCACCAGTGCAGTGAAAGTGCTGGCATCTGCTTTTAGGTCTTCAGCATGTGAACAGAGTTCCCTGCAAAAACAGAAGTTCGAACTAATTGTCATGCAAACAAGGTATCCTCTGTATAAAATAAAGCACTTCTTCCAATTAAAAACTGCTCAAAAGAGAAAAGGGGGGTGGGTATTTGGTAATTATACTGCAGCTGTTAAACCCTGAACTGCTACATACTTTTTGCCTTTGTTATTCAAGCTGGAGAAATGAGACACATTAAACAGTCATTGTGGGAGCTGCACTTTTTACAATTCAGATTGAATCCATTGGGAAAGTGATAGTAAGACACATCCACCTTTTTCTTTAGTGCATAACAGACAATAAGAAATAATGTTGGAGAGATACACACTCCTGGGAGAGGGCTGGCAAGCATGTTAGTTGTTGTACCAGATTAAATCTGTTGCTTGTACACAGGCTTGCCACATAATGGTTTAAGTATTTCTAGAGAAGGTGCTATATATATATATATATATATAAACTTTACTTCAAGGTGGCCAAACAGACAAGAGCCAGGTTACCTGAAAAGCACTTCACACCCTTGTTAAATTTAGATATATTTCAAAATAAAACCACAACTGTAACAAATTGTAAGTGGAGCAGCAGTTACTGTCAACCTGAAGTTGGGGCCGCAGAAATTGGGTTTAACTTCCAATTGCTAGTCAAAATGTGAATCCATTGATGTTTGATTTATTCCTCTACTGGAAGGCTGCTTTGTTTATTCAATTCCTTGCAAAGTCATGTGTAGACTTGTGTTCTTCCTGTGTTTTTGTATACACATTATTTAGCCGAAGTACTTTGTAATGCGCTTTTTGTAAATACTGTTATTTAGTCATGCCCCAAGTTTTGTCTTTTCTTTGTTGTTAATGTTGCTGGATTCAAAACGTTACCTTTCTTTAACTATTCATAAGTGAACCACACTGTACAGGTTTGCTTTTGGAAACCTAACAGTGTGCCAATTTACATGAGAGAAAAATCTTAAGCCAGTATCAACTGGGAGGATTTCTCTTGGTAATGACAACAATGCAGAGTGAAGCTGCACTTATGCAAATATGTTGCCATCTGAAGCAAAAACACCTCATACTAGATGGTAAAAAAAACCTGCCATTTCATACATAACAAAAGCTACTTACTTAAAGACCCTTAATGAGACCGTGATTCTCTCAAATTCTTTTGCCTTTTTGTGACCGGTCTGAATGACTTCCTCAGGAATGTTTGCAAGCCTGGCCGCATTGAAACCATAGCTTTTAGGACAGGCCCCTGTGATGAACTTGTACAGGAATGTGATCGTCTCTTGGCTGGGATCTTCACACTCATTTTCAACCATGCATGCCTGCAAACAATACGAAAGGATTATCACATGAGCATTTGACACAAGTCAAGTTAATTTATATCCATGCAGTCCTGATGAACATTTCATAAATTAAAAAAAAAAAAAACTTTAAAAAAAACTCTGGTGGCTGAAAAATAAGCAGTTCAATCAAATTCAAGCTCAGGTTAAATCAAAATGAAAAACATTTATTGCTCACAGTAGGACTATAAAAACAAGAACCTTGCTCAATTGGCTAGATTATACCATCAATTGTTATTCAACTGCTTGACACATTGTGGTTGCCAATGTCCATTAACCCTTTGCAGTCCATTTATTAATTGTGCGTCAGGCTCGCCAGGTCTAATTTATTTTCACACGCACAGTTAATTTTAGACGCGCTGTTTAAAAGTATTTTTCCCCATAGTCAAACGGGTTTAAATGGCCCTGCATATCAACAAAGCACTCACTAGGCATCTCCAGCCCCGCCCCACCCTTTTGTTCGCTATCGCTTTCACATATGCGACCAAATAAAAAATAATAATAATAATAATAGTCGTACATACCGATCAATCATCTCCTGATGACTCGTTTTATCACCAAACTCCTCAATAATGCAATCCAAGTCATTATTTTATTGCTATAACATCTCGAAAAAGCTCTGCAAATGTCCGTGATAGTCTCTGTGCGCTGATAAGACCCAGCTTGTTTCCTTATGACCGCCCCTATCTGATGCCAGGGGCAAGTATGACTATTCATGAGATATGCCTTTTTTTTTTTTTTTTTTTTTAAATCGGCTTGTCTCGGCTCCTTTCGCTCCCACTCAGCTATTGAATGGTTTTCTCGGCTTTTTCCGGAGAAAAAACTACTTTTTTGCGTTTTTTGGATGATGTCGGACAGGGTCCGACAAAGGACCTGATAGGAATAATTGCAATGTCGGACCCAGTCTGACAATGGACCGCAAAGGGTTAATCATTTTAAAAGTGTTTTCTTTTACTTACTGAGCTGACAGAAGTTGAATACAATCATTCACACTGCCTCCAACAGAGAGAACAGTAAACTTCAAGGGAGGAAGCTACAACTGCCTTTAGTAATGCCAACACTGGTTTCTCAAGCAAAATGTGCACAGAAGGCTAAACTATGAAAATGTAAAACATTCACCTGGTAATAACATTGTAACATCAAAGGGTTGTGAGACACTAGCTTTATAACCAATAAGCTGCTCTGGAGTGCACGAGTTATATCAAATATAACACTTGTAAGGTTGCCCTGGCTAAAGGAGTCTGCCAAATAAATTATATAACGTGATCACTGCGATAGACACTTCATAAACTCCAAATGTTTTACAGGGTGCAAGATCCTCATCGAATTTAAAAAAAAACAAAAAAACAAACACACACATAGTATGAGGAGGGAAGTTCATTTTAAAACATGTACATGCTTCCATTTAGTACTACTACCACCACCACTACTACACATTAGCCGTTCACTAAACCCACTCAAAAACATGCTTTGTTGATACTTGAACAGTATCATTTTAGTTCACAGAGAGTACAACGTCATGTACTGTATTGTGCTACTTACCATATGCCCAAGCCGTACTGCTGTGCAGTGTGAATAGTCCTCCACCAGGGAGTGGTAATGTGTGGAAAACAGGGTGCGGCACTGGATATTCTCAGCGAGCTCCTTAACCACAGCACTTGCAATGGCAGTGCCATCATAAGTAGCTGTGCCCCTTCCTAAAATAAAAAAAATAAAATTAAAAAAAAATGTATTTTTATATTATATACACTGAGCATCAAAAGAAACATATCACTTATTTGAGCATCAAAAGAAAAGTATCACTTATATTTGGATAAAATTCACTGGATGTGATTGAAAAATGACAAAATGTCAGTTTTAGAGCAGGTGCAGTGACTTTTTATTGTGCTGATTAACAATTGACATCACGATAATGCTGCAAAATGATCTGTCGATCTTGGGCAGGTGTTTTCCCAGTTCGTGGCCTGTCATTGACAGAGTGTCTAGTTATACCTAGGGCCACGGAAAATTCACGGTACTTTTTCAAGAAATTCACAGATTGTCACGGAAGTACCATTTTATTTATAAAAAAAAAAAAAAAAAAGGTTCTATTGTAAGTTGCCTAAAATTAATAGCGCATCAAAGAAAATCACTGAGGTCGAAACATTTAATGGTAGCTACTTTTATTAAGGCAACGTAAATCCAGGCTTAGACACGCCAATTAAAGAAATGCATTACCCAGTTCATCCAGCAGCACCAGGGAATGGGATGTACCATGATGCAGAATGCTTGCCGTCTCGCTCAACTCCACAAAGAAAGTACTTTCACCTAAAAGAGGAACCACACACCCGGGCAAGCTGTTAGCAGTGCTTGCTTCAGTGGCCATGGTCATGGGTTTGTCTGACATTGGAAAAACATACACCCGTTTGTGCATAATAAGATTTTAATTCTATGAAGGGTTTCTGGAGACATGTAAAACCACAAGAACACCATCTGTGGTGAGTGTCACTAGAGCCCTGATTTTCAAATTACAGCCTCATTAACACAATAAAAAAAAAATAAAAAAAAACTTCAAATCAATAAAAAAGGAACTAGAAAAATGTGTTTAGAATCAGCTTTTTAACGAACACATCACAAAATATTTTTCCTTCTGTCAGGGCATGTGCTGCACATTGAATAGGGGTGCAACGATACAAGGATGTCACAATACGGTATGTAATCGCAATACATCACATGCGGTCATCCTGATTGGCTACTTGTACGGTGCATTATAAGATCATTTAATAACAGACTTTGTTAAAACAGAAATGTAATGAGTCAGGGAGAGTATGTTATCATACCAACTCTAATACACACTTATTCTTCACTCCAGAACTACAATGAGGTATGCTGTGGTTTTGATCTTGTATCCAGATATGATATTATGTAAAGTAAAGAAAGTATTACGATTCATCGATACATAAAACTACAGTGGCATTGTGGAACCCTATCACCCTTTAGTAGTGAAAAACCTGCAGTGTATAGGAAAACTTCACCATGTAAATTTATATATAATATATATATATATATATATATACACACACATATATATATATATATATATATATATATATATATATATATATATATATATATATATATATATATATATATATACACACACACACATTATATATATATATATATATATATATATATATATATATATATACATATATATATATATACATATACATATATACACATACATATATACACATACATACATACATACATACACATACATACATACATATACACACATACATACATACATATACACAAATACACAGACACACACTACTACTACTACTACTACTACTACTACTACTATCCTCAATGAGACTTTCCATATCCAGCTCACCTGCCATAATTCTGTCCGATGCTCCCAGCCGGGTGAAAACTCGATCCACAGGAGTGAGCCGGAAACTCTCTGCTGGAACATAGCAGCCCAGCTGAGCCAGGATCACCATGAGCCCACACTGAAGAGAACAGCAGAGAATCAGCAAGACAGCCATTGTTAGGTGTGATAAAATACAAATCACGGTGCACAAACTACATGCAACACACAGCGCTACAGATCATCAAGAACCCCCTTTTTGCTGGGCATGTGGCCAAATTACATTAAAGACCACCGTGCACAATGCTGATGCTGGACACCTTGCTTTGCAAATAGTACAACTGAGCATTTCCGTGGGAAATCCCTCAGCTGAGTTTAGCACAGTATTCACATTGTCCAATGCGTGCAGTACTGCGACAAGCTGTTCTTTCAAGCTGTTCTTTCAAGCTGTTCAAACGGCAACAGAGAAATGCCCCCAGCCCCCTTGGGGAGATACACGACAATTTCCTACTACACCACAGTGTCCCTTTTGGCTCTCATGCATTTTATTTATGATTCTGTTGACCCACTCAACAGGAAAGCTGTCCTTGCCTCGGATTATTTTTATAATATATATTTTTATAATATATACATCTAGCATCTTCAAGATGGTGTGTGTGTGTATATATATATACAGTACTGTGCAAAAGTTTTAGGCAGGTGTGAAAAAATGCTGTAAAGTAAGAATGCTTTCAAAAATAGACATGTTAATAGTTTATATTTATCAATTAACAAAATGCAAAGTTCTTAATGACTTTCGCTGTATGTTTGGGGTCGTTGTCATGCTGCAGAATAAATTTGGGGCCAATCAGATGCCTCCCTGATGGTATTGCATGATGGATAAGTATCTGCCTGTACTTCTCAGCATTGAGGAGACCATTAATTCTGACCAAATCCCCAACTCCATTTGCAGAAATGCAACCCCAAACTTGCAAGGAACCTCCACCATGCTTCACTGTTGCCTGCAGGTGCTTGTGAGAGATATTGGGGGTTCATTTATAGAGGCTGTACGCCTTTAAGAAGAAAGGCGTGATGGGATATCAGCTGTTGTCAACTGACATACAAGTGCAGAGGTGCTGAATTATTACACTCCGGTTTCATGCAACAGTTATGATGGTGACCTAACGTGTGAGTACTGTTGTGTATAAAAAAAACTGGTTAAAATGATCAGTTGCATCCAAAAAACATAGAATAGCAAAAAACAAAAATAACAAAATGCTCTGAAAATCTAATGAAGAAAACCATTTAAATGAAGCAATAAGCTCAATAATTAAGCTAAAAAGGAAGTAAAAAGGTTACTGTTTTTTGCGTGAACTCCAATAACCCTACGTTATTTCCCCAGTCAAATCGTAGAGTGCGGGGCGTCACATTGGCTCTGATGCTCCCAGGGGTGGGGATGGGAAACCGGCAGGGACTCCTCATCGCGCAACAGCGAACCCTACTGGCCAGACACTGAGCATATTCAGAGTGGATAAAAAGCAGGTCTGGTCTCTGGGATCGGTAGCCGGCCCACCTCTGCTCAGGATTGCTTGGCGTAAAAGCGATTCTGGCTTTAGGCTTGTGACATCGGAGGACACTCAAATGCCCTCAGAATGCCTGTTCTGTGTGGGGACCCGCCGCGTGGAGGAGAAAAAATAATTGGACATTCCAAAATTGGTGGAAGAATAATAATAATAATAATAATAATAATATCACTCTTAATTTAAAAATAAATACATTTTTAAAAAAAATTAAAAAAGGATCTCATTTCACTAGCAGTTCGAGTCGATTCAGGTTTTAAAGCAAGCTTCAGCACCCTTGCACGTAGGCACATAATGCATTTTTTTTTGCATAAGCTTTCAGTAAGGCCTGACCTGATCTTGTACATCTTCCATTTACACTGCTTGTATCTGTTTAGCCAGTTCAGCGTTGATCCATGGAGGATTCTCTTTTGGTGGCCACCTGGTTGCTCTCACAAACTCTCCAACACAGGAATCCCCTCACCTGTCTCATAAGGGTAGACTTGCCACCCATGTTAGGTCCTGTCACAAGCACGCAGGAGGCCTGGCGGCTTTCACTCTCCTCTCCACTGCATCCGATGAACACGTCGTTGGGGATGAAGTCATCCCCAAAGAAGGTCTTGGTGATGCAGGGGTGGCGCGAGCCTCGCAGCTCCAGGAAAGGCACAGCACCATCCACTGGCAGCACCACCTCCGGGCGGCACATGGGTCCATCCCCTCCCTGGCTGTAGTTTGCCAGACAGATGAGGACGTCTGGAGAAACCAAAAGAAAAAGCGCTGATCAGATTAATATATACACACTGGTTCATGCCTCCCTCTTCCACATCCTCTCAGCCCCCCTGTCTTCTACTCGAATTCTAGCTTGAGAACTTCAAACTTTACGCAAGTTAGACAATTTGCTTTGGAAGCTGGCCATTGAACATTCCAAGTCACAGTAATGGCTAATGTGTTTAGTCTGTATCTGAGACTGAAAACAATGGGTTCATATGTTCTACTTACTATTTTTATTTAAATGAAACAAAGCTTATAAAATAAGAAAATATATATTTCAATATATATTCAAACTTTAACTGCAGTGTTAATCCCTTGATTTGTTTTTTGTTGCTTTACAATAACCAAGATATTCCAAATGCAAGTTAATGTGTTTTTTTCTGATTGAAAACATATGTCTGATCATGCATGTTAATGCTTTTTTTGCATGCCATAAAAGGAAGGCACATGAGAGGGAAAGTACCTAGCACTGCGATGCATTCCACAGCAGTTTGCCAGTCCTTGTAGTTATTGTCAAAGTTGTAGAAGAGCCTTCTCATGCAGTCCTTCAGAGCCCCATCTCTTTTCTCCTCAGAGGTCACCAGTTCACCAAACAGCCTCTCAATCTCTCTAGTCCAGTAACGCTTGTAGCCCTTTCTAGTGGACTTGACCTCATACTCCTTTGGCACATGCCTCTCCGTCACACTCTCTGGGATCTCCATCTGGTAACGGTTCTTGCCAATTCCCCAGTAAACAATGGACTTGGAGCCCAATCGCTTGCGCTGCTTCTCCAAATATTCTTGTAAACTGCGTTGTGTACCCTCGATTTCAGACAGAGCTTGATCAAACTCCGGATCGAAGCCTGCTTTGGGGGTTATGACACCAGTGCTGCGTGCCTTCTGGTGGTCAAAGGCCGTCTCCCATCTATTGAGCTCCGCTGATAAGTCTGGGAAAAGTCCCTCGTCGCTTTCGTCTCTGAGGCTGACTATCTGCTTCAGCAGCTTCGATCTGAAGTTCTCCACAGCCGACTGGATGATGCTGGTGACCTCCAGCATGATTTTGAAGCCCTCGAGCGTAGAGAGGAAGTCTGCGATCTTCCTCTTGCTGTAGGTGACCTCTTCATAGAGGATGGCCCTGCTGTCGGGGTGGTCCTGGCTCTTCAGAGTGGAGCCCAGGCTGTGGATCTTGCTGAGGAGCCTCTCCAGGTCTGGCAGCTTCTTCAGGAGCTCCATGATCTCACATAACTTGTCCGGGAGGGCCATCAGGTCCTCTGCGGCATGGAGGCGATCATCAATGGAGGAGGGGTTGCAGAGTGGCGCGCACAGCCACTGCTTCAGGAGCCGCTTGCCGAAGGGCGTGCAGCAGCTGTCCAGCCTCTCCAGCAGGGTGCCCTCAGCAGTGCCCGTCGACCCATTCTGCAGGATCTCCAGGTTGCTAAGCGTAACGCCGTCCAGCACCATGCGCTGCCGGGTCCTGGCAAAGAAGCTCAACGAGCCCTTGGCTTTGCCCATCTCCATGTCCACGGGCACGTACTCTGCGAAGTTGGACATTGACAGCAGCTCCTGATCTACAAGACACTTCTTGAGGTAAAACACACAAGCTCCAAGTGCCGACAAGGCTAGTTCATAGCCTTCTCCAGGGGTGAGGCCCAGGGAATCGCTGTCCGAGGTCATGCTTTTCAGCACAGCAGGCAGTGCATCTTCGGCATCTCCATTTTTCTTGTTACTTTCTTTGAAGTAGCCCTCTTCTGCTAGGACTTTTAGTGTTTTGGATGCATCCCAGAACTGGGATCCAGATTGTAAGCCTTCTTGTATAACAGAAGCCAGAGAAGCTTTTAGTATTTTTCGGGTTTCCACCGAGAGATTGCCCTTCTCGAAAAGCAGCTGGGCTGGAGCGTAGTGCGCAACCAGGGTCCTGAACCTGGAACAGTGGCGGTCATCTTGAAACTGACCCACATGGAACTTGCCCACCGAAGTGTCCACAAAACCAACGCCGTACGTACGATGGCATCCAGAAGACTCCTCGTCAGCTTTCTCTTTGACACACAGGAGGTACTTGCCATGGCTCTCTGATGAAGCTCCATCTAGGACACTGTAGGTCTGGGTGCCTTTGGTGATCACCCTGCACACCTCCCGCTGCACCACTCTGTCAAACTTGGTTGGGCGCGCCATGGTCTTGCAGCGGGCTTCCATCATATCGGGAGTTTCCAACTGCTCCACCCTCGCCACTTTGTATCCTTTTTGGACCAGAACGTCAGAGTAGCGCCCAAAACCAATCTCCGGGAAGCCGGAATGAGCCCAAGAGCCCTTCATGAACACCAGCGCCATCTCGGTGACCCCTATAACAGCATCCATGTGATACAACTCATAGAACTTGCCCACTTTGTAGAAAAGGACAGTATCGAACATCTCAGACTTGAGCTGCCACCATCTCCTCATGCCCGGAGTGCATTTGTTAAGGAAGTCCTCTGAGACATAGACAGTAGTCGGGTCGTAGTCCGGGTCTGTCTGCTTTCGTCTTTTGGAGTCCCTCCTCCTGCCGTCCTGGAGCCAATCCAGCTTTTCGTGATCCCAAACCGTCCCTCCACCTCCTGCTGCTGCTGAACCCCCAGCAGAATTCGGCTGGCTCTCAAAACTCTCTGGGGCAAAGAAAGCAGACAACCTCGACTTGGTGTCGGCAGCCACTGCGGGCGACCTTTTTGGCGTCTCTGAGAGGCTGCTGGGTTTTGCTGTTTTCTCTCTGGCCGGGGTTCTTTTGGCCTCCTGCTTCCTCTTGACTGGTTTCACCGGGCTCTCGGGGTCTGCCTCGGACTCCGATTCAGGATCGCTGACCTCGTTCTCATCTACGCCGCTGCTCGCCTCATCACTGCTCACCTCCGCCTCGTCCGGATTGAACTCCTCATCCGAGTTCTCGCTGTCTGATGGCACCACGATGCGTCTCCGCTTTGCTTGCTGACCGCCGGCTCTGCTCTGCCTGGCTGGCCGTTTGTTAGATTTGACCTCCTCTTCCTCCTCCTCATCACTCGGTGTTGATTCCGCATCAATCTGAAAAAAAAAAAAAAAAAAAATAAAAAAAAGTTACAAAGGTTTATCTTAAAACCTCTTGCGTCTTCTTGCTCTACTCCAGAGGCTTACCTTTAACCTATCTTTAGATATTTACAATGCAGGTAAAAATCATAAGAGGGATGGAAGTAAGACTCCCATTGCATAGCAGTTTGATCCATTCCCAGTATCACAGAGTTTAATAAGACACACCTGAGCTTGTTACCTCTACACTGTGACAAATCAAACTCCTAGTAAAACCTGGAATGGGTCTTATTTCCATCCCTGCAAAACAACTTCATTATGTAATTGTAATACTTTGGAAAAACACTACAAGATGCCACAGCACTTAAGACAACAACTTCGACTAATATTGCCAGACTTGTGGTGAGCTAATTAAATAAGGGCTACTGCAGAGGCTCCAGTGCTGAAAGAACAGCAACGTGTATCCAATCATGATCAAATTGAAAAAACTAATTTTCTATTTAAATCCTCTCACGATGAATGCTTATAAAACCGAGTTCTTGCGTCAACAATTTCCACGGGGAATAGAACAATTTCCACGGGGAATAGAACAATTTCCACGGGGAATAGAACAATTTCCACTTCAGCCTTTCCATTTATATTTTGTTAGTGATGTATTACTTTTTTTTTTTACATTTTGATTGGCAGTGTTTTCCACAGTACTCTTCTGTTTTTAAGGCTAAACCTACAGCATTAAATAATTATTTGTGCAGCAAGTTCAGAGCCATTCAACAAAATACAGCCACAACCAGGATTGGGGTCTTTTCAATATCAATTCCCCTATAATCAATTCCAACTCATCATTGATGACATCTGCAATTGGCAGTATTCTGTTAAAATGAGCTTCTCACAGTAGCAACACGTTACTTAAATGTAAGTCACTGACGTCAATTAAACCCTGGCTACAACACACAGCTTCCCCAGCTCCATGCACAAGAATGGCTTCATTATGCACCGATCCCTGCAATATCAGTTCCTGCTTGACGATGCTCACAGACCCAATGTTAACACCTCTGGATTGAACCAGGTATTGAGCTGGGCCCCGTCCTGAACTTCTACTACTGCTGCTGATTGGCTCACCTCCATCTCATCCTCCTCTTCATCTTCACCTTCAGAAGGCTCCGTACACACGGCCAGTTGAAGCCTCTTCTCGGTGTCGTCTTTCATGGCACTGTCTGCCAAGTCCACTGCTCTGCGAATCTCAGGCCTCCCGCTGAAGAACACACCACCCACTTTCGCACTGCTTGCGTCTGAGCCTTACATTTAAAAAATTCATTATATATATATATATATATATATATATATATATATATATATATATATATATATATATATATATATATATATATATTATATATATATATATATATATATATATATATATATATATATATATATATATATATATATATATATATATATATATATATATATATAAAAGGTTTAATTAAATGAATGCTCAGTCTGAAACATAAATCAGTTATCAATATACCTTGAATAGAGGCAAAGCACCTTTCCTAACATTTAAGATATGCAATTCTTTCTTTTTTTGGGTCCAAGTAGTTCTTTTACGAAGTTGCAAAATGAAATGTTTTAGGCTAGATTACCTCACAGCATGTAGTAATAGCATCAAGTCGAATCTAAAACTGGCACAATTACATTGTCAGGGTTAAAACATTAACCACCAATATGAAGTCTGGAGTACTTTGCATGAAATCTCCAGGACCTTACTCAAGGAGCAGGTTGTTTTAGTTCTGAGGTGCATTATCATTCGCTAATTAAGAACTGTATTCAAATCAGGCACTATAAAGTGTAAGTTGCAGCTTTCCTTACCTTGAGCTATAAAATGCTCAATAGTGATACATTTAGAAATACAAAAAGAAACTTAACCCATTCAGTGCCATTGTCCTCATTTGAGGACAGGCTACTGTACTTTGTAATTTTGTAGAACGTTTTAAACACACACCTACCTGTATTTTAAATTCTCTTTAACTATACTGTTAGGATAACTTGCTAACATTTTTGTTAACTGCAAAAGTCAAGTCAAAATGTAATTCATCAAATGACAAATACAGCTTGTGTTCTGATTTTTTTCCCCATGAAATGAATTTGATACTTAATGGATTCAAAGGAAGTTAGCTGAAGCCTCCCTTACCTTGGTATGGCTTGACATATTTCACACTGACCCAGCCCCTCATGGGAGGCACATCGAAGTACTGCACATGGATTCTCTGGGCTTTCCCCTTGCCCCTCAGGAGCTCTGAAGTCTCGGGGTGATTGTACACCAGGCAGGGCCACCACGGGTGCCCCTCCAGCTTGGCCCACACCAGGTCTCCAGGTTTGAACTGGCATGTGCTTTTACTGCAAGAAAACACACGCACTCATCAGCAAGCTTTCTTTTCTTTCTGCACAGCAGGTAGGTGAACTGGGGAAATGCAAGCTGTCAGCAATTGTAACTTACTAACTAGAAATAGGAGTTTAACAGAAATAAAAATCATCCCCTGGGGTATAACGGAAGGAAAATGGAGTTTCTAAAGAATGGTTGGTAAACATGAAGTAACGTAAGGCAAGGTGTTAAAACAAAGTGGCAGTCAAATTGCTACTTTTCCTGGACATTACTGGTAATGGAACTTAATTGGGGAAAAAAAAATCATAGCATACAGCCATGTACCAAATATTATGACAAAGTACCAAATATTAATTCAAAATGTTCTTTATCTAGTCTATACCCCAGTCTTTGCTACATGATCAGCCACACAGTCAATGTCATGGTCACCAAAACATTAGCCACAGAATGTTGTTTACATAACCCTGCAAATATGAAGCCCTCATGTAGTCCGAGATTACTGCACCCACGGTCCTATTTGACCAACAAAATTATAGTTGTGTATGTACGCAGCCAATATCCTAATGAATTAAGTCTAAGCTCAGGAATAGTTCCCCATGGGGTTCAGAAAAAATACAAAAGTTTGTTGAAATGGATTGGAGATTTCCTTTAACCTGACTGGCCAATGTGAGGACCCCAGTCTGTGGTAAAGGACCTACACTCTTTCAAACTATGTTTAAGCACTGTAGCCGCTGAAGTGCAATAGTGCCAAAGACGAATGCAAGATCAGGGGATGAACAATTAGTAAATCTTACTAAAACTGTATTGCTAAAGCAAATGCATGAAGCCTACAGTATGTCTAATCTATTTGGCAATTACATTACTGCACTGTATTCTCCAATGCACAAGGCACCCACACAATACAGGCAGCATGGCCAAAGACCCGCCCACACACAGACAGACTGCGCTAGGCAGAGATCCAATCATGCAGCGGAATGCAGCGGAGACTCTAGAATAGGAATGTGTAGAACTCACGCTGGCCTTGTCTGAGAGGTACTTTGGGCAAACAATTTACAATGACATGCATGTTTGACGAAACATTTTAAACCGTACACATTTATAAAATCACTTGACGCCAGCCCCACAAGCTTGAATACATTTTTCCGTTTCTCCCTTCATGTATGTCCTGCAGTGATGCAAACATTTTACGTTACAGGCGAGTTCTAGAAGGTAAGTGATACTGTAGTCCAGTGGCAGACATAGCGGTAGGCAACAGTAGGCATTGCCTACCAAATTCTTTCAGTTGCCTACCAATTTCCTGGGGTAGTAAATGTTTTGAACAGAGCGCACACAACTGAAACATTTCAAAAGCACTGCCAAGCTGCTGCTCTCACTTCCGTTGCATTAATTTGCTACACCGGCATGTCTTTTTTTTATAATTCTGTACCTACTTGAGTCATATGTTATGATGGTAACGATTGGGCATTTCACGAACCCCCGCCCCCAAACAAGCCAACTGTGCAATCTACTGGCTACATCCTTTTCTGGTTTGAGTCAGACATTAGAAAACACGGTAGTCTGACAGAAGAAGAACCAATAAAATTATTAGATTAGATTCCATTAGATTCTGAAATGACCAATCACCGTTTAGTCTGTGTGCAACGTAGTAGTGTGTGGTAGAGGATTGAGTAACAGGTATCACTGAGCAGCAAGTCACTCAATTAAATACATATCATTTGCAGTGTCATATTGGTTTTCTTTAAATGTTTGACAAAGTGCTGGTCATCGAAAAAATAACAAACAACTGGTTATAGATATATTAATGAAACGGAAAGGAAAATACACAGTTAGGCACTCACGATCACGAATGTCTGTAAAGGGGAGCCTAGTCACATGACCTGTCAACTTACTACAGGCTTGTCTCTACTTATTCTCATCTTGTCTTTATTCCATTTTATTTTCAACTTAATATATTTATTCCCCAAAACAGGTCATGTGTGACTGCTTTCTCTCAATAATTATGTTTGGTAAAGCAACTATTCTGGTGGTTCCCTAAAAAATAATTGCAGAAATACACAACATTTCAGTAAACAAAAAACAAAGCATTTGTAAACTTAAAAAAAAAAAAACTTCTAAAAACATTTAAGTAGCCAAACTGGAGCCACTATAAAATGAATGTAGCTTATATATTTTTTTATTATTATTTCTTGTGAAATAAAATGCATAAGCAGCTCCCACTACAACACTTTCTGCAGCTTACACCCCACAGCAGCAAGTAAATTTGATTTGAAAATTTGATTTTGGCTGCAGAAGCCAATGAAAATGTTACCTCAGCTGAACCCCATTGAACCCCATCTGTCACAAAGATAATTTAGCTCTAAATTTTACTCATATGACTTGTTAGAATATTCTTGCAGTTTTTACCATTTCCCCTGCGGTGGTTTCGTAGTGACAGTAATTCTAGCTTCACAGTGACACCGTAAGAATCTTTCCTAGTGATTTCTAAACCTCAGCTGAAAGTCAGACAGTGGCCATGACACTGTGGCAAAACTACAGATAGTCAAGAAAAAAGGAAGTGTCATAACTGAGTTAGATTCAGGTCACAAAGCCTTTGTGGATGCTAACAGATGTTACCTGAGCCATGAAATCTCAATCATGCTTTACCTTGCAAGGCAACAACTTGCATTGCATGGTCATGATGAGACACCCGAGTCTGTTAACAAAGGCAACTTTTTGGAGTCGTGAGATCATCTTCTGAAATGACAGAGCTTTAAAAAAGAAAGTACTCTCAAGAACAGGCAATGGCTGGTCATGTACTAAATAAACACTGCCTTATTTCTGTGTCCAGATACTGACTACACCATTGTGTTTGTCTAAGCGGCCCTTGGACTCCCACACATACTTCAGATATTCAATTGCCTACCATGTGACCACGATTTCCGCCTCTGCTAGTTATTAAAAGTGTAGTGTTACCTCAACTAGCCAAGCAATGAAATGTTTGAAATATTTACGAATATCCGCATGGCAATAAATCAGTAACAACTCAACTTACTGAGGTCCACTTTCCGTTTCCTCATCCTCACTACCTACTGTTACGAAAAAGTCTATTTTCATAAAGCGCACCCTCAGGGAATGAATACAGTAAAGCTCAAAAAGGACGAGAGCAGCATGCGCTCTACAAGAAGCAAATCGACGAAGTGAATCACGCAACATGAGTAACTAGCTTTATAAGAAAAGTTAACTACAGTTAAACACATTCAAACATACATGCATGCATGCATACTACACTTAATATAACATACGATTATTGGCGATGAACACATTCAAAACCACGACATTTATTTTCCCTCTGCAAACACACAATAATTCACTCACGGTGTTACACAAGGTTGACTTATCAGACATTATAAAAGTACACGTCAAAGCAAAATTTAAAAAAAAATGTATTTATTTTGTAAACACAGATTAGCTAGTCTCAGAATAAGAAAGTCGGTGGCCCAAATAATCAACAGATAAAAACACAGCATTACTTTACCACCTTCGAGATAAAAAGGAAATACCCTTACAAAAACACCCATTCTGTTATTTAGCTTTTCAGTCACGTCACACTGTAAATGCGGGCCTATGCTATATTTTACATAACTATAAAAATTAAAGACGTAATGCAAACATCATACAAATGGTCATGTCGTTTTACCTTTCTGTTGTTTCTGTCGTCTTTTTCGTCTCTCTGAAGAGCTTGCTGACGCCCGTTTGGGCGGGTGCCTGTTTGCGCAGTTTTGTCGGGGCTTTCTTTGAAGTGTCTGCCGCCTGCTTCGCTTCTTCCTTGGGAGAAGTGTTGGACTTGTGCACTGAAGAAGGCAGGTCCGCCTCGGTGGGAGACGGGCTGGGTTCCAGTTTGGCTTTCAAAGGGGGCGATTTAGCAAAGAAGTTGAAAATACTGCTTTGCTTCGCCATGTTAGCTTATTTATGAGTTTGCTTGGTATTTTTAATTGGATCTATAACAGCGCCAGCTACTTACATCCCTCGCTGACACACAAATCACCCTCAGATGCAAGTCTACAGTAGAATTGGCGCTCGCGGGAAATAATCACAATGTAAAAGGTGGAGGAGGAGGGGCCCAGAACGGGACACAGCCAATAGGAACACAGAGTTACACAGCTTTGCAACATGCGGCTATGTGCTCTGCCCGCAGGTTTGCATGTGTTGTGCACTGTGTTGTGAAAACAGTCCAACGCAAACATCATTTACTGGCTGTAAAGGAACATAGCGCTGTGGCAACACATGTAAAAGTAATTATGCGTGCAGGTTCACTTTTAGTGTTAGAAGTGTCCTACTTGTTCTGCCAAACATTATTATTATTATTATTATTATTATTATTATTATTATTATTATTATTATATCATGGGGATAGTATTATGCTATAATTAATGCATAATTACTATTAACCTATGTTTGGCAAATTATAAACAAATAAACAATTTTGCAATAATTTTCCATTTAGAAAACAATACATATTTTTTGCATGGTTATCAATGGAGTGATATGCAGGTACAATACTTGAAAAACGTATATTTCATAACCCTGGCATCGAAAACCATGGATAATGAAAACTTGTATTGTTTTTCACTTTGATAAAGCACGGGTGTCCTCTGACGTCACGAACCAGAACTCTTTCACGTGCCTGTACCTTATCCAGTATTGCAGCGCCACACTGGAGAGCCTTCTATGAAGAGAAATAACCTCAGCCAAAGAGGGCAGCCCCTTCGCAGCAGGCTTAACAGAGGGCTAACCAGAGCTTACAAATCCATTCTCTCTCAACCTATTAACCTTTTAAACATTATCACAGGTCCCCCTTTGATTTCACTGTGGTTATTTTGGTTTTTCATTCTTTTTTTCACATATTTCAAATCTTAGAGATAAACGGCTTCTTCCTACTTCAATCAATCCATGTTTATTTTATACAGTGCCTTTCATAGTGGACCACCATCACAAATCTCTTTACAAGATAGTGAGGAACAATGCATAATACATTACATACTGGGCATAGTACTTGCTGCACGGGTGTAAATAAGACCCATTGCATAGCTGTTTGATCCATTCCTGGATTTGATATCAATTTAATACGACACACCTGAGCTTGTTACCTATACACGGTGGCTAATGAAGTGTGTAGTAAAACCTGGAATGGGTGAAACTGCTATGCAATAGGAGTCTCCATCCCTGGGCTGTCGGTTACATCGTCCGATTGTAGTTCAACACATACAGAAGTAAAGTACCAGCAAGCAGCAGAACAGCGTGTGGATTTCAAACGGATTTCAGAACCTGAGTTATCACTCCTTTAAAATATGGTCATCATGGTGCCATAGCTCACATTGCCAATCCTTGTCTCTCAGTCTGGGCTTTGTCTTAGGATAATTGTATTTACCTTTACAACCACCGGGGGGAGACAAAGCCTTATTAACCATTTCAAGCTTTTACTTTGTTTCTTTTAAGTGAAAGAATTCTGGCTAATTAGAAAACACCCCCTAATTACGAGGGACAATTATTGCCATTCTAAAAATAAATGTGTTTAAAGAAAAAACTTATCTCGATACTTGCTGTTTTAGAACAAATAGATGCACCAACAAAGTCAAAAATAATTTCGTTAATGCAGAATAAAACCACGTTTTATTTAACCAGCTCACAAGTTTCTGAAGGCAGTAGGATTTTGGACCCACTCAAGTTCGTGGGAAAACTGTAGTGGAAATTCTTTGACCGAATTTTGGAGAAATGCAGAAGAACTATTTCACAATTTAACAAGAAAGGCTGTATACCAGTTCTGTGGATGCTGAAATAAGTCTTTCCTCATATGAACAAATTGTCACAGAGCAACGTCAATCCATGAAAGAAGACCGGTTTAAGCAACTGAAGATGCTTAAGTTTAACAGCAAAATATACAATGCTCCGGAACTGAGAATGGATGTTTTTTTTGGTTTTGTTTTTCGTTTTTTTGGCATTCATGCAAACATAAGTAACACCTGTGGGGAAAAAGGAAAAACATTGACTGTTTCAGACAGCAGGGACTGGACAGTATTAATGCTATCAGCATCACCTGATCCAGGTACCACTGGTCTTATACTGTTCATTCTGCCGGCCTCGCTTTCCTCTCAAGGGGGATTTATCGACCCCATTATTTTTTCAGTAAGTAATAGGCTGGGCCTCACCTCCGGAATTCAGTATCTTGCAGACGTATTGTGCTGGTTTTGCTTGGTTAAAACCTAAAGAGGGAATTGGCTTGACAGCGAGATCAGAGGTCGTCAGTAGCTGCGAGGCAACATTTGAATTGGGCATTTGAAATCGGGTTGAAGAACAGAGATAAAATACTAAAGCGCTGTTTTTTTACGTGAGATAATTGATAAAAGTAATAAAATAATGCAACTTTGAACTAAACAATAATAAGAGACAGTTAACGTGCTAGTTAGGGGTAGGAGATTGGATTTTTTTAAAATAAACATTTAGTGTAAAATGACACTTCTAAGATAGTTAATTGGTTGGCAGAGTTTTTGTCAGACACTTTTCAAGCTATGACAGTTAGATGGCCACAAGGAGATGCTGTTGCTCTGTATGATCTGGATCTCAGACAGCCTTTATACCACGTTTCCATCTGCACCATGAAACCAGTGTGTAAAACTCTACCTCGTCTGCACCGCTTCCATCTGCAGTCTGCAAACCAACCTGCAGCTGGACTGCACACGAAGGACGAAGGTTGAGAGCAAGAAGTGTTGAAAATGTGGTGTTTTGTAATATGTTTCTGTTTGATATGTTTTGCTGTGCTTTGTCTGCGTATTTTCAATTCAATTCAAATTGTGTAAGTTCTCAATGTAAAGACAAGCTTGTGAAAGTCACTGATAAGGACATTCTTTATCTGGGCATGATATATTGTCAGTGTTTGATACTCTTGTATTGTAGTGTCAGTGTCTGGTACCTTTGTGTTGTCAGTGTTTGGTACTCTTGTGTTGTAGTGTCAGTGTCTGGTACTCTTGTGTTGGCAGTGTTTGGTACTCTTGTGTTGTACTGTCAGTGTCTTGTACTCTTGTGTTGTCAGTGTTTGGTACTCTTGTGTTGTCAGTGTCTGGTACTCTTGTGTTGTAGTGTCAGTGTCTGGTACTCTTGTGTTGTCAGTGTTTGGTACTCTTGTGTTGTCAGTGTCTTGTACTCTTGTGTTGTAGTGTCAGTGTCTGGTACTCTTGTGTTGTCAGTGTCTGGTACTCTTGTGTTGTCAGTGTCTGGTACTCTTGTGTTGTCAGTGTCTTGTACTCTTGTGTTGTAGTGTCAGTGTCTGGTACTCTTGTGTTGTCAGTGTTTGGTACTCTTGTGTTGTCAGTGTCAGTGTCTGGTACTCTTGTGTTGTCAGTGTCTGGTACTCTTGTGTTGTCAGTGTCTGGTACTCTTGCGTTGTAGTGTCAGTGTCTGGTACTCTTGTGTTGTCAGTGTTTGGTAGTCTTGTGTTGTCAGTGTCTGGTACTCTTGTGTTGTCAGTGTCTTGTACTCTTGTGTTGTAGTGTCAGTGTCTGGTACTCTTGTGTTGTCAGTGTTTGGTACTCTTGTGTTGTCAGTGTTTGGTACTCTTGTGTTGTCAGTGTCAGTGTCTGGTACCCTTGTGTTGTCAATGGCTGGTACTCTTGTGTTGTCAGTGTCTGGTAGGAATAATAAATGCATGAAATCCCTATTTTGAGAGGACCCTTGCTGCTATTATTATTATTATTATTATTATTATTATTATTATTATTATTATTATTATTATTATGTCATTTAGCAGACGGTTTGTTCCAAAGTGACTTACAGAGACTTGAGGTGACTATGCATCAACAACTGCTGCTGCAGAGGCACTTACAAGTGGACCTCAGTTTTGCATCTCATCCGAAGGACGGAGCACAAGGAGGTTCAGTGACTTGCTCAGGGCCACACACAGTGAGTCAATGGCTGAGCCGGGATTTGAACCTCCTGGTATCAAGCCCTTTTTCTTTAACCTCCTATATTTACTACTCATTTTAAACATGAACCTTGTAATCCCTCATGTATTTAAAAGATCAACACTGACTTACAGAACTGCTATTGTCCTTTTTTTATTTTACTTTTTTGATGCAAAAATGCAGTGTAAAATAATAAATGAAAATAAAAAATCAGCTCACATCACATTGTTAATGGACTGTCACAATAATGTCTAAAAATCCTGTACCAAAATCGCCCATATAAGTAGCTAATATGCTTATAAAATATTCACAGGCAGTTATCTAAAAGTTTATCATGAGTTTTTGAGTCTGGTTTTGACTCTGAATGTACTACGGTGAAAAAAAAGTATGTTAACTCTACTTGTAGACAATCCATTAAGTATTAACTAAAGTGTAAAGTTTTCCCATGTTTTGTTTGTTTTTTAAAATAAAAACTATACAGAACTAAAAAGAAAAAAAAGTAGGTCTTAAGCAATCTGATTATTTACATTTGTGCAACCTTAATTGTTTTTTTGTTTGGTTTTAGAAAAATAACTTCCAAAACTTCAGTTTGAGAAAATTATTTGTAAATCTAATATAAACTATATTTGTAGCCTAATAAACTCGAGTCTCATCTGAAAAAACATGTCCTGTCAGGAGAACTCTTTAAACCAGATACAAACACTCTGCATAGCAGCGGTTCTCAAACTTCACAATACCAATAAAAATGACTTTGCGACATCACTGCCCTGTGTGTTACTGCAGAATAGTTAGTATTGAGAAGTAAAACGTGTATTACAAGGCAGTATCAACACAACTAATATGGTAATTGCTTATTTTTACAGCCAACAGTATAAAAATAAAAAAAATAAAAACATTAAATACAAAAATGACATTATTTGCTTAATGGGAGAGGTGAACTTGCGTGGATGAGCACACATGCTTGAAACAGGGCTCTGTGTGGCTGAAGTAAAGGCAACGGTCGTCCTCAACAGTTAGGCAGGTCCTGTACTTGTTTTTAGTAAAGTGAGTGCAGAAAAACCTGATTCACGAAAGCAGGTCGACGGAAAAGGCAGATGATAGTTCTGGGTATTGTTGTCACAAAAAATCCAAAAGTTAGCAAGAGGTTGTCAACAACAAAATCTGAGCTTTAGTGTCTCGTCACAAGAAATGTCCGTCAATGTAAGTGGCAAATATTTTTTTTTTAATCGTATTTTCGTGTTCTTGTTTTTTTTTTAATTATTATTATTGCTGCTGATCGGAACCTTGTTGTCAGCTCTTATCTTGTTTGCAGTGCCGCTCGCCTCCCCTTCATTACTCCCCTTTCCAATACTGTTCTTCAGAAAATGGTCCATTTGAACTGCAAATATAATCCCTTCACAGCAAATACATTTGACACTCGATGTGAAGTGCATTCCGTTGATTATTATTATTATTATTATTATTAGTTTATTTAGCAGACGCCTTTATCCAAGGCGACTTACAGAGACTAGGGTGTGTGAACTATGCATCAGCTGCAGAGTCACTTACAACTACGTCTCACCCGAAAGACAGAGCACAAGGAGGTTAAGTGACTTGCTCAGGGTCACACAATGAGTCAGTGGCTGAGGTGGGATTTGAACCGGGGACCTCCTGGTTACAGGCCCATTTCTTTAACCACTGGACCACACAGCCTCGTGTTCTAAACTAATATATGAGCTTCAAAATAAGGTTTTATTTGGTACTGGGTCTGCACACCACAGCAACAGATTGCTTTGCTTTAAAAGCTGCCTGTTTGTCCTGTGTTTGTAATTTTGTTATTGTATGAAATATAGGAACTAATCACAGAAAATAGCCCCTTTAATAAACTGATTTTTAAGTTTTTATCGGCACAAAAAGAGCTTTCAGGGGCCTAGCAGCCCCTGGACCCCCGCTTAAAGTTGCCCTGCCCTACTGAAATCTGAAATGGCGCCCCTGGTTTTCAGGTTTCATTTCTGAAGGCTGGTAGTTCACAGAATGCTGCTCTTACTGAAGAGGTAACAGCAGTTTGATATGTTTGGGACTGCAGACAAGGGCCTGAATACTGAATACAGGGGTGGCCTTAAAATTGAAGGTTATTATGAGCAAAAAAAGACGTCCTAATTTAGAAGCAGTCTTTTTATTGAGGTGTTCAACGTTTTCTTCTACAGTAGATAGTTTTTATTATTTGACTTGATTATAATCATAATTACTGTTTATACTGAGGGGCAAATTATGTATGTGTTAATGTGTGAATAAATCATTATTAAAGAAAAAAAAGAACAGCAGAACAGCATTCCACTGTTTAATTTCCATAATGAATTTACTCCCATAAGCTCCAATGTAAAAGTCAGAGTTATTATCTAGATTAATTTTTTTCTCTGAGCTACAAGTATATCTTAGTATGCCCCTCCCAAGGACTTTTCAGCATAAATATTAGACATTACTAAATTACAAAAGTAAGATATAATTTGCTCGTACAGATTATCTGTAATAAATAGACTTTAGGAAATAATCAACCTGGTTTAATCCTTGCCTTTATTATCCTGGTTCCAGGGTACAGAGAAGTTAAGTATTTGCAGCAACAGAACTCAGAACCACCGAGAACAAAAAAAAAAAAAAAAGAAAAGCAAAATAATGGTTAAAAAAACCCAAATAAAATGTCTAAGCTACTTTCGGTCATCCCCTCGCTGATCTATGTTTTTACCTTGATACACTGTAGTAAACTGAAAAGGAATAACTGTGGAAGTGTTGTAAGCATTTTCTATAGTAACGACGATAAAAAAACAAAACTGAATTGGACACGTGTGGCCCTTAAGGGGTGGAATCATGTGGCCCTTGAGAATGTCTACGTGCTGCAGTGGCTGCCATAAAGCTGAGCCCCACTTTCACATGCTCCCCCACAGTATGGCACAGCTCCGCTTCTCCATTTCAGCTCCAGAGTTGCTCTCTCTGTCTTACATCTTGACTTGTCTGGAAATTAGAGCTGCATGAAGCGATTATTCAGTTATTGAGCTCTCCACTGGTGAGGGCCATTGGGGTTGACTGGACTGAATCCAAGTGAAACACATGAAGAAACAGCTGCTTGGATGTGTGTGGATCGCTGTTCTTCAGTGTGAAAAGCAGCAATCATTACAAATCCAAACAGCTGTTTCTTCACTTGCTTCAATTGGAATGGTAAATTAACACAGATGCTCCTCTCCTGATTGTCAGCACCTGATTTCTGTGGAGAGCTCCATCCTAATAATCATAAGAACATAAGAAAGTTTACAAACAAGAGAGTTTTTAGTAGCTTAATGATCCCAGAATCGGTTTGTGCAGCACCACTGGAAACACCACAGACTTCCACTGTCTGACAGAACAGGCCATTCTGTGAACTGTTGGGTTACATTGGGCAGCACAGTAAGCCCAAAGAGACCACTTGTGGTGTGCAGTAAACACACTGTTTCCAGGACTGTACAATACACTCTGCACATATTAGTGATCAGCTTTTACACAGATGTGCTAGCAGATGTAAACAGGCCACTTTTAAGTGGTCACAGCAGAGTGAAGGTTGATCGAAGTAGCATCATGTTTTAATAGAACCAGCAAATCTGTAATGCAAAAACTTTGAAAAGTTATTGAAGGAAATGTTAATCTCTTCTGCCTGTCTGGAAATCACTAGCTAATATACAATCAGAATTCCATTCCAGGAATATGATCAAATAAATTGCCAAACATGATTCTTTATCAGGGTTTGTGGTTGTTAGGGTTTTATTTGTTACAGTTTGGCTGTAGTACAAGATATAGGCAGTAGGTGGGTGTACCTTTTTAAAGATTTATCAAAGAGAAGAGACTGCATTAGGGTTGAATAATTTGCTGATAGGAAGAGTAGTGAAAATGGCAATGAAGCTAATAAGAAAGTAGATTGATTTTTTTTTTTTAAATCAGCACCATTGAGAAAAGGTTTGAGGTCAGACCTTTCTATTGTATTAAACCTCAACCTCAACCTTGCAGTAACTTCAGACCAAATTCAGCTGAACAGAAATGAATGGAACCAGACTGGCTGGCACCCAGTCCAGAATTCACTATGCCTGAACCGTTCTGACGAGTGCAACTGGAGACTGATCAATGGGGTTCTTATTAAAATGACCAAAATCACTTTTCTTCTAAAGTGGTCCAGTGGTTAAAGAAAGGGGCTTGTTACCAGGAGGTTCCAAGTTCAATCCCAGCTCAGCCACTAACTCACTGTGTGCGTGTGACCCTAAGCAATTCACTTAACCTCCTTGAGCTCCGTCCTTTGGATGAGACGTAAAACCAAGGTTGTGATGCATAGTTCACCCCCTAGTCTCTGTAAGTCACTTTGGATAAAATGACTAAATAATAATAATAATAATAATAATCTGAAGTGATTAGGGTGCTTGCAAATGAATGGCACTCGAGAGGGTAGAGAGGGGCAGCTAGGCTGATCCCGGGACTTAATGACATGAGCTACGAAGAATTAAAATAATTCAATCTCTTCAAAGAGGGGATTTGATTGAAGTCTTTAAAGTCCTAAATGGTCTAGATGAAGTTAACCCAAGGCACAGAGAGCAGAACAAAAGGGCATACATGGAAGCACTTTATTACAGAGTTATTGAAATAGCCTACCGGGTGCCTTGATCAGCTGAATGGAATCCCCATTCCATGCATCTCCCAGTTACATTGATAATGCTTGAAAAGAGAAAATTAACCATTGTTAAATGCACAAGCTGACTGGCTTGAACAGCCAGGATCCGATTTGTCAATTGCAGATCGCAGTTTAGAATGTGTCTGTTGAATCAAGAAGAACGCTCTTATCAGAAGCAGCAGAAGCAGCTTTCTCGGTCTGGCTGAAAAGGCACTGTGGCAGGATGGCTTGCAGTGGTGAGGTGTGGTGACGTCATGGACCAGTAGTAACAGAACCAAAACAGTGGATGGGCGGGTGAAGCTGAACGCTACTGCGGTCAGCGTATTTATTAAATCATAAAACAAAACAAAAGATTTAAACAAACAACAAAACACAAAACAAAAAGGCGCGTTGGCCAAACAAATAAGCCTGCTGGTATTAGCACCAGCACAATACTTAGTAGTTGTTTTTAATCTCGCTCTCTCCTCGCTCTCTCCACTCCCCGTACTCTCCTCTCTTCACCCTCCCCGCAGCACGGACAGCTGCAGGTTCTTATACTCTGGCCGAGGGGTTAACTAGCTGTTAATTATCTTATTACCCCTCGGCTACAGTCTGCATGAGTTTAGTAAGGATGCGTGACTGTCAGCTAGTTAAATAATCAGTAGCTGATCAGCCACGCATCCTCACGGGGTTTTTAAAATATAAACACAACAACAAATACACGGCGCTTTGAACTGCGCCGCAAACAAAAATACAAATAATAATAAATAAATATATAGGGGTCGGGACACTCCGCCACAGGCACTCACTGGGAAAGGCCACCATCCATCCATGCCTTTTAATTGTAAGACAATAGTAGGAGTAAAATGACCTTTTTTATTAATGCTAATCTCTTGGAGATTACCCAAATATGTAAAATATTGTTAACATTTTATGAGCTGACTTTTTCTTGTCTTCTTTCTTGTGTTGGCATGAGATTACTTAAATGGCAACCCTGGTACTATTGTTTCGGGCAGTGAAGATTTCAAAGCTGTATATGTTGTTGTAGATTTACTTTAACAGATTTATGATATTGTAGAAAAACAAATTGTGTTGGACTTTTTGACCAACGTATCTGTATGCATTCTTTTTCAGAAAAAAAGCATTTTTTTGTGGCAGAAAGGGGATGTTAGAATAAGAGAACTTTACTAAAATTAGGTGCTTTTGGAGAGAAAAAACAAACAAACAGTAGTACTTCAATTGTAAGACTTTGCAGAGGAACAGAAAAGGCAGAAGCAGGAGCTCATGGAAATGCAGAAGGTTGCAAAGCAAAGACACTAGCTGCTAAAGTCATTCACAGATGCATTCAAAGAATCATTGAAGAAATAATTTCCTTGGAAAGTTTTTAATTTTTTTTATTTTATTTTCTGTATAAAAATGTTACTGGGTTGAATAATTGTTGAAAAAATAAATTGTTCTATTTTTTGGGGGAAAAAAATATTTTGCTGTACAACAATACTTAAATATAATAGAAATCTCTTAATTGCAAGCATAAATTGCACTGTAGCCACATGTAAATAAAATATGCAATATGCATTCAGAATGGAATTTCCTCTGTTTTATGTATTGCATTTAAATTGCTTTGTTTAGCTCTTAAAGTTTTAGGTTAACAATGCTCTCAACGTAGTTTTCAATCCGTACAGGACTCTAGCATGTGTTTGAATTCACTGCCGCTATAGCCATGGTGTTGGCTCTCAATGCATATGCAGTAGAGGCATTAAGCAGCAGATTTTCTGCACAATCTTCCATAAATTCATCCAAAAACAACGCTAGTGCTAGTGCTTCCACCATCTTGAAAGTTTTCTCTTCGTAACACACTGTTCAATAAAAGCTCACTTATGTTACGTAGCGCCACGGCAGAGCACTCTGCCTTTTGAACGCAGCCCTGATAGTTTAAGTAATCAGCTAATTTGAGTAAACAGACCTGTGTGGCTGTGTGAGGGTTTAAAGCCAAGTCCTGCCAAAGAGACTGTATTATTGAATCTCTGAACTTGAATCTGTATTTTTGTAACTTTATTTTTGTGAATGTTTTGATTTTGTCACTAAGCGGATTAGCCAAGTGACAGTTAGAAAGGGAATCTACATAGTTTAATACCAAGAAGGAGGTTTTTTTTGTTTGCATTTTCTTAAAAGTCTTATACCTTAATAGCAGTGTGTGACAAATCAGCATACGGGTGGGTACTGCCCTGTTTAAAAATTCAAGAGTATTGTTGCTGTGTGATGTGTCCACCATTATCGGCATCAGGAACCCAAAAATATAAGACAACTATTTTTTTAAATGTATTGGCCTACTGTGCACCTGACTAAACACTGCTAATTGTCTTGTGTCTGATTGCTTAGTTGGGTAATAAGCCACCTTTTAATTGCACCTGTCTCTCAATTTGCTTACTAAGGATAGGATAAATGATTCAAATCTGACAGCTTCACAAAAGGTTGTTCAGGATGGGACACAAATCTGACAAGAGAAGAATCTTCCATCCAGCTGTCCATTTGAACACAGATCGGCCCTTGTGGGAACAGGCTGTTGCCAACATGCATCGTCTCCCCCATGCATCGTCTGCCGACCCAGCGATTTCATTTGTACATTATTGTCACTCCAGTAACATTTCAGAGGCAATGCTAATGCCACTCATTGCTTCCTTCAACCAGCGCACTATATCATTTAAAATTCGACTCTGTGACTTCACAGAAGCCATCTGCTGTTTTTCTGAAACAGGATTTCATATCAATATAAAAGGACAATTACAGGGGGAGTTTTTTTTAGCTCATTATCTGTAATGAAAGCAAAGTAAATCACACAGGCATGATCAAGGCCTAGGTGCTTCACTGATTTCAGTTATTTAAGGTAATGAATCCATTGGAAATGTTAGAGTCACAGTGCAGTTAGTAAACTGACAAGTAGTTATTAAAAGAATAAAAAAAACTGCAAATGTAGTTGGTGTCGATGAAGACGATTCCTCTACCTGTATTATCCTATTTGCCCTATTCTTGCCTCTTTAATGGCTTTCAGTCTGCCAGCGTAGTTTAAGAACTCCTTTTTTGATGGGCTCGTGGGTACTACAATGCAATATATTTCAGAGCTGCTTGTTTTGCATGTTACATACGCATGTATAAGGTAAGCAATGTGTGAGTGGTACTGATACAGCCCCCTTCGGAAGTGGTTCATGACACTCGGCTTCACCTCCTTCCTCACAGCGAACCTTCTTGTGTGTTTTTGCTTACCTTGAAACCTCACAGACCGTCTCGGCCAATCAGGTTCTGAGTAGAGCGGTCCACAGGTCAGTGTTCTGTACTTCACTTCAAACAGTGATAATATGAACGTTTTACTGAATCACAGTGCTTTTAAAAATGGTGCCACAATAGTCTGTTAAATGCCAGAGGAACAACCAGAGGGCAGAGCTAGCGACAACAAGCAATTCATTAAAAAGAAATGTTGTGTCACAGGCAGCTTTCTCTAGGCTCGTGCACTGAACTTGTTCTGTTCTGCAATGGTATTAATGCGCAATGGTGTTCTATACAATCCTGACCTTTTCCCTCCTCAGAATCAATGATAATATAACACACCCCATGTTCTGCAGCAGAGATGTGTGTGGACTGCACTAATATGTCATGAAGTTGCTTCAGCATCCGCTGCCGTATCTATTTATCATTCTTTCGTGATTAGACTATTAATGAGCTTTGAGACAACCAAGGATGCATGATACCGATAAAATGAAACGGAGATATCAAACCAAGAGATAACCCTGTTAGCTGACGCGGTATATTTCTTTTTCTTATTTGGTATTAATATTTTAGCTTTGTTGATCGTAGAGAGTTTTTTTTTGTTTGTTTGTTTTGTTTTGTTTAGTTTACAATTCAACATCCCTGGTTCTACATTTTGATTTAAAATTTCAAGCCCTTGAATTTACAGTGATTTATCCTACAAAAAATCCTGAATCTGACAGGCTCCATATACACTGACATGATCATATTCACTAACTTGTGCTGAAGAAGCTCCTTGGTAAGTTTTGTCACACTGGGTCAAGCAGTTCTCTAGATATATTTGCTCAAATGTAAACAAATCCGACATCATTTTGTTGTACAACAGCTACACAGTACTGACAGCTACACAGCACTGACAGCTACACAGCACTGACAGCTACACAGTACTGTTTTATTTTGTTGAACTCTTTTAAATCTGGAAACATGTTGTAGCTGCATCAATAAAGAAGCGCATGCCGCTGGTAATTGCAGTGTAGCTGTAAGGAAGCACTCAGAAACAGAACCTTGAAATCCATAGGAGGCAGTGTGGTCCAGTGGTTAAAGAAAAGGGCTTGTAACCAGGAGGTCCCCGGTTCAAATCCCACCTCAGCCACTGACTCATTGTGTGACCCTGAGCAAGTCACTTCACCTCCTTGTGCTCCGTCTTTCTGGTGAGACGTAATTGTAAGTGACTCTGCAGCTAGTCTCTGTAAGTCGCCTTGGATAAAGGCGTCTGCTAAATAAACAAATAATCCAGACTAGTCCTTATTTGCAGAGCTTCCTGCAACTTCATCCCTCAAAGAGGTGTACATTAAAAAAAAAAATGAAATTACGTTTCCTACATTCTTCCACATGCCGACTGTACTGTACTATGTTAGGCTGTCCTTCTTGATCCATGAATTACAAGTGGAAATGTCAGGGTGCAACCCCATAGTGTTCATTTATAAACACTGTGCCTACAGAAAGAAACCATTTACTCATTTGAACAACGGATATAAAAAATCCTACTTCAGATCTTTGAAAATAAAACCAGACTTTACACTAGCTTCAGAATAATTCCATTTGAAATATATTCTCAGCCAGCTGCAGGACTTGAACCACTTGCCTTTGCGTCTCTTATCAAATAAATGTGTTTCAGTTGAACTATGATCCCAGCTTTCCACAGATTTTGCAAGCCTGAATAGCTATGCCTTCTATTTGGAATGGTGTAAAGCAGAGCTTTTAATCCTCTTCTCTTTTTATTGGTTTCAGTATTGTATATACTGCAGACAGCCTTTCTTACTGATTTACTGATGTTTATACTGCAGAGATACAGGATAGAGATTGTATGAGGGAAAACATGACTATAGATCTCAGCAGATCTTCACAGTCTCCTCTGATATAATAAAAAAGAAAACTTTGGTGACCCTACACTTTATTACTGGTCTCCAACGCTTTAAATGCTTCTATAAATAAATAATTTCTCACATAAAGCAACATTGTTTATTAGGTGCAAAGTAGACACAGCGTGCCACTCATGCCATTATTTAAGCATCCTGCTGAAGTGCATCTGCACTGTATTTCAAATGAAATGAATGCTACATATGCTATTAAGAAGTTTAGCCCAAAACTGAACAATAAACAAACCAGCAACTAAGAGGCTCAGAGGATGATGTTGATTAAAACGTTTTTTGTTTAAAGGTGTTGGACGTCCATTGGGAAAAACAGGTCTGGACGCCCAAACGTCAGCACTGCTCGCCAGGATCACCACCTATGCCATTGCAGTTTGAGAGATCGGACGTCCAGTAGTAACCACTTACTGCAGCAATGGAAAGAAGTTGGAGTGAAGGCGTCAGTTTTATTCTGATTTTTACACTGTAAACTAAGACGCTGGGGAATGAGGTAAAATATTATAAATAAATCGATTGAAAAACAATCAAAGTGTATTTTTTGTTTGTGTGGCAGGGCTAAAACCCTAAATGTAAATACTGTGTGTTGGGACTGTAGGGTTGGCAGAGAGGGGGTTAAAATCCACCCTGCCAGAATGCATGTGTGAAAAGGGATTTGCTTGCTGTTGTTATCCAGTCGGTTTTTATTTAAGCTAAAACAAACATCTTGCTCAAACTTTTTTTTTTTCTTTTTGTACAAATCCTGCAAAAAAAAAGAAACACACCTTAGTGATACCGAGCCTTGATCTTCTTTGACATAGGAGTGACGTCAAGCTGTGCTTCAGAACTGTGACAGATTGCCTTTTGGTTGGAATTTTGAATAACATATGAGCACTTAACCAATCACGGTTAATTCTAAATTGCAGAACCTCTTATATTATTTCATCCTGTGCAGATAACATACGGCAGTTCTAAATTTAAAACCCATTTTGAAATGTTTATTAGTAAATCATGGGCACCATCTTTGTTTTTTTTTTTTTTCTGTGATTTATAATGTTAATATGTTGTGTGTAGGTTTTCTTTTCTTATCTTTAATTAAAAGTGAAAGTAACAGTTTGATAGGAGTGCACAGCCACAACCTCAATCTCAGGCCACATTCTTAGAGTGTCTAGCTTCACAGCTTTTAATTTTGATCCCCAAATTCAGGTCTGACTGGTTATGATAATGTGATAATGAAGCTTCCTCCATCCACTTTGATACCCATCACACCCCTAAATTGCTAGCCTCACTGGGCCTTATTTTCACATTTCATGTTGTAATGTTAAAAACTGAGATAGAGAACACGTTGAGAGTGATCAAGAAAACTTGGAACATATAACTTAGTTGTTGGTCTTAGTTTTGTAAAATCATGAGGTGTTTTACTTCTTTTAAAAAAATAGGAGCTAATTAAAGACTGGAGCAAACGCTTTGGAAATATGTTTGTCTGTCTTTTCATTTTGACCTAAACCATGTCAAAGCTGTTTCTTAGAGAACTGTTTAATCTTATCAGGGTCTATTCAATTGATCTAAATATTGCCCCATTAAATATTAGATCATTAAGCTAAGGCCAAGGCTGTAAAAATCAAACACCTATTTGCACAAGCAAATCTCTTTAGTGTATTTCTGTCAGTAAAAATATGTAAAAATGCCAGGGAGGACTATCTGTTAATCATTTTAACAACAGCAGTATTTAGATGCGTTACCGTTCAGATCAATTGAATAGGCTCCACTGTCTTTTTGATCTTTATACAGTCCACCAGGTCAACACACTGCTCTGCTATTTTTTTGCTGAGTATTGTAAGGGTGTCTGCAGCAGTGAGAGATAGCACACATTTTTTAAATTGTAATTGTGATTACAGTTTCAGTTTGATGCCTCTGAGTGATCATGAAGTGGGAGAGGGTTTGTAATGGAAAGCAGGAGTGATGGGATCACAGTAATAGTTAGTTCCAGACTTGCTACTTTTTGTTCCTCTCAAGTGGTTTCCAACAACTTTTGATAAATGATTTAATTGGTGTGCTCTGCTCTGCTGCTTGAGAATATTGTTCCAATTTATACTGCCCACAGGGTATTTTTAGATCAGAATTCTACTTAACTTTGTTTCTTATAGTTTTTCCATGCTTCCATGGAAACAGGTCATAGTTTACACTGACACCTTCATTACTACTACTGTGTCTCATGTCCACCTATTGCAACAAACGTGCAGTGAATGACTGTCTATAATGTATTGTCATAATGTCCTGGCAGCTTGCATTGTGACCCAATGACATGGTTTGTCTAGTCCAGATGAAAGGTATGTTTTCTCGAAGTCTCTGAATGCACAAAAGCCTTTAAGTCAATCGACAATGTTGTGGCTGTATAAATGGGCTAATTTACAGAATCCTGTTAAGGAACTTAAAAGTAAAATGTTATAACCCCAGTCCTAATGCACAGAAATTGGGGTTAGGGTGAGAATTAGGAATATAGTTAGGTTAGTGTTAGGGTTAGGGTTAGGGTTAAGGCTAAAGGTAGAGTTAGGGTATCCATTTGAATAGTTTTTGAAATTGCTAACATATATTAACACACACTGTTTTACTGAACTGCAGGAAACACTTAAGCATTGAGTTTCGTCAAACTATGATAATCTTTTAATGAAACTCAATAAGGTTATTTGTTTATTTAGCAGACACCTTTATCCAAGGCGACTTACAGAGACTAGGGTGTGTGAACTATGCATCAGCTGCAGAGTCACTTACAATTACGTCTCACTCGAAAGACGGAGCACAAGGAGGTTAAGTGACTTGCTCAGGGTCACACAATGAGTCAGTGGCTGAGGTGGGATTTGAACCAGGGACCTCCTGGTTACAAGCCCTTTTCTTTAACCACTGGACCACACAGCCTCCTATAAGGGTAAATTAAAAAACCTAATTACTATATAGCAAAGATTGTAATGCAAATCAGGCTGTATTCCAATCTAATTAGAGTCAGTTTATTCTGGTAAATAACTTACAGAACATAATAGAGGCTTGTTTGATGCTTGTGTTTTACACTGCTTTTGAAATGTACAATACATTATAATAATTAGACCTTGACACAAACTGGATATCTGGTAACTGGCAATAACTCCTCAAACAAAACACAAGAGTAATTGTTTTATTGTAATTATTTTTTTATTTTAATACTTGACCTTCATAAAGTGAGCTAAAAGGAAGACATTAACCCTGGTCCATTAAATTAATCTGTGGATCCGCTGGCTGTGGTTTCTTTGCTGAGAAACCTGCATTCATTTGTTAAGTTCAATTATTTAAAATTAAAATATCAAATGGTGGCATCATAGAAACCTTTTAATGTGTAGCGAGTGACCGTCCCTATAAAACCTTTTAATGCATAGTGAGTGACCGTCCCTAATGATGTCGTTTGCGTTTATCTTGTACAGCTTTTGTCCTGTAAGCTTGTTATTCCCATTCTCTTGGATAGGTATCATTCAGCTGCTGTTGAAGTCCCTGAAGCCTGCATTGAATACAATAAGTGGCCTAGTTTCAAATCCTGCTGATCTGGCTTAGTGTCACTTTCCTTCATGCATCAGCTCTTCCTCTTTGCTGGCGCTCACATCTCAATTACAGTACTAGTTCTGAAGATGATGTAATAGCATCAGCGTGGGTAGTGAGTCCAGAGTTCTCTGGCCACGTCCGGCACTGTGTTCAATGGAGAGGGTAATTGAAGCTGCAACTGTGTTATCTCATACAACAGACATTCCTATTGTTTCCTGCAGATAAGAGATGTCTAATTTAGGAGCACTTTAGTTTATACGTCTGCCTCTCTGCACGGCAGTTTTTAAGCCTTTTAATTAATGATCTTTATACCAGTGCCAAGATGTTAATGAGCATGAACCCCAAACTGCTTAAATAGCTGTCAATTAATCACAGTTAACTTCTGCAATTAACACGTTCATTTCTTTGAAGATGCATTTGTCTTTATTATTTCTTAACGTTTCCTTTTTTTAAACGTATTTTTTGTATTAATACACAGGCTTCAGGCTGTGCGTTGACACGCTTTGTCCCGGGTCGAGCAAGACAAAATGCTTGACGGCCGTTTGTGATGCCGACTCAATAACAAACAGCCACACCTGCTTGAAGGTTTCACTTCCGCAAGGAACATTTCTGTTTAACCATATTTTTGTTGATTGAGACACAGCATGAGCCAGATTGCAGCAGGGATGTAGAGCATTTGCTCTAATCAACATTTGGGCCGACGGTTCAATCCAGAGAAGCTTGGATGGAAGCATCAGTAACAAGCTTTTTTGGCAGATGTGGAATGTGGTCAGGTTAAATTGGGTAATTGATTGCCAATTTAACCTGTGTACAGCAGCGCCTGGATCAGTCAGCAGGGAAGGGAAGAGGGAGAGGACTGCAGTTTAGGTTCTCTCAGAAGCTTTGCAACAAATATTTTTAAGTATTTGCTTGGTCAAAGAAATCCTGCACCTAGGAGTTATTTGTTTGTTGACTTAAAACTAAAATTGCTTAATGAAAGAGTTCTACTTTACTCATTTGTTCGAGCTACTCCTATGTCTAACTGCCTATCTTACTTTCTTTTTATTGTTCCTGTTATCCTGTTTTATTCTACATGGTTTAACTAACCCCTGCACCTGGTCATGAGTTATCTTTTTGTTTTTCATCTGGTTGGGGTTGTTTTTCACGCTAAATAAATGAAATCTGTGAAATGCAAAATCCACACCAGCCAGGAGATAGAACTAACCCAGGTCCCAGTGGCAATTATTTTTAACCCAGGCATGATTTCATCTTTCATGCCGTAGGGTACTGCTTTTAGATTGAGGATGAGTGAATGCTGGCTTGGGACTGACCATGTGGCCTTGGAATACCACTACAGAAGAATGCATGTATGGGAGAATACTGAACAACCTCTACTACTCAACCTAATTGAAACCACTGGGTGTTTGTAAAATCCCTTAGTTGGGATAACAAAAGTGTGCCTGCATAACAAATGTGATAACAAAAGGAAACCTGATTACAATACTACCCTTTACCTTTGAGTCTTTAAAGTACAGTACTGTACTGTACATGAATACCATAGATAAGGGCAGATGCTTAGCACATTTTCTATGACAGCAAGGCAAAAAAACGGCAACCAACAAGGTTACAAGGGGGCTGTTCATTACGTTCCAGATGATCAAGGTTTTCCTGTATTGGGATTTTTGATAGACAGCACAGCAACAGAACTCATCCCTGAGAAAATGGCTTTGCCTAGAACACAGGTCAAGTCTTCAGTGCCTGGACTGTAGGTGAAGTTTATATCATGGCCATTCATGTGAATGAGTGCGATCACTGTGTGGTCCATCCATCGTCCATACGGCTTCCGTTACCACCAGCGACAGAATACATTCAGGACATTTAGATGTCAGATGAAAAGCATTTTTATACTAATTATACAGCCGACATGTTCTCTGAACAGATACTTACTGAAATTAACACAAGCAATTAACACTTTTAACCTGCCTTTCACCCACACTTAACCTTAACCCTTCCCTGCTCCCCATTAGATGCTGCAAAAAAACACAAAAGTCAAAGTTGCGAGTCTTCATATTGTCATATTCAAATGTAATGGCTTGGCTCTTAACTATATGC
Organism: Acipenser oxyrinchus oxyrinchus; assembly: GCA_030684275.1. Classification (NCBI taxonomy): domain Eukaryota; kingdom Metazoa; phylum Chordata; class Actinopteri; order Acipenseriformes; family Acipenseridae; genus Acipenser; species Acipenser oxyrinchus. The sequence continues at coordinate 3,215,716 of CM060251.1, read as the reverse complement.
TGCATTAATTACAGAAATGCCATTCAAAATGGGTATCTTTTTTTTCCTTCAGATTTGTTTTTATTGTGCAGTAAATGCATTCAAACAGGCCACATACAGGACTAGTCCTCCCATGCAATAAAGGGTTAGGTTGTAGAAATGTGTAGAAATGTGTTAGTGAAACAAAACCAGTCACTATGAAGGCTACATTATACCACTTTCAACCACAGTGACCACATTGGCTGATATGAACCTCACTATCCACCAGCTTCCATGTAAGTAACCAGCGTGGCTCAATCTCCTTCACGAACAGGATTGGATGAGGCAAGTGGGGGATCAATGCTGTGTAGTTCTGAACGATTCATCGCATGTGGCACTGAACCACACTGTAGTAACCATGTTTGGTAGAAGTTTGTTTCTACATTACTAAGTTAAATCTGTTTGTTTCATGTTTAAAATGCACTTTCTTCACTACTGAAATGTTTGAGCCTTTATCCCTTTGCAATGAGACATTAAGGTAGGCAGCCAGTGATCGTGGTGGTGTTCTTAGTTTTATTCTAAGCATTTCTAAATAATTTTTATTGATGTTCATACATTCCAAAGAGAATAAAAGAAAAGGAAAACCAATGTAAAAGGGAAGAGACAGAAAAGGCAGGACATTTAAAAGACATCTGTTGAAACATTGGTGCATGAAAACATTTGCAACAAATGCAAAATGAAAAACTGTAGGTTTTAAGAAGGCAAAAGAACATTGCAGTAAAGTTAGTTTGGTTTGTAAGGGACCTGTTACATGATTCTAAAAGGGAGGTATTGTTTATGATGACCTTTGTTTGGTTGGATCTGATATTGTATTTTTTGTAGTGGCGGCTGAACCTCTGAGAATGAAAAATAATGAGCAGGCTTCTCTCACGAAGGTATCTCTGAAGCTTCCCTTCTGCTGCCACACAGACTCGGATGCCCATACTAATAAAAAGAGATGTCCTCACATGAACCCCTGTGTCTGCTGTTATGGCTGAAAGCTTCATATCTGACATCTATATTATTCGTTCACACTGAACATAGTTCATACAGCAGCAGAAAAACTACATTTACAAAATAATAATAATAATAATAATTTGGTCCGCTTTCAGTAAAGCATAGCTTGCCAATTATTGCATTGAAGTCATATGAATTTACCAGCAAACTGTTGCTTTATGATTATAGACCAATTATTCCTAGTTGATGATTTGCTACAAAACTGTAAGCTTTGCAAGTCTTACGACTGAATTCACAGTTTTCAAAATATTGAGTAGTTAGTCTAAGACTAGAGCTAATTGGGGTCTGTGAAACCAGCGGTTAAAAGGGTACATACTGTAAGGTTGGATTGCACACATCGAGATTCAGCCTGGATCAGACTCGATCCCGGATTGAATCCTGGATTGATATGTTTTTTCTGTTCTGCAGATCGAGATTCAAATTCAATCCTAGATTACATTCCAATCCTGGTGTTAGGTGGATTGAGTCTGGATTCTTGCTAAGATGGCCGTTTATTTTGAACGTGTTAGGCAAATTCGGGATGCAAGAATGGTTTGATATTATGTTGTTCGTGATCGTAGCAATCCTTTTATTGAATTTTGTGATGAAAGTTTTATACAGCGATTCAGAATGAGAAAAGAAAGCATAACGGAATTGGTTCATATATTAAAACCACAAATAGTTAGATACAGAGACAAAAAAGACTCTCTTCCTCCACTTCATTCAGGTGCAACTTACTCTGAGATTTTATGCCACCGGGTCGTTTCAGAAAGTAATTGGGGCCCTGCTTCATGTCGATGCGTCGACTGAGTGTAGATTCACAGGATCACTGAAGCTATAGCAAATTTACATGAGCAATATGAGAAAATCAAAAAGCACATTGATGATTAATTTGTGGCAACATGAAACTAACAATTTGGCATACAAACAATGAGTAAACCTGATTGAAAATGTACCGTTTGCAAAGGGCTGATTCTGTTAGATTGCAACATACAAGCTTTTACATCACTCGGATACAATTTACCTACTGCATGTGTACGAGTTTAAAAGATTGCACATCGACATCCTGTCTGTAGATCCTCGCGCACAGCATGCATGCACAGTGATTGCAGGGTTGCTGATCTGAGAGGTTTTACCCCTGAAAACATGTTTTACTCTTCCTGGTCTGCACCTTCTTTATTAACAGCAGGCTTTATGGACTAAATTGACATTCCATTCAAATCATGTGACAGTGTAACCTTTCAAGTCTCCAAGGCCCACCTACCACCCTGTCTCTCTCTCTCTCTATATATATAGAGCATGTGGGGCTGAAAGGTCACAGTGTGATATAATATGACTGGAATGAGGAAGTCCATTGAGTTTCCAGACAAGCCAGGTAAAAGCAGATTTAGAGAGAATTGATAATAATTCAAAATGGGAGTTACTGAACCCAGAATGACTTCACCCAGATTTACTGTATTTGCAAACATTATAAAATAATAACTTTTGCAGTATAAGGGACTGCTGCATGCACTGAGATTTGCAGGAGTAATCTGGTCTTCAGGGTTTTTGGAGGAGAGAAAACATTTTTGTAACACTTTATATTAAGTGTCTCTAATTACTATGTATTTACATAGTACAGTAGTCTCCGGCTAAGAGAACACCCCTCGGGAAGCAAGCAAAGTGTTCTCTTAGCCAAAGTGTTCTTGAAGACAGAGTGAGCCACCAGACACAATATGAATCAATAAATAAATAAATGCATACAATATGTATTACTTGTCATGACACATGTGCATCAGCATATGAAATGAACTGAATACGTACAAGCAAAACAATAGGCAAGTGTATGTTAATAAACTATAATAATAAAAAGACAAACAGACAAACTAACGTTAATAAAACTAAAGCAAAACAACACGGTCAAAAAGCTTAAATCGTTATGTATTATGAAATTAGCTGGCTGGTGTGTTTCGTTCTATCACAATGGCAGAGGCAAAAATAATGGGTGTTACTTATGGTTAATTTAACTTTAATAATCTAACTGTCAAGCTAAATTAACACAGCACCCCAACACACGTTACAAAATGCAACAGCAATATACAAGACATGCACATTATTTAACAGAATGGTGAAGCAACTCGCCAGAACAGGAAACACCAAATTGCTCGGTGACTTGTGTCTGATTCAGGTTTTTTTTCAAGAGCTCAAACAATTTCCAACTTAGTGTAACAAGAGAAACAGTGGAGCATTTTGTTGTTTGTTTACATGTGATTTTGTAGCGATGAGGTGCACTCGTGGAAATCAGAATACAAAACAATTAAATTATATGACAGCAGTTCTGGAAAGATTTAATCAATCAATCTATCAATCTTTATTTTATATAGTGCCTTTCATCACAAAGCGCTTGTCAGTGTCCCTCAAGACACTCTCGCGATGACAAGTCTTCCACAAAATTACAATGCTGTTATGCAGTTACAATGTACTTAATGTTTAGAATTTTTATGCATGCTGTAACCCTAATCTTAGCCCCAAGCCTAACCCTAACCCTAACCCTAACCCTATCCTTTCCCTAACCCTAAACCTCACCCTAGCACTTTTTTGATATAATTGTGTACTTACATATATTGTGCAAAAAATGTTCACATTAAGTACATTGTAACTATGCATAATAACATTGTAATTATGTGCAAGTACACATGTATTTACTAAATAACTACTATGTAAATACATAGTAATTAGAGACACTTAATGCAGTGTTACCAACATTTCTGTAGTTACATTTTAAGCTTTGCTCAATTAAAAATTCCAATGGGAAACACAACTGCAAGGCTTGTCATGTTTAAGTCAACCTGTCACCGCTGTACCTTTTCGGAGAGAATGTGCATTCCGTGTCACAGTAATTATTTCTGCCATTTTCTTTATGGTCACCACACAGACATGTTCACTTCACCTCGAAGGTCTTTGAAAATTTGAAAAATTGCTCAACTGGTATAAAATTGCAGGCACAATTATATAGCCTACATTGAACCAGTGGAGGGAAAACTGTTGTAGAAAAAGTGGAAATTACAGGAGCATGACTGTCCAGTTATCTCCAGTATCTACTGGATATAAAAAACAGTTTTCGTAACAAGTAACAGTTTGAATAATTTAATTTAAAACCTGTCTTTACTGTCACCATTGCAGAAACCAGTTGTTTGAGGTTAAATGAAGAACAAATATCCCACCCAATCATTCTGCCACTGCACTAACGGAACAACTTGCTTGTTATTAAAATATATTGACAATTAACTCTACAGGAATACCAAGATACAGCCTTTAGTAAATAACAGTTCTGAATGGAGTAATGGGAAATGTACCACCCCAGTCCTTCGTAATTCCTATAAAATGAGATTTCAGGGGACCACTGATACTTAGTAAGCAAGTGTAACGGGCAGCGCTGTGTGATACACTGCCGTTACGGATTCTGTGCTGTACCCTGTTGGGGAAAGGAGATGAGGTTAAAAGCTCTAAAGCCATAAAATGCAGTTACACAAGCAATCTCAGTAGAGCAAAATAGGCAACTCAAGTCCTGGGTTTAAGCACAACAAACCAGCAGGGAGTTACTACACAACATTGACGGTCAACATCTATTCTACTCTGTCACCTACATAATTCAGCTGCACCAAAGATACACTATAGTTAATTGCAACTTGTCTGAAAAGGACATTTTTCTCTTCATAAGAAAAATGAGTTGACACAGTAGGCTCCCTTTAATTTATATTAATTTGCTCTGTTAAATACTTTACAGGCAAATGTGTGCTTTAACAGAGATGAATGTGTGCTAATGAATGTGTCAGGGGTGTCTGCAATTTTACTGCAGTGGGAGAATATTGGTGTAATAATATTTTATGGACATCTTTAGCTAATTTCCTTGGTTATTGCAACAGTACACAGTGTTTTGGGGTAAACTGATTCTATTACTTGTATCACTTGTATCTACAATATCCCCTTCAGTCATGCTTTTTTAATTACATTTTTAGACATTTTAAAACAGTTAGTGTGAACTCTATGGAGTTCGAGAAGTTGCCCTGCCATGCATTATAAAATAGATACATAGATAGGAAACTTAACATGGTTCAATTATGCGTGCAGTGACTGGAGGGGATATAAATCAATTTCTAATGAAGTCCTTTACACTTGGTTGATCCAGAATAAAGAACGAATCAATAACGCTTGTTTATTTTAAAATGTGGTTACTCTGGGAGTTGGGGCTGAAGGGTTGAATGTGTCAGAGCAGACCTCATTCGAAGAACACTCCCTGCTGTACAGCCAGGACTGGGAGGTGTCATTGGAAGAACACTCCCTGCTCTACAGCCAGGACTGGGAGGTGGGGCTGAAGGGTGGAATGTGTCAGAGCAGGCCTCATTGGAAGAACACTCCCTGCTCTACAGCCAGGACTGGGAGGTGGGGCTGAAGGGTGGAATGTGTCAGAGCAGGCCTCATTGGAAGAACACTCCCTGCTCTACAGCCAGGACTGGGAGGTATCATTGGAAGAACACTCCCTGCTCTACAGCCAGGACTGGGAGGTGGGGCTGAAGGGTGGAATGTGTCAGAGCAGGCCTCATTGGAAGAACACTCCCTGCTCTACAGCCAGGACTGGGAGGTGGGGCTGAAGGGTTGAATGTGTCAGAGCAGGCCTCATTGGAAGAACTCTCCCTGTTCTACAGCCAGGACTGGGAGGTGGGGCTGAAGGGTTGAATGTGTCAGAGCAGGCCTCATTGGAAGAACACTCCCTGCTCTACAGCCAGGACTGGGAGGTGGGGCTGAAGGGTTGAATGTATCAGAGCAGGCCTCATTGGAAGAACACTCCCTGCTCTACAGCCAGGACTGGGAGGTGTCATTGGAAGAACACTCCCTGCTCTACAGCCAGGACTGGGAAGTGGGGCTGAAGGGTTGAATGTGTCAGAGCAGGCCTCATTGGAAGAACACTCCCTGCTCTACAGCCAGGACTGGGAGGTGTCATTGGAAGAACACTCCCTGCTCTACAGCCAGGACTGGGAAGTGGGGCTGAAGGGTGGAATGTGTCAGAGCAGGCCTCATTGGAAGAACACTCCCTGCTCTACAGCCAGGACTGGGAGGTGTCATTGGAAGAACACTCCCTGCTCTACAGCCAGGACTGGGAAGTGGGGCTGAAGGGTGGAATGTGTCAAAGCAGACCTCATTGGAAGAACACTCCCTGCTCTACAGCCAGGAGAGCTCTTGAGTGTCTGAGATCCAGAACGCCTTGTTCCACATTTGGAAACAGTGGCAGATGGTTGTACACAACTGCTTTTTGAAAAGGAAGAGATTGTTTCCTTGAATAAGGAATACAATACCACTGAGGTCCATGTTCCCTCATGTCTCACCCATCACTCGAGTCGAGAAGCACCTGTCTCTTTGAGAATAAGACAGAGCCACAATTTAGTAGTTCTTTACTGAGGTATGGTCATTCCCCCAGAGCCATGCTCACACAGTACCCAGGTCATCATTGTACATTAACAGAGCATTGTGGACCTTCTGCACATACCAAATGACCTGTGGACTGGACAAGGATGACCATTTAATTCCTTGTGATAGTGCACATGTTTATCATTATGTCAAGCTCATGAATTAAGGACAAACCCCCAGTCAGGATCGACAGAGATCATATTATATTCATTCAGTCTGCTAAGAAATACATAATCATAATAATAATAATAATAATAATAATAATAATAATAATAATAATAATAATAATAATAATTCAGGTAACACTTTACATTAAGTGTATCTAATTACTGTGTATTTACTTAGTAAATACATGTGTACTTACACATAATTACATTATGCATAGTTGTACTGTACTTGATGTGTAAATCTTTTGCACAATTTATGTAAGTACACAATTGTGTCAGAAAAGGGTTAGGGTTAGTGGGATTAGAGGTACAGGATTAGTTTTAGGGTTAGAGTTAAGGTTATATTGTGCAAAAAGATTTACACATTAAGTACATTGGAACTATGTGTAATGTAATGATGTGTAAGTACACATGTATTTACTATGTAACTACTATGTAAATACACAGTAATTAGAGACACTTAATGTAAAGTGCTACCTCAAAAGGATCCCCTTTTTAAAAGCGATTTTGAATAGTGCGGATCACAACAATCACAAACAAGAAAAACTGCAGGGATAGTTGCCTATATTATCTGTCAGTACTGCATCACAAAGCCTGTCTGAAACTATTTGCAAATTCAGTAGTAACATTTTTAAATCCCCAAAAATCTGTAAAAACAAACAATGTGTAACTTCAGACTAAAAAAGATTTGTTCACTAACTGTCAATTTCTACTACTCAGCAGATATTATTATTTTTAATATATACATTTACTAAAGAGAAAAAACATGTTGAATCTTGTCCGGCAATTTAAAGAGGTGTTTCAGTGGATTTATTATATATTCCTGCAGGACGCAGTATGTTTCTAATGATAATCACTCACTCAAATTGCTTGATTTCAGTGTGACTGTATGTGGGATGAATATTTGCTACACCTTGCTGGATAATTGGGCTGGGATAAGGGCAATCTATTGCTGCACAGTAGGTGGGTGCTTTCACTCTGTAGGGTAATGTTAGGCTTTGTCATAGTGTGTGGTGTCAGAGAGATCAAGAATCTAAAGCAGAATGTTGCTCGACCAGATATCATTTGCATATTATCCAGCTTTTTGCAATTAGTTCATACAAAGCAGAGATACTGAATTTGAAGGCTTGCTTACACCGCAGCCTGAGTGTGTGTTAGACATACTCTGCATACATCAACTACCAGCTAGTCACTGTGTGTGTGTGTGTGTGTGTGTGTGTGTGTGTGTGTGTGTGTGTGTGTGTGTGTGTGTGTGTGTGTGTGTGTGTGTGTGTGTGTGTGTGTGTGTGTGTGTGTGTGTGTGTGTGTGTGTGTGTGTGTGTGTGTGTGTGTGTGCGTGCGTGCGTGCGTGCGTGCGTGTGTGTGTGTGTGCACTGCAATAAAGTAGCAAATATAAAGTGTGAATCACAATAATTTCTCCACATAATTTCATTGCAGATAATTGATGCAAATTCATTTTTATAACTATTTTAAAACTACATTTTCATCACTTTCATTAAAAATGCAGTATAGAGGTGAAAGAAATAAAGTAAATTAAATAAGTTAATGTAACCTGTGTTAGGAGTGTACGTACACATTAAAGAGACATATCTATATAACTTCTAACAATAGATTTTTTTTCTGTAGTTTAATCATCTTCCTCGTTCACCTGAACTACCTTAGCACTGGTTCAGAATTATGTGGCATCTATGTGTAACCCTTAAAAACTTCCCTCTGTTTCAGAATTATGTGACGTCTTTGTGTAACCCTTAAAACTGAACACTTTGTTTCGCATGCTCACTTTTCATGTGGCAGAATCAACTGTATACAGAGATTGCTCGTTCTGCTTGGCTGACTTTTTGACGTCAGATAATTTTCTTAGACATTTATATTGCATTCCTTCACTGTCACTCGCAGCGTTTGCGTTAAAAAAATTGTCATTTTAAACTTGCTCTGTCACTGTCCTGAAAAGACATAAAACACATGTCACTAGGCAGGGAAAAACAACACATAGATCTAGTTTCTCTACTTCACTTTGACTATTTCAAAACAGCTGTGATGCTGCAAAAAGCAGTAAATTGCTTAGCTCTGTTGGAGGAATCAAGTCAACCAGCAAATACACAGAAAAAAGGGTTGAATTCATTTTATGACCACAGGTGTCATTTGTACTTTGCTGGATAACTGGGCTAGGATAAGGGCAATCTATTGCTTCACAGTAGATACTTTCTCACTGTAGGGAAATCTTTTTCTCTTTGTCTTATCTTAGAAACACCAAAGTACTAAAGCAGAATTAGTGGTGCTTCCTGGCTACCTCAACTTCCTTATAGAAGGCTACTGTGGTATACCATGGTAAAATCATAGTAAGGTGCAGTAATGCAAATCACACAATCAAGCCAGGTAAATTACAGGTAAGGTGGATGGACGGAAAAGGCATAGCTTACACATAGTAAACTTTTAATGGAACTATCATACAATATATTTGCAGAAATTAGTCTTTTGACACGTAATCGAATCCTATGTTGGCCCACCAAATAAAAATGTTATTATTTATTTCCTAGCAGACGCCCTTATCCAGGACAACTTACAATATATCACATTATTTTTATATACAATTACCTATTTATACAGTTTTTTTTTTTCTTTTACTGGAGCAAGCTAGGTAAAGTACCTTGCTCAAGGGTACAGCAGCAGTGTCCCCCATCAGGGATTGGGCCCACGATCCTCCGGTCAAGAGTCCAGAGCCCTAACCACTACTCCACAGCTGTCCAATCAGCACCTAGGAAAAGAACATATATATTCTGTAAGCTGCCTTTCACGCATTAGACCATTCCCTGTCATTTGTCATCAATCCATCATCTGTTTTCACATAGCAGCTAATCAGATTCTTTCAACAGAAGGCGTGAGCAAACTGTTTATATAAAGTATCTATATCAAAACTAACAAATAAAATAATGTAAAGAGGGGTGGGGTCATTTGAATAAGTAAGTTAAGTGCTAGTGTATCCTGTAGTGTAACAATCTTTTTGCCTTTATTATTATTATTATTATTATTATTATTATTATTATTATTATTATTATTATCATTATTGCTATACAATATCACAATACAAAGTATCTAAATTACAAAATATCACATTACAAAATATCACATTACTGATATGAGCAGATATAAAATACAATAAAATCAGTAGAAAATTATTATTTATTTCTTAGCAGACGCCCTTATCCAGGATGACTTACAATTGTTACAAGATATCACACTATTTTTACATACAATTACCCATTTATACAGTTGGGTTTTTACTGGAGCAATCTAGGTAAAGTACCTTGCTCAAGGGTACAGCAGCAGTGTCCCCCACCTGGGATTGAACCCACAACCCTCCAGTCAAGAGTCCAGAGCCCTAACCACTACTCCACACTATTGCCCTAGTAACAGCAATTCCAAATAAGAGCAAAATAATGAAGTTTATGAGTAAATTCCATTAAGAGCAAGTAGTAAGTACAATAAATAGATAAGAACGATTTCAAGTAAGAGCAATTACAAAAACCGCGAATATGGTTACCTTAAAATCAATCAAGTTACGAGTAAAATCAAGTACAGAATACATATAGTTAAGTATAAATATAGTTAAGTGCAAGTACAAGCTGATGCAAGTACTGATACAGTTGGGTGCGATATAGTCCAAGTGTTTAAGCGTACCTAGAAGAATTGATGCTGTTTTGAAGGCAAAGGGTGGTCACACCAAATATGGATTTGATGTAGATTTTTCTTCTGTTCACTCACTTTGCATTTTGTTAATTGATAAATATAAACTATTAACATGTCTATTTTTGAAAGCATTCTTACTTTACAGCATTTTTTCACACCTGCCTAAAACTTTTGCACAGTACTGTATATATATATATAAAAACTACTCCTGGAAATGAGCAGTTTCTTACTGTATGTAAGAAAGTGGGGTAGTTAATAAACCTGGGCACACTGTTCTCTTGGATAATAATTATTGTGTAACAGCTGCTATAACCTCTCATGGGTGCTTAAATGTTCTACTAACACCGTTGCTGCAATGGGTTAGACCTTGGAAAACATACACTGACAAGGATTACTTTGAAGCAATTCAACAATTATTCTCATTGTAAGATTAAATTGGTCAAGATTCAGATTTTACTGAGACATTATCAACCACATTTTAAAACGGTGCTCATGTTAAGTTTGTTACTTCTATGTGGGGATAGTGAATTAAACTAAGTAACAAAATCCTACCGATCCACCACCAAAATTCTTTCCTCGCCACTGTCATTACCCATCAGCACAAAATTTCCATCCACCCCCGAAACAAAATCCTGGCTACGCCACTGATTGGAGGCGATTTCCCCTTTTAAGAGTAAACATGAGTTATACCTTGTTGGAGATTTGAATTTAGATTGGGGTTCAAGCAAAAGTAAAAAGTGATGAACATGATTTTAGACAACTTATTAACATACATACCAGATGTAATTCTAAAGATCCTGAAAACACATCGCTTGTCCTGTCAGTTGAGGAGGCATGGGGATTGTTCCATGGTATTTTTACTGAGGTTATTAACAAGGGCAGCAGTGTGGAGTAGTGGTTAGGGCTCTGGCCTCTTGACCGGAGGGTTGTGGGTTTAATCCCAGGAGGGGGACACTGCTGCTATATCCTTGAGCAAGGTACTTTACCTAAATTGCTCCATTAAAAACCCAACTGTATAAATGGGTAATCGTATGGAAAAATTATGTGTTTTTAAAAAAAAAAAAAAAAAAAAACGTAATTGTATGTAAAAATAATGTGATATCTTGTAACCATTGTAAGTTGCCCTGGATAAGGGTGTCTGCTAAGAAATTAATAATAATAATTGCTCTTTATGAGTCCAGAGATCTAGCCTGGAAGAAGGCATGAATTAGTGGTCATAATAAGAACTGGGTGTGCTATAGAAAACTTAGAAATCAGTGTACTTTGTTAACTAAAAAATGCAAGTCTAAATATTTTAATAATCTAGAGGAAAACCTAAAAAATCCCCAAAAATGTTGGTCTGTGGTTTGGGATATTGGTGGTACCTGCTCTTTAAAGGGTTTACCAACAGAACGTAACACTGGAGCTGAACAAGTTCAGGGTCTGGGAAATACTATCAATGCCTTTAACCAGTATTTTATACACGCTAGTAATGCAATTAATGGCAATTCTGGTATGTACGAGAAAGATGATCCCCCTCAGCTCTCAAGACATTTTTCTTCTTTTAATAGACAAGAAACGTTTGGTACTGTTATATTAGATTTTAAGAATGTGACATCATCAACTGTGTGCATTATTACAAGGTTTGGACACTTCCAAAGGGGCTGGAGCTGATCAATTGGAGTCTTTCTATCTAAAATTGGCTAGTAATATTATTTCATTTGTTTACTCTATCCTTAAATACTGGAACCATACCAACATTGTAGAAGCTTGCACGTGTGGTACCAGTACATAAGGGAGGCTCTAAATTGGAGGTTGTCTGATAAAGCCATTTACTGGTCTCGTTCCGTAGTTATTTAACAAATAGACAACAACAGGTAAAGGGAGGAGGTATGTTGTCTTCTATCTTAGAAATACAAAAAAGTTGTACCACAGGGCTCTGTCATGGGTATGACACTGTTTTCACTGTATATTGATGAGGCGTGTCAGAATCTGAATGGAGTTCATTGTTATCTATATGCGGGTGATACAGTGCTTTATATTACTGGATAATTTGGCACAGATACAATTAACAAAAACTCCAAGAGGCTTTCAATATTGTACAACAACGTTTTTATCATTTAAAGCTGTTGCTTAATACAAAAAAAGTTAATGTTTTTTGGACCTAAATTTTTTAAACAAGTTTGAAACAAGACTTAATGATAGTTATAAATATCTTGGAATATGGCTGGATCCACTGCTGAAGTTTGATCTGCATATTTGAACTATCTCAAAGAAAATAGCTCAAAAAACAGATTTTCTTTTTTGACAGCGAAAAAACATTCTGCTTCCAAGTAAGACTCGTGTTTCAAAGCACTGTATTTTTCCTTTGTTTTATTTTGGTGATACATTATTTTTACATGTCTCTGCTGAGCAATTAAAATGATTGGATTGACTAATGAACAAAGCAGCCAGATTTGTATTAAATGCCAGCCTCAAACCCATACCTGCCAGTTACTGGCTTCTTTAAATTGTATGTCACTTAATTGTAAAAGGCAATTACACTGGGTACTTTTTGTGTGTAAAACTGTAATCGGTTTGTTGCCAGGTTACCTAGGTTTGCTGCTACAGGTAAATATACCCAAGTATAGTTTATGATCTAGTCTTGTACTTATTTATCAAGTGCTTTGGCGAAGGTCCTGGGTTGGCCAATCAGCATTTAGCTACAGTGACCTTATGGCATGGAATAGTCTGGACAAGAGTATCTGGGATATGATCGAGCATCGGATAAATAACCCAAATGTATCCGCTAAAAGAAGAATAATGACTAAGATGGATTTTAATGAGGAGGTTCCAAGAATGATCAAAGTGTACATGTTTCTGATCCCAGATTGAATGTATGATGAGACTGTCTTTTAGAGTGATGCTGTTTTTAGGGATGTGAAATGACTGCGGTCTGTTTCTGGTCATCTTGCCAGGACACTCTTGTAAAAGAGGCCTCAGTCTCAAATGTTTTTTTCTTGGTTAAAAAAAATAATAAATAAACGTGAAATGGGTGCCATACTTCTGTAACGGGCAGTGCTGTGGATTCTGTCACGTCAGTGAGATGAGATGAGTTTAAAAGCTGTAAACCCACGAATGCAGACGAGCCCGGCTCTTTTGCATTGTGATCAAGACACTCTCTTGCAGTGTGCAGGGTTGCCGGTTCTTGTGTATATATTCAGTACGTTTCTTAAACCGGCTTTTGGAATATTAAAAGAAAGTAGCACCTGCATAGCCGTTTGTATTTTATTTATTTATTTATTTATTTATTTATTTACTTATTTGTCCTTGACCCAAACAGACACACAAAATTATGCAATCCATGCTGAATTTGAATGTGGGCAAAGGTAACAAATAAATAAGCCGGTGAGGATTTCAAATTGCATTCAGTGAAGTTTGATTGAGATCTGTCTAAATTAGTTTTTGAAGCTTTGAAGCAGTGTCAGCAATTAAGTCCAAGCCTGCCTCTTTGTGCTGCATTGCCTTTGAAGGTAAACTCTCTCTCTCTCTCCTCTCTCTCTCTCTCTCGTGTGGTTGCTCTCTCCTTGGAGGATGGGAGGGAGGCTGCTATTTCTGGCATATGATCAGGGATATGAACTGCAAGCTGCACTTTGATACAGATGTATGTTATTGGTGAGTAGGATAAGGCACACGTAGCTGTACAGAAATTCATTTTCCAAAGTAAAATAAAAGCTGCCTATTTTTTTGTGTTTGTTTAGTTGCCTCAAAAGATAAAAGTGGGACGAAAACTGTAAACTGTCAACATAAGAAAATAAATTCCAACCAATGTACATAGATGGCTTACGGTATTTTTATTTTCTTTTTAACCAAAAAAAGATTGCAAAAAGCACATTCAAAGAGTTGTATATAGTAAGCTGTGTCAAAATATCCTCCCGAAAGAGGGTAAATGGCTAGTGGGGTTTAAATTTTATTTATTTATTTATTTATTTTAATCAGTGCCGTCCGATTTTTTCCAACACGCCAGATAATCATAAATCATGTGAAGTGTTCTAAATAAATTTATTCTCCATGACAAAATGCACAATTTTAAATAAAGTTTACAAATTATACACCGCATAGCTATTCCCATTGGTTTTTATTTCCATTTGGCTGCTGCTCGCTGTGGGAGAGACGTCTCCCTGTACGCTAGTAGCTTCCATAACAGCACATTATTCTTCCATTCATTTTTCTTGATCTCGTTAACATTCATTTTGATTAACGAGTTCCCCTTATCTAGTTGTTGAGACAGGAAATGATGTAGGTGACCTGCAACAATTAAGCTTTTTAACGAGAACTGCGTTCATTAACGACCTCATCAACTCAATTTCAAAGCATTAACGGATTGATTTAAGTAACACTAAAGCTATTGTTACTATACCACGAGTTCAATACAATAACATTGTTTTTTGAAAATCCTGCCCTATGTTGTTAGTAAGATCTGTTTAGGGTATAGAATTTTTTAAAAATTGATTTTCATTAGCATTCTGTTACTGATCCACAAATACTGTTCATAAGCATTCCCATATACATTATATATCAATGGCATAGCATTGACCATTATTTTTTTTTTAGTAAAATGAAAGATCATTGATTGTTTGCCGTTTGCTGTGATCCCCAGTGTCAGATCCCCTGTTGCAAGTCTAATGATTGCTGTGTCTAAATGATTAAGCGTAGTGTTCAGAAACTGATGATGACAGAACATCCGCAGACAGGTTAGTTGAAGAAAAATCAATGATCCAGGAAAATGAATTTTGTTCCATCATACAAAGGGCTGCTGATAATAGATCTCTACAGTGAACATTTTAAAATAGTCAGTCAGGATTTGCCATGTTACTCTCAATCCACATGACAGATTGATTATGTCACCTCACTGAGCTTTTTGTGTTGCTGTGTTGGATCTTTTAAGTATTTATTGAAAGTTAATAATGCAGATCGTGGGTCTCTGAGAGTCTCACCTGGTAAATGCATGGCTGCATGTTGTGCGGGGTGAGTCATACAGTCAGGGGAGCGCAGGTTCGCATCCTGGCTGTGCAAAACCGGCAGTCTTGCTGGGGATTTTGGAGGGAGTGTTGCATTGGCTTTGGCTCTCCTGCGGGTTAGGGAGGCAGGCTGGAAGAGGCTGCTTCACATCATCGCGCTGCAGTGAACCCTGACAGCCAGGCGACTAGTGAGCTCTGGCAGACGCCTGCAGGGCTGGCTTTTGTCCTCCAGTGGCTGGTAGCTCCCTGACATCCACTCTTCCTATAAAAATAAATAAAGATGGTTGAGGAACGCAGGCTTTGCATTCCACTTTGAAGCAACTCAAATGTTATATTAACTAAATTGTAGACTGTTTATTACCAATGTAATCAATGATTGATTGTACTAGCACTCTTATTAGAATAACGAAGCACATAATCATCCTTATGCTGTTTAATTTGTGTCACATTTTCTGCCCCTGGAAAGTAATTGATTAATGATGAGAAATTAAGTGAAACACTGTAACTCCCTGGAGTTGTCCTTTGTCTAACAAGAGATGTTACAGATTACTCTCCATTTGCACACAACTCATCCCTCGTCAAGAGATGTAACAGGTTACTACCCATTCACACACAACATCCCTTTTCAAGATCAGCACCAGTTTGTCAAAACTGTCCATTAGTGTTACAAAACAAGTACAGAAATGTCCTTGGAATTATTATAAAAATTATACAATTGAAATAAGAGTGGAAATAAGAGCTTTAAACTGGTGGAATAGCTGTTTCTATTATTATTATTATTTATTCATTTATTTATTTATTTATTTCTTAGCAGACACCCTTATCCAGAGCGACTTACAGTCGTAAACAAATACATTTCAAGAATCACAGTACAAGTAATAATACAATTAAGAGCAAGATAAATACAATGACTTTGGTGGTAGCAAGTACAAGTATGACAAAATATGATTCAATAATGGAGCAGATAACAATGTCAGTGATAGTTGCATCAGGATATAATTAAATACAAAATACTACAGATTAAATAACTCTTGACAGATTACAGTACTCTAAAGTACAGGATTAAATGCAGTAAAATAGGGGGCAGATAAGAGCAAGTAAAGCGCATTTAAGGAAGAGTGATAAGTGTCCAGGGGAAAAAAAAGAGGAGTTCTACAGGTGCTGTCTAAAGAGGTGAGTCTTGAGGAAGCTCCGGAATGTGGTCAGGGACTGGGCAGTCCTGACATCTGTAGGAAGGTCATTCCACCACTGCGGGGCGAGGGTGGAGAAGGAGCGGGCTCTGGAGGCAGGGGAGCGCAAAGGAGGTAGAGCCAGTCTTCTAGTGCAGGAGGAGCGGAGAGGTCAAGTGGGGGTGCAGGGAGAGATGAGGGTCTGGAGGTAGCTGGTATTATAATGTATATATTGTAACAACCAAAGCTGTACAAAGTTAAAAACAAAACAAAATAGCTCAATGTGTACAATACACTCCAGTTACAACCAATTATTTAAAAGCACATCAAAAAGTATGTTTTCAATTTAATTTAAATGAATCCAGTGTTTCAGCCTGCCTAATGGTAATTGGAATTGAGTTTCACAACCAAGGAGCACAACAGCAAAAAACTCTGTTTTAAGACAACTTTTTGGAACAATTAAAGGTTCTGCTTTTTCTGATCTCAAAGAACGAGTAGGAACATACAGAGTTAGTAGTTCTTGGAGACAGGATGGTCCTAATCCATGAAGAGCCTTATAAGTTATTACAGCAACTTTAAAATCAATTCGGTAGATAACTGGCAACCAATGTAAGAACCCAAGCACTGGAGTAATGTGTCATGAGAACAACGAATATGAGAAGGCCGTCTGGCAGCTGAGTTCTGAACAAGCTGAAGCCTTCTGAATTTAGTGGCAGGTATACCAACAAACAGAGAACTGCAATAGTCACGACGAGAAGTTCTAAATGCATGTATCAACATCTCGGAATCCCTCACATCCAATACAGATTTTAATTTAGCAACATTTCTCAAATGCTATTCTGATAGCAGAATGAATGTGGAAATCAAAAGAAAGCTCAGGGTTCAGAGTAACACCCAGGTTCTTCGCTCTAGTGGAAGGTAAAATGGAATTGCCATCAAAATTAATATTGATTGGATTACATTTCATTAAACCTATTTACCATTAACCAATTAACAAAACCTCAGTTTTACCTGGGTTTATTTTCAACCAGTTTGTAGTTATTAATGACTGGATCTCAGTTAAACACTCTGTAAGTGTATTTATTGCCATGTCTGCCTGCATAGGAAATGATGCATAGATTTGTGTATCATCAGCATAAAAATGAAAGCCAAGATTGCATTTTCTAATAAAGTTCCCAAGAGGTAACATGCATATACTGAACAACAAAGGGCTCAAAACAGAGCCCTGAGGAATACCAAAGTATCTATTTCAGAGGTACAGTATCTATTTCAGAGGTACAGTATCTATTTCAGAGGTACAGTATCTATTTCAGAGGTACAGTATCTATTTCAGAGGTATAGTATCTATTTCAAAGGTACATTTGCCCAGTGAGATAAATTGGTGACGATGAGATACAGTAGATAGGAAACAAACCAAATGGGAAAAAGCATATAATCTACTCTCCATATCTCAAAAGAAAACGGTTTTACTGCTGAAATCGGCAAATGCAAGCAACAGGCTTTAGAATTTGTGAAAGGCTGAGGTGATCCCGACTCGTTGCCTGACAGGAATAAAAAGTATCCAGGGATTGCTGAAAGGATAGAAGCAGTGTCTAAAAGCTGCAGGATGTCTGCTTAATTGAAAGAGAAATGGAGGGAGCACTGCGGGAGAGCCTGACGAAGGTATGTGCCTGAGAGGAGAAACCTGGAGGGGGTCCTGCTTTAGACACTCAGTTTCTCTCCTACCGTGAGCAGCTGCCATTACACACTACCTGTGCACTCATCAAAGGATTGGCTTTTCTGTTTGCAAAGATAACAGCGTTCTTACAAGTGCCTGTCCTATATATCTTGCTGAACTGCGTGTGTGTGTGTGTGTGTGAAGCTGAACTTTGTGAACTCTGCTTCCACTCTGTTTTCCAAACAATATCTAAACAGAATTTCTCAGCTTGAGTTACAATGTTGTTTCAGACACAGAACATACGTCTCTTCTAGAGCTTCTTAGCTCAATCCAGACGGTTGTCATGCTGATGCGCTGGGGAGACCGCACTATGGTTGATCCCCAGAGCCAGCATCGCAGCCGTTGTGTGTGCTGATGCGCTAGGGAGGCAATAAGCTGATCCCTGGAGCCAACATTACACTTCAGCCATCAACACCAGACAGAAGGATATCTACATCATCATATGGAAGGAAGCGCAAATGGATGGAGACACAGATGGATCACATTAGTTTACTGTGAAGCTACGTCTTAGTTGGTGCTTATCTTGGCGAGAGCCGAGTTCAAATCAGCATGAAGTTTTAACATCTACTCTCGTGTAATGGAAATCAGACACAGAACATACGTCTCTTCTAGAGAAGGTCAAATGCACCCCAGTTCCTTGTTCTTCTGTATCCTGGGTTGGTTGAGTTGAATAACATCCTCCCACAACTGCTTACTTTACAGCTGTGCTTGATCACAGTGTCCTCAAGTGTGCTCACAATATTTATTTAACCTTCTTAACCCCTACAGGGTTATTTGTTTTGGCTGTTTTGGTTCTTCCACAACAACAACAACAACATTGCATTTTACAGTTGAAATTAATTCCTTTAATATTCTGTTGTATTGTATCTGAAAGATCTGATTCTATGGTTAAAATGTAAACACTTTTTTTTCAGGCTTTATGTTAGCAAATGCAAATGAAGGTAAAATCGGGTTACGTTGTGCTCTATTCTTTGATACTCTTAAGAAATTAAACAGCGAGATATTTGCATGGATCATGTTATTTCATTGCAGTGAGCATTCTTTGTGCTATACACCAAACAGTGATTTAATTTAAGTTATTCTGAAACTGTATTTGGGTCTATTGTGTGTTTTACTGAGAATTCAGAAAAGTTGGAGGCCCATATCTTTGTACTTCAAACTCAAAAGCTGATTGGTAACTTTGACAGCAGTGTAGAGCACTGTCGATAATATAGGTTTATATGTTTTGGTTGCTGTAGTACAAGCAGATTTTGTAGTGTTTCCATGAAATCCCTGTCATACATACAGTACAAAGAGGCTCTGTCAAATAGCACTGCCCAGTAGAGCTACATCAATGGAAATCAAGTTTTAAAACATAAGGTCAAAAGTTGGTAGATTCCTTTTACTTTTCTCATATCTGTGGTAACACAAGACTGTCAACAATGGAAGTCAAAACAACAGACTTAAGTATAAATCACGTGCATCACAGCCTAGGGCTGAGTAACTACAAGGCTTGCAGTCCTAGAGTTAAATATGTAGAAACTGTATGTGGGGGCACAACACTGACGCAAGAGGAGAGGAGTGGGACTTTGATTAAATTACAAAAAATAGGAACATTGTGGGGAATTCACAAAGCCATTGCTCCTTTGAAAGAAGAAAATAAAACATCCATTGAAGTTACAAATGTAGAAATAAACAACTCTGGGTTCAGTTCAAAGGTTCATAGGTATCCTTAAAGCTGAGGGACCACAGAGCCACTTTGTGGCTTGGGACTTGGTTTCAGGAGACTGCGTGGAACACCAGGGGAGACTTGGGGTTTGATACAGCAAACTTGCCTCAACAAAGGCCTCCCAGTCTCTTGGAACCAGGTTTCAATCCACCATTCCTGAAAAAAATGGCCTTGTGTTCTCTCAGCTTAAGTTTTTAGGTATCCTTAAGAAGAAACAATGCTAATGACTGGAGTACACAGCTTGATGCATTCCCACAATTAAGCGTCTGAGCACATCTGTAGCACTTCTTCTGCTCTCGCGGTCCTATGTGCATTGTTTTTAGGATGCTCTCTATTGAACCCTGCTTTTCTCCACATCTCCTGCATCTTGTGCATTGCTCCTGCAATGACCTGTCCTTTCAGCAATACCACCAGTCCATCCCGCTCTTCACTGCCAGCAGATGTTCCCTTCTAATATTATATTATTATTATTATTATTATTATTATTATTATTAAGTTTAATGCCATGACATGATTAATATGTATGCGGTATTTAAGATGCATATGAAAAAGTGTTTAAATAGCAAACAGATGTTTTACTCTAACTGTAATTACCGTAGTATGTTCAGCAGCCAGGGAAACAATTGCCACAACAGGACGGTGTTGTACATTATTGTCCCCCAACACAGGTGAGTGTGTTTCTGCTATAAGATTTGTCACTTGTGCCCCCTACAGAAGTCATTGTAACCTTTACAACCTGATTAACTGGCCCTCTTTACATACAATGCAACTGAAAGAATGGTATGTTAGGCTTGGTATATCAATGCTATTCAGTCTTGAACAAAGACTAGGCGGTGATCTGATTCAAGCACTCAAAATTCTAAAAGGTATAGACAATGTCGACCCAGGGGATTTTTTCAACCTGAAAAAAAGAAACAAGGACCAGGGGTCACAAATGGAGATTAGATAAAGGGATATTCAGAAAAGAAAATAGGAGGCACTTTTTTACACAGAGAATTGTTAGGGTCTAGAACCAACTCCCCATTAATGTTGTTGAAGCTGACACCCTGGGATCCTTCAAGAAACTGCTTGATGAGATTCTGGGATCAATAAGCTACTAACAACCAAACGAGCAAGATGGGCCGAATGGCCTCCTCTCGTTTGTAAACTTTCTTATGTTCTTATGTACATTATTGTCCCCCAAGACAGGTGAGTGTGTTTATGCTATAAGATTTGTCACTGGTGCCTCCTACAGAAGTCATTGCGACCTTTACAACCTGATTAACTGGCCCTTTCTACATACAAGGCAACTGAAACAATGGTATATGTGAATCTACCGAACCTTAATTGGGAAAACGTCTGCTTACGTGCATAGTTTACTGGAGCTCTCTTCTTCACAACTTAAGATCCAGTAATTGTATTGAACTGCTTGTTCCCATGCAGGGTAGCAACTGTTTTTGGTCACCCCTCATTTCAATTTGCAGCAGCCAATGACTGGAATGAGTTTTAACAAAAGTTCAAATTAGAACGGTTCATGTCTGGGGTTGCTTTTAGCCGACTGATTGCTTACTGACATCTGTACCTGCTAAGCTGCTGTAAGATCCCACAAGGGTTATGAATAGGGGTCTACTTAAATCGCGGTAAATTTACGTATTTTTCACGGGTATGTTGCGGAATAAAATTAGGATTTTGCGGACATTTCGCGGACGTGTTTAAACATTAAATAAACCTTAATAGACAGTATTTCAGAACACTATAAAGCCTAAAAAAGGGGTACTTGCTTCCTTACTAAAACAGAGTGCTGGCATTTGTTAAAGGCGAGTATGCAGCATCCCCCTGCAGTTGACTTGCCCATACATTGAGACTGCACGTTCTGTATCCACTGAATTGGTTGGAAGTTACGTCAAAGCTTTGCCAAGTTATAGAGATGTGGAAATCGACTAGAAACAGCCCAAAAACTCGGTTACACAAGGGCATCTGGCATACTTTAATAAAGTCAATGTATGCAGCACGTTCGTTGTCATGTTATTTGTCCCATCCAATAATTTATTTTATTAGTACCGAGTCAAAACAAAGAAGACGTGGCTATTCGGGTCTAAAATTCCAACTGTAAGCAGCAGGTTGAAGCGAGGTGGCTGTGCTGGATCGTTTTAGTACTGATTTAACTTGCAGACAGAAATACTTTTTGTCTGAGCTGACTTTCCAGTTTGGTTTCTGAAAGCTGTTTATTTTACGTTCTGTTCAGCAGTAGCCTTTTGTTTAATGCGTGATTCTGAAGCTAAATAGCGATCGATCGTATTTTCTCCAAATACACATTAAGATATGGAAAACAATTACCTCAGTCTGCATGTAGTTTCTTTGGGAAATAACTTAAAACGATCATCAGTCGAAATATACTTTGCTTTTTTTGTCGTCCATTTCTACTATTTTCCCTCCAATGCTGAAAACTAGATTTTAGCAACCTAAATCAAAACAATGCAGCACCAACTTTGTCCTACCCCCTCGTGCACAGTACTACAGATCACATAAAAGCAGTAAAGACGCACTGATAGGCTGATTAAAACTTTGTCATTTGAATAGTAAACAAGAACGTTAATTGCTTTGGAGAATTTTTTTTGTGTAAATGTTACTTGTGGACATTTTTTGTTTGTTTGTTTTTTGCTTAAGTGCAATGCACACGGGACGGCGAAGGAATCAAAAAGGGCTATCTAAACAAGGAAGAAATGTAGTTTGCGTCACTTGCGTTGTGCAGTAGTTCATTTAAACAAGTTTTCTTTATTTTCCTCTCTGTATTTGTTTGTATGCATTGGCCCCTAAGAGGTGAATTTCGAGGTGACCCCTCAATTTCACGATTTCCGCGAAATCGCGATTTAGGTAGGTCCCTAGTTATGAATGAAGGGAATTCACTATTCTGTTACGCTATAAGGAAGAGACCAGACCATGTTTCAAATCTTAACAAAGTTTACCATTTAGTAGTTCCAAATACACACATTATTCTACGTTGAACGTTATTGTTTAAATGAAATACGTGCTGCTAGTATTAATAGGGATATGCAATTGATCGGATTACCTCTAAATTACTGTACTTACGTCAAAGTCACTTCCAGCAAACTGGTTTAACATTTCCAACACATTTTATTTGATATGATAATTGTAGTAAAATAAGTGGACTCTTGTGAAAACTAGCGTTGGTCACATTTAATCTAAAGTATCATAATGTGTGTTAAAAAGTAAAGACTTTAGTACCGTCACTGTTTGTCACATTATGTAACATGTTACATAAAATTGCCGTTGGAGTTATTATTCCTAGCAATAGGCTTCCCCTAGTGCCTGCAAGACTGCAATGCCAGTGATATTTAATGTGCCTTAAAAACACCACAATTTTTGGATGGAAGGATGAGAAACCTTAGCAAACAATATTAGAATGTATTTATTGCACTGAATTTAAAACCATTATCTTGGAGTAATGAGATTATATAAGACAACCATGGTTTTATTGCTGCTACTGTGTGTGATGCATAGCTCAGTGATTTTACATGCACAAATACAGTTACAGCATCAAGGTACACATTGAAATTGTATCGTTCATTTTTTTAATAAGAACAAGGGGGGAATATTTGTACTGTATTATCTACAGCTCTGAATAGAACCCCACAGCATGCCCCCTGATGGCCTCAGGCTCACACAAAAGTTGACCGGCTTCTGTTCGCAGGCAGTGTATTATTTTACTCTGAGACACTTTTTTTTTCTAGAGCAAAGAAATACGGAGTCGGAGCATCCATGTGAGAGAGACTGAGAAACCGTGAGCGTACCAGTGCTCCCTGTGCTTGTGATTCCAGCAGATCAGCCAAACTACTCTTTTTTAGCTTCAGGTCTTGATAAAGCCTGGACTCCAATGTCTTATGGAGTTCAGTAATATCCTCCTCCAGCTCTCTCATTGCCTCACTAGACCTCTTGGTAACATTTCTAGCGTACTGCTGGCAGAATAATCGGGTCTGAACTTTACCCACATCCCACCATTGCTTTACTGATAGAAATTCCCCTTGTTGTCTCTTCCATCATTCCCAAAAAAATGTAAAACATTTAAAAAAATG
The DNA here is from genome assembly GCA_030684275.1 of Acipenser oxyrinchus oxyrinchus. Lineage (NCBI taxonomy): Eukaryota > Metazoa > Chordata > Actinopteri > Acipenseriformes > Acipenseridae > Acipenser > Acipenser oxyrinchus. The sequence continues at coordinate 3,191,778 of CM060251.1, read as the reverse complement.
TCTGTCTTTTAAAAGTTTAATATTAAAATGCCAATAGGAAGAATAGACACGTGAGGCTGGAATAATCATGTTCAAACTGACCAAACTATGGTCAGATAGTCCTGTGGGGTGAATAGTGCATTTGGTAAAATAATTTTAATGATGTTTAAAAACATAAAAAGTATCAAGTCGAGCTAGACAGATATTCCCAGCACTCCCTTTACCCCAGGTGTACTGTCTAACATCAGGATTCATTGATATTCCCAGCACTCCCTATAACCCAGGTGTACTGCCTAACATCAGGATTCATTGATCTCCACGCATCTTTTAAATCATGTGCTGTTAGGACAGTAACCAGCTCCCTCACTGACCTGGGATGGGGCTCTGAACTACTTCTGTCCAGCTGATCGTCAATTGTACAATTCAGATATCCAGCTAATAAAACTATTACTTCAGACTGACTTTGTGCTAAAACTCCATTGAGGGTCTGAAAGAACAGCACTCTCTCTCTCTCCCATCGTTTGGAGCATAAATATAAATATTAATAAATACAAAAGTTCTGCCCTCTACACACATTTACTGTGATAAAATCACGCTTAAACCCCTTTGCAAATAACATGGCAACTCCAGCACTAAAATTTGTACCATGACTAACAATAACCTCCCCCTCCCATTCATGAGTCCACTCTGATTTATTGTTCTTATCAGTGTATGTCTCTTGGAGGATGGCCACACTAACTTTTTTTGTTTAAAATATTCAAAAAGAGCTGTTCTCTTCACTACATCTCTGCTCCCATTTATATTTAATGTTCCTATATTTATATTCTGCATTGTAGAATTATAAAAGGAGATAGAAAGAAAGCTAGAGATAATGGTGAAAAAGTACACAGAAAAGAAAAAAGCTTTTGTAAAATTAACCATTAATGACCCTCACTTTGTTTATTACATTTTTTAATTGATTTCTTTCTTATTTTTCCATCCCCAGTACTACTGCATTACGTCTCACTTCTTGCACAGAATTTAGGAACAATTTTAAATCAGGAAAATGGTCAATCACTCCAATCCCTCTTTTCCCTTTAACTATTTGTAGAAACGCTTGAATGCTATCAGCACTGTACCCCCCCTCGCTAGCTAAATCAGAGCTAGCTGAAGAGTCAGTATCATTATCTTCATCTTCACTAAAATCAACAATATCACTGCCCGCTATACTTTGTATCTGAATGCAGTCAGTTCTCACAGACAACTCGCTCTCTGATTCATCAGTACCTGGGACGCCAGCTTCAGAAACTAAGCTGCGTTTTGCTGTATTAGTGTTGCTGGTTCCTGCCTTTCTTTTCCCCTTGGGCATTTTAAACCAAGAAAATGCCAATTCTTTTTCCTCACCCGCTTCCATCTCTGTCTCTAACACTGAGCAGGCAGACTCCTAACAGCCCCCCTGCAGACTTCTCTCCAGCTCCGTTCACATTAGCTGCTTCTCTCGCCACTGTGTCTATTTCAGAAGGTCCCTGTACCTCACTTTCCTTATCTACCGCAACATAAGACGCAACCAACCCCGAATGAAAATCTTCGGTCTCTCTCACCCCTACTTTATCTGCCGCGCTGCTAGTTGAGGGACCAGCTACCTGGCTCTCTGGCTCTGCTGCACTCTCACTAGCTTGGGATTCCTTCCCCCTCGCTTTCATTATCTCCTGTAGTCTGCTTGCAATTCTTCGCTATATGCCCCCTGACGCCCACATTTAAAACATTTCATCAGTTCAGATGAAGCAAAGACTACGTATTCACTTCCGTCCACACGAAACCTAAAAGCTATATTTAACTCTCCGTTCGGATCATTAAGGAGCATATATAACTGTCTTCTGAACGAAACGACATGTTTTAAATCAGGGGATTTACAGCCCAGAGGAATCATTGTAATACTTGATGACTCAGCTCTCTCACTATGAGCTCATATTTTTTAAAAAGGAGGAATATTATAAATTATTATTATTTTCCTGGCGGGGACCGGCAGGACAGAAACTAAAATTCTGTCAATTACTAAGCCTTGCTGAACAATTTCCTGAACTAATTTCTCACTCCTCAGGAACACCACAACAGATTTATTCATCCGCGAAGCTGACTTAATATTTTCACACCCAAGTATTTTTCCAAGTTCAACTACACATTTCTCAACAGGGACTACCACTTCCACTACAATCTTTATACCATACCTCCATGTTAAATTTTCAAAATTGGTGCTTTAACCCCCTCCCCCCCACCTCCCGGTTTGGCCATAACGTCCGTCAGTTTATAAAACCCAACTCTCAATCCGATTTAATAACATTATAACATAAGAAATAAAGAAAAATAAATATATAATTAATAGAAGAAGGAAAAACAGGAAAGAACCCCTCACTCACTCTGAGCTCCTTTTACGCAACAAGCACTCCCGACAGACAGCACCAACAGAGATAGACAGATAGATCGATAGATTAACAATAACTATATTTAAGAAAAACAGCAGCTTTTAATTCAGTTCAATAACTGAACACAATAGCTGCACAATAGCTGTGGAAATGATATGGTCTGGCAAAATAAACCCCTGCCAGGTTTAATTCCCAAACAAGACTTGAATCAAACAAGGGGAGCAGGAAACTTGGTGTTCCATACTCCTTAAATGTCTTCTAACAAACAACAATTGCAATACATAATTACAACTATAGCTATTAAATCATCTTTCAAATAGGATAAGTTATGCTGGTCCACGTGGGATTGTTTTAATAAGATCTGCTGAATATGTAAAACACCCTAGCTTTGGAGACCACAGAGGCCTCTTGTTCAGGTGAGAAGTGGAAACTGTTTGACTCTCCCCGACTGCAGAGGATAACCTTGAATTGCACCAGCTGAGCTGAAGCAACTTGGATCTCTCTCTGTTTCTCTGAACAGCTTGTAATTAGACAGGATTAGAAGGCTAAAGCAAATAAATCAATCAACTCAAAGTACATCAGAATTTGAATTATTTATTATCTAATGCCACTAAGCTTGGAAAGAAATGTGGAAATATGCTGCAATGCAAGTTTGCACATATTAATGCACATTAACATTTTGTAAAGATTGTTAAGAGTAAGTGCCTTAAAATGTCATTTTATCCTAGGTAACACTTTACATGAAGTGCCTTTAAATACTGTGTATTTACGTAGTAGTTACATAGTAAATACATGTGCACTTACACATAATTACAATGTTATTATGCCTAGTTACAATGTATTAACCCTAACCTAAACTTAACCCTAACCACTAACCCTTATCTCTAAACCTTAGTAATTACAAGTGTACTTACACATCATTACAATGTTATTATGCATAGTTACAATGTACTAACCCTAACCCTAACCCCTATCCCTTATCTCTAAACCTTAGTAAATACAAGTGAACGTACATATAATTACAATGTTATTATGCATTGTTACAATGTACTTGATGTGTACATCTTTTTGCACAATATATGTAAGCACACAATTGTATTAGCCAAGTTTTTTTCACATGACTTGAATGGAATGAGAAAGTCTATTCAGTGCTGGGCAGTTAAAATTTTCCAGACAAGTTCACAGTCAGGTAAAGAGAAAAAACTGAATAGCAGAGAAACAGAACATAGATATTTGATATGTGGTCAATGTGGTGTGACCATCAGATTTAACAGAGAACAATGTTGACAACTGCACTTATGTCTACTGACACCGCACACCTGTCAGTCGGACTCATCAATGTGCATGACAGAAGAGCTGGAAGAAGAATATTGCACTTTGTAGTCAGCTCCATGCTGCAGTGGTTTCAACATCACAGCACACCTGCCAGTCAAACACTCATCCCCCCCAGTGCAGAGCAAGCTTTCAGCAAACTCTTCTGAAATTTATGGAAATCAACTTCACCTTTTTATAACATTTAAAAAGAGATTTGGGAGGAATAAACATATTGGGAAAAAAGGTTAAAAACGTGATACACACTGGAAATAATAAAGAGACTGCTGTGGAGCTGCATACATCAGCAGTAACAGCAGAAAAGTTTGAACAGTGTGCTTCGTCTGCATTTCTTTTTTGCTGGTTCAATAATCATTTTTTAAACAAGATTATACTTGGAGACTGGGAGCAGGAGAATATGCATTGATAAGGGTGACAGTCTGGCTGTTTTCTATAAGAGATGCTGGACCACATGCACCCGAATTCAACGTGTGTAAAAAACAAAACCCTCAACTGTCCCAAAATGATTCCAAACACCAAATTACATTTGAATATCTTGGTCCAACAGGCAGATAAAGGGTTACTGAGGCCTCATGAAGAGCAGCTTCAAAAGTGATCATGAGAAAACCTAGCAATGCCAGTCAACAACTTAAGAATACCCAAGAGACCCTGAACTCAATCCCAAAGTTGTTTGTCTCAATGTTTGTGCCAATGACACTTTAGAGTAAATGGTAAATGGCTTTGTAGTGAATTTCCTGCTGTGTGTTAATCTGTAAGAAGAGATTTTGCTGAAGATTTCCACCACCAGCTTCCCTGAAGAAGTCACTACTCAAGTCTGTGAGAAGTGACCTTGCATTGTCAAAAACAATTCTAACACTTTGCACACTTGTCAAGTCAAACTGGTGCTGCGGGGCCTTTATCCTATCAGCAGTTCAATGGCGGGTTGGTTTAAGGTGTATTTGGACACTGGTCGTAAACAATGCTCTGTGGCTTAGGAACTTCCACAATAATTGCACTGCTTTTTTAACTGAGACAAAGTACGACCTCTGTTAGTCTTTAACTCTGAGAGATTGATAGCTCAACTAGAAAGCAGACCACTAGCTTTTCTGCTACGGTTAAATGACCAGTTAGCCAAAGGCAGTGTATCACTCTCTCATTAATGAAATCAATTCTTCTGCAACTAATTCCAGAATCCAAGGGGTAGACTGGTTGACAGCTAGTATCAGCAGCCTATTTTCAAATAGCTTAAAAAGATTTACTTGTAATAATGCAGAACAGATTGGATTCGTTTGGAATACCAGTAACAGATATTATAAGGGCAAAGTGACTTTCCTTAAGCCCCTGTAAAAATGAAATGCTTTTGAAAGGGACTCAGTGCAGTCTTTAATTTATTAAATTAAAAAACTGATGTCTTTAGGCAGTGATTGTTTTGAAAAGAGCATGTATCAGTCATGGTTAGGACTAGCAATGCTGTAATCAGGCTGCAGTAATTCCTTATTATAATGTTGTTGCACGGTAGGTTGTAACATGGCAAGGTTATCCCCTCAACAGTGCCAGCAATAACAAAGTGTGCTCGTCTAGGGCATAAGCTGGTGATATGAACATGTACAAACCCTATCTATCAGCCCACATCCTCGGTAATGATGCTGCTGTCATCTGCACCTATTTGTTTTTATTAAGAATCTCAATGAAAAATAAAATGTTCAATTCAGAGATCGAGGCAGCAATCTGATCGTTAGATTGACTTAAAAGGAATGTTTTAAAACAGTTTGGTCCAGGATTTCGTATTCAACTCTTAATGGAGATGCAACCTCTGATTGCTATCTGAAGTCAACCAGAGTGCATGACCCTCCCTGACAGGACAATGTGGCTGTAGAGGGTGCAGAGGCTAGCTAGGGGGGAAGAGGAACAGTGCCAAAGGCTGTTTTCAAAGACTAACAAGTGATGCGCTTCAGAATTGGGGTGGCTAAATTCAACATTTATCAAGGTATTTCTACCTCAGCAGAGGAATAGCTGAGGCAAACCCTGTCATGTGAGGTATTAGTGAGAGTGAGAGTGAATTACATTGTGCCACTAATACAAAGCTGCCTCTCATATGATGGAATCCAGTATATCACGCAACTGTACCACGTCAAAATCAAAGCTGTTTTTCCAATTCACAGAACGGTTTAGCAGGGGAAAAGTGTCAGGTGGAGTATCTTGGTCACTCTAGTTTTCACAAATATTATAGTTGTATATTAGTAACATAGCTTTTTAAATATCAGATTGAAAATAATTACTTGTAGTGGGAAACAGCAAACGATCATTGTTGCAGGTGGGCGCTTGATATGGATTTACTGTGATGTTTACAAGAGAAATTACCTTGGTAAATGATTTAGTAAAAGTTGAAAAAATGTAGTCCCTAGGTGACTAATGGCCCATTCATATAGACATTTGAAAGCAATCATGATTATAATAAACATATTGCTGTGGACAATATGGGATACAGCAAAGGTAATGTCTTTCTTGTATATACTGCAGGCTGTTCTGTATAACTTTGAAACTTGCCCTGATCATATTAGCAGGCTAAGAACACACTTCAGGTATTAACGGATTCATTAACCGTGTGTTAAGCACTTGGGATGTTGAACGGAATGAAAAGGTATGTATTTTTAAAAGCATAAGGTCATGCTGTGAATAATACATTTGATAAAATTACGTTTGTGAATATGAAAATAACAGCAGTAATACATCTGGGAAGTTTTAAAAACTTGTTTCCAAGGAGTAAAGTTTAACATGCATTTGTGCCGTGAAGTACTATCTGAAACGAGAGCGGTGTGTCATGGACCTGACACCTCAGACATAAGGAAGCAGTTTTCATGCCACACATGTCTCTAATTACTGTGCATTTCCATAGTACAGTGCTCACCCTTTATAACGCTATAGTGGGGAGCCATACTTTCAAGATCGTGCTATTTGTGTTCCGCCTTAAAACATAGCAAATACATGTGTACTTACACACAATTAAAATGTTATTATGCATAGTTGCAATGTACTTAACATGTACATCTTTTTGCACGATATATCTAAGTACACAATTGTATCAGAAAAGGGTTAGGGTTAGGTTTAGAGTTAGGATTAGGGGGTTAGGGTTAGGATTAGGGGGCTAGGGTTAGGTTTAGAGTTAGGATTAGGGGGTTAGGGTTAGGATTAGGGGGCTAGGGTTAGGTTTAGAGTTAGGATTAGGGGGTTACGGTTAGGTTTGATTTAGGTTTAGAGTTAGAATTAGGGGGTTAGGGTTAAGTTTAGAGCTAGGATTAAGGGGATTAGGATTAGGTTTAGACTTATGTTTAGAGTTAGGATTAGGGGGTTAGAGTTAGGATTAGGGGCTTAGAGTTAGGCTTAGGGGGTTATGGTTAGGTTTAGAGTTAGGATTAGGGTGTTAGGGTTAGGTTTAGACTTAGGTTTAGAGTTAGGTTTCAGTGTGGTATTCTCCAGCATTGCTACTGAGTGAGTGTCTTTAAAGTCAGGGTGGTACAATCACTGAATTCTGTGCATCTCACTCACTCATCTTTTAAAATAAGTTTTACCACTTGATGTACTTTTTCATAAAGGATCCTAAGACATACGTGTTAAAGCCAGTGTTCCTGCCTTGTCAGTGGTATTTACTCTTGCAGGTATGAGATCCATGTCATTGATCTGTTTCGCTGAGCTGCTTTGGTTTCTGTGGCAGATCCTTGGGGTCTTTATCTGTCCGTTATTAATTTAGACTATATAAATCTAGGCTGCTTCTATTACAGGCTACTTTTGAATTAGGACACACACCCCACAACATCACATCATAACCCATTTCCAGTCAAATGAGTGTATAAGAGTTTAAAGAATTAAATGAGTTGGTTAACTTCATAATCAAAGGGTTTGTTAATGTTTTTTTTCTGTAAATGTTTGAATAATAATAATAATAATAATAATAATAATAATAATAATAATAATAATAATAATAATAATATAAGCAGAGTACAGGGAAAAGTCAGTTGAGCTTTACCTTTGAAATGCCCCTGCCCTTTCCACAACATGTCTGATTGTGTTCTACTGCAGTGGCTAGTAAAGTAGTCACTCTAATTACACTGTAATAACACAGTAATTACACACTTCAGATGAAAAATAATGGCAGTTCTTAGCATCTTTTGTAATTATACTTTACACAGGGGTTGTGTATTCACAGTAGAAATACTATGTAGCCACACATGCAGTTAAAGTGTATTTAGTAACCCTTAACCTTTTGTGCTCAAGCTTCGCTATTTAAAGTTTGGAATCACAGGGCCACCACAGTGTGTTCATTAACTGATCAGCTGATAGAGCTGATGCAGGGCTCCACCCTCAGAAGCTGAGTTTCTTTGTTTTCACAGACTGCATCAGTGCTGTTGTCTGGAACTCTCTCCAGTATGCACTACACCCCATTGACTCTTTCTGCTCTGAATACTGTTTTGTAAAAGCAATCATGGTATCCGCTGAAATCACAGCTTGAATGTAATATCCCCATTTGTTACTGTCAGAACAGGCGAAGAGCTATAATATGCCTGTTTATCTGTGCGAACAAAAAAAGTCCTTTCCTTAAAATACCAAAATTTCAACTGCATGCTAGAGATGGAGGAGTAGATATAAGTTTGTAAACTTAATTAGGACCTTTACCTAATATCAGTTGAAAGTTTCTCTAATTACTGTGTATTTACATAGTAGTTACTTAGTAAAAACATGTGTACTTCCACACAATTACAATATTATCATGTATAGTTACAATGTACTTAATGTGTACATCTTTTTGCACCATATATGTGATATACAATTGTATCAGAAAAGGGTTACGGAGGTTAGGGTTAGGGTTAGAGTTATGGATAGGGAGATTAGAGTTAGGGTTAGGATTAGGGTTAGATTTAGAGTTAGGGATATGCAAGTACATTGTAACTATGCATAATAACATTGTAATTATGTGTAAGTACACATGTATGTACTAAGGGCCCTATTCATAAAAGTACTTGCAGACTGCTGTAATAAAATGAATTTCATTTAAAGCTAACGGAAGTCATCCATATTGCTATTCATAAAATAATCTGAACAGGTATAGGTTACAGTGGTTCCAGAATGAAAATCCGCCTCCTTTTGATGACACCATCAGCATTATTAATGTTCCCTGGGTGGCGTTGGTCAGTGTTGCAAAAAGAAAAACAGAATCCACCGACAGTAGCCTACGACCGAAACCCGAGTCTGCAGCTGCCAGTTTGCAAAACCTGATTCTGATGCACCGATCACGTCTGCCAAAAATTCAGGATATGCTATGATTTGAAAAAAAAAAGTATTTTAAATACTTAAAATAAACTAAACAAAAAGCACATAGGAGGATGTTTGAATAATAATGTAATTCTAATAATAATAATAATAATAATAATAATAATAATAATAATAATAATAATAATAATAATAATAATAATAATAAACCCTGCTTAAAGCAGGGAATCAATCAGGGGAGAGTTTATGTTTATGACACCATATAGGCTATTGTACACTGTACACAAAATGGATCGTTTTGTGGTGCGAGGGTCGATCAGTGTTCGAAAGGGAGTCTTCATTTTTTTTTTTTTGCACACCACAAAACAAAAGCATTAGTAAGACCTCATCTAGAATATTGTGTTCAGTTCTGGTCACCTTGAAACAAAAAGGATATTGCTGCTCTAGAAAGAGTGCAAAGAAGAGCAACCAGAATTATCCCAGGTTTAAAAGGCATGTTGTATGCAGACAGGCTAAAAGAATTGAATCTATTCAGTCTTGAACAAAGAAGGCTACGCGGTGATCTGATTCAAGCATTCAAAATCCTAAAAGGTATAGACAATGTCGACCCAGGGGACTTCTTTGACCTGAAAAAAGACACAAGGACAAGGGGTCACAAATGGAGATTAGATAAAGGGGCATTCAGAACAGAAAATAGGAGGCACTTTTTTACACAAAGAATTGTGAGGGTATGGAACCAACTCCCCAGTAATGTTGTTGAAGTTGACACCCTGGGATCCTTCAAGAAGCTGCTTGATGAGATTCTGGGATCAATAAGCTACTAACAACCAAACGAGCAACATGGGCTGAATGGCCTCCTCTCGTTTGTAAACTTTCTTATGTTCTTATGTTCTTAAAACGATCCATTTTTTTGCAATACCAAGCAAGCTCAAATTTCCAACCAACTGCATCAGTAACACTGGTATACTGTATATTGTAATGCTCCATGAAAATAAACAGGTTTGCACAGGCAGTATTTGTCCAAACTGTTTATTGTGAACACAGGTGAAAGAAATAAAAAGAAAAGGGCCGCTGTCAGCCGCGGATCACAGCAAATAAATAATAATAATAATAGAATAACTGTCTATTCTCAGTCTCTCATCACTTGCTCTCTGCTTCACAGTGCTGTTTCAAAATGATTATGCCAGAGAATATGTTCCTGTGTGAGTACATATTTATATTAAACATTTTTCTTCATATAAAGCTACAGATTTTTTTTTTTTTTGGTTTGTTTCAAAATAGGCAGTGTTAATCACGGGTATGTCAAACTGTATAACAGAGCAAGTGTAGTAATAAAATATGTCTTTAAAAAAATAATCTGCCAAGGCTGTCTTTAGTTTAGACTTGACTGTAGAAAGCGTTCAATAACTCCTAGTTATCGACAGCATTTTTCCGTCGTTCACTCTTATGAATAGCAGGGTGACGCTCAGGGCCGATGAAAACCAATGACCCTCGGGACCGATGAAAACTTTATGCTAATGAGGTAATCGTTAACCTTTCTCTCAATTTGTTAAAAACATGCCTTCATTGACAAAAATCGTTGGGGGTTAAAGACGCATCTGAATTATCTCTTATGAAGAGCAACTGCTGTTAAATAGGCAGCTGTGGACGAAATCCGATCATGTACTCCTGTTTTCTCATTTCGACAGGCGTTAACCCTGTATGAATAGACCCCTAAGTAACTACTATGTCAATACACAGTAATTAGAGACACTTAATATAAAGTGTTACCCAGTTGGGTCATCATTTGGGGAATGTGTCTCACGGGCTGTTAATTCATTCAATTATTAATACTTCTAGCCTCTCGAACTGTCTTTTTTTCTCTGTCTGAAACAAACTGTTTGCAGCCATATCTGTCTCTCTTGGTATACGCATTCCCTTTGTTTGCTGGTACACGATGATGACAGGTGTTGCAGCAACCTACCATTAGTCCCAGTTATGCAATGACACTACCATATTGAAAGTATAATTGAAATAAATAACAGAGCATTTAGCTTTGAGGCCATAAGTCTTTGATTAACGTGGGAAGTTAACATAGATTATGGTGAGCACAAATAGCCTGAAAATAATGTAATGGCATAACAACTGTTTAGACATTCCCATGGGACGCACCTGACTAAAAGGGCCGATTAGGTGATAAAAATAAATATGAATTTATTACAATCTGAAAAAAAGAAAAAGCGATGTGTAAAACAATTATGTGAAAGTAATGAACAGTTATGTGACAGAGGTATGCTCAGGAGAGCTTCATTTCTGTGCTGCGGCAGATTGCAAACGCATCATTTACAGTTTTAACAGATATCTACTGATTCAAGATTTGAGAAAACCTTTTGCAATGCTATTTTTGGTGTTTGATTATTTTATAGTACAGTTCAACTGAAAACTGATAACGGTGGATGTAATGTGCATTACCATATACACTGCTGTGCAAAAGTCTTAGACATGTTGCATTTTTCTACTCTGATGCATTATGAGCATCAAAAATTTACTGAAAGCCTCCACTGCTGTTTTCTACTATTATAACAACCTTGACTTGCATAAAGAAGGAAAAACATTGAGTGAAATAGCTTGCATCCCTCGATTTTCAAGGTGTGGTATCTGAAGCATAATCAACAAGTACAGAAAAATTATTTTTTTATTAACAAACCCAAGGCTGGAAGACCCAAAAAGCTGTCTAACAAGGATGAGCAATACTTGAAGATAATATCCTTAGGGAATAGAAAGAAGACAAGCGTTGAATTGACAACAGAACTGGCAGAAGGCACAGGTGTCGTTGTTCATCCAAAGCACCTTGTTCCATAGTCCAATTTCTGTGTTCTTGTGCATATTTTAGCCTTTTAGTCTTGTTCCCCTTTCTTATCTATAACCTATTTATAAAAATAGTGAGTTTTCGGTTTATCAATTACTTTTATTCTTCATTATATATAGTATCAATCTTTAAAAAGACGGCAACTATCAGGTCTATAAAGAACAGCTAAGCCATGTAGCTCAAGGTAATTAGCTCTTTATTAAGCGGCAATCCCCATGTTTACAATCAGACCACAACCTCTGGGGAAGGCTCTGCCCCTTGAACACAATGTTGCTAACAAGAAACAGTAATGCAAGGAGAGAGAGTAGGCTTCAGACAGCAGAGGCTCACACTCAGTCACGGTGACCACACACACGGACGCAAGCACGCACGCATGCATGCATGACCAGCCACCGAACTCTTGCACGGCACGCAGACAAACACTGGGGAACACATACAGAACAAGGGGGAACAGATGCACTTCAACTATTTACATAAAAGGCATTTTTACAACAAGAACAGTCCCAAGTCCCACAGTCCCTTGTGGCAGCTATGTCCATGGTGTCTCCTGCTGCCGGTGTCTTGTTATTTTCAAATACGCAGATTAAAGAAAAATGTGGTAGGCAGCGCACTGCGCTTGCCTAAACAACTACCACTTAGAAAACATGGAAGTGCTGATTCATTATCTGGAACGTTATGCTGTTTTCTGTCTTTTTCATCCTTTTTATTTGAATTTATTATTATTTATTTCTTAGCAGACACCCTTATCCAGGGTGACTTACAATTGCTACAAGATATCACATTATTTACATACAATTACATAATTTTTTGCACATTATTTTTACATACAATTACCCATTTATACAGTTGGGTTTTTACTGGAGCAATCTAGGTAAAGTACCTTGCTCAAGGGTACAGCAGCAGTGTCCCCATCTGGGATTGAACCCACGACCCTCCAGTCAAGAGTCCAGAGCCCTAACCACTACTCCACGCTGCTGCCCTAAAATAGTAAATAGTATGCAAATATTTATCATATGCAATATTAAAATAATCGAGCGTAGTGTCCATTGTTGCTTATAAAGACCCTGAGAATAAACGTGTATTGTGTCATTGCAATCACTCAGGTGAAACAATGTCTTGTAATTTGCCCAAACATCAATATTTTTCAACAGAACTTTCAAGAAGTTTTGTAAAGTATTGTCGGGTCATAGAATAACACATGTTTTATCCAGGTATCTCTAAGCAGAATACATAATAAAAAATACTTTACATAAAAATAAATAATAAATATTGTGTTGAAAAAAAGCAAAAAGTGTGTATGGTTTCTGAAGTACTTTATAATATTCCCCAGAGTGTTCTGGAAAAAAGGACACCATTTCCAAGATGCTGCAAAAACAGCCAACAAATGCCTGGCCCTGGGGGAGCATCCCACTGAAAAATGCTTGGTCTTGAAAGGGTTAAATAAGCATTTACCACTTATCACCCATCAGATCGCAATTGATTGCACATATACCAAAATCTGCCAATGTACCACTTTCTGACATTACACGGGTCATATTTTGGCATGCATATCACTTTTTGATGATGTACCACTTTCTAACACTACAATGGGCCAGCCTAGGCTTGCTGCAACGTATCCATGGACAGACAACGCCACAGCAAATGCACGGCCCGTCTCCCTACAATATATATATAGACTGAAGTGCAAATGTAAATACTCCTTCATCTGTTGCATCCTGGATGGTTACGAAACCTGCTGAACATGTGTAATGAGATTCCTGATGTGTGTGTGTGTGTGTGTGTGTGTTTCAACACTCCTAGGTTACTACGGCAGAGCTGCAGTTTTATCTTTTTCGTTCAGACACATTTGTCTGCAGTTCTTACACTAATATATCATTTCAGGAATTTAAGAACTAGATATCAAGTTCTTCATGACATGCTATGGTCCACGGGATGGAAAGATAATAAAACGCCTGCTCTTTGAATCTGATGGATTGCTATTACTATGCCTCGGATAACAGAGGATCACAACCTTAAATCCCTTCTTGTACAGCCAAAGAGTGATGAAGGCAAAAGTGATGAACTTGAAATCCTGTTGAGAATGAGTAGAACAATCCATTGTTACTGATAGTCATCCTGTTTGAAGATTCAGATCCTGATTGAAGATTCTGTTGTTTTTTTTTTACATGGATCCAAATTCTTCAATGTGACAGCCCTGTAGCAAAATAGTATTAGTCATTTAATGATAAAATCGTCTTTAACTGAGTGCTCGTGGTAAAGGCCAGTAAATCAGTGTTGTCAGGTCCTGACCTGCCTTTGAGCTTGATATTCATGAAGTTGTACTCTGCCATGTCATCCTTACAATGATAACATTTACCCTTCGTTTCCTGATTTCAATATGCCTTTTGGCTTTGTTATCAACAAAAACATGCTTTATTGCCGAGCAGAATTTCTGTTAACTTTTCGCATTTAACAGGAAAATATGATTAGATGGCAATTTGGGAAATCTTTACAGCTTTCAATATGGATTAATAAAGCATTATTTTCGTAACACATATGAGTTAAAGCTGTGTGAATATGACTGTGTGTCCTTGTGAATTCTGCAGCCCACTTTTCCAAAAATGTTCCGAACGTTTTTCTCCTCCACCTCCCCAACCACCATTAAAAGCTGCAGGCTTTATTACATCACAATTTACAATCGTCAGCTATTGATTTGCTCCAGTATTGACAAAAGCACACAGCATTTAATTGGACCCCACAATAACTGTTCCCTAAAGCCAGTAATAGTGATTTTCTTAAGATGAACAAAACAAATAATAATAATAATTAATTAAGTCAGTGCACATTAACAATTTTTTTTGTCTGTTCATTAGTAGACTTGGCTGCTAATGAAATCCATCAAATAAGATTATATAATAAATTTTTTCAGAAAAGAAAAACATACCTCAGAAATGACCAAAACAATAATAAACAACAGCAGCATTTAAATCAGGAACTTTTTATTATTATTATTATTAAAAAGTAGTATAAAAAGAGTATAAACTTTTGAGAATCTGGCCCACGTGGGTTTACTGTTCTGAAAGACGAAAGAGTCATTGTGGGTTCAATGTGGAGCTGCACCTCCAGACATAGAGAACCCGTTAATTTACTCCACTTCAGAAACTACACCCCTAATACAACTAATATTTTGAATTCCCAAGATACAAAATGAGTGCAATACTACAGAGAAATCAAATAATTGGTAGAGATTATAAATAACAAACAAGAGGACAAACATAGCAGCAAGTACATGGCTTGTTTAGATAATGCACAAACAAAGTACCGGAGCAGCATTTTAATGTTAACAGGTGCGACATTCCTGCTGTGTGCAGCGCTGCAGGTACTGAACATAAAACTAAAGTTATTAATGACATAATTTAGACCTTGTCATCCTGATGAATATGTAGGGACCTTTTTAACAAGCACGCTAGTTAAGTATTTTAATGCAACCTCTTATGATATTGGAAACATCTTGCACAGCCAATGGGTGCAAAGGTTACACATTCACAAATCATCAAACCAATTAAAAAGACCCCCCAAGGCAGCAACATGGTCTTGAGGGGATGTTGAAATTCAGACTCTCAAGCATTAACAGGCAGCTTTTGGGGCAGAGGTCCTGTTCATAACATATGGGCATGGATCACAGGACAAGTATCTGAAGCAGGTACCCAAAACAAAAAGCAGCAGGCTGGTTATAACGAAGCAATGAATACAAGAGATAGAATTCATGCTCATGGGAATACAGTATATACTTTTCAGATCAATGTCACAGCTCCGTGCTTTGTGATGGTCTTGATGTTTATGACACGTTTTTATGGTTTGTTTATAGGGGATAAACAAACCATAATGGGCTGAATGAGTTTTTATTAAGATTAAAAGACTTTAAAAGAGTTTAAAGAGCATGTGGTCTTCAGGGGCTTATAAAGCAAGAAAGTGTGTTGTATCAGCATAGGTTTATTGATTTGATCTAAGCAGCTGAGGATCTAAATAGCTAGGTCAAAATATGCAATTAGCAGGGGTCCCTGAGTGGCTCACCTAGTAGAAGCACGGCTGCGTGGTGTGCAGAGTGCGTCATACAGTCAGGGGAATGCAGAATCACATCCTGGCTGTGCAGAGTGCGTCATACAGTCAGGGGAGTGCAGAATCACGTCCTGGCTGTGCAGAGTGCGTCATACAGTCAGGGGAGTGCAAAATCACATCCTGGCTGTGCAGAGTGCGTAATACAGTCAAGGGAGTGCAGAATCACGTCCTGGCTGTGCAGAGTGCGTCATACAGTCAGGGGAGTGCAGAATCACGTCCTGGCTGTGCAGAGTGTGTCATACAGTCAGGGGAGTGCAGAATCACGTCCTGGCTGTACAGAGTGTGTCATACAGTCAGGGGAGTGCAGAATCCCATCCTGGCTGTGCAGAGTGTGTCATACAGTCAGGGGAGTGCAGAATCATGTCCTGGTTGTACAGAGTTGACTGTCTTCACTGGGGATTGTGTCGCATTGCCTCTGGTGCTCCCATGGGTTAGGGAGACAAAATCGGCAAGGACTGTTTCTCCTCATCGCGCTACAGCAACCCTACTAGTCAGGCACCCAGTGAGCTCAGATGGACACCTGCAATGCTGGCCTTTGTCCTCACTGACATCTGCTGTCAATTGAAATATATATATATAAATTTGGACCAAATCTGTTGATTAACTTTATTCATGTTGTTGTTGTTTGCTTTTGTATAAATGCATCCCTCTGCAAAATCAAAACGTTTTTCACTGGTCTAGTATATCAACACAGCAATCCGTGCTTTAGACCGCCATGCGTTATTGCCAAAATCCATGACCTTCAGACTAAAATCATTGTACGCTATCTTACACTTTTGGGAGCCACTCTGATGGATTTGTAGGACTGGCCCCAGTGAGTTAATTGATGTCCTGATGGTTCATTCAGTTTCTTCTCAAGCAGCATGTTTTACCCTTCTCCATTATACTTACTAGGAGCATTATCTATGTGACCCCTGCAGGTGAGATGAAGTTAAAAACGATTTCTGTACCGTGGTTGAGACACTCGTTTGGGGACTGTGTGCTCGCCGTTCACGCCCAGCCTCTGCTATATTATAATGCTTCTCAAACTTTGCTTTCTAAAGATCAGCCAGTCCTGCAAGAATGAAAGGGTTAGCGATTCCTGGGCAAGGTTATCAAATGCAGCTGCACATAACAGCTCGTAAAGGGATAATTAAACAGAGGAGGCTTGGGACTTAAAAGGTAATGGCTCACAAAAATAAAATTTTCACCCTAACAGTATATGACCATGTGACAGGGTAGATTAATTCCATGCACTGAAAAGGTCACCTCCCACCAGCAGGGGTAACATGGGGGACCTCCCATCCACTGGCGCTGGCAACTACGGTGTTAACATTCTGTAGGAGTCGGCCTGCTAGGAGGCTGGAGGAGGGGAACGAGGTACACCTGGTTCCAAGCCCAGGTAATCGAGTACGGGACGGAGCCAAGGTGTACAAAAGGGGTAGCCTCTCCACCAGTCGGGACAGTGTTCCTGGGACAGAGAAGAGAGAGCATGCAGGTGCTTGATAAATGCCTTAACCTTTCTGTGTGTTTCTTTGTCAGACTAAGCAGAGCTGTTTCCTGCCTTTCGGTTGCAAAAGACTGGACAAGCACGGGACTGTGGTATTCAAAGGACCAGGACTTATAAATATATACTCCTCTCGGGACCTGTCAATTTGTAAATAGTGAGTTTTAAAGTGACATTATGTCTTTTTGTTTTGTGCACTGTTTTTTGCTGGTCTGTGTAAATAAATGTGGTTCCGCTTTTTCTTTTGAAACCTGACCCCCACAGACCATAATTCACATGCAATATAAAACCTCTTCAAAGTTCTTTGCATGATCAAAACTCAAAGCTTAACAAAAACGATGTCCTCTGATGCAGTTTGTCTGAAATCCCAGAATGAATAAAGAGGGAAGAGATTATGTTGGAATAATGTGTTTTAAATTCTCTGAACTCGTTTCCACAGCTTATCTCAAAAACATTGCCTGGTACCCGGCCAAATCTTTACATATCTTGCTCAGTAAAAGTGCCAAGACTACATCATTTTCACTTGACACTGCAGAGCCTGTTAAAGCCTTTGTCAGGAGGTAGCAGGGTTGCTGGAGCCAGGTGCTGGTTTGCAGAGAAGCTTTGTCTCTAGCAGTAATATACCTTTGCGGAAGGGCAGAAACAGCTGCTCCCCCTCATGCAAGTCCCTCTGCCTTGTTTAACACATGGCAGTGACCTCCTGGTATACACAGGCAGGTCTGACAGATCCCAATTCATCTCTCTCCAGTCAACTGCTCTTATTTCAGCAGCGACTGTAACGCATGGAAATGAAGTGTGGCTGTGATGTCTTGGAACAACAAGCAGGTGTTTCAATATGAGAATGCAGTTACCTGCTGAAGTGTAAGGTTTATGAATTACTGTAAGCATGGAATTAACTACTCTGTTATGCGATAAGGAGACCAGATGTTTCAAATCTTAACATTCATTAGTTACAAAACACCATGTTGCATTCTACATGTTATTGTTTAGATACAATGCATACCACTAGTATTAACAGAGATATGCAATTGACTGGATTACCTGAACTTCTGGAGAGACTGATACTGATACATCGATGGGCCACGCTGCCTGGAGATATTGGAGCTTCTCTGTCTGTGTATCTATCTTTGCCTAGTATTTATACTATAGTAGGATCAGGGCATACTCGGCTACAGTCTGTTTGTGTTATCTTACTAATTATCAATAGAAATGAACCATTCAGCCTTTACTCCATTCAGGTGCAACCAACCCCTAACTCTTTTACAAGGTTACTGTGGTTCATTGTTTACCATATTTTCCTTTTCTATGCATTTCTGCACATGCTTTATCTCTCCAATCATTAAAAACCTAAGTTACCTTAGCAAGTCTATTTATGCCAAACTCACCTCCAGCAAACTGATTTAACATTACCAACACATTTCCATTATGCACCAGCAGTGGGACACATCATCAAATGCATTTAATTGAGGAGTGCATGTTTAGTGGGGTGGGTGGCAAAGTACTTTGGCACTGGGATACAGAGCACTCCGTTTCTGGCTTGAGGGTTCAATTCTAGGATGACCCACTGGGTCTCAAAACTGGGGGGGGCTCAGCTTTTCAGCTGTTCATAAGAAAGTTGTACTTTAAATGGGATTTCAGCCAAACAAATGTACTTCTGCATTCTGTAGTGCTGTTCTTCCACATAAGCACTGTTAGGCCATAGATTAGGGAGCTCTGAGACTAGCATGCTCTTTTGCAGTGAAGCTCAGCATTTTTCAGATAGAAGTAGCATACTTTGCTACATGTGTTTAGCTAGTTCTGCAGTACTTATTCTGGTAACACTTTACATTAAGTGTCTCTAATTACTGTGTATTTGCATAGTAGTTACTTATTAAATACATGTGTACTTAGACATAACTGCAATGTTATTATGCAAAGTTACAATGTATTTAATGTGTATAACCCTAACCCCTTTCTGATAGAACATTTATCATGCAAAAGGATGCACACGTTAAGTGCATTGTAACTATGCATAATAACGTTGCAATTATGTCTAAGTACACAGGTATGTACACATGTATTTACTAAGTAACTGCTATGTAAATACACAGTAATTGCAGACACTTTGGAGCCATGGTGAGGTTTAGTAGGCAATGCAATGGCTACCTCGTCAATTCCCCCTTTTTGTCTTCCCTCCCCACCATCGCCAAGTTCCCTTGGTCCTGCTTCCTTTGGGCCCCATCAACAACAGCCGCTGGGCTAGCTCCACTGTACTGTAGTATTAGGAAATGTTTCATATTTATTCATAATGCACTTTGTCACCAAACCAGTAGAAAGATGTGCAGTAGAAAATACACCCCATCTCTCTTCATGCTTATTATTATTATTTATTTATTAGCAGACGCCCTTATCCAGGGCGACTTACAATTGTTACAAGATATCACATTATTTTTACATACAATTACCCATTTATACAGTTGGGTTTTTATTGGAGGAATTTAGGTAAAGCACCTTGCTCAAGGGTACAGTGTCCCCCACCTGGGATTGAACCCACGACCCTCTGGTCAAGAGTCCTGGGTTAGTTTGTTAACTGACTCAAAGAACACCTTTCATAAACGGCACTTTTAGATGGCGCTCATTACAAACAGGTTTTACTGTAATTGGATATCTGTTTGATTTGGAATGTTAATTGAATATTGATTGGAAAATGTATTAAATACTGTAGATGATTAATTGTTTGGATCATTTGTTCAGATTTTCTTTTCATTTTCTCATCACATCATCCTTAAAACATTTATTTTTAACATTCCAAAAAAAAAACTGGAATGTTTGTGCTCACATCTGATTCCATGATGGATTGTCTATTGAGCTCCAAACCTTGTATTCCTCTCCTCCCAGCCAAGGGTCGTACACCCTGGTTGCACTCCACACTCTTTCTGCTGCGGTTGCTGAAGAAAACGCTGCAGTTTCTAAAAATAACGTCTCTGCATGAGGTGCAGTCCTCTCACTCACTTCCCAGGCTTCTGAATACAGCTACACATTATAACATGAACGTCTCTCAATGGAAATAATGAATGTTTCATAACCAAGACCTAACTAGCTTTGGCATCATTGTCACTAGTTTCCTTAGTGTTGTGCTTTATTGTGCTTTGCTGTCTTTTGCTTGCTTTTTACTTATATTGGGAATATGATGACTAGGTCTTGAAGTTTACTGTGCTCTTTTTTGCCAAATGCCCAAAATGCTATAATAAATCACTCACATTTGAAAGTTTTGCGATGACTCTTGTTCAGTGCTGAAACATTTCTTCTGCGTTTTGGATGAACTGTATTAAACTGTGCCTGGCGGAGTGGCGCTGCCTGTCGTATCGGCACAATGCTTCAATCAGGTCCTGGAGGGGGTTGTGATTAATAACGAGGCAGAAAGACCAGATCAGGACTAGACATGCCTCTCTCTACTATAGTGGAGAAAACTTCTGATACATTTCTAACATATAATTACAATCCAGCTTTAATGCAGCTGACCTGAAACACAGAATCAATCCAACATTGTAGCTTGTAGCACAATCAACAGGTTTCACAATGTTTTAATGACGAACCCAGTATTTTGGGCACTGCAGAGCGTGCTCAGTTAGCCTTACTCCAAAGGTAAACCAGAGAGAGGCCGTGGAAAAGATACTATATGAGGAAGAACCAGCGACTTGTAGCATATTTGAAACATCTACAAATCCCTAAAGTATTAAAAAAACAAGCAAATAACCAAAAGACATTCAACACAATAAAGGGTGACCAGTGATAATGTCATAAGTAGTATTAAAATATGATAACACTTTCCATTCAGTGTCTCTAATTACTGTGTATTTACATAGCAGTTACTTAGTAAATGCAGGTGTACTTACACATAATTACAATGTTATTATGCACAGTCACAAGGTACTTAATGTGTAGATCTTTTTGCACTATATTATATGTTTCAGAAAAGGTTTAGGGTTTGGGTACATCACACAGTCTGAAACTTGAGAAAGGCACTCTTACAGTAATTATAGATAGAAGTAGTGCACATTTTGTTATTTTCTAAAACAGAAGTAAATGGAGGCAAACTTTGCGCTTGATTTACTCCCTTATTTCATTGACCCCGCAGACAACAGGTTAAATAGCTAAGGACTTGGCTTCAATTTCAATGCTCTGGAAGAGCTGTGGTTGCCCACCCCTACAGTAAAGTCACATGTTAAATCTACAGGAGTTGTGCGAAAGGCTGTGCAAATCAGCATACAGCCCTGTGAACAGGCTGGCTGTAGGGGTGACATCAGGCCAGGAAATGAAACCAAAACACACAGCAACTGCAGGAGATACTGAGACGCTGCGGTGCTCAATTTATTAACAAACAGAAAATAAAAGGTTGAACGAAACAGCACACGGCACTTGAGGCCAAAATAAATAGACAAACAAAACGGACTAACACTAAGCAAACAGTGGACTAACAGACAACCAAACACGGAGAGTCAGAATAAACAAGTATAGCAATTGTATTATTTATTTTATTTATCCTTTTAATTAATTCTCCTCTCCACACCCGTTCTCCACTCACCGAACACACAACCCCGAGTGAGTAAAAAGTACATCTATATATACTGTTGAGCCGGGATTCAATTACTAATCAATTATTCACTTGAATCCCAGCACGTGAACTAATTTGTGCAATCCCGTGCACACATACTATTACATAATTTATTTGCACATGAAGTGATCTCTGTGCCTAAATACAACTATATATTTTAAATCACTCGTGCTGCACAGACCCATTTATATCCCATGCACCAATACCTATACACCAACATGAACACACCATAAATGGGCGGGGCACACTGCCACAAGCCCTTAATAATTACACAGGGCAGACTGCAGGTCACCCCCCTTACTTTACTGAAAAATGTAAATAACTTGTAATCTGCTGAAGGCTATCAGATCAGCCCTATGGGTGAGGCAGTGTGTTATACTGAATGCTGCATGCTGGCAGTGGTCAATAAAAGAAAGGTATTCTTGATGTACAGCTTGGAAACAGTGTTTTTCCTGTTAGCATACAATTTGACAGCTGCTTAAAATCTTCTCCGCCCAGTGTACAGTCATGCTTCTGTTTAGTAGCAGCATTTACACATCGTTTTGCATTCGTGATGCTCTGTAAAGGTAGGGCTTGGAGCAGACAGAGTCACCAGTGTACAGAATTTACCCCTCCTTTCCCAAAACACTTTTTTATTTTTTTTTTACTTTTTATGTCACAAGAAAAAGGTATACATATATACATAACATAACATAAGATGTTTACACATACATAAACCTCTTCCTTTTTTATTATAACACAATATAACTATTTGCACTGTGCCAGCAAAATTGAAAGAGAAAAGAAAATTATTAAAATAAATACATCGAAAATAAATATTTTTATGGGTTTTTATGGTATAAAATTAGACCTCAAAGCAGATACTAAATTAATCCAAGTGGCACAGTATCTCATGAATGTTTCTGATTGCAGTCTCAGAGAGAAGGTTCATTTTTCCATTAGATAGATTCTGTTTACTATATCAATCCATTGATCATATGTTGGAGGTTCCTGAACAAGCCCATTTCTTGTAATAGCTTTCTTACTGGCCACTAAGAGAATACCCGAGATGTATCTATCTTTACTTTCGATGAACTCAAAGGGGAGATTTCCCAAATACAGTGATGAAAATCCAGTGGTACTTCAGCATGTACCAGCTTCTTAAGAGCTAAACTCAAGGAATGCAAAACTGCTGCACCTTTGGTCAGGACTAAAACATGTGTGTATGAGTCGCCACCTGTTCCCCACAGAGCCTCCAGCACTGTGAGCTTATGCCTTTTTGTTGTAATTGTATTTTTGTTGTTATGTTTTTCCAGCCAAATTCTCTCCAAATCTGTGAATTAGTGGAACTCTACTGAAATTTACACATGCCTTCCCATTGTTCATTAGAAATTACAGTATCATTTTCTTTTTCCCATTTAGCCTTTATTTATAATGTAGATTCTTGTTTAGTGACCTGAATGTTATTTTATAATGTTCTTCTGATTTCCTTGTTGATAGGCATCAATGAATATGTTAAGAATATCATTAGAATCTGACCTTGTATGTTTAGATTTTACATGTTTGCCTATATAATGTCGCATTTATCTACTGTAAAAAAAATCCTGTTTTTCTAAATTATACTTGTGCATCAACTCTTCAAAACTGTCTAACTGACCCTGCCGCATCACCGTGCATATAGCCGTAACACCCTCCGTAGCCCAAAATTTGAACCTCTGGTCAAGCTGAGCTGTGTGGAAGTCTGGGTCATAAGCAATCCATTTTACCAATGCCACATCCGTCTTCATATGGCATGTCTCTAAGAGTTTAAACCAGTTTAACAGGCAGTATGACCTATAACACTTCAGATTTATATAGAACTTTTGTCATCGATTTATCACCCAAAACCGCCTGTATCGGAAATCTATGTACTATCGAAGTTTCTATATCTTTCCATCTTGCAGTATACCCAGGGTTACACTAACACACTAGAGGTCTTAATTGAGCAGCACGGTAATAGGTCTCAAGACAGGGCAATGCTAGTCCACCCCTTTCCTTTGATAGTTTAAATTTTTTAAATCTGATTCTTAGCTTTTTGCCATTCCAAATAAATCTTGAAATAAGTCTATCCCAATCATTAAACTGTCCTGGTGAGATCTCCACAGGCAGGGTCTGAAATAGGTACAGCAGCCTCCACTCTAGAACTCAAAGACAAAGGAAGCAAATTCCACCTTGCAATATCATCTTTGATTCTTGAGCTCAGGGGGTTATAATTTAGATGACATCATTTTGAGAGGTCTCTTAGGAAGTGGACCCTTAAGTATTTAATAGACGCTGATTTCCACTTCAGATTATATTTTCCTTTCAGTTGGATTGATGGGTGGAAATTATATGTTAAAACTTCTGTTTTTTCCACATTCAGTCTGTACCCTGAGACTTTACCGTATTCCTTCAGGAGAGCCATCACCCCCTCAAGGGAAACAGCAGGCTGCTCCATGTATATTAGCACATCATCTGCAGAGAGTGCAATTTGAAGATCCTGCCCATTTATTGTTATACCTTTAATCTCCGGATTCTGTTTTATCCATTGTGCAAGTGGTTCAATATATAAAGAAAACAAAAGAGGAGATAGAGGACAACCCTGTCTCATACTCCTTCCCAGTTCAAATCTGTCTGAAAGATAACCATTAATTTGTGCATATGGGTTTGAGTATATTGTTTGAATTCCTTTAATAAATTTGTCATTAAAACCCATTTTTTTTAGGGTTTTTGATGTAAGAATTCCCAGCTAACCCGTTCAAAAGCCTTTTTTGCGTCCAAGCTAACCAATACCGCACGTATCTTTTTTTTTGTTTGGGTATGATTCATTATATGTGGTGTACGCTTGATCTTATCTTGCATTTGTCTATTTAAAATAAAACTTGTTTGATCTAGACTTATTAATTGAGGTAGAATTTCCTCTAATCTCTTGGCCTGACGAAAAGATCTGCATTTAGTCTAGTCTTTTCCTTCCTTTGGAATGACAGAAATAATAGCTTCCAGGAAGGAGGAAGCTCTCCCCTTTCCCATAACCAGATGCAAGTGGACAGCAGCATCAGGGCTACTTGATCTCAAAACATCTTATAAAACTCGCTGGGGAAGCCATCAGCCCCAGGAGATTTATTAGATTTAAGATTTGATATAGCATTATTAACTTCCTCAATAGTTATTGCTCTTGTCAAATTGCAGTTTTGTTCCACAGTTAAATTAGGCAAATTTAGAGAATTTAATAAAGAAGCAGCCTCTTGCCCATTTTGTTTCTCAGGCTGTGTGTATAGAGTTTTGTAATATTCCACAAAGGCTGTTTGGATTTCCTCCAGTTTGCAGCATATCCGCTTGCTTTTGGGGTCTTGTATTTTATGAATTGTAGTCCTGGCCTGTTGTTTACGTAATCGTCTTGCTAATATTCTCATTGATTTGGTTCCAGTCATAATATTTTTGTTTTATAAACTTCAATTTTTATTGTAGATTATTTATTTCTGCTCTAACTTCTCCTTTATGTGAGGAGAAAGTTCCTTTTTATGCTTTTGTTCTAAAAGTTTTAATTCAGATTGTAATTCAATCATTTTGGCCGCTTTTAATTTTTTCCTATACGAGTATGAACACTTTCTAAGGATTTAATTTGCTTAGGCAATACTTCTGAATGACCCAGGTGGCTAGATATGAAGGGCAGAACCTGAGTTGATAACATGATGCAAAGCTTTTTTCGGTTTTGTCTTTTTCAATTAAACATTTAACTACAGCCAGATGATTCATCAAACATCCAACACATTTTGCAAAACAAGCCCAAAAGAAAGTGCTGTTGCCTAATTGCAATGCAATTGCGGAAATTAACCCAAGTCCTAGTCTCTAACAGATGACAAGCCAATTATAACACAGGGACTTAGTCATTGACGTTTTTCAAAGTGCAGGGCTCTTAAAAAGAAAACCAGGAACAAAGATCTGTTGATTCGTTAAGCAGTGCTGTTGAGATCAGCTGCACTCTTTATCATGGGTCTCTGTGGCAGGGCCACAGCCTTGTTAACTCTCATAAATGGAGGAGCACTTCACTTATTGGTTGCTTTCAATAACATTTCTCCAATTGGGTGTCTTTCTTTTTTATTCAATATAGATTGAGTATAAAGAATGTCATTTTAATTGCCTTGCTTGTGTATACTTCCTTTGCCATGTTATACTGTTTTCAATCATTTTAATTGCCTTGTTTTTGTACATTCCCTTTGTTATGTTATTTATTTATTTAGCAGACCCCTTTATCCAAGGCGACTTACAGAGACTAGGGTGTGTGAACTATGCATCAGCTGCAGATTCACTTACAATTACATCTCACCCGAAAAACGGAGCACAAGGAGGGTAAGTGACTTCTCAGGGTCACACAATGAGTCAGTGGCTGAGGTGGGATTTGAACCGGGGACCTCCTGGTTACAAGCCCTTTTCTTTAACCACTGGACCACACAGCTTCAGCCCCAGTGCTACATACAATAGGAGCGTGCTATTACCGCCTAATTCAGAGACCGAGCAAAATAATCTGTTATACAATGACATTAGAAATATGTGTAGCAAAGGAGAAGCCATACTAATGGGGGATTTCAACTTCCCCCATATAAAATGGGAAAACCCGGTGGGGAGCACAACAGACGAAATTGAAATGGTGGAAATGACTGCTTCCTAACACAATTTGTCAAGGCACCGACTAGAAGGGAAGCATGGCTTGATTTAGTCTTTTGAAATAACAAAGACAGAATAACTAAAACAGAGGTCAGAGAACCATTGGCGAACTCAGATCACAATCTGAGTTTACAATTTTAAAAAGGCAAACTATGAAGGAATGAAACAAAGACTAACAGAAGTAGATTGGAGTAAAAAATGTAGTACTAGAGGTGCAAAAAATGTAGACACATCAAAATCTAAAACAAAATGGCAGAAATGGTTTAATAGATCAATTTAAAAAATATTCAGAGAAAAAAGGCACTTTACAGAGCATTAAAAGGGACCAAGAACAAAGTACACAGAAAGAGTACTTGGAACTGCAAACACAAGTCAAAAAGGAAGTTAGAAAGGCCAAGAGAGAGATAGAAATGAGCATTGCCAAGGGGCTAAAACCAATTCCAAAAAGTTTTTCCAATATTATAACAGCAAAAGAACATTCAAGGAGGAAGTAAATTGTCTAAGAGATACAAATGGCAAAATAATAGATGAAAAGAAAAAAATAGCAAATATATGAAATGATTACTTTTTACAAGTTTTTACAAAGGATGATGCAGACAACATGCCCCACATGTTGACCTGACCCTATCCAGTTTTAAATAACTTTAGCATAACAGAGGCAGACGTGTTAGAGGGACTAGGAGCTTTTAAAATAAACAAATCCCCTGGGCCGGATGAGATCCTCCCAATAGTATTCAAATAAATGAAAGAAGTTATTTACAAACCGCTAACCAAGCTCATGCAACAGTCTCTTGAGGCAGGGGTTCTACTGACAGACTGGAGAATTGCAAACATAATAACAATCCACAAAAAGGGAGACAAAACCGAATCAAGTGACTACAGACCAATAAGCCTGAATTCTATTACATATAAACTTATGGAAACTATAATAAGATCTAAAATGGAAAATTACCTATATGGTAACAGTATCCTGGGAGACAGTCAGCATGGTTTTAGGAAAGGGAGATCACGTCTAACTAACCTGCTTGATTTTTTTGAGGATGCAGCATCAACAATGAAGCACCTGTAGAACTCCTCTGTTCTTCCCCTGGGACACTTGTCACCCTCATTTATTTTTCTGATTACCCTCTTCTACTTGCTCTTATCTGCCCCCTATTTTACTGCATTTAATCCTGTACTTCAGAGTACTGTAATCTGCCAAGTGTTTAATCTGTAGTATTTTGTATTTAATCATATCCTGATGTAACTATCACTGACACTGTTATCTGCTATATTATTGAATCGTATTTTGTCACACTTGTACTTGCTTGAACCAAAGTCATTTGTATTTATCTTGCTCTTAATTGTATTATTACTTGTACTATGATACTTGAAATGTATTTGCTTACGATTGTAAGTCGCCCTGGATAAGGGCGTCTGCTAAGAAATAAATAATAATAATAATAACAATGGATAATTGCAAAGCATATGACATGGTTTATTTTCGATTTTCAGAAAGCTTTTGACAAAGTCCTGCATAAAAGATTAATTCTCAAACTGAATGCAGTAGGGATCCAAGGAAATGCATGTACATACAGTAGATTATGAAGTGGTTAACATGTAGAAAGCAGAAAATACTGATTCGAAGAGAAACCTCAAAATGGAGCGAGGTAACCAGTGGAGTACCACAGGGATTATTATTAGGTCCTCTGCTCTTCCTAATCTACATTAATGACTTAGTTTCTGGTATAGTAAGCAAAATTTGCAGACGACACAAAAATAGGAGGAGTGGCAAACACCATTGCAGCAGCAAAGGTCATTCAAAATGATCTAGACAGCATTCAGAACTGGGCAGACACATGGCAAATTACATTTAATACAGAAAAGGTGCTGTATGCAGGCAATAAAAATGTGCATTATGAATATCATATGGGATATACTGAAATTGAAGGAGGAATCTATGAAAAAGACCTAGGAGTTTATGTTGATTCAGAAATGTCTTCATCTAGGCAATGTGGGGAAGCTATAAAAAGGCCAACAAGATGCTCGGATATATTGTGAAAAGTGTTGAATTTAAATCAAGGGAAGTAATGTGGAGTGCAGCAGTGTGAAGTAGGGCAGCAGTGTGGAGTAGGGCAGCAGTGTGGAGTAGTGGTGAGGGCTCTGGACTCAGTGTGGAGTAGTGGTTAGGGCTCTGGACTCTTGACTGGAGGGTTGTGGGTTCAATCCCCAGTGGGGGACACTGCTGCTGTACCCTTGAGCAAGGTACTTCACCTATATTGCTCCAGTAAAAACCCAACTGTATAAATGGGTAATTGTATGTAAAATAATGTGATATCTTGTAAGATATCAATTGTAAGTCACCCTGGATAAGGACATCTGCTAAGAAATAAATAAATAATAATAATAATGTTAAAACTTTACAATGCATTAGTAAGACCTCATCTAGAATATTGTGTTCAGTTCTGGTCACCTTGCTACAAAAAGGATATTGCTGCTCTCGAGAGAGAGAGAGTGCAAAGAAGAGCGACCAGAATTATTCCAGGTTTAAAAGGCATGTCATATGCAGACAGGCTAAAATAATTGAATCTATTCAGTCTTGAACAAAGAAGACTACATGGCGATCTGATTCAAAAGCATTCAAAATTCTAAAAGGTATTGACAATGTCTACCCAGGGGACTTTTCGACCTGAAACAAGGACCAGGGGCATTCAGATCAGAAGATAGGAGGCACTTTTTTACACAGAGAATTGTGGGAGTCTGGAACCAACTCGACAGTAATGTTGTTGAAGCTGACACCCAGGGATCCTTCAAGAAGCTGCTTGATGAGATTCTGGGATCAATAAGCTACTAACAACCAAACGAGCAAGATGGGCCGAATGGCCTCCTCTCGTTTGTAAACTTTCTTATGTTCTTAACAGCGAGTGCTTATTGATAAACTGGCTGTTGACCACGCATATGATAAACCCTGTGCAGAATGTGGTTGAGGGGTAAATTAGGCAATTGATAGCCATTTGACCCCTCGGCCGCAGTTTAAAAGACATGCAGCTTTGGCTGAATGGGTTTGGGTGTACAGTGAGGAGGTACAGAGGGACAGAGACAGAGGGCGAGACAGAGGGGAGAGAATGAAACTAAAAGATAACAAGTGCTACTCGTGCTGGAAGCATGGCCCTTTTTGTTCCGTTTCATTTCGTGTCTGTTTTGTTTGTCTGCTTCTTTTGGCCACCGTGCCGTTTTGTTTGTAAAAGTGTTTCCATTTTGTTAAATCTTTTTATTTAAAATTAAATCTGCTCAGCAGTGAGTTACTCACAACACTGTTCTGGATTTCCTTTTTGGTCTGACGTCATCCACCAAACATTTACAGATGTCCCATTATGCTTTATCCAAAGGGTTGCAAAATATAAGGGTAACACTTTAAAATAATGGCTGGAAATTCCTAATGTCATTCCGACATAACACCACAGGAATAACACCTGAATATCTTATGCACTTCCTGTGGGTTTCTGAAGTTGAATTCAGCCCTGTTAATTCATGTGTATTTAATGACCCGTTTTCATTCCATGTTCCTTTGTCACAAATCATGTTGATCCTCTCTCCCGTGTGGAGCTATCACTTGTCTCAATGCAAACTGGAACAAGGACGTTGTATCTGCCTGCATGTCTTTCTTGTACAATTGAAAACACCTCTTTTTTGTTTTTTTTACCCCTACCTTTCACAGTATCACTGTATGTTAATGTTATTTATGAAGGAGCTGCTGAATAATGATGTATTGAACACTTCTTTCCAATGCAGACTCTGTATCTGTTCATGATAATGCTGTCTCTGTTCACGATGGATTTGTTTTCAGCTTGGGGATCACCAGCTGTTTCAATCTATCAATGTTATTCATTAGACTGAGCTTTACTTTTCTTTCACAGTAATACAGTATATCACTGACTCTCTGGAGTCCAGCACTGGTTAATTATTCCTAGACACAGTGGCACAGTTTATTAAGGTCTTTGCACCAAAGTCCAATTTGTACTAGGGTAAGCTATAGAAAATGCATAGTACTGTATAACCATGGGGAAAGCATTGTAATATCTACAAAAATACTGTGCAAAAATACAGCGGTGAACTGTTATAAGGGACATCAGCACACACTTTTGAACACACACCATTAAGAATTGCACTGCTCTGTCCTGTGAGAACGTGGGATTAAACAAGTGCCTGACACAAGAAGCAATCTCAGCGAGTCCTGGATACATCATGATGGATGAAGCTATTTCACATGCTGATCTGCTTCTCAAGTGCTTCTCCTACGTTACTCATCCTTTTACTCTTATTCGCCAGCAGCACCACATTTCAGAAACAAAGGAAATCCCTGCAAGGTTGTGGTATATTTTCTCACTGTATTTTGTACTTGATGACAAAGATTGTGCTGTTGTTTTGGTGATTGAAGTATCAGTAAATGTACATGGGGTTGGACAAAAAAAAATTGAAACATCAGTAATATTTAACACATCCTTCTGTTAAACGAGCCTAGTGTAAGATCTAGAAGACTTAACCGTTCCTGTACCTTTTTTATGATGCTTGCAATCTATGCAATCTGTGGTTGTGCAATATAAAATACACCTGCAATTCTTATAGCACAATTATATACATTAAAACCTAATTTATCTGCATCCCATTCATCCACGACTTCATTTCCCACAGCTCCCTGACAAGTTTTACCTCTGAAACATTATTACCAATGTAGACTTAATTTAGTTTACAGGAAAATTGTGAGCTCTGATGGGCTAAATAGCTTATTCCAGTCATAAAATGTCTTATGATCTTGTAGCTTTGTAGTAGATTTATTTTTTATCAGTATTTTTTTATTTATTTTTTGGTAACAGAAAAAGCTAGGGAAAGGGGTTTGGAGGTGTAGATCGCATTTTGAAAAGATTTTGTTAGTAGTACCACTGTCAAAGAAAACTCATTTTAAAACCTTCTTCTGTCTTTTTAACATATTGTATTACATACATCTCCAGTAAATGCTAATTTGGTTACAGTTCCACTGTATTACCATTGGTACCTTAAGAGCCAGCACAACAAACCAACCTTTAGAAATATGTGTAAATGTACTTTTATGCTGCTTTTCAGCATGGTTAAATGTTCTGAATTATTTATTAAGTTGTCAAATGTAATCCTGAAGTCTCTGTACCCATTGGTATTGGAAAGAGGAGGAAAGGTTAAAGACTATTGGAAATGGAAAAGCAGCATTGATTTCGTAAACCTATATTTTGTTGTCCTTTGGAGAATGATACAGTTTGCAAGTCAATGGGTCTCAAGAGGCAGTTTACATGGACTATTTTTAGGCTTGCTAAGTAATAGTTAGTATTGCACTGGGTCAGTCCAAGGCTGTCCCATAGTTTTCAGTGCACACAATGAATTGTAGTTACAGTAAACCCTAATGGTTTGGTCAGAGTCTTATCCAAAGGCCAAACCAGTCTCTAAATCAGGCTGGTATGGTAGTTGGTATTATTGCAGTTATACAGCACATATCCATCTCTGATATGGAATGTGAATTTGATTTTTGCTTTATTTTAACCTCTGATGCAGTTATTTATGGAGGTATCTCAGTTTGTAAAGTTACAGTAATCATTTGCTTATCTTTTACTGGTTTGAGAAATGGGTGGAACAGGAACAACAGAAATAGGGAATGCTCGTTTTTAGCCACTTCAGAGTCTGAATCGAAGTTTGAGTCATGCATGTTGAACTAAAGGGCCACTTCACTGCAGTTCCTGGAATAGCCGTGTCATATTCACTGTGAAGTGGCTGCATGGTGTAATTGGTCTAACACAACGGTCTTGTTGTTAAGCAAAGATTTTATGAGTTATCACATGTGTGGTCTTAACATTGTCTAAGGCATGTATGAGGCAGGAGTAAAGGAAATCAGCACAGAGACTGGAAAATGACACACATATGGTAATTTAACAAACCATATAATTAGTGACATGTCTCAAGGGATTCCTTTCCCTGCTCGTTAAATATTTTAACAAATAAATAAGTAATGAGTAACAATGGCAAACAGTAATGAAGTAAGTAAGTAAGTGAGTAAGTAAGTATGTAATGAAGTGATTATGAAAAAATGCCCATTGCTTTGTATGGCTTTAACTTGTTGACTATGGTAAATACGTAGCACATCAACTCAACATTTCCATATGCATACAGTAGTGTGTACATTTATTGGAACACCAAGATTTATCATTTATATCCTTTATATACCTACCTGCATGAAAACCTCGGGGTGTGAGAATTTCAATTTCCGCTCAGTAATCAGTGATATGGAAACAATATTCACTCATGTGTGAAAATGTTAGACCACTTTGTGCTTTAATTAGGCATCTTAAACAGCTTCAAAAAGTCTAAAGCAGTTCATCATTTGTGGCTATGAATTCCTTTTCTCTTACTATTTTTAATTAATTGCATGTGTGGTCTATTAAACTCATCAATTAAATTAGACAATCATTAATTTGCTTATTTGGACAATTTTCCAAGATTTTCAGTTACATTGGTTTGATTTCATATGCATAGCAAATCAAACTACAGACGCAACAGGGTGTGCTAATGAATTTGCACATAGCAAATCAAACTACAGACGCAACAGGGTGTGCTAATGAATTTGCACATAGCAAATCAAACTACAGACGCAACAGGGTGTGCTAATGAATTTGCACATAGCAAATCAAACTACAGACGCAACAGGGTGTGCTAATGAATTTGCACATAGCAAATCAAACTACAGACGCAACAGGGTGTGCTAATGAATTTGCACATAGCAAATCAAACTACAGATGCAACAGGGTGTGCTAATGAATTTGAACACCACTGTATGCTTTAGACTTGTGCATGCTTTGTCTCTTATCAGGCGTGCCTGTTGTGAGGATCTCATTTCTAATTTAGGTTGGGTAACTTTTCCATTAGCTCCTTCCAGCAGCTTCACTGATAAACATCAGTATCATGACCTTGTGTGTGAGAGCATTTCCTCTCACTGACTCAATAAACTAAAAGGATGTAATGCACCCCCTTGTACAAGCCCGATTGAGGGTACAACAAGAAGCATTTAATGTGGAGTGCACAATTCTGATCCTGCATTTCACATTTTACTGCTATTACTTACTAGTTTGGATTTTTTGTATCCCTGAATATAGTTCCACCAGTGCAAAGGTACCTCTAAAAATGTATTCCTGATATCTTATATACTTATAATCTGATAAAAGTGGGTTATATGTTTATTTGGCATCTGTTAAAGGAGTGCTAACTAAGGGTTAAAAAAACATTTCATCATATTTAGCATTAGCAGCATGATTTCTGTTCCCTCTTTTCTTTTTTTTGCTTTTTTTAAGCGGTGTAAATAAAAAATAATTCCTGGTATCTAATTACTTCAAGTGTCACATGGTATGATTGCAGCTATTCCATTGGAGAGAACTGAGCTACAACACAGGAAATGATTTCTTACCAGAAAGCAGCAGAAACTTCTATAGCATTGCCTGTGAAATATCTGCATAATCCAAAGTGAACTATAAACTACAAGCAAATAACCTTGATATCTCACATAGTAGAAAGGGTGGGGGTTGGGGCGGAGGGGGGAGGGGGCAGTGATAATATTGTTAGCCAGTAAGATAATGTATTTTAAATCCTAGGATGGCTTTGGTAATAGTAAATGATTTATGTTTAACATTGTGAACATAGATATCCAATTAGGTACTAATTGAAAGTTATTTTCTGCCATTTTATAATAGAAAATGAGAATTGAATTACATTACAATGTACAGAAGAACATAAGAACATAAGAAAGTTTACAGAGGAGGCCATTCAGCCCATCTTGCTAGTTTGGTTGTTAGTAGCTTATTGATCCCAGAATCTCATCAAGCAGCTTCTTGAAGGATCCCAGGGTGTCAGCTTCAACAACATTACTGGGGAGTTGGTTCCAGACCCTCACAATTCTCTGTGTAAAAAAGTGCCTCCTATTTTCTGTTCTGAATGCCCCTTTATCTAATCTCCATTTGTGACCCCTGGTCCTTGTTTCTTTTTTCAGGTCAAAGAAGTCCCCTGGGTCGACATTGTCTATACCTTTTAGGATTTTGACAAGTAATTGGCTAAATACTCAGTATAATCATAGTTAAATGTTATTAGTGGCACATAATTCAGATAATAACTGTAAATCTATAGGAAGCAATTGCTGGGAAAATATAGTGCATATTTTATCATAAGACTCATCCTATAGATTATAATAGGACTTAATGGGTGCTGTAAAGTGACTGCTGGTAAGGACTGGTAAGGATTTTCTGCCACAGTGTTATTTTTTATACTAGCATGCATGTATGACATTTCTTTGTTGAGAAGCAATCTTTTGACAAATAAATGACTGCTGCTTGACAGGGCCACTTTGCCCCATAGATAGGGTAATATGGCACCCTCCTGGTCCCGAGATGATCCATTGTTTTGATTGTAATTGCAAATGCCATTGGCAGAAGAAATCCAATCTAGATTATGATTAATATATGTCTGACACAGCAGTCATCATCAGCAATGTATATTTGCTGAACTTAAAATACTCTCAATTCCAAAACGCACCTCTTTAAAATATGAATAGCGAATGACTGCTCCAAGTAGCACCCACACAGTTTTTTGCAAAGGTACAGGATAATAGATTTTAATAGCTGATCTTATGCAGTAGGGTTCAATCAGCCACATTGTTCAGTTTTCACCCATGCATACTTTAACCAAGGCCATGAATAGTGGGCTGAATCTGCTGTCTATGTTTACAATGAATGCACTGCAATAAAGATACTTATCTGCATTAGGACATTTTTAATGCAACAAAAGACATGGTTTAAGGAACAAATTTTCCAGTTACACTCCTGAAACATGGTGTACAGACTATATTGGAAACATAAAAACAAAATACAAAGCCACTTATTTCTGCAGCTTAGGTTCACTTGTCAATGGCTCACCAGACCATCTGTGCTTGATGTGCTTGACAAACGAAAACGCACGTTATTGTGTTTGCAATTTGTACACAGACGCCCACAGAAATACAGTGCACTGAAAAAAAATACTCAGATCCACCATGTATTGTGAGCCAGGTTTGTAGCACCTTATCAGCTGTGGCTCACTGTCTATGTAAATGAACACATGATTTGCATCGCATCCAGTTTGCGCAGCTTAGAACGCATACTGTAAAGCTTGCGCCTCTGTACAGTGTGGCACTGCACTAGACTGCAGCTCAACCAGAACCTGTCAAGGAAGACAAAAGGGAAGCAATGAAGAAGGAACGCAGGAAAGCAGGACTAAGCATGTTATTTCAGCGGCTGCTCTTTCAACACAGATTCCTGCTGTAATTGTATCGTTTGCACTTTCATTCCCTACCGTACTGAAAGGACATCACGCATGAATCTGTGGATTTGCTTTTACTTATTTTGTGGTGCTGATTTCTACTTGGAACAAGTGTGGATTAATAAAACTCAGTTGTTTTCAAGGGAGCGATGCAGTATTGGGAAGATGGAATGTTTATAAATCAATGCAAATTTGTTGGTAAGCTTAAGCGACATAGGCAAGATGCAGAAACGGCGTCCGACAGTCAATGGGGCGCATAATGATTCTTGTAACACAATGTAAGAAATGATTAAAAAAACACAAACTGAAAGAAAATATAGTCAATTATTAACTGCATTAGGTTTGTATGTGCAAGCTTGCATAGGGTCCAGTGAAATGTTGAAATCTACGATAAAGACCTATTAAATTACCCAGGATGGCCAAGTGGCAATTGCCTTACTTTTGAGTCTGTGAGTTTTTTGAATGAGAGGATCGCAAAAAGGACTTTTAAGCTAATTTTGTTCCTTGGAGATGTGACAAGCACTGTCAAAAATTACAGGACAATTGTGTTAACAGGAAATGATGGCGAAACATAACAAGAGCAACATATATAAAAGGCTGGGTATTATGTAGTTCAGGATTAAAGTCCTATGTAAGAGACCCTAGCAGTTCAATTAATATACTCTTCTACGGCATGGGCCGGGCAATACAGCGTTTGGATCAAGAGGAGAGGTGATATCCAGACAGTCCACTGGTTCATGGTACTCGCCTGAAGTAATGCAGCTGCCAAACAGAGATGTTAATATCGGGAAAATATATGTATTGCAACGACCAGAAGGATGATACAGACTTATAAAGGTGAGAATAAAAAAAATACATGAAAACGGGTTTAGTACAATGGGACTAGACGATTACGAAAACCGGATACTTCATTAAGCTGATCAGAATCCCATTCCCTCAACATTAATTAGTCTACTGGAAATACCCATATTGAAAAGTATTAGTTTTTATTTATGTATTTATTTATTTTTAAGTAGACATCAAAGTCATTGGGATAAGGGACCGGTAGACTTTGACAGGAGTATCGTGTATTTCAGAAGTGACACATGACGCCGGATTTCTATACTGAAGGATTTAATTTGTTTGGTTGAACACTGATAAAGTGAACCTCTACCACTGATGATTTGCTCGCAATTTAATAACTTTTATTATTTATTTATTTATTTATTTATTTATTTATTTATTTATTTATTTTATGTTTTTGTCACGTCTACATGTGTGTTGAGACTCCTCTTTCGGGTTGTGGAATTATATCCTAACTAACTGAGTGTCTTCCGTGCTAGCTAATCTGTACGACTACAGTATACACACGAACACATTGCTAAGGAATAAAAAGTCAAGTTGAACACAATCCCTTGACTTTGAAAGCTGAACGAATGCCGCTTCCTCCCATGCTGTGCTGGTCGCTGTCCACAGCCTTGGTGGTGCTGAAATTTGGATGATGCCGAGTCAGGGATTACAAGGCTGCCGCTCGCTGGTACACATCAACGAAGATAATGGTCGATTTCTACTGCTAGCCGTCTTGATCGCCCTTTACTTGGTGTGCGGGGCTGCCGTCTTCTCTGCAATCGAGAGACCAAAGGAGCTGCAGAACCAGGGACGCTGGAACCGGACTCTGTACAACTTCAGCGACACGTTTAACATTAGTCTTGAGGACCTGAGGTCTTTTCTGCGAGATTATGAAGCAGCAATCGCTGCAGGAGTCAAGGCGGATTCTGTCAGACCGCGCTGGGATTTTCCTGGGGCGTTCTACTTTGTGGGGACAGTGGTGTCAACTATCGGTAAGTAAAAGTAATATTAATATTATTATTAGTAGTATTATTGGTATTAGTATTAGCATTAGTATTATTAGTAGTAGTTGTAATAGTATTAGTAATAGTATTCGTATTATTTGTACCATTAGAAATACACTCAGTGGTGCATAACTTTAAAGTTTGAATCAGTCCGAGTTTACTATTGTGGCATGTACAGTTAAAAAGACATCACAATATTACTGTTCTACCAACTTTACAACAAAAAAAAGAAAAAGGAAATGCTACAGGTACAAATAGTTTACTATATGTTCCCAACTAGGTTATTTTCATTAAACAAATATATTTAAAATAATTAAAGTAAAGTTTGTGCAATAAAAGAATACAAAAGTGAACCCAGGCCATGGAGAAAATAACGCGTAAAGTGTTGAGTCCTAACATATTACAAGATGTTTGGCATATTCGTTTGAAATCCTATTTTAAATGTTAGTCTATTTGTGTGCATGCTTTCATTTTGTGTGTCTGGTTATGTAATTCAGACCCATCACCAAACAAGCGCAGAATGAAACTGCAGAATGCTTTATTTGACTATATAAATTGAGCTATATAGAGTACTGTGTTCATTATATAGTGAAGATACACAGAGAGTGAACTCTTTTCAATTAAATAAGTGGGGTTACATTCTGCCATTGAATATAGACGTTTTCTAAATCTTTATACCACTGTACTAGTGGAAATGATTGCTCATACAATGCATGTATTGAAAGATGGGACAATCGACTGTGCAAAGTGGACTGATCACAAGTAAATGGAGGGGGTAGACACACCACTGTAGTTTTGAGATGTCAACTCATTAAAATCTTTGGCAAAATCAATGTCATTCTACATTGAAGCACCTGTACCTGTACTTGTGTAGATTCTCTCCTTCACCAGAATGTGAAAGTATGATTTGAAACCCAGAATGTATACTTTCAATACCTACCAAATCAATTTTGCCAGAACCTAAAGGCAGCTTTGTGTAGAAATTCACAGACCTGCATTCAAGCAATACGAGCCAGCACAGAGGGCAATACCAGGCATTACGGACTGTTTGTGTGGTAGCAGGGCCAGAGGCAGAGCCAAGGGCAATATTATGTTGGTCCCTGTGCTAGAAATAGACTGAGAGAGAGAGAGAGAGAGAGAGAGAGAGAGAGAGAGAGAGAGAGAGAGAGAGAGAGAGATCACTTTCAACACAAAGGGCTCTATTTTGATGATCTAATCGGTATTTATCCCCCTTATGTTGAATAGGCTTTAGTCTCTCTCATTGTCAGCCTTGATTCCTGCAGATTTGCTGGCCCACTGATTAACACAACTGCACGTAATAAAGACAGTAAACTGATGCCTGCAACTATAGATTTTAGGGAGGGAGTATTAGGATAAGCTACAAGGAGGGAGGGAGCTTGTCTGTCTTCAGCCATAGACCAAGTAAGCAAACTGGTAAGCCAAACATGTCTGTTAATGATAAGGCAGAGTACACAGAGGCTAAACTCATTCAATAATATATTTTTGTTTTTGTGAGGGAACACTGCAGCTTTAAAACAATCGTACCTTGGATACTCCAGTGGTTGTAATAGGGGTTGTTCAGTATACAGCTCTATTTTTAGTTCTGACTATCTTTTATTAAAGCGGATCTGCAGAAGGAGAACCAATCCGACTATGAATAAAACATCCTTATAGTTATACAGTAGCACTAGCTAAACTTGCAAGAGAAAAGGGGTTCAGTGGGAGAAAATAACTGGAGCAATGCTGGTGAGCCATTGACAAGTGAACCTAAGCTGCAGAAATAAGTGGCTTTGTATTTAGTTTTTTGTTTCCAATACAGTCTGTAAACCATTTCCAGGAGAGTAAATGGATCATTTATTCTGCCTTCAAATGTTAGTAACGTTTTATATTGCGTGGTATAAATTAATATTACACAGATATGCAATTGCATATTAATTTAATGTTAAATTCATATTTAATAGATATGCAATTGATATTAAAATTACGTTCAATTATTCCTTGTTACTTTCCATTAACATTTAAGTCAGATTAACTGCATTGATTAACATGTAAACAATGGGAAATTATTATTATTTTCAAGGGTAACAAAACGTAATATAAATGAACATGATATGCAATTACATTTTCAATCGACATTTGGTTAACATTTAGCAAGAAATCAGCTGTTGAATATTTATTAAATATTGATTTAACATTACTTTAATATGCAATTGCATATCTATTTAATATTAATCTATGCCACACAATGTAAAGTGTTACCAAAATGTTCCTGCCATTTCACTGTTGATGCAATGAATGCAGATATTTTTGTCCTGGATTTCATTCACTATTTCCCTGCCTAAGCTCTCTGGGATGTAGGGACTGCAGGCAACTGGATCCAGCAATCCCAGCCCACATCGCACTGCACAGCTCGGTAGCCATGCCCCCAAGCAGTGTCCCTTGGAGACTCAGATCTGTGCACTCTGTAAGGCTTACAGCCCATACTGGAGATTGGAGATGCATGGATATTCAGATCACTGGCACCATAACGAATTGGCAACTATCTGCTGCACGAACAACTTTGTAAACAAGTGCACTTCAATCCTTCCTGAGCACCCGCTGCAATTCAAAACTCAAGCAGAGACTGACACTTACAATGTCTTGCTAATATATATATATATATATATATATATATATATATATATATATATATATATATATATATATATATATATATACATACAGGTAATGGACAAAAAATGGAAACACCAATGTAAAGTCACTTAATAGGACGTTGGGCAACTCTGGTATCCCGCTCTGTGGAGTTCTCGGCAGACTGTTTTTGATGAAACTGGCTGCTCGCACCCCAGGTTGAAATTTGCAGTCAATTGAGCTGCAGTTGCTCGCCTGTTTTGCCTTGCACTTTGAATTAATGCATAATCATGATATCATGATCCTGGAGTATGCACTTCCGCCCACTGTTGCCCTTTGCTGATGATGTCTTTCCCTTGGAGTTCCATGCCGACATCACCTTAGACAGCTTTGCTCGTGAAACATCAGCAAGTTGAGCTGTCTTGGTCACTGAAGCTCCTGCCAAACGCTCCCCAACAATCACCTCTCTTTCAAAGTCACAGAGGTCTCCTCTTGCAGCCATGGTAGCCATAATTATAGGCAACCAGGCCTGTCCAGCATTTTTATACATGACCCTAAGCATGCTGGTATGTTATTTGCTTAATTAACTCATGAGCCACACCTGTGTGGAAGCCCTTGCTTTCAATATACTTGGTGTACCTCATTTACCCAGGTGTTTCCATTTTTTTGTCCAATACCTGAATATATATATAAACAAAATAAATGTTTGTATTAAATACTGCTTGAGCTCTGTGCGCCCCACGCGTATTCCATTACGACGCCTGCAAAGTCTTCAAATAATATCTAGTCTGTCATCATTTTCAGACATCACACTCAATAATAAATGCATAGTATTTTAAATCTCATATGATTTCTTTATCTCAGATGACACTGTTATGGGTTGGTCAGAATTGTAGCACATCTTTTATTGAGTGCATCCCTTCTCATGTAAGAGACATGGCAGTGTGAGCAGGACTTGCTCAAGATGATATCTTTCATATAGAGGCTCCCGACGTAGTCATCGATATTAAAATGTAAAAGCATATACTCACATGCATTGTATATATACAGCTGATCTAGCGTTTAACTGTCTGCTTACTGAACTCCCCAGTGGGCTGAGGACAAAAAAAACACAGCTTTTCTCAACCTAGCACAGTCAGCAGTGTCTTCATCAGATACCACCCAGCCAATCCTGCGAGTGGAATCTCATCTCCGCGCTCTCTCGATTCAGCAGCTCAGCTCATCTCAGGCCAGGCTGTGTTAAACTGCCTTCGCTCCTGGTTACTCAGGATGCTTCTGAATGAGCATGTCCTAGGCGGGGGGTAATACAAAGTGTTTGAATGTATTTCTAATGCTTGTTATACTGTACATGGATCTCCTCCAACACAACTCTGTACCTCCCTGCCTTTCACTTTCTTCAGCTAAAGTGCTCCAGACGGACACGTCTTCATTATCATTAATCACACATTGCTGGGCAGGCAGTGTGCCAGGTTTGTTCAAGGTAATCTCTGCCTGTGAGGTTTAAGTGTGCGGTGGATTTGAAGAACTGAAAGCCCTTGAACTCACATTGACCTTTGTATACTTCATAATTGAGAAAAAAAAATGAAGATTTCCAAAATCGCCTGTAGTGGCTTTTAGAAGGGATGCAAGTGTAGCTGACATTGTGGTCCACAGTAAACATAAACGGAACACAGACACATGAAACCCATAAGAGCGCAAGCAAAATATGCAAATATATTTGTAAAGATAAAAGTGAAATCGCAAATAGAAAAAATAGATATTCAGTCATAAGAAACCTGTCATCCAACCTTGTTTATGGTATAAACTGCCAACATGGTTTAAATGAAATATGTAGGAGAGACAGGTACAACATTATACAAACGCATACAGAATCACCTATCAAACATAAGAAAACAAAAAGTAAAGGAACCAATAGTTCAACACTTTACAAAGCATGTACACATTACATAATATGAATCACCTACAATGTGTAGTTTTAGAAGAAATTAAATTTGATAAATGTACAATACAGAAGAAAGGAAAATAAATGGATAAATAGACTATAGTATATTGTTACATCATTAACTATGTAGTAAATTACATCACAAACACATTCATAGATTTAAATAGAAATAACTGAGTGTAGTTACCATGGCATCAAGAGCCTGTAAGTGGCTCCACTGTTTGTTTTCACAGGTACTGTGTTAACTGTATGTTAAACACACCGGAACATTGGGAAGTTGGTACTTTAATAGCCTATAATGTGTGCTACTATCAGTATCATTCTCTTCTGTTTCTGCGTCTTAAAAAAGAGCTGAATTTCTCAAGTGGTTTGAGAAATAACCTATAGATGTGCATCAGTAATATCCTTTTTTGTCATTACTAACTTACAGTTGTCATGGTTACCGAGGGGACGGTAAAAACCTTCATTTCTAAAAAAAAAAACCTTGCTTCATAATTCAATGTATACGAGTCTTCTCAGAAGCAGCCCCATGTGGCTGAAAAGAAAGCCCTGGAAATAAGGAACTTAACAGACCCAGTAATATAACATTGCCTTGGGAAACGGTCTTAACATGTTGTATACAGTGTATTTGAGTTATTGCCGACCTGAAATCTGTTGGTTAAGGCCAATCCATTCTTTACAGCGGTAGCACGCTGACAAACATATAACCTGCCCTGGTCAAAACAGGTCACCTGCTCTGTGTAAGGCAGATGTACTTCTGTCACTCTGATCGATTTACAACAAAGCATTGGTAGTGCAGTGCAGCAAATATAAAATGTCACAATGAGGTCAA
Organism: Acipenser oxyrinchus oxyrinchus; assembly: GCA_030684275.1. Taxonomy (NCBI): domain Eukaryota; kingdom Metazoa; phylum Chordata; class Actinopteri; order Acipenseriformes; family Acipenseridae; genus Acipenser; species Acipenser oxyrinchus. Next base: position 3,148,557 of record CM060251.1, on the reverse strand, counting down.
GGAATGATTTACAACATGTCCAGGCACTAAACAACAGTATTGTCTATGAGAGTACTGATACTGAGAAGACAATTTCATATCTGCCTACTCTACTCCCACATATCTCTCACATTAGACAAATGAACTTGTTTTTTCAGCAAACCATTATAGACTGCAGCTGGCATCTCAGTTCAGAATCATTTACAAACATCAAATGAGATCAGAAAGCCTTTACATATTTGTCCAAATGGAGCCAGCACCATAATAACATTGTTAAGGAAGAACAACATGTTTTAGAGCTCTATTCATTTTAACTGGTAAGCAGAATATATCAAATGTATAAATATGTTGTAATTTGAAAACCAGATGGCAATTATTTTACAAGCAAACAGTGATTTCAAGCCTGAGTTTATTAGAATTACCTTGCCTTCCTCCACAGTTGGGCCAGATGTAATTGTTAAAACTATAAAGCCGAATGAACAATCCTTGGTCATGTCCTATCTGAGTGACTGACTTGACTGAAGGGGGCACGGGGCTCTGTGTTCTACTGCATTGATGGAACAATAAAGAAGGGACATGGATTAGACAAATGCAGACCTTTTCTTTTCTACATGTTCAGTTGGATGTTGGGTGTTCGGTGTCTTTTTGTTTAAAACCAGTTAAAAATTGTTCATACAGAGACCCTTTGAAAACAGAATTTCTCCTCCTGTGATTCTAATTAACAGAGTCTACAGTCTGGAGTTGGCAGGGCATTTGAGCTCATCTGTTTTTTTCAAATTGACCAGGCCTTGGGAGAGCTCATAAAAACCTGCTGAGAAAAGTCTAAATGCAATTAAATATAACAAAAAAACAGGGCTGTGTGTGGCAGGTGAGCCAGTTAAACAAGCTAGACAGGTTCAAAAGCAACTGTGATGAAAAGGGCAGGGAGTTAGATGCCTTTTAGTGATTTTTTTTTTCATTATCAGTATCCTCCACGTGTTTAGTTCATTTTCCATTCATTTTATGTTCAAGTTCAGCATCCTCACAGTGTCTCTGATTCAAACATGCATCCTCACAGTGTCTCTGATTCATACATGCATCCTCACAGCATCTATGATTCATACATGAATCCTCACAGTGTCTCTGATTCATACATGCATTCTCACAGCATCTATGATTCATACATGCATTTTCACAGCATCTATGATTCAGACATGCATTCTCATAGCATCAATGATTCATACATGCATCCTCACAGTGTCTCTGATTCATACATGCATCCTCAAAGTGTCTCTGATTCATACATGCATCCTCACAGTGTCTCTGCTCAGCTATATACTGTATATATATATATATATATATATATATATATATATATATATATATATATATATATATATATATATATATATATATATATATATATATATATATATATATATATATATATATATATATATATATATATATATATATATATATATATATATATATATATATATATATATATATATATATATATATATATATATATATATATATATATATACAGTGCTCCCTCGCTACAACGCAGGTCTCGGGGGGACAATATGAGTGTTATAAAGAAAGAGCGTTATAAACAGGGAAGGGGGTGGGGGGCGCTGTGAGACACATAACAACACAAAATACAAAATAAAATAACTCCCTCATTTAGTGAAGCAAAAATGTGAATTAACCATGCATAAAGCACCATGTAATCAACACTATATTTTTTTAGCAAAAAAAAGGTAACATTCCCACTCATTTTAATTAGCAGTTTTTAAACTATAAATAGCCTGGCTAAACGGCGGTCGGGAGTTCAGTTCGAAGCGACAGACAAGCAAACCAAGTGCGATAAGGAGAGCGGATCGGGAGAGGGGAAGAGGGAATGGGCTCGCCCCAGGTTCGGCTGCCGGAGCTGTTTATTTAGTTATAAAACAAATGCTGAATAAGATGTCTGCACAGTTCAGTTCTCAGTTCAGATACTGTATCAAAAGAGAGAGACAGAAACAGAAGTTGGACTGAGAAGTTGTTTACTGTTTGAACAACACTGGTACTGTATTTACTGTAGAAATATTGCATGAATCACTAGTATAGGGAATTGGGGGACATAGCAGTATATATAATCAATCAAGCAAACCCTTAGACTGGTTTTAAGCAGAGCTACACAGAAGAATTCAGGTTTCTCCTGAGTCAGTGATGTTCCTCTTGCTGTTGTAACAGAGCCCTGTGGCAGGTGTGACTGATAAAAGACAAAGTATTGTTTCATTCACTATCTGCTTCAGGCCCTGGGTTCACAAACGGGGTCATGTTGCTCAGGAATTAATAAGTCACAGGGTTTCTCCGCATACAAGGGGGTAAAATCAGTACTGAAGGAGCATAGTGAGTCTGTCTAATTAGCTTATTAGCAACCCATGGGGCTGTTATAAAAACCCAGCGGAACATGTTGCTTCCCTGAAATGGAATCTAGGAGAAGCCAGATTAAAAAAAAATAAACAAAACAACGGTTTGACTGGCTGTTGCATCTTTCTCACAGCTCACAATGGAGACAATGTTCTATACAGTACTTATCCATACCTGGGAAAAACACATATAAATGGTTTGTTTTTATTTTAGAAAACAGCATCACTATTCTCACCCATCAGCACAGTAAATTATTATTATTTATTTTTTAGCAGACACCCTTATCCAGGGCAACTTACAATTGTTACAAGATATCACATTATTTTAACATACAATTACATTATTTATTTATTTATTTATATTTTTTTACACATTATTTTTACATACACTTAACCATTTATACAGTTGGGTTTTTACTGGCAATCCAGGTAAAGTACCTTGCTCAAGGGTACAGCAGCAGCGTCCCCCACCTGGGATTAAACCCACGACCATCCAGTCAAGAATCCAGAGCCCTAACCACTACTCCACACTGCTTTGTAAATACAAAGTTATTTCAAAGTTATAAGTACTGTGACAATTGACATGAAGCTTTGAGGTACTGCAGGATCATACAGACACACTTTCATTGTCTAAATTATCTGACTTGACTTCATTCATTTTACCAGGATATTTATCTTATGGCTGCTGGTTGCTACAGTATATGAAGCCACTCAGCTAGGGTAGCCACTGTCACAGCATCCTGCTGGCGAGCCCCTAGCAGTATTGCCCCTTTAAAGTGTAGATTGAGTCTTTTTTTTCTCAGGCATACATATCTACTGAAGAATGAACAGCCTTACACATGCATTAAGATGCACTATGCTGCAGTGCTGCTATTGTATGCTATCCTTCACATAACATTAGCCAATTACCGTCGACCCTGACTTCTTTTCCTTGTTTACTGATGATCGGGTTACTGGCAGCTGTATATATTTATTTATTTGCTTCTTGTTGAATAATGACAGCACCTGAGTAAATATAACGCTGTTTTTGTACCCCTGCCAGCTTTCTTTTTAATTAAAAGATTGTATATGAATGCTCCTGCGATACAGTAAGGCAAAAGGAGTGGGCAGACCGGTAATATCAGACAATCCGATTTTTGAAGAATAAGAATGGTCATTTAGTTAGTTACTCTTGTAGTTTACTAAAAAAAAACAGCCCCTTTATGGAATTACAGCCTTATTGCTGCATGAATAGGTCATTATACTAATAGGGCAATGCTTGTGACTGATTTAGCATTGGCATTAACATTAGAGCTAAATAACTGGCTCTGCCTTGTAGTGTGCCTGTAATGCACTGAATATATATTGAACTGGGGGATGTTTGCTTTGCTTACAAAATGAAAACACGCAAGGGAAAAAAGGGTTCATTACACAAAGGCATTAAGAGGTAGCTTTTGTAATCATTCAACCATACCCAGTTTTTAAATTCAAACCATGTTTAATGGATTAGCATTTTTATTTAAAGAAGCTTACCAGAGTAGTGTATGCAGTGTTTGTTTTTCTTCTTTGAAAAATCTGCTGTTAATACACTCTGCACAACAAGAAGAGTGCATATTGGCACTGCTCTAGTTAGACCCCTCCTAGAATACTGGGTCCAGTTTAGGTTACCTCACTACAAAAAAGATGACATAGGTGTAGAAAGACAGGCCAGCTGAGAGAATTAAATTCAAGAATGTAGTATTTTGCATTGGTCTGTCTTTCTGCCTAATAGACATGGTTAGGGTTAGGGTTAGGGTTAGGGTTAGGGTTGAATGACACAAGCTATGAGGAAAGGTTAAAATAATAAAATCTCTTCATCCTAAAAAAATGAAGAGAAAAAGGGGACTTGATTGAAATTTATAAAACGCTAAATGGCATAGATCAACTTAACCCAGTTCTAAGCACTAACAGTATTAACTTGTGATTCCAGATGGGCTGTAGGCTGTGTGACTCATAATCATATAGAATTGAAACACCAGGTCAATCTATTGCATTTCTCTGACTGCAGCTCAGTCTTTCAGTCTTTCTGCAGCTGTGCAAATAGCAGCAGGTGTTTCTGTAAAATCAATATGCCACAAATTGCATTTGGAGGAAACAAAAAGGACAGTGACGCTTTCAGTTCACAATGATAACCTCCTACTGTTGCAGATAGATGTGAAATGACCTTTAAGAAATGAGAACAAACTAGCATGTTCTGAAGAACAAGAGTGCACAGAAGCAAAAACTATGTGTGGCTCAACCAGAAATCGAGCTTTATAAAGTTTCTTTTTTGAGAACAAAATACAAGGAAAGCTTATTAAACTGAGATGAAAGAGGTAGCGTTGTGTTTCTTCATCCATATGTAAATAACAAATAACTGAGAGTAAATGTGTCTTCTCAGGAACCAATAACATGACTAAAATACACGTAAAGGTTAAGCATATCATTTTATAGGTTATTTGTAGGTAAACCATTTCTATGACACCATCCTTTGATGTTTTATTTGAATGTTTTCCAATTCAACTGAAACTGTGGATTGGTCAAAGATAACACAGAAAACTGTAGTAAATTATTAACACTAAGCCCACAGCAGTACATTGTTAATAATAACATCCAAATGGCATTTAGCGTTGGCATTTCTGAATAACTATCAGTGGAATTAGAAATGTTTTATGGGTTTTTTTTAAACATAAGATTTTTCCTTAAAAGAAGCTTTGAAAATCCCATTATATTCTCACTGAAACTAAGTACAGTTCCATTAGCCTAATTATTTCTACACTTGCAGTGTTGCGTGTATTGTAGGTTGTAATATTGGAGGCTATTGTATTTCTATTGAAAGTATATTTGAGAGAAGGAAAAAAACATTGATTCAATATAAAGGAAGGAAAGAAGTTTTAATAAGTTTTAAATCTTTTTTTTTAAACCACAGTGGTGCAGATGCTACAATGCCACATATCCACTGGTAGATCATACATCTTCCTGATGTGCACACAAATGTACACACTCTAAATGTACACACTGTAAATGTACGCACTGTAAATGTACACACTCTAAATGTGTACACTGTAAATGTACGCACTGTAAATGTACGCACTCTAAATGTACGCACTGTAAATGTACACACTCTAAATGTGCACACTGTAAATGTACACACTCTAAATGTGCACACTCTTAATGTGCACACTGTAAATGTACGCACTGTAAATGTACGCACTGTAAATGTACACACTCTAAATGTGCACACTGTAAATGTACGCACTGTAAATGTACACACTCTAAATGTGCACACTGTAAATGTACGCACTGTAAATGTACACACTCTAAATGTGCACACTGTAAATGTACACACTCTAAATGTGCACACTCTTAATGTGCACACTCTTAATGTGCACACTGTAAATGTACGCACTGTAAATGTACACACTCTAAATGTGCACACTGTAAATGTACGCACTGTAAATGTACACACTCTAAATGTGCACACTGTAAATGTACGCACTGTAAATGTACACACTCTAAATGTGCACACTGTAAATGTGCACACTCTTAATGTGCACACTCTAAATGTATGCACTGTAAATGTGCACACTGTAAATGTACATACTGTAAATGTACACACTCTAAATGTGCACACTCTAAATGTGCAAACTCTAAATGTACACACTGTAAATGTACACACTGTAAATGTACACACTCTAAATGTGCACACTGTAAATGTACGCACTGTAAATGTACGCACTCTAAATGTACGCACAGTAAATGTACACACTCTAAATGTGCACACTGTAAATGTACACACTCTAAATGTGCACACTCTTAATGTGCACACTGTAAATGTACGCACTGTAAATGTATGCACTCTAAATGTACGCACTGTAAATGTACACACTCTAAATGTGCACACTGTAAATGTACGCACTGTAAATGTACACACTCTAAATGTGCACACTGTAAATGTACGCACTCTAAATGTACACACTCTAAATGTGCACACTGTAAATGTGCACACTCTTAATGTGCACACTCTAAATGTATGCACTGTAAATGTGCACACTGTAAATGTACATACTGTAAATGTATGCACTCTAAATGTGCACACTGCAAATGTACGCACTGTAAATGTGTACACTGTAAACGTACACACTCTAAATGTGCACACTGTAAATGTGCACACTCTAAATGTGCACACTCTAAATGGGAGCAGTGTAAATGTGCACACTCTAAATGGGAGCAAGTCTTATTAGAGATGCCCAGCCCCCACCTCAGCCTGTACTTTGCAAACTGAATTGAACGACAATGCATTTTCCTTCCTTTAAAAGCTAACGATCAATTGAAACAGAATTAATAGGGTCTTTTTTTATTTTTATTTTATGTCCCTTTATTTTTATTTGGCTTTCTGGCTAGTAACAGGTTATCTAGTTCACATTAAATAATTAAGAAATTTTTAACTCAAACTCCTAATTTCAAATGTTGTGCGTCACAGGGATGATAAAGAGACTACACAAGTACTTGATTTGATTATACTTTATGAGATTCTTTCTGAATTATTTGACAAGTGGAGTTTCTTTGATATTCACTTTGATTGAAATTCCAGATCTGGTTACACTGCAATAAAACTGTACGATGCAGTTTGTATAAACAAACTTCATAATGAGCCCATTGACAGCATAGGAACTACAGCCTGTCACAAGCTGAATGAAGCTCTAGGACCTTGGACATTAATTGCGCCCTTCTCTTCACTTAAATATATTCTTAACTGATATCCATGATATGTAGTATGTGTTTAGTGCCAACCAATGCATCAAAATCCATTATTATCTTTATTATCATTTTTATTTAAAATGATACTTTCATTAATTCAATATAAAGATTTTTGCACATCCAAATCAATCAATCAATTTTATTTGTATATAGTGCCTGTTAATAGGTCACCACAAAGCACTTTACAAGGTGTGGCAGGGTGGATCCTTGCCTGAAAGAAATGTTTTGGGGGTTGGCAGGGATAGGGTTAATTTCTGTCCTTACCAGAAACACAGCCACAGGTATTAGTTTATTTAATGAATTAGTATCACCTGCCTGCAATTAGCAAGCAGGTATTTAAACAGCACAATTTGTTCTTGGCAGTCTGTGAGAAGGCAGGGGCTGTCATTGTGGCGAGACCTGTGTGATGCCTAAGAAAAAGAAAGCGTGCTTGTAAATTTTTGTTTTTTTAAATCGCTAGACAGCTTAGCTGTCTGATTTTAGTTAGCTTCAGGAAAAAACAGTTTAGTTTAGTACTCCATGTGGGAGTTAGGTTTTTGTTTTGTGTTTGTTTTATTTTTGTAATTAATATAAGTGCACGAAAATTCTTTAAAAGTATTGTTTTTGTGTCTGGTCTGTTTCTAAAGGGATAAAAAAATGCATTTTACAAAAACAACAATAAGCAGTAAAAAAGAACAGAATACGAACAAAACAGTGAAACAAGGGTAAAAAAATTGGATATATAAGCCATATTATAAACATGTGTTTTTAATCTAGTTTTTAAAAAAGCAACAGTGGGAGCAATATACTGCATTTCTGATCAAAGGTGTTGGAGTTGTAATGAAGCAGACAGAGACGCTCATGAAGAGAAGACACTTTTCTTATGGTTAAAAGCTTCAGGGCAAAGAGAGGAATAACCTGAGATATATAGAAACCTCTGGGGTACAGCATGCAATATACTGTACAGCCCAGAACCTCTATAGAAACCCTCAGGCCAGGGGGCTCCCAGTGCGCATCCGTAAAGGCGCTGCGTGGAGTGCAGGATGCGCCCTATAGCCTGGACATCGCTGATTTGAGTCCAGGCTATTCCATTGCCGACAGTGGATGGGAGTTCCCAGGGTGCTGCGCACAATTGGATGAGCGCCGCCCAGGGGGGAGGGTTTAGGTCGGCCAGGGTGTCCTCGGCTCACCACGCACCAGTGACCCCTGTAATCTGGCCAGGCACCTGGGGGCTTGCCAGTAATCTGCCTGGGGCTGAGTTGTCAACCGACGCTGTAGCTCCGAGATGGCTGCATGGTGAGTCTGCAGAGTGTAAAGAAGTGGTCATCTGATGGCACATGCTTCGGAGGACAGCGTGTGTTCGTCTTTGCCGCTCCAGAGTCAGCGCAGGGATGGTAGTGGTAAGCCAAGCTTAAATTGGGAGAAAATAATAAAAAAAAATTGGCGACTACTAGATTAAAAAATAAATAAATAAATAAATAAAAGGAATAAGAAGCCCACAGGCCAGAAACCATCACATTAACAAAGTGTTTAAAGTCTCGATGAAGCTTACATGGCGTATTAAAGGATAAGACTTTTTTTTTAGTTTCCCCCTCAGTAAACTTGTGGGAGAAATTAGCCGAAGCACTGTGAAAAATGAAAAGGAATGATTAACTGCATTAAAAGACTTATGTCTGCCCAAGAGCTATGCAGCTGAGAATTTATTGGCTAGAAAGAAAAGAGCCAAAGCAGAGAAGGGCAAGAAAATGCTTGAGACCCAGATTGACTGTCAGGCAGTGGGGGTAGTGTGTGCTCACTGCCAGGCCTCATTTGCAAAACGCAACACTACCGGAGTTTGTTGTGACCTTATCAGCAGCAGGGTTTTTTAAACAAATGTGACCTGAAAAAAAACTAAGAAAGTAGGATGGGAAGGAATGCACGTGCCAACTCCTGGTTATTAAAATGATCTTTTTGATAAGTGTTATTAAAATGATCATTCCCAGCATTCTGAGCACATTGGATCCTTTCCCCCCTACTTTGACTGGCCCTGCCAATACCTGACATGGGTTGACATTTATGAGCATATTTTGTTTGCAGATTCACAAGCGTCGCCACTGCCGAGATGAAACGTACTTTGAAAGACGTAGCTATAGACGCTAGTATTAATATCAGGGTAAGGTTAGCTCACAGGGGACCAGAAAATGAAAGGAGTTCTTCCCAGAATTTAAAAATAGTTCTGAGAAAGATATTTTTATATTTACGCCCAAGTAGGTCGAGATAGCTTGCATACTGTAACTATTCAAAGAGCAGCCTTGGTGAGAGCAGGATGAAAAAAGAAACAGAAGAATTCAGGTTTCAGTCTTAGAACTGGCCATACTGTACATGATGAAACCTAAAAAAAGTGTTTATTACAAGCTGTAGCTCTGCCAAATTGGGTCACTGAGTACAGAATCCAACCAGGCACTGTGGAAACAAGAGCATCACTGCCCTTCATTATGTATCCCAAAGAGTTGTGATTTTTATTTTTTTATTTTAGTCGATTTTTACTTCTTGCATTTAATTTCTGAAAATGGTACCTTGGGCACTCCTTGATATAAATGTATTCTGGTTTTCTCCTGTTTATTGATTTATTTAATTCTGAATGAATTACTGATTGATATGTACTATAAGCCTTAACTGGCTTTGCTAGAAAGGGCTATAGCATAGCTCTCGTATAGCTCTTTATCAAGGGATATTATCAAGGTCATTACCAAATCTTCACCAATCGATATTAGCTTGATGATAGAAATAGACTATAATCTTAAACTTACCAACAAAAATGACACAAAGTTGCAGAAATCACTATTGTCACATGTCGGAGAGTCCAGATCAACCTAGGAGGGGAAATGGTGGGATAATTAAATGAGCTGGTCAGGATATGAGCCAGGTACAGATACAAAGTAAAAACCTGTTCAATGGCTGTAACAAGTATACTGTAAAGTCTGCTTTTAAGTGTATTCAGCTGTGCTCTACAGTGTTCATCCTGAGATAATAAATGTAGTTACTTGCAGTATGTTTGTGATGAGTTTGCCTCAAGCTAGCCAGGAAAATCCTCCTGATGTAAAACATTGGGCTCTGTCATGAGACAAGGGAATTTGATTTACTATTAACACCAGTCACTATCCATGCAAATAAGATTGACAACCCTGTCTGAGGCTTACTTGTTCTTGTTGCAGCCTAATTAAAGCTGCTGAGTGCAGGGTTTTGGTTTGAGCCTGTGCTCTTGAACCCAAGTTTCATTCAAGCCATGACTGAATATATGCTTCCACTGTCCACATTAACCACGTGTGTGCAGATTACACAGAGGCTAGCAGCTATAAAAGGGTCAATATGTCTGTCTGTCTACCTGGCTTTCTATAGGCCTGTATTTACAAAGCATGTACTCCTAACTCCTGCTTTGTGAAAGAAGAAAAACACCTGTTCATTTTGGAAACCTCCACCGACAAGCTTAGCAATATAATTCCAGGTCTCTTAAGCAAACATAGTTTGTCATTTTGTAGCATTAACATGGAAGTTAATTAAAGACTGGAGGAAGCTCTGTTAGAATAGGAAGCTGTTTATTATCTTTATTGTAATTCTTCGGTCGATTTATTGAAGAAAAAACAGGCACAAGGATACAATTCTGGATTCTGAATCAATGTCGCTCTTCAAGTGTATAATGGATGTTATCACAGCAGTAAATGGAATCTTCCCGGACTGAGCCTTATAGCACTTTCTGATAAAGTGCCAGTTGTGTTTTATGAGATTAGTTGAAATGAAGCATTGCCGGGAGAATGAGTGGGTTATAAATACACTGCGTGGAGTAATAATATAAACGAGCATGATGCATCATTAATTACATAACTCACGCTGGAGCTTCTTGGATTGTAAATACCTCAGCTGCCAAGTAGTTTTTCTTTTTAAGCATTATGTTAAATACATGCACAGAACACTGAGTCCTGAACCACAACAGAAGATGAGTTTTACAGGATTTTCAAAACCCAAAACACTTACAGAAAATAGATACAGTACACCAGTGCTGGTCATTATTGGAATCATCCATCAAATCAGGTTACAATTTGGTGTTTCTGATGTATTTGCTGGTGTAACAATCTAATTACAGTGCTTTACTTAATATATTGGGAAAAACAAAACAAGAGATTGAGCAAAAATAACAAGGACAGAATCCTAATAATTTTCAATGGAATAGCAGCTGTTCGGTTGAAATTCATTTGGATTTGCAGCCATTATTTGAAATTGTTCTACAATTCCCTACAGTGGTTCATTAAGGACACAGGGAAAATAAGTAAATAAATAGAAATATGTTATGTCAAGATCACAAGATCATTAATGGGTTGAAATCCTGAGATAATTTATCTTGTGATCTCAGTGTAACGGTTTGAAATGTCAAGATCCTAAGATCATTTATCTTGTGATCACCACATAACACATTTTATATTTTTTTTTAAAAATTACCTGTCAAAGAGCCAAAGAGACTCTTTACACATCTGTCAGTGAGCATTTGAAATAAATTTAAAAAAACTCCACCAGCAGAATAAGGTTAGAGGCTGTGAGTCTGCATCTCCAGCTGAAAACAAGTTTTATTCCAACTGGTTCCTAAAGAATTCAATGTTGCCACTGATGCCTAAATGCAATTTTCTGATACAGCGACGCACAGTGCTTTTCAAAATGTTTGCTATATATCCTGACTGCATTCAATTGTGAGTAGTGCCAGGCATGCTTTTTGGCAAATTAAAGGTAAGTGTAATTCCCAGCGATTAATCAATTGTAGGAAATCGGAATGGATTCCTTTTTATTGTAGACACTAGTCACAAAGCTACAGGGTTCTTTCATTCTCTTTCAGTTGACAGGCTGAACATTCATTAGTAATGAAATCAAATCTTCCATCAGAACAGTAAAGACATGAATACACAAATTAATTTGTGTCAAAGTAAAGCTCCTAGTAAAACTTACTGCAATAAACGATATACGATTGCTTTCTTTAAAAAAGCATGGCTGCTTATCCATCAGTTATAGTATTTCACAGAGTTGTGCACAGAATTCTGAGTTGAAAGCACAGCCCTCTATCTTTATAAATAAAATAAAAGGCTTGACGGTTGAATAACTTTGTACTGTATTAACCTACGCTGATTTATTCTGCTAGAAATGTGCTCAGATGTTTATGCAGCCATCATCATAAAATGCACTGTAAAGTAAAAACTAGTTTGCAACATTTCTCATTCCCCAGTTGTTTCTAAGCTCTTTGTTCGCTTTTCTCAGTATATGTAGATCTGAGCTAGACTTCAGCTTTAGTAACGCAGTTTCTGATTGTTGTTGTATTTTGCTGAGACATCCCTGCATTATAGAAAATAAGTATTATGTGTGATTGAAGGCAAGTCTATAATAGCTTTCCTGCAATAGGACCATAGGACACACTTTGCTGTGCTATTCCCCATAGTTATACTATACATTCACCATAATGTATCCTGGCTTGACATGTTTATTAATATGCTTTACCATACCTCGCTAATCTTTACCAGGATGCAGCAATTTATTTATAGCGCTGAGTTTGATATATTTGCAAATTGGCTATGAAAAAGTTATAACAGCGCCTGCAGATGTAACAACAATTCAGCCCTGTATCCTCTTACAGTCAATGCACCTCCAGATGGGGAATGGAACACTGAGGATTAGAATGATCTCTTTAATTCCATGTGGTCAGTCTGTTGAAGGTTTCAGATGGTACTCATTAATTTCCCTTTAATCAAACCAAAGTGCCCATATAAAGTATTGTGCATATGTATTGGGAAAAATGTTCTAACAGATGGTTAAAATCTTTTTTTTTTTTTTTTGTCAGGCAATAAATGAGGATTTATCAATTTTAGCTCTGCTCTGGTAGTTCCTTAAAATGCTGGCAAATGAAGCGGAACAAAAACAGAATAAGCAAGAACAGAAAATGGTTGAGGAAGTCATTGTCAACAGCGAGGTTAAGGGTGTGCATTTCTCCTGTTATAGAAAAACAACTTTAAGGACTCTTCATCTGCTACAATTGTAAAGAAGCATGTATACTGAAGTCAGTAACTGTCACATCACCTTGGTGGATTATATACTTATAATCCACCAAGCAGGACTTTATATTCCCTTCTGACACTGTGGTTATACCAGGGATTAGTTTTAAATGCTAGCTGAATTGCATTTAAACGGGACTGGAGCCCATGATTATGAGCCTGATTGCTTCAGGACTGCAGGTTTCTGGATTTTAATAATGCATATGAATTGCTTATGTCAGCTTTTTCAACACCCTCTCTGCATGCTTCAGAGGAGAGTAAGGTAGCGATGACTCATTAGGTAATGCAAGTCAATGCATCAGATGTTCACAGAGCAAGAATCTACCAAAGGCAGAACCTGGATCTAGTTCATTTACCTGCCTGCCGCTGAATGAAAGGTACTGTAGGGGTGCTGATAGAGGTGAAAGTTCAGCATCACCCCTTCATAATAGACAGTATTTTATCAAGTAACACATAAAATAGACTGGGGAGTTCAACAAACAAAATTGTCTGATGGATTGTAGTTGAAATACAGAGAGAGTAACAGAGAGAAAGCATTCTATTCCCACATGGCAGGTCCTGTCAGTTAATGGCATGGGAAGAACCGATAACATTATTTGTATCACAGCTTTTTTAACCGATAACATTATTTATAATCACAACTTTTTGAACCGATAACATTATTTGTATCACAGCTTTTTGAACCGATAACATTATTTATAATCACAACTTTTTGAACCGATAACATTATTTGTATCACAGCTTTTTGAACCGATAACATTATTTATAATCACAACTTTTTGAACCGATAACATTATTTGTATCACAGCTTTTTTAACCGATAACATTATTTATAATCACAGCTTTTTGAACTGATAACATTATTTATAATCACAACTTTTTGAACCGATAACATTATTTGTATCACAGCTTTTTGAACTGATAACATTATTAATAATCACAACTTTTTGAACCGATAACATTATTTGTATCACAGCTTTTTGAACCGATAACATTATTTATAATCACAACTTTTTGAACCGATAACATTATTTGTATCACAGCTTTTTGTTGTATCATTGTAAGTGCCCTGAGGCTGGACATGATGACACAGGCTTTATATTTAATTTTCATAAAAAGATAATTTTGGATCTGATTAAAATAAATACCCAGACTGGAATGGCCTTTTGCGAATGGAGTTGTGCACCACTGAATTAAAACCCATTCCTTTGCGCGTTACAGAAAACCATGTGCATTTGCAGGATTTAGTATAATGGAGGTAACGTTAATCCTGCCCCTAGAGCTAGATTCTCAAGGCAATTTACTCTGAAATGTCATTAGAATTTTTCTCAGACAGTAATAACGCAGATCAAATTAGAAAAATTCAGCAACCCAGGCATTACATGTAGAGGCTTGTGAATAGTCTGCAGTTGTTGCTTATTCATTTTAGAATAGTAATTGCTGTTGACGCTAAGGACTATTTGGATTAATAGCTTTGAGGATCTTGCCCTTATTGTTCATTGTTTTGAGTCCCACTGTACTTACAAACTGGCTATGTGTGGATGTAAGGGGACACATTGGCTACGGATGTAAACAGAGGTAGATTATCAGGGAAAGCACAGCAGAACACTTTACTGAATTCATTTCAAATGTGTTTCATTAGAAGAGCTGAGGTGGAAACTGGTCCCTTTCCAGCAGCTATGACAGCTTCTCAGCCAATCAGAGACAAGCTTGTGCCCTGCAAGATTTATAATGAAGACACAGCCACCCACAACAGTTCTAGACATCTCACAAAGATAAGGAGGACGCATGCACTCCATCAAAATGTTGTTTCAGAGTTACTGTGTAATGGTCTGAATCTTGAGGAGAAGGAAAACTTTTTTTTTTTTTAATATGCTTAACCAAACCTCTCTGTGCTTTACAATGCTTTACCATGCTTTCACTATGCATTATTAAACTTTGCTGTGCTTTTACTATGGGAGGCTTTTATAAAGGGAATGAGCATCTGATGCAAAGGGTGTAAGAGAATAAGAATGCAGAACTGTAAAATGTATCACCTTGTTGTGCTACTGTGGCCTGTACTGGACCAGCGTCCGGTGAGCTCAAGCAGACACCTGCAAGCCATGCTCTTGTCCTTTATGGGCTAGTAGCCCTGCTGTAAAGGGGTGGTTGGTTGACTTGTAGGTGGGGTTGGAGGACGCCCTCTGACCATCAATTCTCTTCTTAATTGTTGTGGAGTTGCTGCAATAATTGAACATAAAGTGATGATCACCACAGAAGATAGTTTAGTGTTAGCTTGCTATTTGAAATTCTGTGAAGGGCTGAAAGGTTGACTCCTGGGGATGGTTGAAATGTTGCCTTGTTTGCTCTGATCCAACATCACCCAGAGCCTTACAGGCAAAGAAAGGAATGAATACATTGCTAATGACTGGTTAAAGGGAATAAATGCATTGAGACACTAAATTAGATTGGGGGGTTCTGCCTGTGGGAAAATACTCTGTCCTGGAATCTGATTGGCTGAGACGGTGCATGTGGTTTATAATAGACATGTAATAACTAACGACAGCCATTCAATACAGTGTATTTGAAGGTTGGGCCAAAAACTAACGACAAAAAGGTAAAAGTGACTTCTGAACCAGTCTATAAACTTGCCCTTGATGGTGCTTTCAAATAAGGCTGGGGAGGCTTGGTCACTTTCTCTCTCTCGCTCTCTGGAGTGCCACTTTTCCAGATGAATCTGGTTTGTGTTGGCTTTATTTATTACAGAAGTTTTTAAAGTTGCTCATCTGAATATAGAACAGATATATTTTTGTCTTCTACATCCTTATCGTTTTTTGAAATAATGGAGGACTCCTCTTTTCTTGACCAACCCGCTGGTATTCATACACATTCCATAAACCTGTCTCTTCATTCAAATGTTTAAAAAAATATTGGGACACTTTGTGCAGTGTCTTCCTTATAAAAGTTTACCATATTAAACATATACAAAAGTGTAACAAAGCATAGGGAATGCATGGTAAAGCCCAGAAGGACATTTGACACACCTTGTAAACATGGGTAACTAATCTATGTGTTTCTTTACTCCTAATCCAGGTTTTGGAATGACCACCCCAGCGACAGTTGCAGGCAAAGTGTTCCTGATCTTCTATGGGCTGCTGGGATGCGCTGGGACTATCCTGTTCTTTAACCTCTTCCTGGAGCGTATCATAACCCTCCTGGCCGTCATCATGAAGGCGTGTCATGAGAGGCAGCTGCGGAGAAACGGCATCCTGCCACCAACCATCCGAAGGGAATCTCATGGTGACAGCCTGGCGGGCTGGAAGCCCTCGGTCTACTACGTCATGATGATCCTGGGGATTTCTGCCATCATTCTGTCATGCTGTGCATCAGCCATGTACACCCTGGTGGAAGGGTGGAACTACATGGACTCTTTGTACTACTGCTTTGTTACCTTCAGCACCATCGGGTTCGGGGATCTGGTAAGCAGCCAGAACGCGGCCTATGAGAATCAGGGATTGTATCGCTTCGGGAATTTTATATTCATCCTGCTGGGGGTCTGCTGCATCTACTCCCTTTTCAACGTCATCTCCATCGTCATCAAGCAAGTGCTGAACTGGATGATCAGGAAGCTGGATTGCCGGTGCTGCGGAACGTACTACAAGAACAGCACTTTCCTGAGCCGGAGGAACGCCATCACCCCCGGCTCCCGCCTCCGCAGAAACCACTTTTCCGTGGAAACGGACGGCACGTACGACAGCGACACTGAGGGCAGGAGGCTCTCGGGGGAGATGATCTCCATGAGGGACCTGACCGCGTCCAACAAGGTGTCGCTCGCCATCATGCAGAAGCAGCTTTCGGAGACGGCCAATGGCTTCCCGCGGACTGTCTGCAGCAGCTCCAGACACAATGGCTTTTCTGGCGGGGTGGGTGCCTTGGCCATTATGAATAACCGGTTGGCTGAAACCAGTGACAGCAGGTAGAAACTTAACTAATCCTCCAGATGAAGAAAGACTTGTGCAATATTGATCTTCATGAAATGGTGAAATAGGTGAACCCATTTTCGTTACGGCATACTGCAAAACTTTACAAAGAAAAGCATGCATTGGTACAAAATAAGAGTTGAGGAAAATGGAATAGTTATGTTATCTCTCCTATCTCATCACTCCCCTTAATGTGACAACTTCTGACAACCCAAAGTTTCTTAAAACCTTACAAAGAAAAGCACAGTTATAGATTCTTATACAGTAGCTCTGTGCAATTGCGCAGAACTATCGTTGTTGCTGGTGTTTTATAAGGGAACACGAGACAACATCCTGTTTCAGTAACCGTTAACTCACTGCTATTAATGACTGTTTCATGTTGCTGCATTTCATACAGCCACCAGCTCTCAGTGTACTAAGAATCTGGACACACACATACATTCCTCATGCATTACCCATATTATTAGCACATTTTAGCCAAGCTGCATGGAAAGTAGGATTAACATGTGGTCAAGGCTGTATACAATGTGGGAGGGGGGTGTTTCTGAGGAATATTTTCCAGCTTATCTCTCTCTTAGTTTACCTGCAGACTATACTGATAACCTGTTTTGGTCTTTAATCTCATGTGTTCCTGCTGAAAACACACTCTGCTGGTTTTGCAAACCCCAATTGCCACTAATCTTGCACTACCTGTTTTAAGGTAACATTAGGATGTCAAAGCTTAGTGTTATTAGGGGTCTGTGAAACCACTCGACAGACAAATATTCATGTATTTATTGTTTTATGGCTCTATCATGTACAGTATGTGGTATCCCAATATTAAGTAGAATTAATACACAGTAATGTCATTGCAATTGGTGTACACACGTACTGTAGTTTTGTATCTATTACAGAGAGACATTTAATTTTTTTTTACACAGTTGTAGGGGGGTCTATTGAATTGATCAGATCTTTTGTTGTTTAATTTTTTAAAATAGGATACTCATTTATATTTCATAGAAAGCAAAAGACCTGAAAGAGATTCACCTCCACTCCTGAAGGCTTGATTTTCATAACCTGTAAGGAAACTAAATGATATTATTTCTGTGTTAAGGAGAGCACACAACAAGCATTTAAGCAATTTCCTTTATTAATTCCAACAATCAAACATCACACTTTTCCAGCGTAATAATAATTATTAGACACAATTATGAGGCCCCTAGTTATTAGCAGAAATTAAGCAATAATTAGTGCATCGCACACAACGCTGGTGCGTGTTCATGGAGGATGTTGCATGTATCTCAAAGGCACTCTCGAAAGCGTGTGTGTTGTGTGCAGCTGAACCAAGGTGAAGCCCTACACCCCACTCTTGTTCACTGTAGTAGAATTCCTTCCACAGCTGCTTACCTTGCAGCTACGCTGACCACGGTGCACTTACAAAACTAGTTTAACCCTTCATTATCCTTACAACCCCTTCGACACAAAGAGATTTCTAAAGTGTGGGGGTAATTAGACCCAGCATTGTTTAATTTAATTTACCCACATGTTGATATCTAGTTATAAAATATAACTACATTACTTTTCAAATATTTTAACACTTACAGTTAACGATTAACAATGAACTCAATTAAAATCTAGAATTGCTTAGTAACGGCAGCCGAGGACCTAATATAGGTGTCCAGAAATGTCTGCAGGTAACAAATAGGAAACAGAATGGCAAGTACATATTACATTCCCTTAATTGCACAGTACAGAGTACTGGTACTAGCTGGCATTTTGCTTGAAGACGATTCAATAAACAATGTATTTTTACATGTTTGAAAGTGGTTTTCTAGACAGATTGTTTTTTAAATAAAAGCACAATATGAATATGACAATCTACTGAAACTGAAAACAAACTACTGTAGGTCTAGATCTATATATAAAAAAACCTACTTTTAAAAGAATCCTGAAAAAGATTAAGATACAAGCATGGTGCACTCAGTTCTCTTACTCAAGACCTTCCAGTGCAGAGTATTTGCATGATATAACAAGCTGTATGTTATGATGAAAGATAGTAACCATGAATCATAAATAGTGCGGTTCCTTATGTTGATTGGGAAACTCCGTCAAGGTTTACAAGGATGCCTCCTTGCTCTCGTGGTTTCATAAGACAAGGACGCTAATTTGGTCAGTGGTACCAACAAGCATTCTGTCATGGTCTTTGACTTATTATATCTGTCCTCTATAAAGAACAAAACAAAAGTAATATACTACATTTACATGCACAGGAAATCCATCTTTTTGTATCTTAACATTTTTCACCTGAAAACAAATGAACAGTTTAGATGCCAAACTGAATTGATATCAACACTTCTGAACCTGGGTACGCTTGAATTGGATTAAACACCAACCTGATTCCAGCACGAAGCTGGTTTACATGCAGGCTACCTTACATATCCCGTGCAATTAACAAACAGTCCCAGACTTTGCTTTGCTTTGTCTTTGCTCCAATGCATTTTGCCTGTTATTGATATCAGTTCGTGGTTCTTGTGTTAAACTTTGATTGTCCTATCCACAGCTTCTCTACTGGCTGTGGGGTCAATCAGCCATTATCGCACTGGGATTAGATACAGCTGGCTTTTATTGGAATCATCGAGGTTGAATAAACCACCTATCCATGGCTTTCCTGGGATTGCCCCTGAACATAGGCAGTTGATGCAATGCTATAAAATGAATATCCACATGTGGGTGGATATACACTGATCAAATGGAGTCCTGTGTCTATTTGACTTTAAATGAGCACTGCTTTGAAGACCAAAAAATAAATTTAAAAAAAAAAAAAAAAAAAAAATGAAAAAAGCCTGCAATTTAAAACTGCAGTAGCAATTTATTTTTTATTTTTTTAATGCTTTCTTGCAAATTACTCAAATGTGGTCTAGGGAATATAGATTCCTCTTTTTTTAACAATCACTATTTTACCTGTCAGTGCCAAGTCCTTTTGTATGAAACTATATCTTTATTACTAGTATTAAATAGCAGAGGTAATTTCCTATGCTTGTCCCTGTGGGGTTTCGTAAATTAATTAGCAAATCGAGAAAGCTCTTAAGCTCCCAACTCAATTCCCAAAATGCATTCAAAAATCAATACAAATTCAAGGTACAGCAAACAATCACCAAGAAAAAAACAAACAAATAGTTTATAAATCTTGGACACTAGAAAGCTTCCTATTGGGCTAATGTAAGTTATTGCAGCTGACTGACCCCTGAGGTAATGAGATGGATGCTCTATTAATGCGTGTTCAAATGGATTTGATGCTTTTGTCCAATGGTCGTGAAGGTCACTGGGAGATTGCTGCTTAGTCTGTTTAACCAGTTTGACTTTATATCTGAAATCTCTTCCATAGCAAATTAAAGACTACTTTCCAAGTTCTTCAAGTTTCGGTGGAAGACGAATATATAAGACAACCATATCATGTTAACAGAGGAGAGTAGTATGTTGTCTTTGGAATATGCAGGACAGGAACACATTCCTTAGCTCGGCATTATCCATACAGATTGAAATGGCTTGGTCTGTACAAAAACAAAACATATCGTACTACAAAACAGTTTCTAAGTATGCTATAGGTCTTTGAGGCTTATGCTGTACTGAGTATCTTTTTAATGCAATACATTTCTAATAAGGTCTAGTGGGAGAGATGTGCTAAATCCCAATAATACAAAAATAGAACGACACCACTGAGAATATCAATGTAATGGTTCCTACGTGAACCAAAGTCACTTCTTACTTAGAAAATCTGGACCAGGTGGGTGTTCAATGCTGAATACATGGAGATGGGCTATGGCACCCAACCTCACCATTCTCAATACACAACATAATGTCCTAAACAGCCATTTCATTGCATCAGAGTAATTCATTTGATTAGCAGAAGTTGATTAGTGTTGTCTCTTAATTTTCTACAAGATCTAAGTTGGTACTAAGCTGAATGGAAAGTTGTTGTAGACCCTTGTCATAAAAACAAAACCAACATACACAGTTCTGTAAATATCTATCTATCTATCTATAAAGACTCACCATAAAAAACAAAGTACCTGCTTGTCCCTTTAAGGCACATTGACCCTGCTGGATACTGTGCGTAGTTTAGTTTCTACATCCGCACAGAACTCAGGTTGTTTGAAACGCAGAATTGATACTGTATTTTGCATGCAATGAATGTACAGCCATATGAGATATATTATTCAGACACCTTATATGTGTATATTTTATAAAATATTTAATAATTATTACTAAATTATTATGATATTTATGACCCCCAACCCTCACCACGGTGGGCAATATTTTAAAGTGATGCTTAATACTTTCTGGTCCCATCTCTCCCCTTATTAACATCACTGAAGACACTGGTACAAAAACAGGAGTACAAAAAAGAAACTGTTATAGCAGTTTATTATCTGTACTACTGTATACTCTATGACACATTACACGATTGTAATGGAAGGACTTTTGAAAACCTAATACAAAGCATACTACAGTAAATATATACAGCAAGCTGGGGTTGCAACAAAGTGTGTTATATCAGTGTGAAGAAAAAGGGTTTAAAAACAATACATGCATATTATTATTATTATTAGTAGCAATATTACTATATTAGCATGCACAGTAAAAATAAGAAATGCAATCAACTTCCAAATATACCCTGGAAAACAGCTGGAACTGTGTTTGATATTTACAGTATGTCGTTTTACCTTTAGTGAAATGGCAGCTGGCTGCATAGAGCACAGCAGTTGCATACAGTCCCCTTGAAGTGTGTCTGTTGCAGGTATTGATTACAGCCCGTTATATGCTCATGCCTATTATCCAAATGATGCTGTTGCAGTAGGGCGTTTAATGTGTTCTACACAAGAGAAACCATGCAGTATCTGAGATGACTTGAGCATTCCCTCAACACTTCACTAATACGATTAGTTTCCATGTCATCAGTCATTAGAAGGGATCAGGACTTGGTATTTAAATTTCAATCTCTCTCCATGTGAGTAGATATACTGTATATAAAATAGTTTTTGCTCGTAGTGTAGAGATGCTAGTCCACCTTTAAGAAAGGTGTTAGATATCCTACAGTACCACTCAGAGCATGACTTTCCATTAGTAGGGAAAATAACAAAGAGCAGATCCTGCATACAATTGAGGAGTATAACCCCAGCCAAATAAATACATTCGAATGGGAGCTGCCTTGCAAGACTGCAGCAGCAGGAGCTGCAGCAGTGGTAACTGCTGAATTACTACAATTGAAATGTACTACATGTGAAAACAGTTTTGGAAGGACTTTTTTAGGTTTGAAAATGCCCAAACATAGCTTGGCAATTACTTTTTCCATTTGAATTCTTCATTAGGGTGGTTTGTGATGCACAGTTCTGTTTGTGCATCACACTTTAATTAAAAACTGAAACAAACACATATTTAAGAACTATCATGAAGAGCATGTTAATGCGTCGGGGTCACAAAAAAAAGAAAAAAAAAAAGGTTTGTCTACTTTAAGTGCATGCATGGCTTGTTCCTCAACTGTCTTACGTTTCCTTATGTAGCTAATTTTAAAACAGATACATTTTAAGACATCATGTATAGCTAGTTTATCTTGTACTATATAAAAAAAGCATTTTCCAAAATGTATCTCCATTGATTGCAATGGATTGGAATATTCTGTTGACATACACATTTCTCCACATGTCACCACTGGCTCTACAGTAAGGAGGGCTGGAGAAAACCCTGTGTATATCTGTTCCCCTATCTGCGCTTCTGAAAGGTGCTCTTTATCCCCTTATCTAAAGGTATATAGATGCACAATACAGTAGATGTTAAATGTAATACCCTACAGCAACAGTAAACACCCTATAATACCCTACAGCAATTCAGATCTCTGTAACATTAGTACTGTATTCCATGTATAATCTATAAGGAATATCTATATTGATATACATAATGATAACAATAAATGAATTAAAAATCACCTTTCAGCAACTTGCTACATTTTCCTGCCTCAGATATGTTCCCTGCATCGTGCTGCACCGTTGATTTAATGTATGCAAATGGATACTGGTTGCAAGTTGCACATTTATACCAATGATTGTACTTTTATAATTCCATATAAAATACTACATTTAAAATAAATGTATTCTGCCAATGTTTCTTCCTGGTTTCCAAATTCATAATTTATCTGTCTCATTTTTATTTTATTTTATTTTTTTTTGGGGGGGGGATGTTATAATAAAAGTCTGCATTACACTTTAGATGAAGTGTCTCGAATTGCTGTGCAATTACTTAGTACATACATGTGTACTCACATATAATTACAATGTTATTATATATAGTTCCAATGTACATAATGCGTACATTTTTTGCATGATGTAACCCTAACACTTTTCTGATACAATTGTGTACTTACAAATGCAATGCACAGTCCAGTAATTAGAGACACAATCAAATTCTATAACTTAACAGAAAGACATTTCCATTGAAAGTTCTGCAAAAAAACACAAAAAAAAAACCAACCTGCATTGTAGTGCAGTGTACATTCCATTGTACAAATGAACATGCTGGAAAAAAAATGATAGCAGGGTGATGATTTTTTTTTCCCCCACTGTTATTACATAGAGCTGCACAAACACAGCTTAAGGAACATCTGTAGCTTGTGAATATTAAAGACGGGATGTTACAAACAAGCGAGTCTTGTAAGCTGTCCCATTTCTGCTAATTTTTGTATGCTTGTAAGAGAAGAGCAGCTATTCATTTCTGCTGAACAGACAAAGAAGCCCTTGGAGATTTGCTGCAATGCATCCACATCCACTTCACTTCCCCACAGTCTTTTCAGGAACATTGTTTTCTGGAACAGTTAGTAAGCATGACAAATAATGATACACATATACAGTCAGCACTCGGATATCCGTTACCCAGATACACGTCAGTCGTGTTTTACCGCCCTTGTATTAAGAATCAAATTAATCCCCATTATATATACATATGTAACAAATTAATGCACTTACCTGTCACACTGTCTACTCTGTTACCAGTTTTCTGATACAAAGCCCATCTCTTCAATGTTACAATTTACTTGTTTATCTGTCACAGCTCGCTGTTTTTTTTTTCTTCTGGCATGGCAAATCAGTCTTTATTATTGTGCAGTTACACAGTGCTTCATGCAAAAACGAAGCGAACGAGACAAGGCACGGTACTGTAAAAGTTAATCATTAAACAGTTTTAGACAATGTGATACGTTTTTAAAAAATCTGTGATCTTTAGTTATTTTTGTGCATTTTCATTTGCAAGTGACTGTGACATTAGGGTCTTATCGAGCACTATATTCTGCAATTTTGAATTCTGACTTTGGATACTGTTTTAATTATGGAAACACTTTTGTAAAATCTTTTGCTAAATTGCATTGCCTTTTACGTTGTACGCAGTTCTGTGCATGGGTAACATTTTGATTTCATTTTGCTGCAGGGTAGTTAATGGGGAATTTTACATAATGATAGTACAATACTTAGTGGATTTAAAAATACTGTATTACAGTCCAAGTGTCGTCTATTTTGGCAAGTGATATTTTCAGATATATTGTTCTGAATTAAAATACTACTTCTGTCTAAAATATAGTACTGTACCAACAAAATCAACTACAGTACATCTAAATAGAAGCCTACTTATTTTAAAACACAGTCCTTTCAGCAATGCATTTTCTGACATTGTTTCTTTTTGTGTTCCTGAAAAACAGACAAGTGTTTGTCTTTTACTGCTGTGTTATTCCCCCCAACTCCTGCGCTAACAAATTTCAATGAAAGAATCAATGAACGACCCCTCTGGATGAAAAACAAAACTAACAGGAGGACTGTCTTCAAATAGTTAAACATTCGAGACAGATTGATGTAAATATCCTGCCTTGACCCTGCTGAATCAAATCTTCCATGAACGATCTACCATCATCATGAGCCATCTCTCATGATGTGTCAAATAAGAAAAAAATAAGAAAGAAAACGGCAGCAGTGCCAAAGAAAAGAAACATATGCTCTATAATATACGTCTCCCTGTACAGTTCCTCAAACCCAAGTCATATGTTTTATTTCCATACGAAATGTGTGTGTGTTTCAGGACAGGGGGTTGTTTGGATGGTAGGGGCCAGGTTACAACGTGCTCACCTACATACACGTCAAATCAGATGAAATAATCAGATATGCGTCACACTCGTTTAACTGTCACTGAAATCAACATTTTATAGGGTCGGATACGTGAGTGCTGACTGTATATTTGAAAGGAGGTAGAACTGCAGTGTACAAATTTTTTTGGTGGATGTACACAAAAAAAGGTTTACATGATTAAAAAATAATTTATTTTAGCCATTTCGGCCAGAAGCCCTTCTTCAGCTGTGTAGAAAGAAAAGTAGATGTCGATTTTTTTCTTTAAATATATTCAAGCTCCCTTCTCCGGGCGTCTCTTTGAATAACATGTGTTCTTTTTCTAAGGAGGAAACGTGGGAATGTGTGCAATTCATTGCCTTGAAGAGGAATTAAGAGAAGACAAGAGAATGTAACCTCCACCGCGATGGGCAATGGGACACTAGAGGGTAATGCTACCCAAGTGGCTGACTGTGCCACTGAAGAAGCCTAATCTTCCACATCCGCTCAATGAGTCCTCATTTCAAAAACTGTCTGAGCTGCATTTACTTTCAAAATCACTTTCAAGTGGCAGAATAATTGAATCATGGCAGGAGGAAGGTCAGCCCATGCTTGGTTTGCATCTTCTTGACGGTTCAGTACCTACTACTAATCAGGAGCCCAACCTCCCAATGCTGGGAGATCACTGCCAGGGTTCAGTAGCATGCGTTGTTTATATGTTTTAAATCATCAGTGCATAGTTATAATGTTATTACACTGTAATAACACCACATACACACTATTACCTCTGCAGTCAGCTCAAACTCAGACTATTCTGTTCGGTCTACTTCCACTTTTCTGAACTGTCTCTATTCTTTCCCAACAGCTTTTCATTGTTTCCTTCTTTATTTTTCAAGAGGTGTTTCCTATTCCCTGTTCTCCGAGCTCTCCTCCTCTTCCCATGCCAGGCTGTGCATACTAATGGAACAGTGCCCGTAACCAGCAGTGTTTGTGTAAATGCATGTGCTAATGCAGTATAAAAAGGAGTTCTGGGTTCCTTTGAGGTGTCCTTCACTTCAGATAGAATTTGTGTTGTATTCATATCTTCATTTCATCTTCGACATCTCATCTTAACGCCAAATCTTTCAGGGCACTGAAATCCATCTCCTCCTTTTTACCAGATAAAGAACCTTAGACAAGTCACTTAGAGAACCGGGTATCAATTTCAACCATTTCAAGGGTTGATGGACAGCTTAGAAATTACACATAGGTAGCTAATAACAGAGCACATAAGCAAATCCAATTACTCGGCTTAATTACATGCCTCCAACACAAAGTAATTAATGATTACGTCTGAAAGTGGGGAACAGGTACAGCATTGTATTTATCTATCATTCCAGTGATTGTGGTGTGGCGCCATGCTGCAATTCATTGGTAATTAGTCCCACAGGACCAGCAAGAAAATGATCAGACTCAGCTCTCATTCTGCAATCAGCCAAGAGGTAGAGGAACTCATTAAAGTCACTTTCCTGACAAACTGAAAACAAGAAAACGAGCCACCCCAAACACATACATATCAAACTTAATTCCACGTTACCTTTATTTTGTAACTCTTGGTATCCAGGTTGGTTAACAATCAATGCTATACAGGAGTTATATAGCATGCTGAAAACATTATCAGACCAATATTAAGAACAGTAAATAGTTATACAGCATTGTGAGAATCCAACACAGCTACAACATCTTGGAATTACTTTAGGACATGCAGCTTGGAACGTGTCATTCAATATTATTGTAATAACTTATTTCTTGTTAACATTCAAAACATTTAAATACATAAAACAAAATACCTATTGCAATATATTGAAAACAATGGTGTAATATACTGTATGGATTCTTCTAGAATATTATACTTTCTTGGGGCGGGGGGAGGATTTGCAATGTAACAATTGCATGCACCAAAGGTGGAGACGGTGAACCAGTTCTCATACTGCTAATCAATAATATATGAAAAGACAGGAAGCTCATGGTTCAGAAGAACATTCATATTGCCCAAGGTAATCTCCCAAGTGTTAGGTGAACATCACATTACTTTGCACAGGTGATTTTTACAGCAAATGACAAGATTCACTCGCATGACCTGAGCTTGACATTTTATTGATATTCAGCTGCAGTAAAATCGCTGGGAATCCAGGAGTTTATGAGTGCTTGTCAGCTAGAAAGCAACGCCACAATCCGATTCACACAAGAGCCCGTCACAGCAGAAGCTAGCAGGGGCATACAGAACAGTCATCTTAGGGGTCTTCCTGCCTGTACAAGCCTGCCTGCTTAAAATAATGGGTCCTATTCACAGAGAGGATTTATTTAAAACTATGAGACTGTTTTAGACTATTGTTTAAGAAAAGTTTGGAAATATTGAGATCTATTTTATTCAAAAACACAGGCTTTGTGTGAGCAGACGAAGAAAAAGTGGCTTACTTAAATTCATTCCTCAGGGGAACTGCTGAAAGAGTCAATCAGCTTGCGATTGAAATATTGCAATGTTTTTCATACTTGCTGGTATGCAACACATCAATTCTGGAAATTGAACATATTTGCAATTCTTTTTTGCTCAAACTGTTAATGTTGCAACTAGTAATAAGCCAGTCAGGCACACTTTTCAGTGGTGTGCTATTTTCCTTTCACAAATAAATAAATAAATAAATAAATAAATAAATAAATGGTGTAATTGCACTTCAGGGTAAAAGCTTTATACTATAGTTTGTAATAATAATAATAATAATAATAATAATAATTTGATATAGCACCCTTCACACCAGGGTGTCTCAGGGTGCTGCACAACATGAAAAAAACAACCAGGAACATAGTAATAAGAATAATAATAAAACAAAACAAACAGTCAATTAAAAAAATACATTAAAAACAGGTAAAATACAAATAAAAACCAATTCCTAAGATAATGCAAATAATTACAGAGTACAAGAGTTTTGAACTGGATGCAAGGAATGGAGATAGAGAGATCAGAGGAGGGGGAAAAAGAGGGGGGGAAGAAAAGGAGGTCAGAATAAGGACAGAGGAGAGAGAGGCAACACGGGCAGAGTTTAGCAAGTTAGTGACAGACAGGTGAGCAGTTTCAGTGGAGTGAGCAGAGCGGAAAGTATTTCTAGAGGGAGGTGGGGTCGAGGGTAGGTTTTTTGAGGAGGGGGGTGATAGAGGCTTGTTTGAAGGCAGAGTGAAAGAGGCCAGAGGGAGAGAGGTGTTGAGAAGGGATGAGATGAAGGGAGTAGAGCAGGAGCAGCGGCTTGAAAGAGGTGAGTGGGGAGGGGTCCAGGACGACGTGGTGGGTTTGTGGCCCTGGAGGAGGGGTGAGAGGTCAGAGTCCGAGAGGAATTTGGCGACTTCTTTCTCTGAAAATCCCTGTTGTCGGCAGTTAAAGTCGCTAGATTTGTCGGTAGTCGCTTTGACAATGTTTTTGTCGCTAGGGAAACCCAAAAGGTCGCTAGATCTAGTGACAAAATGAACTTTAGTTGCTAAGGAACTAACAGTACTGGTGGCAACACTACCACCAATACTGTTAGTTCCTTAGCAACCGAAGTTAATACAGTCCAACCGATGCTGATTGGCCTTTTATCATTTTCTTTATTTTATTGACCAATCTGCAATCAGTTAATTGAGAACTGAATTCTGATCTCTGTTCAATTGTGGATTTTGACTAAAGATGGGCTCTGAACTTTTGGATCTCATTGTACATATAGGACTCAAACCAGTTATTAATGTACCCATATTCTGTATTTGTTGGCTGAATTAAACACTTCCTGTATGTGGGGGCTTTAAGGAATCTCATTATATACGATATAATGGTTATTTTGAAGAGGGTAGAGGGTCAAGAGGGTAATCACTGTTGGCTTTTTAGTTAAGAGTTGGTATTGTTCTACTTAAGTCTATTCTTTTGCACAGCGTGTTTTGGGGTTTACCAGACCTTACATCGGTACCGAAGTTAGTTTCGGGCAAGTCACCAACGCCAGGTTAATAACATTGTATTAGAGCCACTCCGTAAAGGGCATTCTGTGATTGGCAGCCGAGACACATGTGACATCATGACACGGTTACCCAAACCAGCCTGACAGTTTCACAGTACTTAACGTCTTAATGTCTTAATTGATCCAATACTAGACTAATAGAAGCAGATCCAAACCATGAATAAATTCCCAGTGTCTTTTACTATTTGCAAAGTGAATTCGATTTTATACCTATCTGTCAAGGGATCTCGACACATGTAATCTGCTGCCATAGCTAAGGTTTTAATAGACTGAAACACTTTTTGAAAGGATGTTGTTGAGTTCTGTTATGGATTCCTTTAAGTTCTATAGTTAAAATAAAATCACACTGCGTCCGTCTCTCAGTAAACAACGCTGGCCATCTACTTTTGAGCTCCGACATCCTCAATTATTTTCTTTCTTGAAGGAAAATGTGATTTCCATTTTAGCATTCACCAGCATCCAATTCACATTCTTTTTCTTCATCTCATCCTGCGAAATATTCCTCTCCTTTTCTAGTGTTTGGCTCTTCTCCCGGAGGGTGCTCTGGTAGAAAATGTACTTCCACTCTCCTGGAATTCTTTTACACCTCTCTTCACCGGGCTGCCTCTTTGCATGGTTTACTTTAAGCCAATGCACAGTTTCTGCCGAAAGTTGCACATTTTGAAATTAAAACCAATTGTCCAACCATGCCAACCTGTTATGGATCCAGGTTCTTTAAGACATGGATGTTTGTGTCAAACCTATTGGCACAGTTTCAATTTCTTCATTAGATGGATATGGCTTATACACATAGATAACATCAACAAATTGTGTTCAGAATCTCCTCCTCCATGTCTCATGAAATGGTCAAAAGGGAGCCATCCTTATCGTGTGGCTCATTTCCTTGTCTGAGCCTATATTCATTATCATATGAGAAGCGTGGTATGATGAATGCTGCAGTGAGTGTTGTTTATTCTTACTGAGGATGATTCACATGATGGGGATGAAGCAATACTTGTGTCCAGGGTAAAATCTGATAGATCTGACTGGTAACACACGGAAAATGATTTTCAGTGTTGCCGTCTCTGCTAGTAGATTTGAAATGTTAGTCAGATTGCACAGCTCATTCCCAAAATCTTCATATTGTAGTATAAAGTCTTGTTGTAGCTGAAGTTTGTTTCTCAGTACTGCATGAAGTTCATCCACGGTTTCAGGGAGACTGTCATCTGGTGCCAATCTAACTTTAAAAGAAGATTTGACATGAATTGTTTTAAACTTTTTAACCCAGGATAAAGTTTGTAAACTCTCTTAAAAATGTTTTGCAAATGGTCTCTCCAAAGCAAATTTTGTGTAAATTATTCAAATGCGTGTATACAAATAAAACCAAAGTTTACCGGATGAACATTCCTTAGAAAAGGAAAGCAAATGCTTACTGTGCTCAAACACGCTTTAATATTTAGCTGCACTTTCAAATAATTGAGAAGTTTACTCACTTTGTAACTGCAAATTTGTAGTATTGCTAACACTAACCATCCACAACAATTTGTGACTGAGATAGACTGTTGGCTTGCTGCCGGCGATTTCGCATGCAGGAAGTGTATCTGTTCAGAGCATGCACAATTCAATAGTACGGTCAGGTCGCTAAGTACACATAATGTTAATTGATACAACTTAATCCAAGTAAGTTTATAGACTGTTGAGAAGCGTTGAAGAAGTTGTACCAACTCGTCAGTACAAGTCTGGAGAACAATTTGTACTTTTTTTTTAGTTGCTTGAACTAAAATTAGCACAAGCTGGTTCATGAGATAAAATGTTTTACAGTGGAGCTGCATGAAAATATCTGGGTGTGAGAATTTCAATTTTCAGTCAGCAAATCGGAGATATAGAAACGTGTGTGATAATATTAGACCAAGTCTTGTGCATTTTACCATTTCTGGCTGTGTTCCTTTTCTAACTATTTTAAATGAATTGCATGTGTGGTCTATTAAAGTCATCAATTAAAATTAGACAATCACTAACTTTACTATTTTGACAATTTTCCAACATTTTCAGTTACACTGGTTTGATTGCATATGTACAACAAATCAAAACAGATGCAATGGGGTGTTCTAATACATTTGCACACTACTGTATATTTATACACTGCAGTGTTTTGGAGTTCTGAAGTTCTAAAACAGAACTTTGCTGCTTATTAAGTGAGAACAAACAGCAAACACATAGCCACTGAATGATGGAACAAACAGCAAACACATAGCCACTGAATGATGGAACTAACAGCAAACACATAGCTATGGCATGATGGAACCAACAGCAAACACATAGCTATGGAATGATGGAACCAACAGCAAACACATAGCCACTGAATGATGGAACAGCAAATACATAGCCACTGAATGACGGAACTAACAGCAAGCATGTAGCTATTGAATGATGGAACCAACAGCAAACACATAGCTACTGAATGATGGAACAGCAAACACATAGCTACTGAATGATGGAACAGCAAACACATAGCCACTGAATGATGGAACTAACAGCAAACACGTAGCTATTGAATGATGGAACCAACAGCAAACACATAGCTATGGCATGATGGAACCAACAGCAAACACATAGCCACTGAATGATGGAACAGCAAATACATAGCCACTGAATGACGGAACTAACAGCAAGCATGTAGCTATTGAATGATGGAACCAACAGCAAACACATAGCTACTGAATGATGGAACAGCAAACACATAGCTACTGAATGATGGAACCAACAGCAAACACATAGCTACTGAATGATGGAACAGCAAACACATAGCTATTGAATGACGGAACAGCAAACACATAGCTACTGAATGATGGAACAGCAAACACATAGCCACTGAATGATGGAACTAACAGCAAACACATAGCTATGGCATGATGGAACAGCAAACACATAGCCACTGAATGATTGAACTACTCCTTGTATTCGACACTGTATTGTACCCCTGTGAAGACTTTCACCGAGTGTTTAAAGAGAGTGCTTATAGAAAGGGTGACTCATCGCTATCAGTAACTGTCTGATATGAAAGGCGTTTAAAAGGTCTTCCATATCAGACAGTTCAGAACTTTCAGGATTTTTTGAAACCTTCCTGGCCTCCTAAAAACAGGATTATCTTTTCATCTAAAGGGATTTTGTGTTTTAATAAATGGCAAATAGAACCATAATAATCCACTAACCTTCACCACAGGAGGTCTGTTTGTTTTCAGTCTCAATAGAAAGGCCAGTGATCTCAATCTACACCTGCCATCAGCATGCATATCATTACAATAGCATAGTTTTGATCATAGGTCAGTTTGTCTCGAACGATTAAACACTCAATAGTGCTCAATTTATAAATACAAAAAAATAAAAATAAAAATAAAAATAATCATGAATTCAGTGTCAGTTTGGACTACTGGGGCTCTGATTAGCAAGTCTACTTCACGGCACTGCCAACCGAATCTAATCTGAACATTAGGATAGCATTGTGTCGTGTTCACGTGGGTTGATGCACATCTATTGCTCAGTCATTTCAATGTACCCATCGGTCTTATCCACTCCCTTTAGAATCATGCTTTCTACAGCTCTCTCTCTCTCTAGAGATATAAGCAAACAATTCCTATCAGTCTGCAATACATGGACTCAAATTAGTTCCCAGTAGAGTCCTCTGCGGTAACTGCTAACCCTAATGAATTATTTAAACTAAAGAGTTCAGCTACACAAAAGCATACACCGATTATTCTTAAGAGTCAGTACAGCCTCTATTTATTGTAAATTATAGCAATACTGGTGAGATGTATTCAACCTTTCTTTATTATCTTCCCTGTTCATTTGAAACAGCTATCAGTTCTGCTTCAGAATTATATACCAACTCCGAGAATCTCCAATCCATTCTTGAATGTAAACATGGCTTCCATCTCGAGTACAGCATCTTCATCCTCTTGTACTCAGGTAGCAGTAGCTGGGCGTGTCAATCAAATGTCACTAGTGGCACAGCAATAGATATTTAAGAAATTTAATTTAACCACAAAATGAGGGCTCAAAATTAAATGGTTTCACCTTTAATGGAAGTACCATAGGGTACATGTGCAGAAATGAACTTGCCTATTGCCACATTCTCCCCCCAAGAGTATTTAAGTCCTGAAGGCCCACTTGTAATTTTATGAATTTAAGGCAATTTCTCCTACTTTGTGTATGTCATCTTTAAACAATATAATCTTTTAATGCGTCGCTTCTCATAATGCTTAACATATTGGAGTAGCTGTTTAAAGATAGCACTCACAAAGAAAATGGATGGAAAGTGCCCTTTAACTGAAGGGAGTGGTTGGGAGAGAGGTAGTTCTCCATCACTACATTATGCAGAAATAAATCTACCTGTTGTAAAAGTGGAGCTCAGTAATATATATATTACACACACAGAGCATCAAAAGAAACTTCACTATTATAAAACATTTTTTGTTTTTTCAAAAATAAAAAAAGGTATATAAAACGATGGACATTGACGAAATGTTTTTGGTTTATTTTTAATCACTCTATCATTCATTCTTGACCATCACACGCTTGAATGACCATGACTGAAGCATATGCACTTAATCACCTAATTAGCAAGACAGTTGATTGGACACTGGATGTGGAGCAACTTAAAAGCAATAAAGAAAACAGAGAAAAAAAAAATACAATATGCCACGTCTGTCAAGAGAGCAGCACCTTCGTGCAATCGGCATGTTGGAGGCTGGACTACGGCAGCGCACTGTGGCTCGCTGTCCTGGATGCTCACAGCCAGCGAGCCGGTAAACCAGACACACACTGTCAATGACAGGCCATGAACTCGGGAGACCAACAGTCACAACACCTGCCCAAGATCAACAGATCATTTTGCAGCATCTTCGTGATGTGAATTGTTAATCAGCACAATAAAGTCACTGCACCTGTTCCAAAACAGTTTGTCATCCAAAATATAAGTTTCTTTTGATTATCTATCCATAACATATAAAAACCAACTATTCCTGATTTGTCTCATCTTTCTTTTTATTCTTTTGATATATCAATCAATCAATATTTTATACAGCGCCTTTCATAGTGGACCACCATCACAAAGTGCTTGTATACAATAGTTTTGATTTCCTTTCCTCCCAATGTGGTCCTGGGCACTACCTGCGACACTGCAGTAAAAATGTTAACACCCTGGATGAAAGGAAAAATTTGACTGAGTACAGTGCTGAGGTGCAACAGCTGAGAAGAGAATGACTGCCACAGTGCAGAGCCTCACCTACTGTACATCCTATTGTTGAGAATCAAATGTAGAACGCAAAAAGGAAAAAGTGGGGTTAGGCTGAAAAGCCCCAATCATATGCGGTGTACCTGCCTCTCAAACGGCAAAGTTGACCATGTGTTTTGTTCCGCTCACAAAATGCAGTATGTTATGGAATGTGGGTAATGTTGGTTGGAAATTAACTTTGACATTGCTAACAGGGGGGCAACCACACTGATGTGCTAATGGCAGCTCATAAACATCTACTCCGAGTTCCATCACTTCCCAGTCCATCATTCATCAGGGAATATAAGAGCAAGGCAAACCTGCTTATATTTCAGTCAAATGAATCCGCCTCCTGTGAACAGTCAGAACTTGTTTTGCAAGCTCAAAGTTAAGAGCCAGCTATTTTTTTGCTTTTTGATGGAAATCTAGTTTCTATAAACCCAAGACATTCTTTATAACTACATGATGTACTACACCAGGGTGGATTTTCAAAGCATGCACTCAAGTCTCTACCCCGGAGAAAATTCCACCTTAACTTATAAAAAAACAACTGAGAAAAAACAAGCATTAAAAGTGGCCGAGACTTTGAACCATACTGTATTACTTATTTAGTGGACTGGAGTAAATGCTTTGAAAATATGCCCATTCCCCAGAGTAGCTCACCTGGCAAAGGCATGACTGTGTGGTGTGCAGGGCGAGTCCCACAGCCAGGGGAGAGCAGGTGCGGATCCTGGCTGTGAAGTCTCCGATTTGTTGCTGTGGATTCCAAAGGGAGTGTTGCACTGCCCTCGTCACTCCTGCAGATTAGGGCGGCAAAATGGTCTGGGACTATTACTCCTCATCATGCTACAGCAAACCCTGTTGGGCAGGCACCCGGAGAGGCTGGGTGCAATGAGGCTCCTTTATTTATCTACTACAGTAGTCACATTTCCCTGACAAGGTACTGGGAGATAACGGGGAATGTCACTCATTGGGGACTCCGTTAACGGCTTCCCTGCTTTGTGCAGGTAAAGAAAACTAAAGAAATCAAGTAGACAAAAGTTTCAGCTAATTGCTGCCTTCAGTGTTTGCACTGGTGAAACAGAGAAAGGCTGCTCTACTTGCTGGCTTGCCTACCACATTAAAAACACAATCTACACGATTGGGAGAGGAGTGGAAATTGAACTTAAAAGTTAATGAAAGGCAGGTGAAAGAGTTTATTACCAATTTAAGATGTCTGGATAGAAGCCTTCAGTTAACTGCAAATGTGTTGTGCATTTCCATTAGCCAGTGAGACTATGCTACTATAATACAAAACCCATACTCTTCCCTCGATTTAGCAACACTAGACCCAAAAGAAGCTATTTTACAAAATAAGGCCATTAAGATTCCTAACTAAATGACATCAAAATGTAAAATTCACAAACCTTGCATGGAGACAGGCTTTGTTTATGAAAACAACGCGATTTGAGACAAATAAATAAATAATGCATTGTGAAGTTAGATTTTCATGGTGCATAATCACAGCAATTTAAACCAGAAGTCATTGTTTCACTTTCACTCAGAAATGTTAATCAAATTAGACAACTTCGAGTGGCTCCCTTACAGGGTAGGTCGTCTGTCTAGTATTGCAATTGTTTGATCCAGCATAGATGTATCGACTCTTCTATAGCCAAGCTTGAACACCACCGAAATACTGCAGTCCATCAAAGCTGTGTGTGCGCTTTGAGTAAATACATTGGTTCAAGCCAAATCAGTAGTGGCTGCATACTATACTTTATCATCAATGGTCAATAGAGGGTACCAAAAGGAATCAGAATGCATGCCTATAACATGACAAGAACAATGAGGGGCTGAATGAAGGATGGATGGATGGATTCACACATACATACATACATACATACATACATACATACATACATACATAAGTAGTAACCTTTACCAACACAATTAAAGTTGATTAAAAAAAACTGCTCCAATACACAAAGATTTATAGAAACAAAAGCATATGAACAAAACTGTAATAATGAACAATGAAAACACAACACACATTAATTTGGTATTTGTGAAGCGATTAGAACTCGCCATATAAATAAATAAAAACAAAAAGGGATTGCTTTGATCAGATGGTCCAAAAAACAAAATCATCAAAATAAACTCATTAAAATTAGGGAGGATACAGTGAGAAAAATGGTTTGTTAGAACGGTGACCTGGGGATGCCAGAAAAGGTTTTATATAAAACCTTTACCACGTTGGGTTATAAAGTAGATACAGGCACCAGGTGTCAACATTTCTCAAGCTCCTCAGGTATGGCAGGCCGAGCTCCCGTTCTCCTGGAATTCAATCCATCCCAGGCAGCAGGAGAGTATACTTTTAAATAACTCATTCCCCACAAGCTCCGAGGCTGCAGGAACATGCCAGCTGAGAAATCAAACTCATCTCCCCTGAACCAATGACCCTTCCCAGGTGCTGTCTCGTAGCTACAATGTCACTTGAAGCAATGTAGCAAGCAGAAAGACAGTGCAAGTCTAATTCCATCAGCAAGCAGTCTTTCAGTAAACCGCACAAACTGGGTATAAATAGGCTTGTCGGAGCTAAATGAAATCATTGTGTTAAAAAGGACAGCCACGAGGGGTTTAATATTTAAACGGTTCAGTTTAGCTGATCGTTTAAACCACCATCTCTAAATGTGTTCCATTCAAATTCCTTTTCATTCGCCCTGTAACAAGATTTTTTTCTACTTCTGATAAATGTGATTATGGAATGCTTCAAGGTCGGCTGCCATGTGAGGAAAAGAATGAGTTATTTCAAAAGCACTGGTGTCAATAGAACATACAAAGCATTGGTTAGCGTGTTGACGAAACACCAATAATGGGGGTGCAAGCTTGATGACCCAATGAAATCACACACGGAACCAAGGTGAAGGTATGGGTTACAGACACCAGTAACTTCAGAAACCATCACTCCATAAGGTTAAAAAAAAGAAAGGTCGTCAAAACGTTTCAGCTGCTGCCTTCATCAGTGTAGTATTTCCCCGTTGCTTGGTTAGTTAAGCGAGGCAAAGTTAGGAGGGGTGAGCAACTGGCAATCCAAGCATTAAAGCATTCAAAATGCCAGCAGTATGTGTGTTATAGCATTTTGATTGGTGTACTACAGTAATACATATAAACTGACACCACACAAAAGTAGTATTGGAGCTCTAAAGCATTGCTGATAACAATTAGAAAAATCAAGGGCACTGTAGTATTGCAATGGACAAAAGCACAAAACGCGAGTATGCAGAGATTATCTTTATTGAATAAAGCAAGTGCATTCTGCAAAAAACATTCCTCAATAAATCAACCTGCAAAACGCACCCAGGCTGACAACTGAAACAGTACTACAAACTAAACATTTAGAAGCGACTTTTTAAAATGAACCAGATTTACACAATACCTACATGGCAGACATTTTGAACTTATGCAGTGGTTTTGGATCGGGAGATGATTTCGTTCACAAAGCTGTTGTTCTTCGTTAAAACCTCTGCCTTCATGTTCTTCAGTTCTCGTTTGATTGCCTCTCCTGACATCTCTGAAATCGGCAGCGCCTTGACTTTGGAAAGGAACTCCTCAATGATCTGTTCACCTTCCTGTACAAACAAAACAAACCATCCCACTCAAATCAGCTTTATATCTTTTCAAATGAAGTGTGTGTTGAGAGACACGCATCACAAAATAAGTAAAAGCACTTGTCTGAGCCATTTAAAAGACGAAGCGTTGTTGGCCTGTGATCAACATTTGCTCAAAAGTTCTAAATTTTTACTAGTAGACAGCTCAGGGAAAAAAAAGGATTTAAATAATTAATTAATAAATAAATAAAAATAAGACACCCAAACAATAAATAAATAAATAATTAAATAAATAAATAAATAAATAAAAATAAGAGACACCCAAACAACCACCACACACATTTTGTAGGTTCATCACCCCCAAAATGAGAGTATAAAAAACCAACAGCATCTTAGATTTCCGACAGCTGTGAAACGTTTGCAGGTATAAGAGGTTGAGTCAGTTATATGCCAAGTCACGAGACAGCTGCCCAACTAAACAATGTGTGAAAGCTAGGCGCCGTATTAAGAAGAGCACACATCCACACACACACACACACACACACACACACAAACACACGTGAGGAATGGGACACTGGATTATCCAATAGGCACACTGTTTGGAGAATGGCGACACATCTCCCTGGACACACTGTGCTAGGTCACCTCTTTCTCTCGACAGCGCCTCTTGGTGGCGGGCCCCTCATCGCACTCTTCAGATTTCGAGACGGTCTGGAATTCCTCCAGCTCCATGGCCTTCTCCTTGGCGTTCTCGATGACGTGCTTCGGAAAGCTGGCCAGCTCCGCCCCGTGAATCCCGAAACTCTGATCACAGACTCCTGGGGAGAAACGAGCAGGGACGGTGTCACTGAGCAGGAGTATCCATGGACCCCTTTATCACCCACACGTAATTTGCAACTACACACACTGACACCCTGCTGTTTTTGATTGGAAACACCATTTAGCAAAATCTACTTTATGAAAGATCGGTAGAAAATGTTAGCTGTTAGAGAAATAAATAATGAAAGCAAAGAAATAAATAATGCATTCTGCACTTAAATGTTCACTGCTGCACAAGCAAAGGAATTTAACCAGAAGTCAATTTCACTCAAATTGAAATCAAATTAATAAAAAAAAAATTTTCAATGGCTCCTTTTAAATGCCTGTCTATTGTAATGGTTTGATCCAGCATAGGCATTTTAACTCTTCTATAGTCAAGCTTGAACACCAATCATAATGGTGTGTGTGCTTTCAGCCAATCCAGTGGTTCAAGCCAAATCCCACCCCCCCCACACCTTGCTTGACGCGGTACAGCATGGTTAGCGTGCTGTCAGTCGTCAGCGCGGTCACATGCAGATTGTTCACTGTCGCCACCTCCTCCGACAGGGCCGTCAGTTCGTGGAAGTGCGTGGCAAAGAGGCAGAAAGCCCCGATCTTGGTGGCAATGTACTCTGAGATGGCCCATGCCAAGCCAAATCCATCATACGTGGACGTGCCTCTTCCCAGCTCGTCAATAATGATCAGAGAATTCTCCGTGGCTGACCTGCCAAGAGGAAAAACCAACCTGATCAGCACGGAGGAATCACCAGTGCCACACGCTTGGTAATGTAGCCTAATAAACCTTTATATGACTGCAATACATCTGGCACCCACTTGAACAATCTGTTAGTGTTATCAAAAGAAAGTGCTACAGTGTTCAGAACAAAGAGGAGGGTGCTCATAAAACACAATCAAGACACTAGTTCTGCCCTCTGTTCAGACCTTACGCAAACCATTTCCTTAAATAGTGCACAGGGCCCAACAGAACAGATGTATTCACACTGTTACTGTTTACCAGTGTCCTATAAAGGTTATGTCACCTGTGGTCAACACCGCCTACTGGAAACAAGTTATTGCATGTTAAATTCGCAACCACCCCAACCAGCGCCCTCACCGCAGTATGGCTGCCGTCTCCAGCATTTCCGCCATGAAGGTGGAGACGCCCTTCAGCTGGCTGTCCCCAGCTCCGACCCGAGCCAGGATGCAGTCCACAATGCTGATCTCCGCTGACTCACAGGGCACAAAGCAGCCGATCTGAGCCATGAGCACAATCACGCCTGCCTGGCGGATGTATGTCGACTTACCTCCCATGTTAGGACCTGGAGGAGAGAGGAAAAAGAAAAAAATATTGCCATCGTTCTTTTTATTATTCAATCAATGGAATCAAACTGTTAATGTCAGGATCAGTATGTACAATAAAGTACAGAAGCATAAGTTCTGTGGATACTAGTATGATAACCTTGGATCTCTAGTCTGTGCTTCCCAACATAAACATAAGAAACTTGGACATAAGAAAACGTACGAAAGAGAGGTGGCCATTTGGCCCATTAAGCTCATCTGGTTCCTATTAGTGGTTTCATCCAAGAACTTTGTCAAGTTGCATAAAAGGAATATACGTGACGTTGCCTCAACATACCCCTCACCGGTCTCTCTGTGAAGTGTCTCTTACACTCTCTGTCCTAAGACTATCCACTTAATTACTAGCTGTGGCTGCTGGTCCTGTTTTCTACTACTGTATAATTCGCTGGCAAGTTGAATTTGAGACATAAGGGAAAAAACTAAAACAGGCCTCAAGGTGAACTGCATGTGTATCTACATTAAAAAACTTAAGACGCTGGAATCCTTTGGTGGGATTACACAGAGCAAAGCACAACACATCAAAGTCAGAAAAGTTGAAATAGTTTTACTGAGCGAGATGAAAGCAGGCTGTGAATTCCTCACCAGTTATTATGTGGAACATCTGCTTGTCCTTCTGGAAGGTCACGTCGTTGGGGATGAAGGCCACGTCGTCCTGGACCTCAATGCAGGGGTGTCTGGAGGCAGTAAGCACGAGGCGCCCCTGACCCTTCTCCAGCATGACCGGCCGGACAAACGGGACGGGAGCTCCATTCGACACGTGAGCGAAGCTGACCACCGCGTCCAGCTGAGCCACCACATCATTCAGGGTCTGGATCGGCTCGACGTAACCTGATTGGGGAATAAACAAATTCAATAAAGCATTTGTATCATTTCAACTTTGAATTTGTAGGACATAGGTCCACCCACACATTAGAGCAAAAGCATCCGCTGGGTCACAGCAAAGTGCACTCAGTGCTGCACCTCACAAGTGTACCGCTGCAAAGTGTACTCGCTCAGTGCTGCACCTCACAGGTGTGCCGCTGCAAAGTGTACTCGCTCAGTGCTGCACCTCACAGGTGTGCCGCTGCAAAGTGTACTTGCTCAGTGCTGCACCTCACAGGTGTGCCGCTGCAAAGTGTACTTGCTCAGTGCTGCACCTCACAGGTGTGCCGCTGCAGTGTACTCACTCAGTGCTGCACCTCACAGGTGTGCCGCTGCAAAGTGTACTCGCTCAGTGCTGCACCTCACAGGTGTGCCGCTGCAAAGTGTACTCGCTCAGTGCTGCACCTCACAGGTGTGCCGCTGCAAAGTGTACTCGCTCAGTGCTGCACCTCACAGGTGTGCCGCTGCAAAGTAATACCCAATTACAAAAAATGTCAAATATTGTCAAGATGACACATGCTGCACACAACCACAAGTTTAGCTGAATGCAGCAAAACCAGAAATAAACCCCCCTAGCGTGGGATTACTTTACAAATCACTGAAATGAAAGGGTGTCTTGCAAAATATGCAAGAAAGAACTTTCCTATCACAACAGCACAAGCTTGTTGTTGAAACACTAAGAGAAAACATCCCACGTGTTCACCTGCAGCCGGACGAGGAAGACATAACAGGTTTAACATTCTTTCAGTTCTGTTAAAACTGAAACCTTTTTGCTCGACTTACTAATAGTCTTAATATGTTTTAAAAATGTAACTTATTTCCATTATATTTGCTGTACTGACACTTCAACACTTGACCGTGCTAAAAATTGCTTTAGTACCACTACAGTATACCACAGTAATACTACAATACTATAATACTACTACACTATACTATAGTACTTTTTTGGCAGAGTTTACTGCACTTCACTAAGCTTTTACCGTTTTAAACCAATAAGCAGAAGGAACATGCAAACAAAGTTAAACCTAAAATGTCTTTCCGAAATGCATTCTATATTTTCTTAAAATAGCTTCAATATGTGCGTGGCCGACTACGCACAAATGTATTTTAAAAAATACAGGCAAGCATGGAAAAGCAAAGTTGTATGGCAAATCATAGTAAAAAATATACAAAATAAAACTATGGTAAATACATGGTATAAGATATGGGAAAGCATGGTAAAACCATAGGTAAAACTTTTATATTGGATATGGGAGGGTGTACGTCTGTACTGGGAATTCTGTTTCAATAGTCAATTATTTTTTAAACACATTAAGTGAATTTTGCATTATGTATGTAAGGGAAAATGTTTGAACA
The DNA here is from genome assembly GCA_030684275.1 of Acipenser oxyrinchus oxyrinchus. Lineage (NCBI taxonomy): Eukaryota > Metazoa > Chordata > Actinopteri > Acipenseriformes > Acipenseridae > Acipenser > Acipenser oxyrinchus. Next base: position 3,106,070 of record CM060251.1, on the reverse strand, counting down.
ATTCTGAGTTTTCCCAAATGTCACGATTGCACGTCTGAGAAATTAATAGAAATAATGGTTTTATGAACTTTTGTAACTGGGGAAAGTCAAAGTTATTACCTTCTCCAAAAACCAAAAAAAAAAACCGAGCATAAAAGTTGGGAATATTTATATATAAACTTTCCTGTGTATGTTCCATCTCTCTATATCCCTTTAAAACGTTAATCATTGCAGTCTGGGTTTTTCTTTTAAATTGTATTTATTTAAAGGGATATTTAAACTGATGGAATTACTGGCTATTTCATGCTGGAATTAAATTGTCAGGACATCCATGTTAAACTATTGGGGAAATTATGAAAAGCACAACGACAAGCTAACACACCGGAGGCTAAATTAGGAGACTGCAAGAACGAAATGAGAACTAAAGTAGGATCGGGGATAAACAATTAAAGTAATCAGTCAGCTTCGTTTGAAAAAAAAAAAAAAGATGAAACCGAATCAGAGGCTCAAATACATATGAAGGTAAAAACAAGTGATCTTCAGTTTTTTTTGAGTTTAAACTTATTTTGAACTGATTCTTGTTTCTTAAAAAAGGCGTCACAATTAAACAAGCCAAAAACTATTACAGTATTTCTCAGAAATTACACAACACTGTATTAGTGTTCTGTTTGTAATGTGCTACTACGATTAATATAGGAGTCCTAGCTTTACTATAGGAGTCATGACAAACATGAACTGGAATGCACTGCCAGAGTGTGCAACCTTCCTTCCCTTCACCAGCTAATCCACATGCATTTCTACCATGCATATAAACAAAAAACAGAAATACCTTTTAAAATGTGTGGCAGATAGACTTCCCCATACTCAATGTACATAATGTTTTGTACTCTGGATTGCTAGACATTAGTCTTTTTTACATTATGAAGGTGTTCTAGCATCAGTAACACTGTAATCTAAGATTGGAGTTCTGTGACTAAATGTTTTCTGTAACTGAGTAAATATTTTGATTATATCGAATGGGAGCATTTAAAAAGCGAGACTATTCGAAGCATTAACACAATAACCTGCAATTTAAATTTACTAGGCCAACACTGCATCTCTTGCCTTGAGTAACCACAGCCAGCACTTCCATCACTTCATATGAGACAATGGAGTCTGCTTGTCAACAGCACTGGCTCCCAAAATGTGACAAGATTGGAATACCAGGGGAGTTCAATACATTTAGCACCGAGGGTCCAAAGTCAAGCCCAGTGTGCTGTACTGTATATCACTGGTTAACAAGTACAGATATTTATAAAACAGAGCACGTGGGAGGCTGTGCATGCCCCGAGTCAGAAGTGTCCAGAACGATTCGCTTACTGGCCTCCTTATCCACCTTCAGCGATTCTGCCTGCTTGTAGGAAATCAGCAACAAAATCTTCCCATGGCCTTAAACGTTATCTTCCAGTGTCCAACACTGACAACTGCAGTGTTCAGGAAACGACTATTTTGCTTCTGTTTCGTTTGCTGTAACAGACATTGGTTGCTGACTCTTCCACATCTACACCTCATTACCAGAGTATTTAAAATGCAAATAAGGCAGGATTAGTAAATACAGGATTAAGAACTCCATTCAGCAGGCGGGCGGGCGTACCTGCTGCAATACTAATGATCTCTTTCACAATGGTGTTCTGGGCCTCCTCGTACTCCTCTCTGCTCTTCATGTACTCTTCATTGCTGGAGCTCAACTTACTGCAAATACAAACACACAAGGGGACAGTTTAGACATTGCCTGTGGAGACTCCCACAGCTGCAAGCTTGATTACAGCCTGGACAGCCAGGCTATACACCTGTGTTCCTGCAGGTGAAGAGGCAGAGCTGCTGCATCTGAAGAACGCACCTGCAGAATCACGCTTACTGCACCTGCAGCTTTCGTTTCAGATTGCTTATTAATGCACACATTTTCTGTGCACCATCTACCTTTTTATTTTTTAGTTGAAATGAGCAACAAGAGTTATGCAGCTTGTACTGTTGATTAATCTTTTATTTTATATATTGGTATGCTTTAGACAACATTTTAGGGGGAGAAGTTAATTCAGACTCTTAATTTACCTTTACACCTCACAGGTTGCTCAAACATTTTCTAAAAATAAAATTAATGCATTTCCTTTGTTACAGGACAGTTTCATATGGTCTTTAAGACACACACAACTACCCTTTGAACAGATAAGCAGTATGGATCCATTAGTACAGTTCTCTCATAGAAGTCCGTCACAGAATAGATGCAATTATTTTGGATCCCAACATCACACACAGCATGCATCAATATCCTTCAGTGTTTGCAAAATGCAACTCTGAACCAATCAACACCACATCAAAATGAACTGGCGAAGGGAAGACTGTCCATCAGCACAAATGCACACCATATTATGATAAATCTGGCTTCAGGCGTACGATTTTCAACAGTGCAAGCGAACAGCCATCAAGTCAGGGTTTCATGAGCGTGTGGGTGGAAATTCATGAAATATTAATGGGCTATTTATAATGTAGATTTGTTTTTTTTTAAACTGTTAAACTCGACTGAATATGATATTTTATTCATTTGTCAAGTACACCGTGCTTTCATTTTCAGCAGCAAACATATTTAGCTTCCTGTTTAACAGAAGGATGATGAAGTGGGTTGAGGGAGGGAGCAGGTACCCCAGTCCAGGATGTGATGTGACTGACAGGGACAGACAGACGGGCAAGAACCACTTCTAGGTGCAAGCCTGCTCCCAAAACCCATTAGGTGACAAGGTATGTAGTTAAATATATCCATCTGGATCTAAATGGTCAGTCATACCATGACAGACATACATCCAGCATGTAGAACATCTCATTAGCAATGCCCCCATAGGACATTATCAAACTAAATAACTACAAGCACAAGTGCTGGGATTCATGGCCCAGGCTATAGTACAGGGGGGTAATATCGTTAGGAGGTAGAGAGGTGGGATACAGGATTAAATGGAGTTTCTCTAAGTTTTGCAGTTCATCAACCACTTCCATGTACCTGGCCTAGATAAACCACAGCTGGATTTTGACACCACTTGGGGAATGTCTCTGTGGTTATCCCAGGAGCACCCCCTTAAACATAAAACCCACATGTGTGATATAAAAATCGACCTCTGACACTTTAAAACACATGGTCGGAAGAGAGCCTGCCAATTCAGTGCGATCAGTTTCCAGAGGGGATAAAATCACATAGAAATCGTTTGCCACACGAGTTGTGCAAGTCAGTCACAATCTCCAGCCAGTCGGAGCCTGGTTTCAACCTCCAGGGGCGGTAATGTTCTGCCACACTGATGAAACGACACCGGCAGCCCAAGAGCCAGAGATAGCCTTTTGACTGCAGTTATCCTAAAAAAAAGGGTCTATTAGGCATTATCTGGGCTACCGAAACCCACTGGGCACCTCTGATCTTATCCCTCTACTGGAAAAGGATGTACAAATCTTTCACCCCCCTCTAGACGTGTAGAGAAGCTGCCTGAGAGCTGTTAAAAGGACTGGGGATTGTGCACATCGATTTGCTGTTGCAAATTTCACATTTATGATACATTTTGTAATCTGACTGTCAACAGTCAACACATTCGTACCATAGGATAACTTAGGGTCCAAAAAGTATTCTAGGTCTTTATTGGAGGTCTTATAGGTTCATAGAAAAATGACCAGTGTACTTTTTGGGGTGTTTTTAAATTTTACCCATCTTGGAAATGTTATATTCCACTGTTAAGTATTAAATGAAAGCATACACAGCATGTACCATTGTTAAATGACCGACTGAATTAAAATGAGTCATGCATGGCAGACATTCTAGAGTGTTAAATAGAGATTCTGATGAATATTTCCATCCCCAAACTTGCATGCTGGAATATGGTTCTGTTTTACTCCATTGTTTATTTTATGGGATATAGAGATTGTGTGTGTTTAGAATTGAAGCAGTAGTAATTGAAGTGTGATCATATCATATTTAAAAACACAGCACACACTATGGCTCTACTCAATTGTCTACATTACAACAGATGCAACTTTCTTTTAATCCAACCCATCCATTGTGGCCCAGGTTTGCTCCTATACCCATCCAGCAATCCCTGCACCAAGAAGTACTTGGGGAGGTGCTGCTGGCAGCCAGTATGAGGATCTCTCTAGCCTATTGCTGTCAGATACTCCAGTGGCAAGTAAACTTCAGCACCACAAAAAAAGACCTTTAGTAAATCGGGATGATAAAACATACACATTATTTTTAATTGCCAAAGTAATTATTTTACAGTTACACATTGTGGGCCAAGCACATGCTTTCAGATTTATTTCATCTCTGATCAGACTGCAGTGTTTAATCCACAGTGTCCAAGTTAATGCATTCATTATCAAAAAGTGTTGGGTACCAAAGTAGTATTGCATTAAAACGTTTGAAATTATAAATGGGATGAATTTTTGGGGTTCATCAAAGGTTGTGGATTGGATGTACCGGAGGCTAATGCAATTCAATTTCTGCTCGAGGCTATCTGCATCCAGACCAGTGAACAAAAAAACCCAAAAAAAAAACCACACACACACACACACACACACACACACACACACACACACACACACACACACACACACACACACACACACACACACACACACACACACACACACACACACACACACACACACACACACACACACACACACACACACACACACACACACACACACACACACACACACACACACACACACACACACACACACACACACACACACTGAGACACACACACACACACACACACACACACACACACACACACACACACACACACACACACACACACACACACACACACACACACACACACACACACACACACACACACACACACACACACACACACACACACACACACTGAGACACACACACACACACTGAGACACACACACACACACTGAGACACACACACACACACAGACACCACACACACAGACACCGAGACAACCACACACACACACACACACACACACAGACACCACACACACACACACACACACACTGAGACACACACACACTGAGACACACACACACTGAGACACACACACACACACACTGACACACACACACACACACAGAGACACACACTGAGACACACACACACACACACACACACACACACACACACACACAGACACACACACACACAGACACCACACACACACAGACACCACACACACACAGACACCACACACACACAGACACCACACACACACAGACACACACTTGCTAAGCATTAGTAGCCTAGCATACAGTCTGCATCCAAATTGATTTTCTGGTGCAGCCAATTAAGCTCTCAATAACATGCCTCTAATTAATGTGCTTTACTACAGAGTAGCTGCTGGGGTGCAGGTACAAGCACACCCCTTTCAAGCAGCAACAGAATAAAAAAAAGAATAAAAAGCCAGACTTGTAGCGTGTTCTTCTGTCATGGGCTGAGGAGTGAAGTGGCAAGCCGAACATGGACAGGGCCAAGTCACAATAAGAGGAGAGAAGTGCTGGTCTGGAATGCTGCATCAGAGGCGCACAGTTTTAGGACAAGTGAAAACACAGAACCTAACCATCCAATACCTGCTGTGTATCATATGTTTTGGTGTTGAGCTTGACAAAAAACAGGGCTTGATGAGTGAAATCATTCAAAAGATAAGAGCTGGTTCAAGCAGGTAGCTACACACCCATCAATGAAAGATGTGCACGTCTATGAAGTTCAAGCTCTTTTTATACAATTTTCTTTAAAAAAGTCAGCAGAACAGACTTTGCTAAAGGATTTCCACCCCACACTGCATGTTGGACTTGTTAGACATCAGTATGGTTCTACTTTAAATTAAACTTTTGAGATGTCAAAGCTGGCTGGCAAGAACCCAGATGACGGAGACGGCAGATGGTGCTCAAGGGATTTCACACTGGAAGTTTTGTTAATCCACTCGTTTTAATGCAACAAAGACTTCAATAAGTTACAGCAGGGGCTTGGAGAACAATTGGCTCCATCAAATATATTTTGGTGAAAAAAAAAAAAAAAAGACAATAGCTTGAAATGTAGTTAATCTCAGTAAATGAATGCAGCACACATCAGTCAACAAAGCTGTGATTAATGTCACATCTGAAGACTCTTCACTTCATTTGGGATAATGCAGCACTGCAGTTGTCATCCACATTTAACATTCTGTGTAGGTGGCGCTCCGTTAACTGATCTGTGCAATCGATACATTCCACTTAAATTTCATGTTGCGGGCACCAGTTCAGGTTTAAGACTGAGGGACGTGTTGGGCTGCAAAACCATGAATGATGGAGCTGGTTTTGGTTAGCAAAACAGCACAAGAAATAGCATGTGTGCTAACTAAAATAAACTGCAAGAGCTGCAACCAGCTTCCAGATAAATGAACTGTCCATTAGTGGTAGGGGTGTGCTGATACTCTTACTTGCTTTTAAGCATTTAAAAATCAGCAGGTATTAAATAAATCCATGAATGTGTTCAAAACAAGAAAAGCTGCTCTTCCCTTCCCTCACAACCCACTGCCAATCAACGGCAATTAACTTCCTCATTCAGTATTTTATAAGCCATTTGGAAGCAAATCTTCCTCTCACCAGGGGCAAAAACTGGCAATGAATATATGGCAGTAAAAATGTCCCTGGATAAGATGAAAATGCCTTTTAAAACACTGAATTGCCATTGATTGGTAGTTAATTGCAAAAGGAAGGACAGCTTTTCTTGTTTTGAAATTAACACATTAAAACAAATGGATTTATTGAATACCTGCTGATAAATACTTCTTAAAAAGGCAATTACGAGAACCAGCACACCCCTAGTTAGTAGCATTCAGGTCTTATTTTGCCATTAACGTCATGTAAATGCTGTGCAGGGTAACTGTCTTTGCTTCAGCTATTCTTCAGCACCCTGGCAGGACCTACCTGTTGGTGAACCTCACTCCGTTCTTCTGGATGTCCAAGGTGGTGAACTTCTTGTTGTTGCGCAGGCTTTTCTCCTCTTTGCAAGTCACTCGGAAGTAATACCCCAGCTGGGCGCTTGACTCCAGCTTTACAGTCTTGCCTGCCTCCAGACCTACAGGGGGAAAAAAGCACAAGCAAGCTCAATCATCCAGTAATCTCTGGCATGGAAGCTATCCAAATAGCTTTTTGTGTTGAGGAGAGCGGGGAGGAGGGCATCTCCATGCTTCACTGACAAACATTATTGAAATAAAGTTTTTCACTGTAACAGCGATTCCCAAACAGGACAGCTGTCTTGCTACAAAAGCAGGAGTGTATGAGAGGACAGGTCTGGCAACAGAAAGTCTCAATCTGACATCTGGATCTGTGTCACATTCTGGGTTTGGGTGCAGAACTGGGTTATGGTGTCAGGGTTTCTAGGAGCGCAGTGTGGCTTAATTTGTTTTAAAACAGACCAGCTTTCCCGCGAAGTGGTATTAAAAACGTCATGAACTACTTATTTGTCACAGTCCTTGTTTAAAGCAGAGGTCATCCGACCCAAAACAGCACCCAAGCTTCAAACTCTACAGCTTCAACAGCAATCCACTGTGGTTCTTTAGTTAATATAGCATCAACCACCTTTAGAATACACTATCAGCTATTTATTATTCTGTAGTACAAGGTATAACCTGGACAGGTGATCGAGAAATCTTCTTGTATTCTTTCTTCTGTTCAGATCTGCAGTTTTGAAGAGCAAGTCTTCATTCAAGTGCTGTATTTGTAGAATCTACGAACTTCATGGCAGTAAACTGAACCATTACAAGGCAGTATGAAAGGCCATGCCAGATTGTTGCAGTTTCCACCGACAAGGAGTGAGTGAACTAATCTCGAACTTGAACGCGCTGCGTGGAAGTGTGAAACGCTTGTGTTTGTATATTAAATTCAAATTTTCCTGATAAGGGAGAAAGGGAACTTAAAACTGAGAAACTAACATGAAGTCAGCCAGGGTGTCTTTCAGGAAAGAGGTGTCTTAATTGTGCCTGTTAACACAACTCCATGATTGGTAGATTTAGCATACATTAAATAGAATATATAATGTGCAAGGCATGAAAGCAATTATTCATAGCAGACGCATGCCTCAAATCAAAACCCTTTTGCAATTACCTGTTTATTAGTGATGCACTTTTAAAAGTTGAATGTAGTGTATATAAAATAAAACACAAATACCCTATACAACTGCTAGAGATGCAAGTACAGTATGGGAATGACTCATTTAGCAGTTTCAGCTCCTTTGAGCCAAAGGGACTTGTATGTCTGAGCTTTCCAATGACTGGGCATGATGGAGTCTCAGCTGAGTGAAGTGAGAGAAGTCTATCTCTGGTGAAGCTGGTTTGCTGACCTGTGAAAGCAGCAGGAAGCAGTGGAGAAAATCAAGAGACCCAGCCTCTCCTGCTCAGCTTGCTGAGCACAGATCGAATAGCCAGTGTGAGCAAGCACACGTTCTGACACGCCGTCACAGGTGAAACACGTGTGTGTGTGTGCGTGCCTATTACTGGTGGCAGAAAACAACACTTAAAAAAGTATCATGTTACAGTCACCTGCTTTCAGTCCTGAATTATTTTTGGTCAAGCTGAAGAGAGTGAATGCCATAAATCTTAGAACGATTGCAGTCATAAAAACTTATAAGGGGGCATCAAGAAGAGAGATCCAAGTTTAAAGCTATTTGCTTCTTACCGAGCTCTCTGGCCGCGCTGCTCAAGGCAGACTGCATGCTCTTCTCCAGGCTGTCCATTTTGTCCCGCAGTTCGCTCAGATTCGGGTCGAACGACGGCTTCACAAGGAACTCATGGTGCTCCACCTGAAGATCAAACACAACGTCATTGAAACTGCACAGCCTGAACCAAGCTCACCCTGCTGTAATGCTCTCTAAAATTCAGCTCTTTGAGGAGTTCAGACAGCCTAACAAAACATATACAATTACCTCCTGATAACATTTAGAGGAGGAGACGAGGTGAGGCGTATTAGGTAACCTTTTTACATAAGGTCTTTCAACAGGTAAGCTTCCAGTACATCTCCACAGAAGGCCTTTTCAGCAAACTGATAATGTCAGCCTGCTTCTTATGAATGGAACATGCAGCGGTGTCTCATGAGATACAGCAGGTTAAATGGAATTAAGCACAACGCAGTCAGACTCAAGAGAAACGCCTTTCATACCTGCACAGTGGAATGCTTTTCAATCTCCCCTTCCGAACTGCTGTTAATGACACACATTCTCCCGGTAATGGCGTGTATTTCATTGTAATTAAGCATGCCCTTGCTGGTGTCTATCCATTACCCGTGGCTATATATACTGCGAGAGGTGTGAAAGAACTGCTGTACAGAATGCTTCATAAAATGAATGCTCCACCGATTTATCTGAAATATGCACCAAGGAGACCAAGACTTCATTCCAAGCCACACATTACCCAGAAACACAAACAAAGCACCACCCAGGTCACAACAAAGAGCATTCACTCACTGTGAGAAGCCAACATGTATATTAAAACACAGCTGCTTGTGGTGCCATTGTTGGTAAGTTCAGAGCGCCAGGAAGGTGTGCAAAGCAAACATGCCATTATTTAGCATTACTTGTTTACTAATGAAAACAGGGAAGAAATTATATATATATATATATATATATATATATATATATATATATATATATATATATATATATATATATATATATATATATATATTATTCATGTGACATTTGTTTATTTATCCTTCCACTTGCTGTTTCTTGTATAAGATTGATTTTTTCCCCATTCTATAAGTGCCTGCCCTAGAAGAAATTCCCTATACATGCAGCTTAAAGGATCACCACCAGACCAGAGCTCTACAGAGGAGTACACTGCAGCAAACACAACATCACAGTTGCTCTGTTTTTGCGCTTTTGTGACTTAAAATCTACAATTACATTTTAAAAGAAGATTTAAAATAACGAAGACAGATGTTTTAACTATTTTAAGCAGCAGACACCAATGCATTGATATCTGAAAGTCTATGACTTTCGTTCAAGCCCAGGGAGGGAGGATCCTTTGACACCAGGCTCCATTACTGGACACATTGCACATTTTTGTACAATATCAACACTTAAACATTTATAACAGGGTACCCTTATGTTACATTTCAGCGGCAAGTACAGAAACTCTCAATTCATGAACAGTCTGTCTCAATTTCTTCTATCCTCACTTCCAGAGTTTGTCTTTATGCCATTATTTATTCAAACAAAATTGACTTTGAAGATTAGAGAGAGAAAATTAAAAAAAAGTAATTAAACTGAGTTGCGATAATACTGTATTGTGTAACACAGGATAGGATTTGGGGTCACCTCCTGGCCCCAAGATCTCGTCCAAGTTCAAATCAGGGTGATCCATGTCCAGTGTGGTCACTCCCCTTCCCCACAGTGTCTCTGTACCTGATCCATACCCCCCTTCCCCACAGTGTCTCTGTACCTGATCCATACCCCCCTTATCCACAGTGTCTCTGTACCTGATCCATACCCCCATCACCACAGTGTCTCTGTACCTGATCCATACCCCCTTCCCCACAGTGTCTCTGTACCTGATCCATACCCCCCTTCCCCACAGTGTCTCTGTACCTGATCCATACCCCCCATCACCACAGTGTCTCTGTACCTGATCCATACCCCCATCACCACAGTGTCTCTGTACCTGATCCATACCCCCTTCCCCACAGTGTCTCTGTACCTGATCCATGTCCAGTGTGGTCACCCCCCTTCCCCACAGTGTCTCTGTACCTGATCCATACCCCCCTTCCCCACAGTGTCTCTGTACCTGATCCATACCCCCCTTATCCACAGTGTCTCTGTACCTGATCCATACCCCCATCACCACAGTGTCTCTGTACCTGATCCATACCCCCTTCCCCACAGTGTCTCTGTACCTGATCCATACCCCCCTTATCCACAGTGTCTCTGTACCTGATCCATACCCCCCTTCCCCACAGTGTCTCTGTACCTGATCCATACCCCCCTTCCCCACAGTGTCTCTGTACCTGATCCATGTCCAGTGTGGTCACTCCCCTTCCCCACAGTGTCTCTGTACCTGATCCATACCCCCCTTCCCCACAGTGTCTCTGTACCTGATCCATACCCCCCTTCCCCACAGTGTCTCTGTACCTGATCCATACCCCCATCACCACAGTGTCTCTGTACCTGATCCATACCCCCTTCCCCACAGTGTCTCTGTACCTGATCCATACCCCCTTCCCCACAGTGTCTCTGTACCTGATCCATGTCCAGTGTGGTCACTCCCCTTCCCCACAGTGTCTCTGTACCTGATCCATACCCCCCTTCCCCACAGTGTCTCTGTACCTGATCCATACCCCCCTTCCCCACAGTGTCTCTGTACCTGATCCATACCCCCTTCCCCACAGTGTCTCTGTACCTGATCCATGTCCAGTGTGGTCACTCCCCTTCCCCACAGTGTCTCTGTACCTGATCCATACCCCCATCACCACAGTGTCTCTGTACCTGATCCATGTCCAGTGTGGTCACTCCCCTTCCCCACAGTGTCTCTGTACCTGATCCATACCCCCTTCCCCACAATGTCTCTGTACCTGATCCATGTCCAGTGTGGTCACTCCCCTTCCCCACAGTGTCTCTATACCTGATCCATGTCCAGTGTGGTCACCCCCCTTCCCCACACAGTGTCTCTGTACCTGATCCATACCCCCCTTCCCCACAGTGTCTCTATAACTGATCCATGTCCAGTGTGGTCACCCCCTTTCCCCACACAGTGTCTCTATACCTGATCCATGTCCAGGGTAGTTTCAATCATCTCCTGATACTTGATGAAATCGCTGACCAGATCGTTCAGAGGGGAGATAAACACAGCGTTCAACAGCATCTGGTGGTTTCCTGTCACAGCAAGACAGGAGGAATGTTACTTTAGCGGGACAGAGAACGAAGCATGAAATACCTGTATAATGCAATACAAATCAGACTCTGTATACAAGATCTTAAGAATAAGCAGCTTCAAATGTCATTTTCAGCTTGTTTCACAGACCCTGGTTGGCTCTAGTCTTGGACTGCCTTACCTAAAATTATTATACAGGTCTAGGATTAGTGCTAAAATCAAGGTCTGTGAAACCAGCCTTTTGTGTTTACAATGTTTGTAATCCTCTTGGAGTGGCTCTGTTTCTCCAACATGGAGCTATTCCAGGCAGACTGACTTACTGAAGGAGACACAAAAAAAAAAAAAAAAAAAAAGACAGCGATAGAAAAAGACAGAAAGAAAACAAATTTTGATGCAACTAACTTGATCGTTTATGCACCTGCGTGCGAGATCGGTAGCTATAAAACACCAAAAAGAAAATGTAACAAATGGCATAAACCAAATCAATTCCGAGAGCGCTACAGGACGCTGTGAAGTCAAGGCAGTTCTGTTCAACCTGTAAAAAGTGTGAGGCAGACACACACACACGATCAGCGCATGGTTTCAAAGACAATCCATTTTTAGAAGCAAGTTCATGTAACAGAAGGCAGAAGTATCCAGACCAAGGGAAACAGACACATCAATGGCAATGACATTAGAAAAGTCTACTGCTGCTTCCTCTCACACACCCGGGGGAATCCTTGACATTAATCTCCATTACTGTTCAAATTCCACATTTTGTTTACCAGCGGAACTGGCCAGATGAGGCCATGAAAAAAATAAATAAAAAAAGGCACTGATTGAATAAATCATGAAACCCTTTATGAACGAGTATTGAACGGTCCTTATTAATTCATGAACACATTCTTCCAATTCTCGGATTCCACCTGCAGATTAACACTTGGAAGCCATGTTAACTTACCTGTTAAATCAGCTTCAATAAAAAACGTGCACTCATAACACTGACAAAGGGATTATCTGTTAAATTGGTCTACTTGAGGAGCCCACTTATCTAAACGAAGATTAGAGATTGAAGCAAACTTGTCTTCATGAAACCTGTAGAGGTTTTAATAGGCTCATGCTTGTGTGATCACTTCTCTACCCTTTAAGTACTTATTTTTTGTTTTTTTAAAGAAACTAAAACAGAACACGTGCTGTATTTATGTAACGCGTTACATTCTAAAGCAGTATGCTACCATTCTAAAAGTTTTCAATCTTTTAGAAGTGTAAAACATATTCCCAGTGTCCTAGTTTGAAGACAGTCACATTAGACGTGCCTGTAATCAGACCAGTGAAATTTCACGCCGGCTATGAAGCTCAACACATTATCATGACTGCGGGTAGGAAAAAAAAACAGGAAATTGATCATTTTTAGGATTTTGCGGTTAACAATTAGAGTAAGTTATCATAATACAGTTAGAGAATTAAAAACGGGTAGATGCCACTTAAATGCTCTAACAAAAATTACAAAGTAGCCTGAATTTAAATGATGACAATGGCACAACTAAATGTTACTTCACTGTAATGTCAAGTACTAAAACGAAAACAGAATAGTGCCTCCTTCAGTCTGCAGTTTTGCTTAGCATTCACCTCAAAGACTAAATGAGACTACTGAACTGCCCATTGCGAGCCTTCAGTGAACAGCTTTCAAACAGTACCTTTAAATGTCAGCAAGCTTACTACAAACAGCAGCAACATCATCAAATCATTGGGCAGCCATCGATTTTGCTGAAAAGGAGGTTGCTATAGGCAACAATATATACTATTAAAATTAGAAATAGCAAAAATGTTGTAATTTACACAGGCTCTTCTGTGCATACTGGGCACAGCAGCAAATACAGTTCAACCTTGAGATGTTTAATGACAGCCGTGGACAGAGAACCCTAACTTGCACTGCAATGACAACAGGGTATTAGACTTGACATCTGGATCAATAGCGCATAACAGCCACTCAAACATTTCCATGTAACACAGTGTAATTGCCTGTGGCATCTTGTACGACAGCCTAGATCAGCTGAAAATAAATCATGACTGAAGATCTACTTAACCAAAAAAAAAAAAAAATCTGCGCCATCACCCTGTTCTGTTAACGTGGCTGGTATATTGAGTCACAAACAAATTTAAAACGCACTCAGCCTACAGTGTTTACCTGCAAATATGAAGCCAGCACCACACAGTGTCTGAGACAGTAGGTTTAACCCATTCAGTCCTGGCGGGACCGTAAGGTCCTGTCCTATCTCCGGCTGTATGTTAACAAATGCTGTCGGAAATCACATTGGAACCTCACAGGACTCCTAGGTCTGAGGTAGTGTATAAATACGTAAAAAATGATAATTGTCCTGTATTTATTTTTTTGGGGGGCTAAACCACAAGCCTACTGTATATTCCAGGACAAAACTGTTGTCTGGTACAAAGCAGGTATAAGGCAAACATTTAAGTGAGCATTCCTATTAAGGTAATAGATTGCAGATTACCTGTAGTAGTAATTTCCTAAAGTTTGTATGGAATTAAACACATACCACACACACACACATAAATTCATTGAGTTTTCTTGCTCCATGGTCTTGGAATAAACTTCAGGAAAAAACTAAAAACTTAAATCTTGATACCTTGAAAATGAGTTAAAATGGATCTGCAACTAAAAAAGTGGGCCACAATGCATACCCCCAGTTTATTTCAACATCTGAAATGGTAATACTGAAAACATATGTTGCTGATTTGACTGACTGGTAAATGGTGGATAGTTGAAGTGCACTTTTTAGTGAATGAGTTGATCCCACCCACCTGTCTGTCACTCTGCCCTGATCTTTACCAAACTGTTGTCCCACACCCTTAGCCTGCTTTAGGTTTTATACAAGTTTAACCGTTGTGATGAGAAGGACTCTCTGTATGCGTGTGCAGTTTGTTTTGCAGCTAGCGAGGTAGAGCAAAAGGTTATTTATTTTTGTTTTAAAGTTCCCAACCCAGCTCAAAGCCAGCAACCACAAGCAACACTAATTAGCATGTTCACAGAAAATAAAAAAGCAAGGGAACTGCCACAGAGACACCTCTTTAAAACAGAACGCTCTGTACCAATACATCGCTGAGCTGACAGGTTTGACAGAAAGTACAATTGTCGATACTGTGCACCGAGGCAACCAGCCAGCTCAGACAAATCAGGGTTATAATGGATCTGGAGAGAGCTGAGCCGTGCACGCAGAGAACAGTGCTGGCAAGCGTTCCATAAAGCAATTCAGCTGAAATCAGTGATCAAGATTGGCACATGCACGCTGACAAAGTTTACCTTTGTAGAACACTTTTTTTTTTCTCCTTACCAGATGGGGCTAAGTAGGTGGTGCCAAAAGGACACCCCCACCGCTGCATTTGGAGAGTCGTTCTTTAGAAACTAAAAAAAAACACGGGTACGGGAAAGGATGAAATGTAATACAGAGCAATGCAAGTGCCATTTGAAGCAATGCCTCTGTATGTGTGTCTAGACCTAAAACAAATAGCTGAAAACAGAAATTGCATGCTGCAATTATCCCCATACCCAGACAACACAGGCATTTGAAGAATAAGCCACACATGACTGATCTTTAAAAAAAATCAACAGGATGACCCTTGAAACTAGCAGGCAACCATTTAAATGTTACAAGAACATGTAGCTGGCAAATGCTATTGATGTTCTATTGGAACTGATAGTAGAGTGGAGGAGTGGAGTGGATGAGGAGCCAGAATGCCATGAACACGGAATGCTGATAATGCCACACGAACGAGACAGCTCAGTTACAGAAACATGAGCGATCCGTTTACAAAAGCTTCATTCATCACTTTGAAGTGCAAAGTACAAGCCTGTGTTCTTTATGAAATCTCAAAAGGGGAAAAGTATTCCCAACACACAGACAGTTCACATCCCATCATTACAAAGGGTAACTTAGATGAGTAAGTTTAAATCACTTTAGCAAACCTGACAGGACGGCGAGTTTAAGAACAAGCCTGCCACGCTCTCCAGCAGAGAACCGAAACTACAGCAGTCGATTCCCACAGACACGTGAGTAAATGCAGACATGCAGTAGTGGAATCATGCAATTGGGCACTGGATGTTACATAAAAAAAAAGTCTTTCAACTATCCATCACAAGCAATTCCACATTATTTTAAGCATTCAGAGGAGAATAAAAAGCCTTCAATCATTGCAACATGCAATAGAGAACAAAATCAAATTGAAAAAACTTCAAGCCTGACTAATGACTTCTTTTAAATGACAAAAAGAAACTCTGCAAATTAGTTTTATAAACACACCAACAGTCTTGATTTTGTGTCTTAGAACTAGCAATGTCTTACCATACACTTCCAGTCTCTTATTAACATTTCGGATTGCATTTGGCTTCAATCCGATAAATTTTAGATTTTCTAAAAACATTCTGAACCTTTCAGGTGCTGTGTGATTTAATACACGATGAGGACCCTCTGCTCTCTTCCGTACTGGTTAAGACACTCGCTTGCGGTGTGCATCCTCTGCCCTGTTACACATGCATGCTTTTTTTTCCTACCAAGCCATCTTTTTTTTTTTGTAAGCAGCTCACATCTTTAGAATTGTCTGAGGGCACCTGTCAATGGTACCGAGACCCTGCTCAACATGCATTTATTTAAATGAATGCATCTCATTTACAAGAGTGTCCCAGGGACAGCGTGCTTCAGTATACATACCAAAAAGGTTTATACATAAAAATAAAAAAAAACTACAATATATACAATGAGGGTTGGGGCCAATTTAGGTGCCAAAAGAGATCCGTTTCTTAAATACATCAAAACACATTCAGTTCACAACATCAACTTATCTTTCTGGGTCATTCAATGTGAATGGAAATACTCTGCAGTGCACAGAAGTGATCGGTGGCTATTGATCACAACGTACAGATGAACCCGCTTTATATCCGGATTGCCGTGCAGGCATCATTTGTGATATAAACCGGGTTTCACGATTGCCTATGACAGCACATTGCGAGTGCGAGAAAAAAAAGAAAGAAAAACAGTGAATTAAAGAGAGCAATATTTTAATACTGTACATTTAAACAAATGCATATAGTTTACTATAGGACAAAATACGTTTTGTATCATTAACTGGAACAAAACAGTGTCATTATCTGAAAAAAAAGGCCTGAATTGTCAACTGATGGTGTTTTGTTTTTTTTTTGTTTGTTTTTTTAGAAGACTATGTTAAAGAATAAATTTGGTGACGTGTTCTGTAACAGTCTGTATCCTGTGACCGCCCATGCAGCATTTGACAGGCTGCACAAAATTTCAGTTGATCAGCTGAGATGATTGTTTGTTGTTCGTTACGTTGAAAATGAATTATATCCTGTGGTTACTTAGTAAAGCCCAGCAACAAACGTGACAATAAGCACCTTTTGAGAGGTAATTTCTCAAAAGAACCTACGATGCAAGGTGAGTGGTTTTTGAAATCGTGATAATAAAACGGGGTATGATATTAAGCAAGGTTCATCTATTTAAAAGAGTAATGCTACAAACAGACATCTCTATCCTTCGGCTCTCTAGTTACTCGGAGCAGCAGCTGCAGGGTCCCTGTCGATGTTCTAGCATTTTAGAAGTGAAAATACCCATGACTAAAAAGTGCATAGAAAAACACGAGCCAAAAACACAAAAACATAGAGCGCATCAAGAGCATTAGTTACAACCTGGAGGGATTCTACGTTTGTTGGAGACAGAGAGGATAACAAATAAAAAAAAGTGAATAAAAACCGTATATCAAACAAGACCCAGTGCTATCCTCTTCAGTCTCACACATTATAAAGCAGTACACAGCCGCTGCCCTGAATTAACCTCATCTGAGGGAAAGCTTCAGTGCTCAGCTGGTGTCGGTTTGATGAAGCATTGAATTAAAATGGTCCTAATATAATAAAAAGTAGCACTGCGAAAAAAACAAAGAGTCAGTGGAAAATTTATTCCTTTTCAATTCCACATTTAAAATACAGGTCATGATCTTGTCAGGGATTTGAGAATTGATGCACAAGTACTTTGTATGATCTGCCTGGTTCTGGGACATTGGGATTGATAACTTAATATAAGGGACTGAAAAGATGAGAAATGAAGGATGACTTGGGTTGTAACTGATTTATACCCGATTTTTGTCTATTCAATATTTTCACAGTACTATTTTCTAGGAAATAAACACTAGTTTGATTAAAATGCGGTTTTATTTTGACTGACATTGTAATAAGCAGCTCTACACTGTATATCCTAGGATACAGCAGACGTTTAGACGTCAGATGATCAAACATCATTCAAAAACGTGGTTCTCTGTCACTTCACAAACACACTATCACCTGATTATGTTGGCCAATCAAAATGATTATTGTGGCAATTGATGGGCATAGTAACTAGCTTGATCAAAAACAATTGAAATACACAAACATATTTTAAGTGGATGACGAATGGAGAAAACGTAAAAGTTAATGAATTTGCAGCACTATGAGTCTTCTGCCTCATCTGATCCACTTCTGTTATTTATGCTTTCTGTATACTTGAAACATTAGTTTTCTTTTAAATATCAATAAATTGATTTAAGTTTTCTCCCCATTCCTCATTCACTTAATTATATTTTCATGTAAGTATTTCAATTTAGTTTTTGATCAAGCTAGTCGTTACCACGCCCAGCAATTGCCACAATAATCAGACTTTGATTGGCCAAAATAATCAGGTGATAGTGCGTTTGTGAAGTGACAGAGAACCACGTTTGAACATTATTTGATCCTCTGCTTGTTAATGTCAGTCAAAATAAAACAGCATTTTAATCAATTGTGCATTACCTAGAAAATACTACCAGGAAAATATTGAGACAAAAATCGGGTATAAAAATCAGTAAAAACAGTCCTGTTAAAAAATTTTTTAAAAAATCCTGTAATTTCTGTAAAATTCGGATTTAACTGGAAACGCAGAACACTAGCTATGAGATATGTACATTTAAACAATGCTGCACACAGGCCCTATTGGAACTTACTAGCTCAGCACAGTGCCAATATGCAAGTCTTATGCAAAACTACGTTTGCTTCATTGTTTCACCCTGTGTTCCCTTTGAAAACTGGACAAAAGCTGCATTTATACTGCCGCCACACTGCAGAATGACTGCCTGCAAGACCCCCTTTGCACAGCAGTTTGATCCATTCCTGGTTTTACTTTGAGCTTAATAAAACACGCCTGACCTTGTTACCTACACACATTGGGGCTAATCAAGCTTGCAGTAAAACCTGAAATGGAAGCACTGAGGGTAACTGATCACTTAAGTAAGAAAGTGCACTCCTAGAAGTTATGAAATAAAAGCTACTTTTAGCCAAGTCTGCTGTAGTTCAGGCATGTGTTCCTTTGGGGGTTTTAGTACACTTTGCTGGAGTAGCAGGGCTTTCTTTCTCTTAACAGAATGTGCTGAACACTCACTCGTAGGTCATCATCACCCAGGCGATGAATCAATAAAACTTCATTTCTACAGGGAACTGAAGACCATAAAAACCCATATAAATAAAACAGATACATGGAAAACCAGAGCAATCTTTAGCTTTGGAATATAAAAACAGTGTAATAATAAACTGTGCATCTCATCACAGCACAAGGTACAGCAGTTAAAGGCGTATAGGTTACTTCTTGCTTCGGCTGAATTTTGATCCCTGCTTTCTTTTAAAAAGGGACACTTATTGTTTATCAAATATTAACGAGGTTATTTGTTGTTCTTTTCAATTCCGGTTCTAATGTCGAGATTTAGTACTCAAGTAAGACAGTACAATACCATTCACAATTTAAAAGTTAACCCACAGAAGTGCAGATTGCTACTTTAAAAGTATGAATCTTCCCAATTCATGTTTGTAGACAGAAGTAAACTAAATAGTAACATGCACTGTTGGATGTATGGCTGTGGCCAAAAGTTAGACATCCTCCTATTGAGTAACATTTAATTTCATAGCCAAATGAAGCCTGCTGAATAATGTTACACCAACACATTGAATTACATACCTCTTTTCATCTTTTTTCCATATACTTACCGAAAAACAGACAAGTCGAAAAATGTGACATTTTGAAATTCAACATGAAATACTGTACTATTAATGGCTTGCGATATAATTTTATATTTTGATTATTATATTAGGACAGATAGATAAGATAGATATAAGATAATAGATATTAAATATGGACTGGAGAGTAGGGCTATAGTGGAAAATTATTGACCTGAGGGAAGACTACTGTTACCGACAGGGGGCTATAATGCCTGAAGCCGCAGGCACCCTGGAGGTAACAAACAGTCTTCCCAAGGGGCATTTCATTTTCCACTGTGGCTGAGTCTGCAGTACATATTTAATACATGAAATCAGTCAGGGTGGGATAGTAAATACAACTTTATATTTTGTTTATATACACCCAATACAGTATACGTAAATAAATAAATAAACAGAAAATGTTTTTGAAGTTCATACCATAAAGTTAGCAAAGTTTGTCTCCATCTGGTTTGTTTTCGTCGAGTTGAATTTCATAGTCAGAAAACAATGACAGTGACGTTTTAAAAAAGCACCATTTTAGTGTTTGGAGCATCTTTTCTTATTTTCTGTTAACTCACAGAATCGGTGTTCAGCCCTTTTCTCTTGTGAAGAGTGCAGGGGAGAAAGACTGACAGTGATGTGAACCAATCACATGTCAGACTGAACTATTGACCGGTGGTGCAGGGATGTTAGGGCGATAGTTCAATCTGTTTCCTCCAATCACAGGCCAGGATTTCCAGAGATATAGATAGATAGAGCCATAGCTGTATTATCCCCTCACCCCGAGAGAACTTAATTTCCACTATGCTTTCAAAATACTCCAGCAGTGCCAGCTTACACCTCTTACCGCTGTATCTCTCGAGCGCCAGCACCAGATTGGGGAGCTGCCCCACGGCCTGGTAGAGCCGGTAACAGTCCTGCAGGGTGCAGCTCTGCCGATGGAACTTCTTGGCCAGCCGGTTGAGGTCAGGGAAGCGGCGCAGAAGGTCCTCCTGGAAGTTCTGCCGCAGCTCCGAGTCCTCCATGAAGGACTCCACCAGGTTCAGCCTGCAAGCAAAAACAAGGACAGGAGGAGCGGCGTCAGTGAGGGAGCGTCTCCCTGGCTCTAGCTCAGGAAACGCAGGCTTTTTCATCAGCACTGTTTGAAGGTTTGTAGAGCCTCGGTTCAACCCTGTCCAAGGCCTCTGATAGAAAGGACTAGCATTGGCTTCAGCGTACGCTCTCTGGATTCTGTTAATTGGGCTGTTCCAAGGTTTCAAACACGTACGGGAGAATTCTCTTTTGCATATTAACTCCCGAAGATGTGGAGGGTTTTCATCATAGTATGAAGATGGCACTGGATAACCTTTCTGGTTTTAAAGATCGGATTGGGGAATTGCTCAGAACCTACTGCTAATACTTCTGCTTCAGTCCACCTTAACAAATAGATACAGGTATTATTAATTCTGAACCACACATGGTTTGTATTGTGTTTGTGCTTTGAGACTGTCCCTTTTCTTGTTTCCTAGGACCCCCTTGTAAATGAGGCCTTTGTCTCAATGGGTAAATCTCCTGATTAAATAAATAAATGTACCTTGCGCCTATCAAATCATTTGGTCAGATATACTTTAAATGTTGATGTATGACATTAGAGCAACTCTATCCCAAGCAAGGGAAAAATAACTATTACTGAAGAGAAATAAACCCAAACCTAACCACTAGGGGTGTAGCAATAGACTAAGATCACAATACTACTGTAGAAATATCGCTAAACATGTGATGGTCCAGATGCACTATTTTGTTTGATGTACAAGAGGAAATAATCGTCAATGACATCATTTGTTGTTAGGAAGGCAGGCTTTCTTCACAAGGTTTGCCACTCAAACCCAGAGAAGCGGAACCTCATCATCTACTACATTAAACTGGAAATAGACTTGCCTCAAATACGCACACCACAGCTTCAGCGTTTGGAGCAGTTTACACAGCTTTACAAAAAATAAAAAAATGATTTAAGCACATTTGAAACAAGAAACTGTGCTGCCAGCATACTGGATTAGCCTATAATTTGTTCTGTAAATGTGTGGGTGGTTTTATAATCTTTCTTAAGGGCACATACATCATGCTTTATTACCACAATGTGACAGCTCAGCTGTACCAAACCCTTCTCGCTCCGCCAGTCCTGCTTAAGTGATTCTCGACAGATCGATCAGGACGTCTTCACTCATTCGTTTGCTTGCATTATCTATTAAATCATATTAATAGAGAAATGTTTAGCTAATGTCACAACCTCTGTTACAGTGATGAAACAGTGCTTGTAGGCAGCTGCAGGAATACTGCGGAATTCAATGAAATACCTCTGAAGGAACATGAATCATTCAAGGAGTATAAACACGTGAAGTCCCTGCGCTCTGCAATGAACTGGATGGAAAACGGCAACACACTGACATTGCACATGGGCAGGAATAATTGCTGGCTAAAATGTAAATACTGATGTTTTCATGATGGGCCATTACGCATACTGCAGAGTTCAATAGCCTTCATTTACAAAGTTTATATAGTTGCACACTACATGCAATCTTTTAGACTGTGTAATTGTTCTATGTTTATAGCTTTTTATCTTGGTTCTGAATTTTACTATTAAAACCACATTTATCTTTATTCCTGTTTTATTACATTTTGTATTAGACTTTTTAATTGAATGGTTTAATTGGTGTGTGTAGCGTTTTAGGATCTTGGTGATGAAAGGGGCTATAGAAATGTGAATTGTATTGTAATCTGTGAACAAGGAGACTCCCCTAGACCACAGCAGTGCCACTATATAAAACAAACATTCAGGTTAACACCAGCCACAGAGCAACACATGGCCCCAGGTCTATGCCAAGTTAACTCCCTTATTATGCACCTAACCCAATAACAGACTTCCTTCAGACAATAACAGGTCAATCGAAAGCCAGCAGGTTTCTAAAGCGTAATCTATCTAAATGGCAAGGAAGTCTAACAAAAGGCACATGCGTTCAGAACAACCACACTCCGGTTCTTACAAAACAGTCATTATACAGCCCTATCCAAACAGTATTGATCAAGTAATCACATTCCATTGCTCCCTCACTGTAGCCATCACAAACACTGCTCTTATTAATTAAAAGCTGTTTTGAAGATTAAGACCGTGTCAAACCCTGTTTAGCAAGGATCAACATTAATGATCTCCCTTTCAATGACATTACTCCCACCGTCCCGTCGCACAGCTCTATACACACACACACACACACACACTGAAGGCCTGCCAGAGGAAACCTGCTATTCAGACGTGACTTGTGATTGTTTAACTGCTTTCATTTAATGCCAATTTAAAATGACTAACAGGGACTTCAATTAAAGCAATGTGTTGCTACTGTGAGAAGCTCATTTTAACAGATTACTGCCAGTAGCAATTTTGATCAATTATGTATTGGAATTTATTATGGGAATTGATTTTAAAAAGGAATGGACCCCAACCCCGCCAACTGTAGATACCAGAAACCGATTTTATATATTTTTTGCACACATTAAGCCTGGTGTTTCTTTGAAGACACTAGAGAATATTCAACAAAATACAACTCAATTCTAAAGCATTGCTAGAAAATCCACAAAATCAGAAGAAACCTGAGCCGAATTGTATTGTGGGATGGAAACTATTAATTATTCCATATTAACACAGCTAGCCTTAATGGCCATGAACAAGTTCATCTAGACATCTATTCATAACCATGAACGAGTTAGTCTAGACATCTATTCCTAACCGTGAACGAGACTGTCTAGACATCTATTCATAACCATGAACGAGTTAGTCTAGACATCTATTCCTAGCCATGAACGAGTCAGTCTAGACATCTATTCCTAGCCATGAACGAGTCAGTCTAGACATCTATTCCTAACCATGAACGAGTCTGTCTAGACATCTATTCATAACCATGAACGAGTTAGTCTAGACATCTATTCATAACCATGAACGAGTCTGTCTAGACATCTATTCATAACCATGAACGAGTTAGTCTAGACATCTTTTCATAACCATGAACGAGTCTGTCTAGACATCTATTCATAACCATGAACGAGTTAGTCTAGACATCTATTCCTAACCATGAACGAGTCTGTCTAGACATCTAATTCATAACCATGAACAAGTTTGTCTAGTCATCTATTGGTAACCATGAACGAGTCTGTCTAGACATCTATTCATAACCATGAACGAGTTAGTCTAGACATCTATTCCTAACCGTGAACGAGTCTGTCTAGACATCTATTCATAACCATGAACGAGTTAGTCTAGACATCTGTTCATAACCATGAACGAGTTAGTCTAGACATCTATTCCTAACCATGAACGAGTCTGTCTAGACATCTATTCATAACCATGAACGAGTTAGTCTAGACATCTATTCATAACCATGAACAAGTTAGTCTAGACATCTATTCCTAGCCATGAACGAGTCAGTCTAGACATCTATTCCTAACCATGAACGAGTCTGTCTAGACATCTATTCATAACCATGAACGAGTTAGTCTAGACATCTATTCCTAGCCATGAACGAGTTAGTCTAGACATCTATTCATAACCATGAACGAGTTAGTCTAGACATCTATTCCTAACCATGAACGAGTTAGTCTAGACATCTATTCATAACTGCTCTGATGTAAACTTTTATACCTATAAGGAGGTCCAATTTACTACTACATAAAACGATACACTATTGGACCAAATCTGACATTGTACAACATGGATAACATCAATCCTACAGGATATATAACAAAGTATACCCCTACCAAGAATAGAAATATAACTTTACTCAACCCAGCACACAAGTTACATACTCTCCCAATTTTAAGCATACCCCTACATACATTTTGTATGACTGATTCCCATATAATACACTGTGTATGTAGTTAGAGTTTATTAACACTAGCACCGCCATAGCCGCTTTCTGAACGGCTTTTGCAATTCAAATATCTCTGCATATGTGAATATCTCGTGCATGTCCGTTCTTAAGTGTTACTAAATATTTGAATTACATACCCATACAGTGTTTCAGCTGCAGAATCGTAAAAATGATTAAGTTAGAAGCACTTGCTTCTTCGACTGCCAGGCCTGCAGTTTATGCGGCATATTGAAATCAATACAATATAGTCGGCAATTTAGTCTGGGCTTTGTAATAAAATCAAAGTCATCGTGAAAGAACGTATTATATACTCCTGTCGAGTGCTGAAACACTAATGAAAGTCATTCTGCACATCATATATTATATTTTTTATTTTTTTAGCAATTCACATAATACACATTGCATCACAATACAGTGTGATATAGCTACTGTCCTCTGAATAGAGTTACCACCAACAGCTCAAGCCGTGCGAGCCCCCCTGCACTCCTCAGGCAAAACGACTGTGCCACCCTGAGTGTGTACAGGAGTAAAAAAATAAAATGTGCTTATTCTAAGCTCTGCACAAATTAGTGACCATCGGGACCGATGCTAAACGAAACCCAGAGATTTGCATTTTACAACGCAATGAAGTACGGTGTGGATATACTGGATCAAATGGCACAGTTGTATTCTGTCAAAGGTGGTACTCGCAGGTGGCCTGTGGCTGTTTTTTTTTAATAATGTTTTGGACCTGGCTTTTGTTTTATACAAGGAGTGCACTGGCAACACAATCACTCAGAGGGACTTCATTTTGCAGCTCGCCCTGGAGCTACAGCAGAAACATTTTGATAAGAGACACAAAAGCCGGCTGGCAACAGCCCCTCAACCTTCAGCCAGCGCTGCGCCCACTGGCACACGGAATAAAAGACAATGCCAGGTTGCTAAATGAAATAAAAAGAGAACTTTTGATGTCTGCGCCTGTTGTGAAAAGGCAGTCTGTGGCAAATGCAATGTACAGTCGAAAAGCGTGTTTTCTGCGTATATTGTACTTAAAAAGCCGTAACAGAACTCTGAACAGACAGAGCCTTTGAACTCAGTTTCACTCAAAGCGCTTTCACGTTGTATAAGTTGTTATCATTTTGTTTTATGCTATTTTTTATAACTAGTTGAGTTTTTTGTGCATACAGCTTGTTTACACAGAAGTTTATTGCATAAAGTATTTTATTACAGTTTTTCATGTTTATGTATATGTGCTTTTTGAAAAAAAAAAGTTTAATTTTCAATGTAAATGCGGTGTTTCTGCTGTGAAAATGTTATGTATGATGTTCATAAATAAAAATATTAAGTTGTATCCAATTGTTTTTCATTTTCATATCAAAGCTGTTTTAAAATGGAGCTGTACATTTTGAGTGTGCTGCGGTTGTACGTAGTCCGAAATCTCGGTGGTTCTAGTGTTAAATACTTTCTAAATGTTTCCTGGTATCATTATTTCTAATTTCATTTCTATCTTGCAATGCTGCCTCTATCTTTGGAAAACAATAACCAGAGCCAGCTAACAGGAAGTGGGCTGATGCTCCAATCGCTGACTTCAAACATGAGAACGTGTCGCTGCATTTTTTTAAAAGCCCCACTGAAGTTTGCTACAGCGAAACAATCGAAGTCCAGTCAGCACTAGAATAAACAAGTCCCGATGCACAGCCAGGGATCAGTACAGATGAGCAAGGCATACTGTTCAGGTGCATTGTGAAGCAGCTGCCTGGTTACAAATTATAAAACCTTATGCAGCAGAGCAGAAGCTCCAAGTTAAGAACCCCACACTTACAAACAGACAACCGGGCTACAAGAGAGAGAAAGACAGGAATTAACATATCAGCTATCCTGGCATATTACTGTTTCCTTACTGGTATTCCTCATGTTGAAGACATAGACATTTTATGCACACACACATACAAACTATTTAAAACACACGTTTGAGATGGACATACTCTTATGAACATCCTCCATTCCTGTTGCCTTTGTAGTGTCCAGCTGTATTAATAGAAAAGGACAGCCCCAACACTGTGAAGGTCTCTGATGCCCATTATCAATTGTTGATGCTTCGCTTCCCAAACTGAGCAGGGGTGAGAGGAGGTGTCGAGGTTTGAAAGCAGTTGCATTTATAATGTGACAAAAAAAAAAACACACCCAACCATTTACCTAACCATTTTACTTAAAATATTTTTTCCCCCTCAGTTATATCCTTCTATAAAAGACTGTTGTTCCGTCAAACCAACGTGTTCAACAACACTAATAAAGTGAAGAAGTGTTTTGTTTTTTTGCTTTTGAATCCCCAGAGCTGGAATTTGATGGTAGGCTATTGAAATAAACAGAGAATGCGTGATGATTTGTTAAATTGTAATAACCAGCAACCTGGACTCCTACTTAAACATTCAGAAACTATCGTTGTGATCTAGTACTGCCATCCCAATTGTTTGGACTGCTGGAGGAGGAGGTGGAGCTAGACTGTGACTTGGATGATGACCCCTAATTTTGGCGAGTACCAAACCATTTCTGCTGGTACTCATGCAAGAACCTAATAATGCTAATTATGTGAACCCCTGAGTATAGGTATTTATTTTAATTAATAAGCACAAAACAAGCTTCTGTTAATTGGATAATTCTCCCCTTCACTATAGCTGGAAGATTTGCAAGAACCTTCCTTCACTGTGTATAACAGAACAATGTTTAAATTCCACTTTAAATTCCTCCCAATGATATTTGTGCTTTTATTTAACTGTATTAAGCAACCACCTGTCTAACGCGACCAGCGACCACAATTCTCTTACCCAGCGATGGTCTCAAACCTGTATTAAGCACCCTTACACAGGGCTATTGTTATAAGAAAAAAATATGGTTTTAAATGGTACCTGCTAAATTCAAAGGCATACGATAACCATTTTAGCTGTCATTTTTCTGTAATCAATAAAACAAGAGCGTTCTCTTGTAAAGGAAGAGAGAAAAGGTGGAGAAACAAACAGGTCCTCCCTCCCTAGATGACAGAATTAACGTTAAACTTGTAAACACAGTAAGTGCCAGAAAAACTGCTTAACAATTCGGCACTAGAAAGACGCAGATACAGCGTCTTTCTAAAACAGAAACAATTAGGGCTTGAAGTTTTAGGTTTTTATTTTTGTTCACATGACCGTGTTTTGAGCTGATTCAATATCTGAATTAAACTGTTAATTACTAAACAAAGTCGCTTCTTTTTACCTTAATGTCCTGATTGACTTGCTGATTCTGTTTCACCTTCTTCATTATTCGAACACAAGAGCAAGCAATGACATTAATCACTTCCCCCAGATGCTACTTTAACTTGCATTTCATTCTCACACTTGCCTGTTAACTAGATAGCTTCCAATGTGTCCGTTTCGTATTGCGCTGTTCTTTCCCGCTAATTTACAGAATGTTCTCATAATTAGGATGTAGTGGCTTAAGACAAAGGCAAACCTTTAAAAGTTAAATAAAACACCAAAATATTCAAGCCATACTTATAAGTATGAGTATGAAAATAATGTGCGCGGTAATTGAAAAAGATCTTATGCTGGCGTTGGTTTCAGGATGCAATGAATCAACACATACCTGAAAGGCAGACACAGGCATTGAAATTTGCAAAGGATTTAAAACACAGTGTGTGACCCGAGACAGGCAAGCATTCATTTCTTTCACAAAATAATTTGCTTTGTAAATGCATTATCTAAATGAATGTTATTAAATTACATACTTCCTTTTGTTCGTATTACATCTGCTGGCTTTTACAGAGTATGTAAGATATACATAATTACAGGAAAGCATATCAGAGGCAAATAGAAAATTCAGCAGTTATGGGCCCTCTTAAGAGACCATCTGTGTTGAGACCACTATTAGACTGTCCCTTGAGTGTTCTCTTAATACAGGGTTGACTGTATATGTGGTGGGGGATAAAGGATGAGGAAAAACACTAATATGTGCTGTAAAAAAATGTTTAAAAAACACGACAGTGACTGTCCAGCAGATGGTGCTCATGATACTTGGCATCGACTTTCTAAAAATGCAATGGTCTCAGGTTAAGGTTAGCACCTTAGGAGCTGAATGGCATGCATTCAGGAGACTCTAATCCCCAGTCTACTTGAAATACACAATAAACTGTACTGTACCCAAGTTATCCCCCAGGAGAATGCAGTGGAAAATGTATTTCAACAGAACTCACATAACTCCCTAATAAAGTCTTACAAGCACCTTAGATAAAAAATGCACCAAAATTTAAACAAAGTAGCCTGTCCTTAAATGAAGACAATGGCAATCAATGAGTTAACCCAAATAAACAATGAAGGGTTCTGTATGCTCCTGAAAAGCCAGAGCAGTGGTTTTGAAATGCTTCTTTCATTCAATTGCCTTGTTTGCAGCCTTTCCATCTGTCAGGCACTGGGACTGACAATGAAGTATAATCTGTTGTGTCCTCAGCCGTGTACTGTTCTGGTGAAGCAGTGTGAATAAAACATCAGGACCTTTGTACAAGTTACAAAGCCGAAGGTAAAAGCTTACCAGTTTCGTACTGAACCCGGGTTTTGTTCATTAACTAGGTCACATGACACGTTGTGAGATTAAAAGCCGGTTTCAAGTCGCAACCCGCTGCTAGGGGTAGTTACTGATTGACCAATAACAGACCTACAAAGTCTCAGTTTGAGAGCTGCACCACCTTCAACATCAAAAATTGTGTTAATTTAGAAAGAAAGCTTCTCTACTCTCCGAGCTTTACTGGCTTCCCACGGTACACACACCGTTTCACAACTGTATTTCAGTATTGTCTAATTTTTTTCAAAAGCCCACAGAGACACGAGAATTGCCTGACTTCTCATTCTTGGTTTCTCTCTCACTGGTCACACATTCCTGAAAGTATAGTCATTAACCAGGCCTTGTTCTTGCTGCAGAAACCTCTCCTTTTCTCTGTCAAATTCCAACTGAAGACAAACTGATGGGTTCCCCCCCTCAAAATAACCTCTTGATGTGTTCCAATGCAATGCAACAACATATAAAAATGGAAGGCAAATATAGTAAAAGAATACAAAACATTCACTGCGGTATATTTAAGGACACTGTGGCTATTTTATTACAGTGCTTCCCTCCGGACAGCCACTGTATAGTGTGTATTAGAAAAAACATGGCTGTGAGGGAAAACAAAGCCACACTCAGAAACAAATGGCTTAAAATCCGGTTCCAGGAGGCCTAGTTTGAGGCAACTTTGCTGCATCAAACCTCTAGTCTCTCCTGGTGTGCCATGCAGGTGCCTGAAAACCAAGTCCTAAGCCACAGGTTTGCTTAGCAGCTTCCCAGCAAAAACAAAACAAGCCATCTGTGAGCAGTGAAGTGCCTGGGGTCAGACGGAAGAGGCATGTCTGTCTGAAGGGAAGAATTTCAGACACACCTTCAAAAGACAAAAGGGGGAGGACATTATTTGTTCAATTGAAAACAAAGAAGAAAAAGGAGTCTCTTACAAGGAAGTAACAAGTGTACTCCGAATTACTGGTACAGTTATCAGAAAGGTTACACATACAGTAGAGGGACAATGGGTCTGTGACACAATTACACACTGGGTTTATTCCTGGTCTCAAAGCCTTGATGATCAAATAGGAGTGCATTATATAAACATAACACCAGGGGGCTCCATCTCACTATTTAGACAGGAATATTTGTTTTATATACTGTATATGGGGAGGGTTTGTGTATGAACACCTGTAGAATACAGGAAAGAGCCATTTCAATTTGATTTGCCTAATGAGCTCAATCAAACACAGTAAAAACCTGAAGTAGGCAATATATTTGTCCATTAAAAAAATGTACTTAATTTAATTTTTTAGCTAAATCAGACATTTGTCGGTCATTTTAATATGGTCTTATTGTTTGGGGTTTATTTCAGGATGAACGTCAAATGTCCAACCACTCTCTGCTCGACCCTCTCCAATCTGGCTTCTGCTCTGCTCACTCCACAGAAACCACCCTCCTGTCTGTCACAAACTCACTAAACTCTGCCCGAGCTGCCTCTCTATCCTCTGTCCTAATTCTCCTCGACCTCTCTGCTGCCTTTGACACTGTCGATCACTCTATTCTACTATCCTCTCTCGCTGACCTGGGAATCTCTGGCACTGCTCTGGCCTGGTTCTCCTCCTACCTCTCCAACCGCACTTACCAGGTAACCTGGCGTGGAGCAACCTCCACACCTCACCCTCTCTCAACAGGAGTCCCAAGGGTCAGTCTTGGGTCCTCTCCTGTTCTCTTTCTACACCCGCTCCCTGGGCCCCCTCATCGCTTCCTATGGTTTCTCATACCATTTCTATGCTAATGATGCTCAGATTTTCCTCTCCTTCCCCACCTCTGTCTCCACCATCCCCTCCTGTATCTCTACCTGTCTGTCTGCTATCTCCTCCTGGATGCACTTGCCCTGGATAAGGGCGTCTGCTAAGAAATAAATAATAATAATAATAATAATAATAATAATAATAATAATAATAATAATAATAATAATAATAATAATAACACAGAATCTGTTTGAAAAAGGCAACAACCCTGTCTGTATATCTGAATCTAAATGGCGTCACAAATCCACCACGAAGAGGCAATTCAACAATCAATAACAAATCTTTTACACAAGGCTGCTGAAACGGTTCTTTAGTTAGGGTAACAGAAGTACAATCTACATTCCAACATTAAGCACACTTCACATGTATCGTTTCACAATTCTTACTTGCACGGTGGCTGAACCAGACAGAAAAGCAGGAGGCTATCCAAGGTGAAGTTTTGTCCTTGACATTCAACTTTGCATTTCTTGTTCAGAAACCTGTAATCTGTTTAGAAAATAAAGTCATGGCAGAGTTGAGACAAGGCTCATGCAAATCGACTGCACATCTGATTTGCATGACTGTTTGAACCCAGCACAGGTGGCGATGCTGACAAACCGGCTGTGCCAATAACCCATCTCTGAGGAAGAGGATGGAAATACAGTGAAACCTGGGAAAGGATAAGAGCCAGGGGGGGCGATGGAAATACAGTGAAACCTAGGAAAGGATCAGAGCCAGGGGGGGGCGATGGAAATACAGTGAAACCTGGGAAAGGATCAGAGCCAGGGGGGGCGATGGAAATACAGTGAAACCTGGGAAAGGATCAGAGCCAGGGGGGGCGATGGAAATACAGTGAAACCTGGGAAAGGATCAAAGCCAGGGGGGGCGATGGAAATACAGTGAAACCTGGGAAAGGATCAGAGCCAGGGGGGGCGATGGAAATACAGTGAAACCTGGGAAAGGATCAGAGCCAGGGGGGGCGATGGAAATACAGTGAAACCTGGGAAAGGACCAGAGCCAGGGGCGATGGAAATACAGTGAAACCTGGGAAAGGATCAGAGCCGGGGAGATGGCAATACAGTGAAACCTGGGAGGGAAACGACACCATGCCATGAAGAAATTGGTTTTAAACTAGTTTGAAGATGAATTGCTCATAATAAGGAGAAGTCATTTAGTGACAAACAAAACATGGGAGTCAACAAGACCTGTCTGGCCCAGGTCTGCTTTGAAGAATCAAAAAAAACCCTGAACAACCTACAGATCTAAAAAACTGTACAACCTGTATTACAGGCTATCCCTCTACATATAGCTGGATAACAAGGAGTATGTACTGAAGCAATAACACAAGCCTGTCAAGTGCGAGAACCATTCCCCACGATAAATCACACCTGCTTCAACATGCAAGCGTCCTCTTTGAAAAGCTGTGCCAAGTATTCTTCACATGCAGTGTACCGACAACCTTCCTTAAATACTCAGGGGTTTGTTAGGCCAAGGTCAAGCTCTTCAGAAACTGATATTTAGTTTTAGAAAAACTGAGGGGGAGGCTAGGAGTACAGATTAGGTCAGCATGCAACACGTTGCACAGTCTGGCAGTAAGCAAACGCAAACAAATAAATCAAATCACCATCGTTCATGTTTATCAGCCAGAGTGATGGGGAGCTTGGTGTCACAAGGTAACTTTGCGTGCTGTAGGATGTTAAGCGTGGGCACAGGAGGATTTCTCGATTATACTGGTCACATGGTCATTCAGTGATAATGTTAAATCAAGGTTTGAAGCACAGAATTAGCTGCTTTTTTTTTTTACTCAATGATGCATTACAAAATGTCCAAGTGTTTGCCTGGTACGGTCTCTATCACAGAGCTGAACCCACACTGCTGCTGTGAGAGCCAGGCATGGATAACCTAAAGAGCACAGTGATAAAACAGGGATGGAAATAAGACTCCTATCGCACAGGTCCAGTTTGATTAGCCACAATGTGATAAAAGCTCAGATG
The DNA here is from genome assembly GCA_030684275.1 of Acipenser oxyrinchus oxyrinchus. Lineage (NCBI taxonomy): Eukaryota > Metazoa > Chordata > Actinopteri > Acipenseriformes > Acipenseridae > Acipenser > Acipenser oxyrinchus. The sequence goes on along the minus strand of CM060251.1, from coordinate 3,072,937 downwards.
TGTCTTAAGGGTTGGGGTCATTTCCTGTTTTTTTATTCCAATTCAATTTCCAATTCTGTCAATGAGCTTTTCACACTGGCAACAAATTTGTTGCATTAAAGTCACGATCTGTTCAACTGATTTAATTTGAAGCCAATTTAACCAACAAAATTCTATCTATAAAATTATCGATTCCAATTAAGGCCAAAGGAATTTGGAATCCTTTTTTTTTTTTTTTTTTTTAAGGAACAATTCAAGAACCAGCTGCTTTTATTTGTGGCGATTGCTGCTTCTCTTCAACACAAACTCAAGCAGCAGTTTCTTCACTTAGTTCACTTGTGCCCAAAATTAGGACTAGTCAAATAACAGGATTACAATGTAGCCTAGTAACACAGCTTTGTAATTATTAGACTATTCTGTAAAGATTTAACTGGCGTGTAAACATGCCCTGTGGCATGTGAGAGGAGGACCTTGCTACGGACAAAGCTTTTGCCACTGTACTTGCAACAGGTATGATCTCTTAAATTAACTTCCTAAGTTAGTCATTTGAAGCCTTTTAAACATTTTGTTTTCATTTAAAACTATTTCAGTGGTAAATTCTTTGTGATTACACTTTTTCCCTAATTAAGTTTAACATTTGCAACTTACAACAATGTCTCCTAAATTAAAGTTCCCGTTTCTTTTCCTATAAAAGACAGATGGACAGTCTGTTCTCTCCAGTCAGAAGCAGCTTCCGTTTCTTTCTCCACAAAGTGTTATTCACAGAAAGCTTACTCCGTGTCACGCAGGTCCCAGGTGGAAAACAGAAACCACCCCACCCAGAACTCAAAGGGAAGGGGGGTGTTATAGAAACCAGTCTCAACGGGTTTCGGTGAGAACGCCTACTATTCTGCTGTTGCCAAGGTGTTCACAGCCTTGGGGCATTCCAATGTGCTCTCAGTGAACCAGAGTAAGTCTACCTGCACTGACTCGCTGGTCTCGGTTGAAGCACAACACAACAACAATTTTGAATACCCACGAAGTGACACAGAAATCAGATACGTAGGGAATTATATACCCCCCCCCCCGCTCCAGTCACCCCCTACAAATCCAGTATTATTTAGCCTCCAGGTTCTCTGTTCAAACGCCGTTTAAATGGTAGCTTCATTTTATGGAAACAGATTTCAGAAATAACTTTCACAAACCTGTAAGTGCCAGCGACACATGATCTGTAATTGTATACAGGGATGGAAATAAGACTCCCATTCCTGATTTCACAAGGAGTTTAAATCTGACACACCTGAGCTTGTTACGTTAGACAGGGGCTAAGCTCATAGTAAAACCTGGAATGGGTGAAACTGCTCTGCAATAGGAGCCTTATTTCCATCACTGGTATACCTGCACTACTGCAGCAGTGTCTGAAGCCACCTGGTATTTGCATACTTACATTTTGTGTGGATAAGAAGGCAGTTGTTCCTAGTTACATATATACAGAAGGGTTAAAATCCAACTGAAGTTATTTATTTACTTATTTTTAAAGAATTCACTAGAAGGTATTGGGTTGCTGTAGGTTTTAAATTACTGGGTTGCAAGATAAATTGAACTGCATAACTAACACATTAATATCATGAGCAGTCAGAGAAATGTTTTTAAATCGGGTGCCCATGACTCAGTGTAGCACGTCATAGCTTGCTCTCCATCACCTATCCTCTATGTGAATCTCACCGACGAAGATCCAAACAGACAGGAGAACTGCTGGGCAAGTTGCAGCCTGCAGCAGAAAGCCTGCCAAAAAAAAAAATTAAGAACCGGAAAAAAAAATAACGTTCAAAGAGAACCCCATTTTCAAAACAAAAGCGCTGTTCAAGAGTGCTTTCTCACAACAAAAAACAAACTATGAAGCGTCTCAGTGCTCAGTGTCTGTCTGCATCTTTAGGGACTGCAATGCGGAAGACAGGAATTTCTCCATTTGCTTTCACACCTGTATGAACAACTTTAAAAACACAATAAATACAAGCACTGTCCATTATACGGGTCAAAGCAGGTAAATTCACAGAGATGGAGTATATCCAACAGCAGTGCAGCCTCTTACTTCTGAAGTGTAGTCTGCTGAAACGTCTTTGACTGGAAAAACCACAACACCTGGAAGCTTTAAAACAAGTCAGTTGAAAACTCAGTTGTGTTTAAGCCAGTAGCTTGCAGAATTATAATGTGTTACAAATGTATGTAAACATGAAGCACTATGGATGTGTGAAAATAATGTTTTAAGTTAAAGTGAAGGGTACAAGGGTTGTGGTCAATTCCTTTTTAAAATCAACTCCCAATTCCTTCGAAGGAACTGGAATTGATATTTTAGAGACCACTGTTACGATTGCCTTCAAATGAAAGCAGTTGAACAATGTAATTGACCGGCAGTGACCCAACCCTGTATTCAATTAGGTTTTCCCCAATAAGTTTTCAAAATATGAAGTCAGCATCTCAAAAGGTCTGGGGTATAAGAAGCATTTTATTTCTGATTCTTGGGGTTATGCCCCCTGCCCACACTCCCTCCTCTTGCAAAGGAACTAGTCACCATAACAACAACCATCAGAGCTGGGATATTTGTTTCAATCCCCTTGGTTTTGCATGTACACAAATAATCTCCTCTAGTACAGTGTAAACAAGCTACACCCAGGTGCATCAATCCAACGTCTTGCTGATTTGTGCTTTCGGGTCAAGTTACGACAGGAGGCGAAATACAGACAAGATACTGGTATCAGAATAGCAGTTAGATTTCTAGTTATCTTTTTACCGTATTACATTCTGTTCAAATCAGCATACCAGAGCTCACTCCAGCACAGAAAGACATCGATCCCAGTTTTCAAACCCAAACTGGTGTCACCGGCAAGTATTTTATATACAGCTCAAATAAACATTCTAAAGCCATGGGATATCATTTGTTTTGGCCTCTAAACATTATAATTCTTGTTAGCATGTTGACAACAACCGTCAATCCCCGTTAGTTAATAAATTAAATCCAGGTAGGTAACAAAACAAATGCTGGTTGTCCAATACAGAGAGGGGGGCCTTTCTCCTTCTAATGACTGCAGTTTCTGTGTGTTGCTGCATTCCAACACATACTCTCTGAATTAATCCCATTCTACAATGTTCATGAGTCACCACTGTTGTCTTTAAAGTGTGTCTTGATTAACTGAAGCCATGTACAGATAGATGTGTATGACTGCTGCTGTAGGACAGTGCTTGGAGGAGAAGGTACACATCAGGATGATCAGCAGTACAACTGTCCCCAGAAGCAAAGTCGTGGTATGCAACACAGCAATCCCTCAATTCTCATAAACAATAAAGACGCCTGGTGTATTTTCATAGATTCGAAACCTGGCACTGCATAAAACCACAGGGTACACAATCACAGATGTGGAGGGAACTACCCAAGAGATTAGCCTGTCAGTGAATTTAATTGCAACTACTTTCTACAGTGTGCAATACAATTAGGGGAAAAGGCAAAACAAAAACACATCTGCAACACAAACCATTATATCCTGGATATCTTGCTTTTATTTTACTACTAACACAGCTTTTAAAATCTCAAGTCACTTAACCTTCTTGTGCTCCGTCTTTCGGGTGAGACGTAGCTGTAAGTGACTCTGCAACTGATGCATAGTTCACACACCCTAGTCTCTAAGTCGCCTTGGATAAAGGCGTCTGCTAAATAAACAAATAACACCTAAACTAAATAAACACCTTCTAGCATCTCCTCAAGACACACCTGTTCAGACAGCATCTGTAAAACTCACAACTCAAATATACTGGACTATATGGCACCCAATTGTACCAGTAACGATTGTAAGTCGCCCTGGCTAAAATATGCGATTGTAGAGGGTGAAGGGGAGTAAAGCCCGGAGCAGAACTGACCTCTCTTCAACGCGGTTCTTGTCCATGAGGGGCTGTTTGATCCACTGGTTCACCAGTCGCTGCCCCTGAGGGGTTTTACATTTGTTTAACAAACCCGCCAGAGACTGAGATCCAGTGGTGTCATCCGGGGAGGCCTGCAGATCAGGAGACAGGTTGGATTTCATTTACGGGTATGAACAGCTGCAGGGCAGACACTGTCAGGAGGAGTGTCAAAGCTATAACCAAAAGCTAAAACCTTTCGATGTCCCGATTTTTTGTTTTATTTTCACTCGGGTAAAGCATTGTTTTCTGTTCACTCCAGTAATCACACATGTGCCCTGCTGCCCATAGAGGTGCATTATCTCCTTGTTCCTCCTGCCAGTGTATTCTGAATCCATTGTACTGTGTGATATTTTGGCAGCTTCCTGCATTCCTTACCTGGAACAGGTTGAGCGCTTGGACTGCGGCATTGTCCAGCCTCATGTACTGACTCAGGTCAAAGGTAGTCAGCTCAAAAGACCCAAAGTTGGACTCGTCTGACAGCAGTTCCAGGAACTTGATCACAGCAGACACAGACGACATGGCGACCTGGAAAACATGAGCAGACGTAAACAAAGACTGCACACAGCAGAGAACACCTACAAATCACACAAGACACAGGGCAATATTCACAGAGCATTTACCATTGAGCCGAGTCACACAAGACACAGGGCAATATTCACAGATTATTTACCATTTATCATTGCCACTGTGAGAATCTCATTTTAACAGAATACTGCCAATAGCAACTTTGATCCACGCTGTGTTGAAATTCATTGTAGGGGAATGGGAACTGGGAATTCATTTTAAAAGATATGAATTGACCCCAACCCTGATTTGAAGCTTCTTTAATGGTTGTCAACGCGGTAAATACTTTGCAAATATGGCCCATGGCCTTGTAATAGGTTGCTATACAGTGAGTGCTGAGCCGCGTGGAGAACACCAGTGTTCCAGGGTAATCATTCACTAAAATATCAGGGGAATCCATTCAGCCATTTTAAAACAGTGTGGAAACAGGAAGAGTGCCAAAATGGCTGGCAAGGAGCTGTTCCAAAGAGCAGTGTTGATTGTTGCGTGATGTACTGGTATGCAAACCTGAGACTAGTGCATTACAACTTCAGCCTTTATATAAAAGGTGCATCGGTTTGAGTTTGAAGAGGAGCTAATCTTTCTTACTTCACGTCAAACCCCCAAGGTCCAATAAGCACATAGGTGGCTCACGTTTTATTATTAACTACAGGCGATTCTCTATATACAAGTCCGGGACGACTTCCCAACATTAGAACTTCAAGCAGTGTTAATGCAGCGGATAAAGACTAAAGTGAAATGTATCACATTACGGTGCCTTTGAACTTTTTAGTTTCAATGAAGAACCCAGTCATCTAAAAAAAAAAAAAAAATGTTTCTTAAAAAAGCAAGTTACTTAGTTCAATATTTCAGAATATGCACTGAAAAAAATCAAGCCCTGCTTATAAATCATTACATAGGTCATATAATATTAATAAGTGGTACTAAATGCCTTTGTTTTTTATCTCACTCCAGACCAACACAATACAAAATCTCACTGTAACTAACCCCCTCATTTGACTTAACACACAGGTATTTTGAAACACATTAAACAAGACTGAATAACCACTTCATTTATTCTCATATGGGCCCACAAGCCTTATATTTAGGGGTCTACCTAAATCGTGATTTCACAGAAATCGGGAAATTGAGGGGTCACTGCGAAATTTTTAGTGGCCAATGCATACCTGTACTGGCTTTTCTGTGACCTGTACTGTACAGTACAGTAGGGGGTGGGACAAAGTCAGTGTTGTATTGTTATTTTGATTTAGGTTGCTAAAAATCTAGTTTTCAGCATTGGAGGTAAAATACCAGAAATGGACGACAAAGCAAAAAAAGCAAAGTATATTTCGGCTGATGATCGTGTCAAGATATTCCCCAAAGAAACTGTACATGCAGATCGAAGTAATTATTTTGCATTATCTTTATCTTTAATGTGTCTGGAGAAAATACGATCGATCGCTATTTCGCTTCAGAATCACACATTAAAACGAAAGGCTACTACAGAGGCTGCTGAACAGAACGTAGAATAAAACCGCTTTCAGAAAACAAATGCAGACAAAAAGTATTCCTGTCGGTTGTAGCCAAGTTAAATCAGTACTACAGGTAGGATCTAGCACAGCCACCTCACTTCAAACACCTGCTGCTTACTTTTGAAACGCAGTTCAAATTTTAGACCCGATAGGCACGTTTTCTTTTGTTTTGGCTTGGTAATAATAAAATAAATTGGATGGGACAAATAACATAACAACAAACGTGCTGCATATATTGCCTTTATTAAAGTATGCCAGATGCCTTTGGGTAACTGAGTTTTGGGACTGTTTCTAATCAATTTCCACACCTGTATAACTTGGGAAAGCTTTGCCTTACACTTCCAACCAATTCAGTGGATGCAGACATGCAGTCTCAATATATGGGCAAGTCCACACCAGACACAGCATGTCGGCAGCAACTGCTGGAAGATGTTGCATGCTTGCCTTTAACAAATGACAGCACTCTGTTTTAGTAAGGAAGTAAGTACCACTATTCTTAGGCTTTTATAGTGCTCTGAAATATTGTCTACTTAGGTTTCTTTAATGTTTAAACAGGTCCGCGAAATCCTAATTCTATTCCATAATCTACCCGCGAAAAATACGTAAATTTACCACGATTTAAGTAGACCGCTACTTATATTGTTTACCCCGACGCGGAGACTGCAATTTGGGCTGGAACCTTCCAAAATCAGCAAGCACTTTCCCGCCAACACATTTTAGTGATACGGTTTTGTAGCCTTGGCCTGTTTTAAATGTCCAAGAAGAGAACCACAAGCAGTAAAAGCCCATTGTCTTTCCTCGGACAAAGCGGACGAGCCCATGCCCCACACAACGAAGCACAGGAAGCATGTATCATTACTCAAATAGCACAGTATCTGCTTTCAGGCAGTGCCAGGAACTCTGCTCAAGGTAGCCTGTAAAATCCTACAGTACACAATACAAACGATTCATCCCTCGATTACCATACTGTATAGCATGTAAAAGGGCCTTTAGTCGTTCTGCTCCCTGCCTTTGCAACCGTCCCAAGTCAGATCAGGAATGCTGGCTCAGTCCAATCTTTTACATCACTTTTAAAAACATTTGTTTGAATTAACTTATTTTTTTATCTCGATTGGTTGGCCAATGGTTTTTTAATTCGTAAAAAGCACCCTGGGATGCTCTGCATGAAGAGAGCTATATACATTGATACACAATGAATTGTTCAACCCACTAACTACAAGATATCAAGAATCATTACAAACAAGAATTACACAAGCGATAATGAAGGACAAAAAGGGGGGGTCTACTTCTCATGGAGTCCTCAAATTTGAATAGAACACACTTGGGATTATCAGTGGAATATCAAGCTGAACAACACATAAAACAACAAGGGTGTCCCAGAAGTTAGGCTTCAGGCACAAAATGTCTAAGCAAAGAGGAACAAATGCAGGTCATTTTGATGGGTGGTGCAGATAATTAATAGGAAGCGGCCGTCGGGCGTCCTAATAAGCATAGTTATAGCGCCTGTGATGCCTGACTTAAGCAGCATCCTGTAGAGAACCATCAGAGGAATGCAGAGGCTGGATTTCACCTCACCTGCTTCTCCATTTCAGGCAGGGCAGCACTGGAGACCTGCTCCCCCTTCTTGGCTCTCAGCAGTCGGTTCAGGTCCTGCACAATGTCCTTGGTGCTGAACTCTGCCTTCTTCCGGTCCGTGATGAGAATGCCCCCTCGCTGCACTACCTGCCATGGACGAGACGAGACACAGCCTGTCAAACGCACCTCCCATCGGACTGACCCAGGGTAGGTACTGACGAGCAAGCCACACAAACCTGTTTGCTTTTTATTTAGCATCCCAAATTACTTTACCCAGTTTAGAATGTCCAATTATGTTCCCTTTACCACAGCAATCCCAACAACAGCTCAGAAGGACTGAAGGTCAGTGGGCGTCCTCCGATCCCACAACTAAGCCAATTGCCTCTTTACAACTGCCGCTACCTGTGAAGTCCCCAGTGAAGTTAGTGAACATCACATTCTGCTGTACCTGCTGGGATTGCTCCTCATTACCTGTCTGAGTCTGCCCATGTCCCCGGCAGTCTCCCCGCTCGGCAGCACACACTCCTTGGGTCCGATCTGCACCAGCAGGGCTTCCAGGTTGGAGAACTGGTCGCTGTCTGTGAACTCGCACACACCCAGCCGCCTCAGAGTGGAGTCCACGTAGCCCACCCCGACCAGCCGCTGCCCGTCGACCATGCTCAGCTTCACCCCCACCACACCGGCCGCCGTGGAGGAGTCGCTGCTGCCAAACAGGATCTCCTCAAACTGGGTGAGGTTCCCTGGAGAGGCCTGGGGCACAAGAGCAGGAAACTCCGTGAAACATAAAAAAATATTTTAAAAAAAGCAAGTAGATAAGTGCTTTGGATTCATTCTTCACGGAAAATGTCAGACATCAAGTTGTTTTTTTTTTGGTAAAGTACCTGGCCTGTGTATAATTTTATGATTTCAATCTTTGTCACCATTTGCTGAAAATTACAATACCGTGTATAAATGCAATTCAATGTTTAGAGTAGTTCTTTAAAGTCATTGTGCAACATGTTACTAGGTCAAACCAACAAACCTTACCAAGGTACGTGGCAGCACATGAACATAAGTGTGTGCCACATATGGCACGCATTTGTCATGTTTTTGTGCAATCTGTATATTAGAGAATAACCCGCAAAGCCAGCAGATATTTTTGGCACAACAACTGTATTCCGTTATTTAGAAAGTGGCATCAAAAGTTAAACAAAACCAAGATCCTGTTCATTAAATGGGTAATACTGAGGCCATTAAACGTAATTTCAGGAGATGCAAGACAACAGCTGTACAGTTATGTCATACAGGACTGGGAGCCAGTCGAGCTGCAGAGGGCAGGCTTACTAGCAACGAGTCATGCAGGTTCACTGTAGCGCAAAGGGCCCGCAAGCATGACTTAAACAGTATCAGCACTGAATTGAGCTCATTAACATTTAACATTCAATTAACATTCTGCAAAGATCATGCCAAGTTAGCAAGTACCTTTGGTCATGTTATTTTAACCCTAAATATCAGTAACCAACATAAACATACCAATGTTTAAGTAAGGATCTTTTCATAAGAAATAGTTTGAATTCCTAATTGTAATATATATTTATTTATTTATTTTATTTTTTTAACGTTAACATTTAAATAATGCAGTGCTTACACACTTAAAGGATACAGAGAGACAACTATATTGCAGAAGAACTACACAACTACGACAGGTTACGGTTTGCGAGTGTCTAATAAACTAATGTCATCTAAAAAGGACAAGCACTGGCAGAAGTGCCTCTTCGGTGAGCTTGCGAAATCGATCAGGAGGATGCTCCTTGTGTAAAAACCACAATGGACTTCCCTGAAGCCGATTTCCCAGCTGGGATCAATTTCGAACCCAACGCTTGCTAAGAATCAGCAACATCCATCACAGCCTCAACACTTGTTGCAAGCAGCAATCAAGAAATGTTTCTGAACTGTTGCACGGTGTCATTATGACAACTGGAAATGGACACAGAAGACTATTCAGTGGGTAAATGACAGCAGCAACACGTTTTCATCTGGAGGCATTGTAGTGCAGTTTACTGTATCCCCCGTGCCACACCTTGTATGCCAGCTGCCAGTCGTGCTCTCTGGACGCCTTGCTTCCGGCCTTGTTCTTGTAAACTTCCACCCTGTACTGCCGGACAAGGAGGAGATCCCGAACAAAGGACTCAAAGTTCGCTTTACTGAGACACACGCTCTCCAGTCTCCGGCTCCCTAAATACAACACAATAAATAAATCCATTCAGCAAACAGATCACATTTAAAATCCAGAACTGGAAACACTGTACAACAAAAACAAAAAGTTGTATTATTGCTCTAGATTAGAAGAGCTTTCTAACTGCATCTGTCCTGTATTGTCATGTGCATTGTAGGGGTGCAGTGTGCTATTGTAGGGGTGCAGTGTGCTATTGTAGGGGTGCAGTGTACTATTGTAAGTGCAAGTCTTAAAGGTCATGTTACAGACTACTGCCCCATTCCACACCAATCACAAGCCACAGAACAGATCTGCTAACCCCATAGGACTTGCTTAGAAAGTGTGGACAGTCAGAAAGATTCCCACAGGGTATTCATCACTGGCTTTCCGTGTATAAAGTCAAAGCTAGCCAATCTAGCCTAACTGTGACCATCGCAGAACACTCCGGTTTTAAACTTTTCTTGCTTAATGCACAGGAACGGATTACTTTCTGTAAGACTGCAATGCCCCATCATATTCTACTACTATACCATCCAGTTTACCTGCATGAACTCAATCAGAATGCAGTGCTTCCGTTATCTCAAACCGCTCCTCACTATATCGCTCTGCGAGACACACACGCTATTATTTATTTAGGTTTTAAATTCCATCTTCAAGCAATGGATTATATAAACCTGGGAGAAAAACGGAATTAGTAATTATATTGTCGATATATACATATTGTTTTAACTATCCAATGCTTATACATTTGTTACAGGACGCGGCACCTTTAAGGTAATTTCAAATTACAGTAAAACAAAATGATGCGTTGTTAAGTGTGGGTGAATGCGTTTCCGTAATTGTAAATATTCAAATACGAATCTGACAGCTCCAAATCCATTTTAATAATAATTTGCATTGTGCAGCACTTTGTTACAACCTCAACTAGAACCGTACTTTCATATTCTGAGTGATGCAAGAAAAAAAGTATATTAACAGCATTCTTTGCAAACTATTCAAAACGATATAATAAATAATTAATCGCCGTTAATCAACTGATATTTACCTGAACCAATAGTCTTAATAACCCCGTTAGTCTTGAATACCTCCTTTGCAGCAAACTGTGCATCTTTCCCGTGCACAGTAAAATAATCACTGCGATCAAACAGCCTGACAGTGGTGTCGGGTTTTTCAGGCATGGAGAAATAAAAGCTGAGAAAGCCATTTTCTGCAACGCTATCCGTGGATAGGCTCTGTTTAGGTTGCACCGCCATGCTGCAATCTCCCGCCACAGAATGCTCACAAACACAGGGTCAAAGAGAAAAGGGAGTGATGCCGCGAAAATTACGTGTTTACGTCACGACGTTCTAGATAAAAATAATTTTTAAAAAAAACGTGTGCAAAACGTTGTCAGTGCTACCAGTGTCAGATGAGTGTGTCTACAGATCTACACAATATTAATATATTACGTGTAGAAAGTTATAATGGTAGACCTAATTCATTTTCTAAAACAGGGCTCTTTGAGTCACACACAGTTAACCCTTGGTAGACTAATCCTATGGGACGTGTTTATCGCTAGTTGGACGATGTAGTCGTGTGAGCAGGTTGAATTAGGCATCTAACTAATGGAAAGTGCAGCTTGTATATATAGACTATAGGTCAGGGACGATAGTTGTATTACAAATCAGTCAAGCAAGGGAACCATTTCCGCAAAAGCATGATGTGCTGTTACTTAGTGTAGGTGTTTCATGTAGATAGGTTACATGTAAGGGTGCTTAAGGAATTGTGGGACCTCCTTTGTATAAAAAAAAAAATACATTTATTTTGTTTTGATAAATTTATTAAGTTATACAAATCCATAAATACAACAATAAAACAATATATACCTATGTATAGGTGCATCTCTTAAAGCTCATTAAACTGGGCACCTTCAACAAATGCATTTCTGCATGGAAAAAGTTACGTCCCTTCTTTCCGTGGTTGCAGTAAGTAACAATTGTCCTTAACATCAGCTTCTTCTGCCCTCAAGACTTCCAGCTCCTGAAATTACGGACGTTCATTATGCATCACTTCCATCTCCCTGTCCTACAAAGACAAAGAAAAAGGATACAAAAGAGAAAAATCAAAAACAGTTTTTAACAGAATAAAGGAGTGTGTTTAAAAACAAAACTGTATTAATTTAAGAATGCTGTTGTAGGATAAACAGATGACACTATGATGTTGTAAATAGTACCTGGAACATGATGGCAAGAAACGTACCTGGGTTTTGTGGTACTGCTGTGACCTCCTTTTCTTTCTTGAAATAGCAAACTGTTGACAGAGAAAGATAAGGATGACAATCACTGTGTTTCACACTAAACCTTCCCAGTCAAACGTCATGTCGAAGCAATCCACATTGAAAACAAAGTGTTCCTGTTTTTTGAATAATTACACTTCAAACGGTTACAGGTTGCTTACTGACACCCAGGTGTTTACACAACCTGTTTAAATCTGTTTTCCACTCATCTCATTTTTAATAAGTCATGGCGACAGTCTATAAACCCTTGCATTTAAAACTGATATGCCACATATCTAATAAGTTTGATTGAAAGCAACCATAAAACAGAAATAATGTTTTATTGAATCTCCCACCCTCGCAGGACTGTTCAGGTTCATGTTTGAATGCTATTGACGCAATTGGATGAGTGCTGGTGGTCTACTGGTTACTTAGATTTCATAATCTACAGTGAATACTAACCCTCAGAAGAAGCACAGCAACGATTGCCAGGGCAATGACCACAATGGCAGCGATGACACCCCCCATCACTCGATTCGTGGTGAATGTCGGGGGCTTCTCGTCAACGTAGTAGATCATGAAGCTCTCGAAATCCACCTGGGTTCCGTTCACGCTGGCAGTCAAAGTGTTGCCGGCATTCCTGAGCACCGTCATACGCTTCACCTGCACTCAGAAGGGGGCAGCCTGTTTAAACGCAATAGCTAGCAGTCTGCACAACGATTAAGAGGTTTTTACAATCTGTTTTACCTACATCTTTCTCAATATAGTACCCCACTGTGGCAATGTCCCCATCACCAGAGCCATCGCTCTTCAGATCCACAACAACAGTGTGGCTCTCCCGTTCATACTGGAAGAGAAAGAACTGACTTGAAACACACCGCTAACTCATTTAAACAAATTAACCTGACAAATCCATCCATAGAAATAACGTTGCTGTTATAAATCAAGATTATTTTCTTTACCAACCTTTGTGTAATATGCGTATTAAATGGAAGTACCGGTATATTCATACAAAGCCTCTGATATTATTAAAAAGGAGGATGTGTGGTCCAGTGGTTAAAGAAAAGGGCTTGTAAGCAGGAGGTCCCCGGTTCAAATCCCACCTCAGCCATTGACTCATTGTGTGACCCTAAGCAAGTCACTTAACCTCCTTGTGCTCCGTCTTTCGGGTGAGACGTAATTGTAAGTGACTCGGCAGCTGATGCATAGTTCACACACCCTAGTCTCTGTAAGTCGCCTTGGATAAAGGTGTCTGCTAAATAAACAAATAATAATAATAATAATTATGTTTGTTGATTATAATAATAATAGGTAGGTAGGAACACCTACCTTTACATCAGTCACATGCTTTTCATCCAGAAGATAGCGCTGTGAAATGGTCTGAGTGATGGCTCTGTGGAAGATACAGAAAAGAAGTCTCTGAAGGTACAGCACTACAGAGCTTTGATTCAATCAGAAAATACAGAGCCACTGTTATTCACTATTTACTACGCCAACTAGTAAGGTCACTCGAACTTTCTAGAAGTGGTTACTGTATGTCATCTATTTTTTCTTTGCATTTGTTTTAAATGATGGGCTTTTAGAAAACACAAGTTTTGTACTAATTCGATGGCATGTTCGGTGGTGTCCTCCTTTGCTGGAAGTGTGATTGAATAAAGCTGTAAAAGAGGAGTCTTATACCCCTTACGTTGTGTTAGTCAGTATACTCGAGGAAGACGAACAACATGGCGTGCAACGAGTCAGAGGAGAGAAAAATACATTGCAGCTGTGTTCAGTAATATGCAGAAAGAAAACAAAGAAAAACACAACCATAACCTCTGGAAAGCATATAAGCATATCATCTACATGCTATTCGACGTGTTCACTGAGTGTGACATCACCTCTCAGGCTCTGCAGTGGAAACACAACCTGGCTCCTCCTAATCCACGCCGGGCTGGCTGGTAGCACCCGGGCACGGCTCGCTTGTACAGTGGAAAAGAGGTATTAAAGTACTGCTGTGTTTGTTGATGCATCCACCCATCCGTTTCCTAACCATGATAACTTACGTCTTCACTTGGGTTTCATTAAGTGGTAACTGGACCTCGATGTGCTTGAGCTGGATCTGCAACCACCTGGGAAAACAAAACAAATTGCATTAACAACAAGCTCGCTCACAGAGCTCTGTTCAAGCACAACACATTCCTCTTACCCAACCAGAGGGCTCATGGGAAGACATTAGCATAACAAACACATTAAGTACCAAATCCATTTTTCTTTGAAACAATCAGACCACAAGCTTATTTTTGTCACTTGATACATTCTGAATCAATATTATTTCACAGAAAAAAAAATTAAATCCTTCACTCTAGCTACAAACTGCTGCGTCCTATTTTGAAGACAGTCAAGTTAGATGTGCCTGTAATCAGACCAGTGAATTTCATACAGGTTATGAAGCTCAACACATAGAAAATCAAGCATTATCATCACTGCAGGGAGGGAAATACCAAGAAATGGATCATTTTTAGGCTTCAGTTTCTTATTTTATATGGTGGTGTCATAAAAGCACCAGAAGGGCTGTATTTGCCGAATTAACAGTAACATTTAGACTTAACTTCTGTGGTTAACAAAAGGTTATCATAACAATATAGTTAAAGACAAATTGCACTTAATGGGTTGACATATTAAACAGATGGTGATCTCGGGGAAAGATAACAGGAATCTCAATTTCATTAAAATTGATAACATCATAAAAACACTATAGTGCTTTTTTAAAGTCTTCTGATGGCTGCTTTAACCATATACTGTGCCACACAAAGATTTCAAAAAACCACGTGTGCAAACAGACATTTTACTAAGGTGGGTTCATTTGTAAGCCAAATTACAAGCACAAACAAAACATGTACAAACTATAATATGGATTCATTTAATTGAATTGATGGCTCTGTGAATTTGATCCAAACCACGTTCTTTCAGAATGTCATATTTGATAATGCATGGGTTATATCTGCCTCTAGAAATGTTAAAGGTCCGTATTAATAATGAGCACGGAGTACCTACACAGTTTTAACAAGTTCGTTGCATTTCAGTCCCGAATCCCCCTTGTCTGTTCTTCGCACCCCTGCGCTGTTGACACACCAGCAGGTTTGGGTACCGGCACACTGCTTGGCTTTGAAGACACCGTTGGCCTCGCAGTCAGGATCGTAGATGCCATCGTCGTCCACAAAGGCGTGTTCAGTAGGCTTCCCCCCTGAACGGGTGGATAATCCTTTCTGCGCTCTGAACACTTCCGCCTTCATCAGAAAGCATTTGGGAATCACTCCAAAAGAGAAAAGAAACATATTGAGGAGAAACATCTTCCAGCAGCCATTGCATCAAAAAGCAATCACTGTATCTCTTATGAGTCAGGTGATAAGGAAGAAGGAAATCAGAGGCAAAACCTAGGGTAAGGGTGGAAACCATTTCCCATTTCAATTAAATTGTTATTTAATAAACATCGTGAAAAGCATAGGGGATGGCACTGCATTGCTTGTGTTATATGCAACGTGTTTAGGAGAACAATTGCACCTGATGCAATACTCTTATATGTTGGGATAGTATGGCACTTACAAGCATTGCAGTTCAGCACTTGCTTGCTTTTCTCTGCGACCATGGCGGTGCACTCACAGGACCCAGGGGTTACTTTACAGGTCGCCCACTTCATTGTGTTACACACGCAACCTGCAAGAAAGGAAACCAAATAGAGTAAGTACATGAAAACACGTTGATCTGAGCAAACGGTCTGCAATTCCTGACGATGAAAAGATATCCCGATTACTATTCAAGGAACTGCTTTTTGCCAGCGGAAGAAAACAAACACTAAAGTACATCAAAAATAAAAATAATTTAATCTTCATTGAAATACAAGTTACTGGTAGATCTTATGAGAGTTGATTTCTCACCAGCTACTTGGAACCGGACAAGCATTGATGGGCTGAATGGAGTTTGGAAAATGTGTTAATGTGCTTATAATTGCAATAGAACCTCCATACTGACAACAAGTTCCAGAATCTCTGGTACTTCCCTTTGCATCAGGTGTTTCATTAGGGGTAACCATAGGGCCTGGTGAGTGTACAAGATAATAACATGAGTCCCAAATAGAGATAACCATAAAGGTGGTTATCTTGTAGAGAGTTGTGTAATTGCCTGACCCTTATGCTTATTCCTATTATACTACAAATGACAAGATATTCATGCAGTGTTGAGGTTCATACTGGAACACTGTGCATTAAAGAAAAGGTATATACTCTATCATATAAGAGTAAACTGTTTACCGGTATAGGGTCAGAAAGTGGTACATCGTTAGAATGTGGTACCAAAACATCAGAAAACAGTACGCTGTCAAAAAGTGCTAAGTTTGTATTTCAAGTCTTTTAATGCATGTGCCAGTTTATGTACCAGTTTTTTTTTTCATTTTTCAATATATGCACTGATAACGGTATAGCCTACAGTACCATGTGAAGCAAGACAGTATTGAATAGGCTACTGATGTAGGCTTGCTTTAAATATATACATTTCAGAACCATTAGCTGTGTTCATAAGTTGCTACAGACCTTAACATTGCATTAAAACAATATGGATTTAAACTCGTGGAATCTATATTATTTTCAAATGTGTACATGTGATTGTGTTCCCTCATTTAAACAGATAGATAGAATATATAATAATTGTATTAAATGAGGTGTAGATGCATGCTGTCTATGTGTATAGGACTCAGCATTGGATATGTTATGCTGGCTATAGCTAGATAAGAAAGTGTGGAGATAACATAGTGTTTGCAGTATACCTATTCATGCTAGGCGTGCAGGGTCGATGGGTAGAACAGTCAAGAAAAATGAAAAGCATTTATTAACGAGCTAACACAAGGCTGCAAGCGACCGGCAAAAACAAACTAACAAAAATACTGCTCAGATTTATCGTTGTGATCTTAGTATAGCCCCAAACCTTTAAAGCCTATTGCACTTAAAATACACATCTCTTATGATAATAATTTTAAATGTTACATTGAGACCTTTTAAAATTAGATTTCCAGCCATACAAGGCTCTAATTAACCCTAAGAGGGAACACTGAGTCAGAAGTGCTGTGATTGATGACTGCACAAATCACTACGAACAAGACACACTGCAGATCACCCTGAAAATCGTACATGTTTACAATTTTAGATAAATCAATTTGTTGCTCATCAGTTAAAATCACATAAATTTGCTGAATTGTAAAAAAAATATATTATAAAAGAACTTTAATGGGCCGGGCCAAACCGTTCAGATAGGTGTTTCCTTGTTTTCTGAGCTAAAATCATTTGCTCATGCCCGCGCAATACATGGAGTACCACATTTTAACTCGTACCACAAAATAACACACCTGTTCTAATCCGGATTAACAGGAATTATCATGGCAATTTATCAACAATACTACCAAACAGGGTTCTAGGGCTCAAATAAACAGCCAATCAGAAATCTGAATAGAAATTGATTGTTCAGCTGCTAAAATGTGCCACAGACCATGGAACAGAAACACAGTTAACTGTTTGTTCAACTACTTAAATGTGAGAAAGAAAATAGAGCTGTAGCTGTCAATACAATCCCTTCAAGGGTAATACAAATCTATACATTTTAAATACAAAGCTACCTTAACTTTACACAACATGCTTGGAGAGGTTCACTTTGAAATTCATATTGTTAGTTACGGTAATACCCAACCCATGTCTATTCTCTAGCAATAACTCAATTGATATTTACTGGTAAATATACTTTATTCAAGGTTTACTAAAAATAATAGTTACACTTGCACACCTCTACAGTTAGCATTTTAATCTTTACATTTCCTTAAAAAAGAACACTTACTAAATTAAATTCATTGGATTGCTGTGGATTAACTCCTGTAGCCCTAAATAAAATTTACATGGGAAATTTAAGGACTGAGACAGCCGTTTCATTAAATGCCCAAACGTATTTATGTGTTCGCTGAAATGGCTGCACGCTGATATTTCAATGAAGATAAAGATCCAACAAAATTTTGCATAGTTTAACTACCACATGCCTGCATCACGCTTTTGGAAATCCGGTTTCTCTTACAGAACTCACCTTGGGCTGATGCTTTAGCCACCAGAGCCAGGGCCAGTAAAGCGCAACAGGATCTCATGTTCTTGCTGAAAGACGTGTCAGTTTTGTGCAAATAACCCTGGACAGCTGTCCTTCTCTTGGTCTATTTGCTGAACATCCTCAGTGAAATAAACTCAAAGCTGCCTGGTCCTTGTGCAGGGCACCCTATCCCATTCCTTGCTGATCTCTCTGATCCCTCCCTCCCAGATGCTGCTTGTGCTTTGTTAATATAATGAGGAGCAGCACTCTGGATCACCTTCTGGATCACCACAGTGGCTGTAAAGTGCCTGGACAACGCACTGCTGTTGTGGAAAAAACACAGGAGAGCAACGACACTTTGCAAGTGGGGGTAAGCTCAGGATGTGGAACAAGACATATCTGATGCTGTTCAGAAGTTACAGCCAAGCTATTGCACAGAACTGATTTGTATAGCTCACCTTATGCATAGGGACTTAAATAATGTGGTTATTGTGATTAGGTGTAAACAAACAATTACATAAAAAAACATACTTGGACTACAAAAGTTTGTACAACTCAGAAAAATAAATACATGGAAACCTGTGATAGAAGCTTTATTCCTCTGCTAAAAGACACTGGCCTCCAGGAGGCTGTGTGGTCCAGTGGTTAAAGAAAAGGGGCTTGTAACCAGAAGGTCCCCGGTTCAAATCCCACCTCAGCCACTAACTCATTGTGTGACCCTGAGTAAGTCACTTAACCTCCTTGTGCTCCGTCTTTTGGGTGAGATGTAGTTGTAACTCTGCAGCTGATGCATAGTTCACACATAGTCGTCTTGGATAAAGGCATCTGCTAAATAAACAAACCAAAAAAAAACCATACCAAGAGAATTCCACCATATGGTCCTTCTACAGCTACAGGCTTGTTTAGCGTAGGGCAAGTTGTATATTTTATAAGTGTTACTGCATCAAGTGCCTAATATGACCACCTTTTGTCCTGAGAAGGACCAGAATCTGTCCATTCCAGCATCGTAACCACTTTTGAAGAGATTCCTCAAAACAGAAATGCTGTTGCAAAAGTCCACTGAAGAACTCCCCCACATCAGCAAAGACACGTTTCCACAGCCCTCTTGAGATAGAAATCAAGGAGCTGAGAAGACAACATTGACGATACCGGGTCCTGGCTCTGAATCCAACAGAAGCATGCCTTCCAAGAAATCATGCCAATTTTTTTGTCAATGTGCACAAGCTATACATAGCAATAGTTTACGCTTCTTTAAAGGGAATAACCTTCCTAAACAAAACCTTCGGAGTGTCAATTTTTGGTTTTACTCCACAACCAATTGCATATCTAAAGCAAATAAGAAACAACTTAGAACTATTTGCAAGTCCATAAATCAAATGTCTGATTTGTTTGTTACTGATAACTTTATTGGGCATTTGACAATTTGGAGAACAGAATCTTGAGAATTGAGTCCAGGAACTTTATCCCGATAAAAAATGACCATGGAGATTTATTATTTTTTCCTCTGTATATACTTATTTTTGTTTGTGCCTTACAACGCACCTCACTTAGCTTTACCTTTGTCATATGTGAGGTGTATAAGTTTCCCATTGTAAAAGTATAACAAAGCATTGTGGAGTGGCTTGGCAAAGAATATTTTTTAAAAACATAGCAAATTATAGTAAATGTTCTGTGTAACCATTGGAAAACTGCTGTGCTGAAACACAGGAAAACACATACTGGAATAATAGGACTGTGGGCAAGTAAGTGCATGTAGGAAGCATATAGGATATAGTGTTGGTGCCTGGTGCCTCCCAGTAAGGAGACTTTCAGTTGTGTCTTTGTTACAAGTGGATTAAGACTATGCTACATTACTCCATATAATCAAACACATCTTTAATTTAATTTAAGCAGCTGCTCGTCCAACTGACTTCATGTGCTCTTCACAGTGAAAATTAGGCTTTTGAAATTCAAATTGTGACACACAGGACATTCAACAGCAACCTACATAGGGCCTGTAACAAACAACATCCATAGATATAGGAAATATCTAAAACTTAATTATATATTTGCAAACAACGTATTGTGTATTCTTTCATTAAAACAAAACTAGAAGTGAAATCATTTATGAACAAAACCGCAGCATAGCCAGCAGCATAATCAAAAGACCTTGTAAAAACATGAAAAGGTTTCTCCAATGTGAGGCTTTGACACTGGGGTGGTGCTGATCGTTATTTTCTTCAACAGAACCTGTTCTTGTTGTAATTTTCCCATTCCCTTGTGTTATGTCCCTACCCAGCCCAACAGTAATCCAAGGCTGCCAATTTTCAGGACACCAGCGTCCCTGGGCTGCTGCAGGTTAGCACAAGTTAACATACAACAAAATTAGGGGCGGAGCACACATTGGCATTTTAACAATGCCCCCATAAAACTCAATCATATCTAGCACTACTAAAACAATTTTGTCAAATAAGTATTGGTTTTGCAAAGGACTTTTAATACTACAAATGTTCCACCTTCTTTGGGAGTGTACAAGTTAGAGTTGATTTTTCTGTAAAAGGGAAACTCAAAAACACGTAGCACATTCTTTTAAAGTCTGCCATCATCACATTAGTGGTCTCTTTCAAAGCATGCAGCAAGATAAAAACCATTACATTTACTGCACTCAATGGCCAAGTACCAGTAATCCAGGTATTACAGAAAGGAAACAAGACACTTTATAAAAGTTTATTGTTAAAAAAAAACAAAAACAAACACACGTCATCAAAATTCACTTAGAACATTACCCTCTTTCCTATCCAACTGTACAGTCAAAAAAAAAAAAAAAAAAAAAAGAAATCCACTTTCAAACTGACCTAATAGTTTAAAGCAATTACAAAATATTTTTATATTACAAAGCTTGATTGCATTTACGTACTTGAAACCTATATACCTAATGTCTGCACAAACATGAATTCACTTTTGACATTTCATAAACCAGAAAATGCAAATATCTTATGCATATAAATATTTGTAGTTTGTAACAATGTGTGCGTAACATTACAGGTAAAATGCTACCCGGTACAAAGTGAGGCAGCACATTCAAGCAAATAACAATTAAACAATGGTGATTAATGCAAACACCTCTGCACACAAGACTTTGGGGAGGGAGGAGGAAGAGACAGGTTTTAGTACAAAGTCCTTTTATTCTAATCCAAACCGGCTTTAGCGACTCGTTACTTTCCTGCCGTCAAAACAAAGTCCTCCAGCTCTCAATTCTTCTAGTTTTTCCATTATGAAGAAGTCAGCTGCTCCTTTTGCATCTCATCCAGCTCCGTGGTCTGCTGTTTAAGCAAACAAAAGGTGTTAGTATGGAGTCAGGATAAACTGGCTCAAATCACCAGAACACCCCAGGATATTATTGAATGGACAGGGTGCAAGGAGTTTGAACAGTTTAGCACAAACAAAAAAATAAGGGATTTGAAACCTAGAAGTTTCAAAGTCCGATATCAGTTAAAAAAATTTAAAAAAAACAAAAACACACACCAAAAGCAGTTGTGCATTATAAATGCAAGTTCAATTTCTGAAACCCACCTCTGGTTTCTGGTACATTGCAGACGCCTGCCTCTTCTTGGAAATGTACTGAAGAGAATAGAATAGATGGTTAGAAACATTGTCAATCACTTTCCTCAATCTAAAAAAGCCACGACAGATTAAATCACTTACAAAATGTTTAAGACTGCAATTTATAGGACACAGGAATTTGCTCAGAGCTTTTTTTCAAAACTAGTTATGCCAAGCTACCACAAATGCAAACTTAATTTCAAGTGGTTTGTTGAGCAAATTCTTCCTCCACCCTCACTGCTTAATGCAAGCCAATTGCATTTTATTAATGCTAAAAATATATATATATATATATAAAACAAATACTAACCAGCACAACCAGACCAGCAATAATGGCCAGGACTACTACGACGATGACGGCAATAACACCAGCAGTCAGTCTCTTCATGGTGAACGTAGGGGGCTCAGCATCAACATAATAAACCAGGATGTTCTCAAATTCCACATTTTTCGAATCAACACTGGGAGAAAATTTCTTACTGTCATTGTAAAACAGCGGCAGAACCTTGATCTGAGGGAAGTGTATATAAAAAATAAAAAAAAAATTAGTGACTACTACCCAAGAAAAGCACAGCAATGACAGTGTTTCTATAGCTAAAACACAGAATTTGTGACGTAAATATGAATCCCTAAGCAGGGGGAAAAGTGTTTGACCAAAAGTACAAGGCCTCTAGACAGGTATGCTTACATCTTTCTCCATGTAGTAGCCCACCGTGGCAATGTCCACATTGCTTGTACCCGTTCTCAGATCAACCAAAATGGTACGGCTATCCTTATCGTACTAGGAGGAGAAAACACGGAACAGTTTTACTCACTTGTAGCATTAGCTATTTGTTTTTCGGTTTAAAAATATATAAAATCCTTACCTTCACATCAGTCACAAGCTTGTCATCAACACTATAGCGTTCTGCAATAGCCTTCGCCATGGCACTGTGGAGAAAAGCAACACGTTACCTGAAATTCCCCAAAATTAAATAAAAATGCAGAGGGACAAATATGGTAATAACCAATATGTAAAACCTTTCATCAGGTCTGGGAAGGATAATTAAGATAAGGGGGTACTTTAAATCAAATTGATCCCAAAAAAGGCAGTGGACCCAATATCTCCACTGTTCAGATAACTTTAAAATCCATTTTATTTACTCCCATTTAAAATCTGGGGCAAAAGGATGGTTCATAATAAATGCAAAAATGATATGCCATTGTACCTTTTCAGTTGTGCTTGATCAAGACTCACACCCTCTTTGTGCTTCAGTTGAGCTTGCACCCACCTGTGGGGTGGGAATCATTAGTTTGCACATAATGATGATGTAACAGTTCCTTTACACAACTTTGAAATATCTACTCCAATATCTAAATTATCAATCATTTAAAAAAATAAATAAATCCCCAATACATGAATTAAGATACGGCAGTAGAGTACTTACACAGTTTCAACTAGTTTCTCACATTTCAGGTCCTGGCCCTCTTTATCTGTTCTCCTTACACCAGCACTGTTGACGCACCAACAAATATCGGTGTTGTTGCACTGCTTGGCTTTGAAGACACCATTGGCCTCGCAGTCAGGATCGTAGATGCCATCATTGTCCACAAAGGCATGGTCAGTAGGTTTGCCCCCTGAGCGAGTAGACAATCCTTTCTTTGCTCTGTACATTTCAGCCTTCATCAGAAAGCATTTTGGAATCACTTGGGGAGAAATACATAACATAAAAAGGTAATGCCAAAGACCCACACTCGATCACATTTGAGAGACTTGTACAGCAAAAGCACATAACAGGTGCACACCTGTTCTACCACTGAAAATCAAGTCAAACGGAACACAAATTTAGTAGCTACATGCTTTACTGTGCTCATTTAGGAGTGACACAAGGGCTGTCTTATTCCCAAATAACTCAATGTCCTTTCAATCAGCCAAGGTCATTTAACCAAGACGAGTCCCAAGTGTGACTTCAGGCCTCGGGTGGATGTTAACATTTTAGAAAGAGCTACGGAGGAATCTGGACACACACACACCTTTAATGGGGTGCGTTAAGGCTACAATTAGGCACATATCAAATCATATCACCCCATAACAACCCCACACCCCTCCCTAGATTCAATTCACCCATAGTGACGGGCTACCTGTGGTCATACAAAGCGATCAATGGTTTCACTATTCCTCCGTTTAAAATACCATGTCTTGAATACTTACATTTTGTGCACTCCAGCGTCTGTTTAACTTGGTCAGCTAGCGTGATTTTACACTCACACGGGCTGCCGTCGCAGGTTGCCCACTTCATTGTGTTGCACACGCAGCCTTGAATATGAGAGAAACGCAAGTAATTTAAAACATGTTGACAGTCATCACAATCTGGTACAAATTGTATTATTATCTGCACGTAAAAGTGGATATTGTCCCGATAGGCTTACAATACAGGCACTTACCCACCTCTTTGTTATACTGTGGCAAAGGTATTTTGCAGCACACTAGAACACAGCCTAGTATACCACAAATACCCTTTAGTTTAACCGCAAATTCTTATATGAATACACTAATAAATGATACTGTACAGTAAATCCATTCTGAAACATTTAACATGCATCTATAGCTTTCGTCTGAGAAACTACGCAGCCACAGGTAGATCATGGAGGAAGGGCGTTGGCTCGCTGTACTAACGTAACGAACAGCAAAGATACATCCGGGGAACTTCCCGCCAGGTAATGAGAAACACATGACCGACCACCCCTCCCCCAGGAGGGACAAAGACAATTGAATTCTAACGAATCTGCAGCTTGTTTTAAACTTCTCAACTAAATAAATAAAATAAATAAATAAATAAAATAAAGTAGCGTTTACACCATTTAGGTGTGTACCTCACCTAAACACCAACTGTAAATAATTCCTAAAATTTTAAAATACAATAGCGCCCATCGGTATTTAGTTGGTAACCATTGTTTTAAACAGACTTTCTAATCCGCATTGGAAAAAAAAATACTTGTTTACTTTAAACTACAAGTTTTGGCATTCATAAACAGCAAAGCAAGCACTTCCTTCTTTGTCCTACAAAAGAAGGTAACCTTAAATAAATAAGACAAAACAGGTTGGCCCCAGAATGCTGTCAATTACTAAATAATTGAAACAAAATTATGTCCGCATACATTAAAATACCCACCAAGTACAAAAAAATGTAATTAAAAGAACGTGCAAAAATAACATTGGGGGGGAAAAAAACAACTCACTTTGCGCTGCTGTTGCGGCAACCGTAGCCAGGACGAGTAAGGCAACAAAATGCATCTTTTTTCTGGCGAAGAAATAAGCTGATAAAATAAACCTGTCGACCGTCCTTTTAAAAGGCGAGAAGTTATCTGGCTGAGCGCAACAAGCCTCGCTCTCTTTCTTTCCTTCCTTCCTTCTCGCAGCTGACGATCACTCCCAGATAAAGCTCGTGGAACCGGTTTTGTCAATATAATGAGCAGACAGAAAGCAAAGCGGGGGTAGGGGTCTTCTCAGATTACACCTGAAACCAATCAGTAAAAAAGAAAAATCCCAAGATCGCTCAAGCAAGATGGTTGGTTTTAGGAAATAGCATTAACACCGTCTCCTTTTAAATTATGGTTCTACCGGTCCCTGGATCTGGTTTATATAGCTGTTTACTTACGTCAGGTTCCAAGATGAAACGTAGGTGTGGTTACGTTAGTGATGACCTCATCGTCTCACCTGCATAACACACCGTACCTTATTTGGACATATAGGGAAAAAAACAATGGGTTGATCTGTGAAACTATTGCACATAGGACAAGATTAATCAGTGAGATTAAATGTTTCAGTGCAAACAAACACAATTAAACCTCATGTACTATATTAAATCTATAATTCTACTAGAGAAACTAAACTAAGCAAAACAACGAGCAATGTATATGGAAACGGTTACTTTTATATTCGTTGTTTCAAATAGTGTTTGCCTAATCTTTTTTTGCCTCTTCTGCAAAAAATGAAATAATAATACAGTCGTCTAATTGACTAATTGTGTTTTGTTATGAATATGTAAGATAATGCTGCTCCATACAGATACCATTTCAGATTCATATGGATTATTACTATGTGCTTGTACAGTTGTTTGGTGTATGGTTTCAGTTGGATTAAATCAGAGTCGTTCACAATAACTACCGAACATAAGAACATAAGAAAGTTTACAAACGAGAGGAGGCCATTCGGCCCATCTTGCTCGTTTGGTTGTTAGTAGCATATTGATCCCAGAATCTCATCAAGCAACTTCTTGAAGGATCCCAGGGTGTCAGCTTCAACAAAATTACTGGGGAGTTGGTTCCAGACCCTCACAATTCTCTGTGTAAAAAAGTTCCACCTATTTTCTGTTCTGAATGCCCCTTTATCTAATCTCCATTTGTGACCCTTGGTCCTTGTTTCTTTTTTCAGGTCAAAAAAGTCCCCTGGGTCGACATTGTCTATACCTTTTAGGATTTTGAATGTTTGAATCAGATCAGCGCATAGTCTTCTTTGTTCAAGACTGAATAGATTCAGTTCTTTTAGCCTGTCTGCATACGATATGCCTTTTAAACCCGGGATAATTCTGGTTGCTCTTCTTTGCACTCTTTCTAGAGCAGCAATATCCTTTTTGTAACGAGGTGACCAGAACTGAACACAATATTCTAGGTGAGGTCTTACTAATGCATTGTAAAGTTTTAACATTACTTCCCTTGATTTAAATTCAACACTTCTCACAATATATCCAAGCATCTTGTTGGCCTTTTTTATAGCTTCCCCACATTGTCTAGATGAAGACATTTCTGAGTCAACATAAACTCCTATGTCTTTTTCATAGATCCCTTCTTCAATTTCAGTATCTCCCATATGATATTTATAATGCACATTTTTATTGCCTGCGTGCAATACTTTCCACTTTTCTCTATTAAATGTCATTTGTCATGTGTGCCATAAGAGTGGGCGATATTATAGTTATTAAATAGAATGTTTTGTGGAAGAGTGTATTTGAAATGTTATATTTTTTTACAATAAAAAAACAGCACACAGTTTAAATATTATTATATTTCAGGAATCACAGTACAAGTAATAATACAATTAAGAGCAAGATAAAAAATACAATGACTTTGGTTCTAGCAAGTACAAGTATATGACAAAATAATACATTCAATAAAGACTAGCACACTTGTAGACTCCCTTAGACATGTTTACCATTGTACTGACTGGTTTTACAGATCCTGATTAGCACTAATTCTGGAATACCTTAACTAAGGCTACATTAGGCAGGCATATTCCAATATTAGTTATAACCAGGGTGAAACCAGCCCTAAAAGAAGAGCAAACTATTAAAGCATCATAAAGCGGCATGATAAAGGACATCTAAGCAATGTAATGTCCTTAGAGTCATAGTAAAGCCCATTTTAACAAAATAAAACATGTCAAACCAAGGTAAACTATATTAAATGCATAATATAACCATGGGAAAATCATAGGAAAACTGCAACATTGCTGTGCTAAACTTTTATAAGGGTTACCTTATGTGTATGACTCTTGCTAACACAAAAAGAGGGATACTTCTCATCCCCATATTGCCCAGTAATGTTGGTGGCAGTGTAATAATACCCCCACACCCTCCCAGGGAGAGAGAAACTGAAGCGCTCAGCTGAGCTCTACACACGCATATAATAATACCCCCACACCCTCCCAGGGAGAGAGAAACTGAAGCGCTCAGCTGAGCTCTACACACGCATGTAATAATACCCCCACACCCTCCCAGGGAGAGAGAAACTGAAGCGCTCAGCTGAGCTCTACACACACATGTAATAATACCCCCACACCCTCCCAGGGAGAGAGAAACTGAAGCGCTCAGCTGAGCTCTACACACGCATGTAATAATACCCCCACACCCTCCCAGGAGAGAGAAACTGAAGCGCTCAGCTGAGCTCTACACACGCATGTAATAATACCCCCACACCCTCCCAGGGAGAGAGAAATTGAAGCGCTCAGCTGAGGTCTACACACACGTGCTGGGACATCTGTAGGGAAGGGAAGACATTTGCAATAGACTAATTTTAACATTTAAAGCATGTTTGGAGCCTCCATATTAGCTTCATAATGTTTCAGATACCACTACTGTGTTTGAATGCATCCTCTACAGCCTGTTTCTTGTTAAAATTATGAATATTATAAATAAGTAAATACAAATGCATACAGAATTTTTTTTTCAATATGTTATTACCAGTATCAAGCTCCAAAAACCTGGAATATACAGTATATATATATATATATATATATATATATATATATATATATATATATATATATATATATATATATATATATAAATCTGATTCATATACCCAAGGAATGATGAAAAAGAGATTCCACTCTTAACAAGACTTCCTGGATTAATTAATAATTCACACCTTTGCGACTCAGACTCCTTTTTCCAGGCAAGTTTGTTGTTGGTTCCGGTCGTTTCTGGAACAGGTTATTATTGTCAGTTTATGTTCGCAGCCCCAAGGTTTGGCTGTAAATGACATTAGAGATGCTCTTTTCATTGTATTATGGGTGTCTTGAGTTTATGTAGATCACACTGAATGAGCTCTGTGGAGGGCAGATTCTCAGGCAATGCTGCCCCTTGCCAGGTCTTTGTTATTCATGCACGTTAATCCTCTTACCACAGCGGGAAAGCTATATCTTTAATTAAAAGCAGGTAAACAGTGGACTCCCACATTAGGGTATTATTTTAATGAAGCTTAATTTCCTCGTCATTGTTAATGCAAGTGTCTTTTTGTGGTGTGCGTGGGTACAGCGCGCTTATATATTTCTGATGGCATGATGACCATTTTCGATGGCTTATGGTATGACAGAAACCCGTGTCAACCCTGTTTCTGTAATAACTATATACAACATTGTTTTATTGAATTTATTGTGAACATGTGGGGCTTTTGGAGTAAGGGTTGCACCGAGTCACAGGTCTGTGACATCATCAGTATCATCATCTGACGTACGTCAAGACTGGGGTGACAAAGACGGCAAATCTGTTTTAGAATATTAAATGTTGAGCGAATTAAAAGTTGTAGTCATTCACCCCCTATTTTGAAGTGAGCGCCAAAGCACATTTTCCGTTAGAAATAAAACTATTTAAACGGTGTAACATTAGCCAGAAACAACTTTATATCAGCAACCTTATATCAGCTTTTACAAACAAAAACGATGATAACAACAATTGATGAAAATATGAATTGCATAGTATTACCAATTAATGAATGCACACAGTTATCACAGTTTTTTTAATATTAGTAACAATAATTGAAATGGTAGGGACAGTTGCAGGAAGGGGAGTTTAAATTATTGTCCTTAGTATATTGGCTGAATATACAGTAGTGCTATACAGTATTTCTATACAGTACTATACAGTAGTAATATAGTGTACTGTATCATTATACAGTAGAAACAGTAATAATATACAATAATGCTATACAGTAATATACAGCAGTGGGTTTGGAAACATTCCCCAGTCTATTAACTTTCAGTTTTTTCAAGATTACCTTCTGTAACAGTAATATTTTTTGTTTATTCTTGAAAGTTTGCATTGATTTTATGGACAGCTCAGTACCATTTAAAAAATAAAGTAGCCCATTTAGATATGGTGAATACGAACCAATAGTATTGTCACAGCATGTATACATGCTGTGACAATATGTTAATTGTCCTTTATCTGTCTGGTAGAGCCTCTCCAGCTGTAATGAAGGCTTGGAAATCATTCTCATTGTTTATTTGCTTATGTTGAAAGGTGTAACAAAACAAACTCAGTCTGTGCATTCAAGCTAACAACAGTGAGCTCATTTCACAGATAATTATATACTAATAGTACAGAGGCCACCATCTGAAACATTCTTTGCTGAAATATAAGCTGTCCTGCGTAATAAAGTCAAGCAGTGGATTCCTTGGCAATTCCTCGTAATGGCAATCCATGACAGTATATAATCTTAAAAACAATAACAAGATCCCCAGTGCCGGAATCTGGCCTGCTGCCAAGATGGATGCTTCTTCCAGGAACTGACATACATTTGCAATTATGATGTTAATGTACTGGATCGCTGCCCTTTTCAAACACCTGGCTCATGGTAGTTAGTTTCTGTCACTTGCAGTAATGGGACCCGCTGCAGCAATCTGCTCTTTTTTGTGTCATTTTATACAGTGACAGATCTAAATACCACCAGACTTTCAATCTGTATTAGTCCTCCCTGTGTTTTTCCCTAAGGGGTGATTACCCTGACCCCCTACTGTATCAACGACACTACCTGCAATAACAATACAGGAAAATGAGGTCCTTAGAAAGTCAGGTTTATAAATTAAAGAATCATATTAGGATCTGCCACTGATTAGATGATTGAAATAGACGTAACAAAACTAGCCATATAGAAATACTGTAGTACAGCCCACAACCACTATAGTTTACTAGAATATACTGTATGATCCCTAACTATTAAACTCTCCATTGTGCTGAATTAAAACAATACTAAAATAAATTTAAATGTCATGATAAATATTTCTTTTAATATTTTTTATAAGACAATATGTACTTCAATACCCTGCGGTATACTATAACGTATAGTGTAATATGGGTAGCAGCAAAGCAAGCTTGTGGTTCTAAATGTTTGATTTTCCTTTCAGAAAGACAGTGTGCATTACAGTATGATGTGGAGACACTGGTCTGACAGAGACACTGTTTGTGTACATGGGCAGAGCTTTAAAACCTGAGGGTGGAATCTGCTTGGATTTAAAAACTTGCTTAAAATTGAAAGAACTTGTGGCATGTGGAAATAATGTGAACAAACAGGTATATGTGGTTGCATCACTTTAAATACAAATGTTTTCTACAGCATGTGATGCAGATGATGCACATATGAAAGAATACAAGCTATATTTTTTCACTCCACCTTTTTTTGTTCAGTTTTGTAACACTGACATTAAATGTCAATAATAGTAGTTAATTAAACACAGAAGTAAACATTTTGAAAATACAGTCCTATATGCTTATGTGGCAAAGTGGTTAGCAGAGTGCATGTGCAGGAATGCAGCAGTGATCAATGAACAGACAGACATCAATAATCCACATGCAATGATCATTTATTTGTACAATCCAAAGTTTGATGACAAAACGGCAGTAAACAATAACAATGCTAAAACAAAACAAATACCCACCTTTGAATTAAAGAAAAAAAACTACCTATAGAAATAATGTAATACAGTTCACAACCACTGTAGTTTACTAGTATATACTATATGATCCCTAACTACAAAACATCCAATAATGATTAATTAAAACAACACTACAAGAAATTCAAATTCAGTGACAAACGTTTCAACGAGAAGTCCTTTTTAATGCCTGATTTTTGGAAAAAAAATGATCTACGTAAAATGGGAAAGGACGAATGAAAGAAGTGAAAACCCCGTGCTAAAACTGTCTCTGAAAAACACTGTTAAAAATTCCGTCTATGAAAAACCCTGTAAAAATCTCCTGTCTCTGAAATCCCCTGCTAAATCTCCGTCTCTGAAAAAACCCTGCTAAAACTCCTGTCTCTGAAAAACCCTGCTAAAACTCCTGTCTCTGAAAAACCCCTGTTAAAAACTCCCATCTCTGAAAACCACTGCTAAAACTCCTGTCTCTGAAAAACCCCTGTTAAAACTCCTGTCTCTGAAAACCCCTGTTAAAAACTCCCATCTCTGAAAACCACTGCTAAAAACTCCTGTCTCTGAAAAAACCCTGCTAAAAGCTCCCGTCTCTGAAAAAGCCCTGTTAAAAATTCCCGTCTCTGAAAATCCCCTTCTAAAAACTCTTGTCTCTGAAAACCCCCTGCTAAAAACTCCCTTCTCTGAAAACCCCCTGTTAAAAACACCTGTCTCTGAAAAACCACTGCTAAAAACGTATGTCTCTGAAAAACCCCTGCTAAAAACTCCTGCCTCTCAAAAAACCCTCTGCTAAAAACTCTTCTCTGAAAACCCCTGCTAAAACTCCCGTCTCTGAAAACCCCTGTTAAAACTCCTGTCTCTGAAAAAACCCTGCTAAAAACTCCCGTCTCTGAAAACCCCCTGTTAAAAACTCCCATCTCTGAAAACCCCCTGTTAAAAACTCCCATCTCTGAAAAGCCACTGCTAAAAACTCCCGTCTTTGAAATCCCCCTGTTAAAAACTCCCATCTCTGAAAAACCACTGCTAAAAACTCCTGTCTCTGAAAACCCCCTGTTAAAAACTCCCATCTCTGAAAAGCCACTGCTAAAAACTCCTGTCTCTGAAATCCCCCTGTTAAAAACTCCCATCTCTGAAAAACCACTGCTAAAAACTCACGTCTCTGAAATCCCCCTGTTAAAAAGTCCCCTCTCTGAAAAAACCCTGTTAAAACTCCCATATCTGAAAACCCCCTGCTAAAAACTCCTGCCTCTGAAAAAACCCTGCTAAAAACTCCCGTCTCTGAAAAACCCCTTTTAAAAGCTCCCGTCTCAAACCCCTGCTAAAACTCCTCTCTGAAAAAACCCTGCTAAAAACTCCTGTCTCTGAAAAACCCCTGCTAAAAACTCCCGTCTCTGAAAATCCCCTTCTAAAAACTCTTGTCTCTGAAAACCCCTGCTAAAACTCCCTTCTCTGAAAACCCCTGTTAAAAACACCTGTCTCTGAAAAACCACTGCTAAAAACTTATGTCTCTGAAAAACCCCTGCTAAAACTCCTGCCTCTCAAAACCCTCTGCTAAAACTCTTCTCTGAAAACCCCCTGCTAAAAACTCCCATCTCTGAAAACCCCCTGTTAAAAACTCCTGTCTCTGAAAAACCACTGCTAAAAACTTACGTCTCTGAAAAACCCCTGCTAAAAACTCCCGTCTCTGAAAAAACCCTGCTAAAAACTCCCGTCTCTGAAAACCCCCTGTTAAAAACTCCCATCTCTGAAAACCCCCTGTTAAAAACTTCCATCTCTGAAAAGCCACTGCTAAAAACTCCCATCTTTGAAATCCCCCTGTTAAAAACTCCCATCTCTGAAAAACCACTGCTAAAAACTCCTGTCTCTGAAAACCCCCTGTTAAAAACTCCCATCTCTGAAAACCCCCTGTTAAAAACTTCCATCTCTGAAAAGCCACTGCTAAAAACTCCGTCTTTGAAATCCCCTGTTAAAACTCCCATCTCTGAAAACCACTGCTAAAAACTCCTGTCTCTGAAAACCCCTGTTAAAAACTCCCATCTCTGAAAAGCCACTGCTAAAAACTCCTGTCTCTGAAATCCCCCTGTTAAAACTCCCATCTCTGAAAAACCCCTTTTAAAGCTCCGTCTCAAACCCCCTGCTAAAACTCCCGTCTCTGAAAACCCTGCTAAAACTCCGTCTCTGAAAACCCCCTGTTAAAAACACCCATCTCTGAAAAACTACTGCTAAAAACTCACGTCTCTGAAATCCCCCTGTTAAAAAGTCCCCTCTCTGAAAAAACCCTGTTAAAACTCCCGTATCTGAAAACCCCCTGCTAAAAACTCCTGCCTCTGAAAAAACCCTGCTAAAAACTCCTGTCTCTAAAAAAACCCTGCTAAAAACTCCCGTCTCTTAAACCCCCTGCTAAAAACTCCTCTCTGAAAATACCCTGCTAAAAACTCCCATCTCTGAAAAACCCCTGTTAAAAATGTGTCTTTAAAAAACTCCCGTCTCTGAAAAACCACTGCTAAAAACTCACGTCTCTGAAATCCCCTGTTAAAAAGTCCCTCTCTGAAAAACCCTGTTAAAACTCCTGTATCTGAAAACCCCTGCTAAAACTGCCTCTGAAAAACCCTGCTAAAACTCCTTCTCTGAAAACCCCCTGTTAAAAACACCTGTCTCTGAAAAACCACTGCTAAAAACTTACGTCTCTGAAAAACCCCTGCTAAAAACTCCTGCCTCTCAAAAAATCCTCTGCTAAAAACTCTTCTCTGAAAACCCCCTGCTAAAAACTCCTGTCTCTGAAAACCCCCTGTTAAAAACTCCCATCTCTGAAAACCCCCTGCTAAAAACTCCCATCTCTGAAATCCCCCTGTTAAAAACTCCCATCTCTGAAAAACCACTGCTAAAAACTCACGTCTCTGAAATCCCCTGTTAAAAAGTCCCTCTCTGAAAAACCCTGTTAAAACTCCCGTATCTGAAAACCCCCTGCTAAAAACTCCTGCCTCTGAAAAAACCCTGCTAAAAACTCCTGTCTCTGAAAACCCCCTGCTAAAAACTCCCGTCTCTGAAAAACTTCTTTTAAAAACTCCCATCTCAAACCCCCTGCTAAAAACTCCTCTCTGAAAAAACCCTGCTAAAAACTCCTGTCTCTGAAAACCCCCTGCTAAAAACTCCTGTCTGAAAAACCCCTGCTAAAAACTCCAGTCTCTGAAAACCCCTGCTAAAACTTCCCGTCTCTGGAAAAACCCTTTTAAAAACTGTCTCTTAAACCCCCTGCTAAAAATTCCCATCTCTGAAAACCCCCTGTTAAAAACTCCCATCTCTGAAAACACCCTGCTAAAAACTCCTGTTTCTGAAAACCCCCTGTTAAAACTCCGTCTTTAAAAACTCCCTTCTCTGAAAACCGTTTAAAACTCCCGTCTCTGAAAACCCCTGCTAAAACTCCTGTCTCTGAAAAACCCTGTTAAAAACACCCATCTCTGAAAAACTACTGCTAAAAACTCACGTCTCTGAAATCCCCCTGTTAAAAAGTCCCCTCTCTGAAAAAACCCTGTTAAAACTCCCGTATCTGAAAACCCCCAAACCCTGTTAAAACTCCTGTATCTGAAAACCCCCTGCTAAACACTCCTGCCTCTGAAAAAACCCTGCTAAAAACTCCTGTCTCTGAAAAACCCCTGCTAAAAACTCCCGTCTCTTAAACCCCCTGCTAAAAACTCCTCTCTGAAAATACCCTGCTAAAAACTCCCATCTCTGAAAACCCCCTGTTAAAAATGTGTCTTTAAAAAACTCCCGTCTCTGAAAAACCACTGCTAAAACTCCCTGAAAACCCCCTGTTAAAACTCCCGTCTCTGAAAAAACCCTGCTAAAAACTCCCATCTCTGAAAAACCCCTGCTAAAAACTCCCGTCTCTGAAAAAACCCTGCTAAAAACGCCCATCTCTGACCATGTGAGACACTATGCTCTACTCTCGCTTGGGGAACCTGAAGCTCTAAGGCTGTCCTTGAATCCACTTCAACTAGTCACTGGATCAATTTATGTTGTCTTACAAACTGATGATGCAGATTAAAGGTGAACATACACAAGCATTCTATTCCACAAAATCCCATGGAATTCTCAAACATATATGGCTAGTTAATTGTCTTTATTACTTAATTGTAATGGTTTTAAATAGTAACAGGTTATTAGTCATGGCATGCCAGTGAAAACAAATTTAACACGCAAAGCGCTGTAAATGACAGCAGCATGCCTATACACTCTGATCGTACAGCATGTGGAATGAAGCCAACCTACCATTTGTCTGATTCATTCCATTAATCCTGTAAATATAGACTGACCACCCGAGTGACTTCTAGACTAGGGGATTCTGCAAGCTACACTTCCACTCTGTAGAATTTGACATGGCCCTTTTTATTAGTTTTTATCAACAAACAAAAAAATCCTGGTTTTACAAAAGCAGTAATTTTATGTTACTGATTTTCATCCAATATCTAGCCCACTAAAGCATGCCTAGCCAGCAGGGGCCGCTGTGGCACGATGAGGAGAAACAGTCCTTGTGGGTTTTGCCTTCCTAACCCATGGGAGCGCCAATGTGGCACAGCCAGGATGTGAACCTGCCCTCCCCTGACTGTATGACTCACCCTGCACACCACACGCTCATGCCGTTGTCAGGTGACATCAAGGCTTTTTCTTTGTGTATTAGTGTTAATTTAAATTTTGGACAGATGGTAAAAAAATCTCTATTGTCATGGAAAGTTATGACATTGAAACTTACTGAAGCATTTATTTAACTAATAACAAGTATTGCATTGATTCAGACAACCAAATGATTAGCTGAGTAGGACACATGAAACCAGTGTACAGCACACCTGATATATTGTACTGTTATTGAATTGGTACGCAGTCAGTGCCATCTATTTGTGATGAATGTCTTTGTGAGACCTGAGGCCAGGCTCACATGGATTATTTCCACTGGATCACCTTTCATAATCTGACACTTCATGTGAAAACCAGAAATCAGACAATGAGGGTGTTTCTTTTACTCTTAGGAAGGCTTATAATATCATGCATTTTCTAAAGGCGATATTGTCCAGTATCCCAAAGGAAACAAAACACAACAGTAGAGTGACATAGCAATCCAGTTCTTAAGAGACATGCTGCCAGACTTTAGAAGACAGGTATAGCATTCGCATCTGGTAGGCTTTGTGGAATACTCCTTACCTGCAAAGAGCAAACTTAGAAGATAATCAAAATGGGGTAAGCAACTTTTCTTAAAAACGCTTCCAAAAGCATCTTAGTAATACCAAAGTTAATTATACATGCAGATATTCTCTCCAATACTCCACACCTGACCAATGCCAGACTAGCCCTAATTTATCAAATGTTAAACTATACTGTGTTAACTTACAGAAATGACCTTTTTTGCTGTATTTGTACATTGTATAGTTTTTTCTTCGATAGCTATGTACACGTTTCATAATCAGAAAGCTGTTGTTGCCAGTCCACTTTGTTTACAAAACAAAACAGGTGCCTTTTCTGAAACCAACAAATACAGTGACACAAAACGTCTTAAAGTAAAGTGATGGCTTAGCTGCTGCTACTGCGTGCTGTATCATAACTCACTGAGAAAAACAAAGAATCTAAACTAGAAAGGGGATCGCCTTTTTTATATGTTTGTTAAACAGATAACAATTTATGAGGAAGACATAGGGACCCATTTCCTAAGAAAGGCTAGAAGTTAAATAAGTGGTTTTGATTTTTTTCTTTGCTAGTCTTCTATCATTAACCTTATTTTATTGCTTGCTGAACATTTACAAATCTATGCTTTATAAAAAGTGTCCCTAATGTTGAGCTTTAGTTTAAAGAACATACTTTAACCATCGTTTTACAAAAAAATTAAAAATATTGGTGCTAAGATATAGCAATAGAATGCTTATGTAATGCATCCCGTTTTGTTCAGCTGGTAACTTGTTTTTGGATGAACAGTAAAAGATGTTCTTCCTCTAAGCCAAGTACAGTGCAATGTCGAGTCTTTGTTTCACTGGAAGATCCCACTGTTTCAGTGCAACGTATAAGTTGATTTGTAAAACAATACAGTATCCTGCCTTTGGGTTGTCTTGGTACAGGAGGTGTAGCCCAATAGAGTTCTTGGGTGTGCGTGTTCATATAATTGCTGGCTGATATTTTCAACAATCACTGACTATGCTGTCAATGCTTTGGTTAGTATAACTTCAACAATGAGTGATGGTTCAGATGTCCATAATCCTGTTATCTGTGCAGAGAATATTATTCATTCAAACTGAGATGTTCCTACTCTTTATAGAACTATAGATGGAAATCTACCTTTAACAAATTTAGCTTGAAGTTCTATATCTATATAGGCCACAACACAAACAATTGCAATGCATTTGATGTTTTCTCTGATATTGAAATTATCTTTCAGATCCCTTCTTCTTTGGTGGACTTTTTTCTTCATGGTGTTGTGTAAATCATTTGGTGAGTGACAAAGTTTTGGGGTGCAATAATTCACTATGAGATCATTAACTCCCTTAACTTATCTTTGTTTAAGATATACCTGGTTACAGACAATTGCTCCGAACTTAATATAGCTGGGCTAGATCTGAACATAATATAGCTGGGCTGGATCTGTGTCTGTTTCGATAATTAACTGTGCCCACTGTAATCTAACAGAAGATATCACATTCTGTGTAGGAAAGGCAGTGCATCACACAATTGTCAAGTTTCTTTCTGTTAATTAAGAAAGAGAGACATTCGAGCTAAACCTCGCTGTGTTTTGTTTTTTGCAGCTGATTTAAAGGACTGCCTTGACGTCAGCCTGGTATGCCACAGTAACGCGGAGTGCATGAAAAGGATTGACGGGACCGCCATGTGCATGTGCAAAAGCGGATTCAGCGGGAATGGAGTCCAGTGCAGTGACATCAATGAGTGTGTCATCACTCCCAACCAGTGCCACAGCAAGGCAACCTGCGTGAACACTCTGGGAAGCTACAATTGCCTGTGTACGTCTGGCTACACCGGCAACGGATTTGCATGTGATGACATCAACGAATGCCTGTCAGAGAATGGCGGGTGTCACAACGATGCCATCTGCACCAACACAGCGGGAGGCAGAACCTGCAGCTGTAGACCTGGCTTCACTGGGAATGGGTTTACATGCAATGACGTGAATGAGTGCTCCAAAACAGGGATATGCCACTGGTATGCAACATGTGACAATACACCAGGTTCCTACATTTGCACTTGCAATAAAGGGTTTAAGGGCAATGGAAATTATCTGTGCTTGGACATCAATGAATGCGCTGAGATGCCAGGAATCTGCTCAGCAGCCTTCGGATATCAAGGATGCAAGAACCAGCCTGGCTCTTACACATGTTCGTGTGCCCAGGGATACCAGAACAATGGAAATACCTGCACTGACATCAATGAGTGTGAAACCAACTTCTGCAGCCCGTTTTCAAGCTGCATCAACCTTCCCGGCTCTTACAGCTGCACCTGCAAACCTGGCTATAGTGGAAATGGCTTGACATGCATAGACATTGATGAATGCACTGGAGCCAATGACTGCCACAGTAAAGCCAAGTGCATCAACTTTCTGGGGAGTTATAACTGTTCCTGTTATTCAGGGTATTTGGGCAATGGAGTCTCCTGTATAGATATCAATGAGTGCTCTGTAGCAAGCGTGTGCCCCGCTGAAGCCAAGTGCATCAACACTGACGGCTCCTACCGGTGTGACTGCAGTCAAGGGCTTGCCTTCAATGGCAGCAACTGTGAAGACATTGACGAGTGTGCTCTTAGCCGCTGCAGCCAGCATGCCACTTGTTTGAATCTCCCCGGCTCCTTTTCGTGCAAATGCAACAGTGGGTTCAGCGGGATTGGCACCAGGTGTGACGACATTGATGAATGCCTGGTAAACAACGGGCAATGCCACTCTGAAGCTACTTGTAACAACCAGATTGGTGCGTACACATGCACCTGCAAAACAGGTTTCTCTGGTGATGGAGTTTACCAATGCATGGATGTAGATGAATGCAAAGTTGACCATGGTGGCTGCCTTAACAATGCCACTTGTATAAACACTTTAGGGTCCTTTTTATGCCGGTGTGCCGGTGGATTTCAGCTCATCAATGGTACCATCTGCCAAGACATTGATGAATGCGCAACAGGTTCTGGACCTTGCCAGTCTAATGAACAGTGTGTTAACAGCCCAGGCTCCTATCAGTGTCTGTGCAAAAGGGGCTTTTCCAAAGCAAATGGTATAACTTGCATGGATGTAGACGAATGCCTCAGTAAACCGTGTGATGCTAACGCTATTTGCAGCAATTCGTTTGGTTCATTTACCTGCACCTGCAATGCTGGGTTTGCAGGACAAGGATCCATATGCACAGATATTAATGAATGTAACCTCACCGGTGTTTGCCACTCAGACGCCACCTGCAGTAACTTTCCAGGAAGCTACCTGTGCAAGTGTTTGGAAGGATTCAATGGAGACGGGCATCAGTGTACAGATATAAATGAATGCTCGATTAGGAATAACACCTGTCCCCCTAGCACTGTTTGCATCAATTCTGTGGGTTCATATGTTTGTTCTTGCTTAAACAGCACTGTGGCATATAACAGTGGCTGTGAGCTGCCAAGCCTGAGCTGCAAGCCAGTGTGCCACCCCAAAGGGTTGTGTCATCCAGTTGGACTCACATACCAGTGTGTCTGTGATGTTGGATTTGAAGGGAACGGATTAAGCTGTACTGACATAGATGAGTGCAAAGAGAACGTATGTCAAGACAAACAGACAACATGTATCAACACTCTTGGATCATTTAGCTGTGTCTGTAAGTCAGGATTTAGCCAGAATGGGTCATCGTGTAAAGGTAAGCTTGATTGAATACCGCCATAAAAAAAGGGAAATAATGCAGGTGCTGTATCTTCTAAAACAGCCATTACATAAAACTGCATCACTTTAAAGTAGCAAGGTTTCGGAAATATATGGTTATATGTCCCCATGTGTTGCTACAACTGTTTAAATAACGTACCTGTAATTTTTATCTTTTCATTGTTAAAATCCTACCAACTTTTTACACTTATAACTTTAAAGTCAGTTTCAAAGTAATTTTCAAAATGACTATGTTACCTGTTTGACAATGTGGGCAATAATACTTACACTATCAGTGCACTAGAGTGGCCATTTTGAAAAGAGCTTTGAAACAGACTTTAAAGTTATAAGTGTAAAAAGTTGTCAGGTTGTTAACAATGAAAATAAAAATTACAGGTATGTTATTTACACGGTTGTAGCAGTACTCTTTAGCTGCTGCCAAATAAGTCATAATGCCCACACTAGTTTAGGAAACACTATTCCCTGTTTATGGGCTAAAACCATTTGTTACAACATTTACCTGGAGGTGTTAGGCATAGATGTTGTGGATGGTATTTTGCTTATAAGTTCTAGAGCACCAACATATCAGTTGAATGTTTGAAGTACAATATATTCTTTTAATAATTTTTTTGAGAAAGAAAATTAATTGTATTTTAACATTCTTGCATTTTGTCTTTTTCTACCACTACAAACAAACCCCACCACAGATCTTGATGAGTGCCTCACAGGAGTTGAAAAGTGCAGTCCGTTTG
Source organism: Acipenser oxyrinchus oxyrinchus (assembly GCA_030684275.1). Taxonomy (NCBI): domain Eukaryota; kingdom Metazoa; phylum Chordata; class Actinopteri; order Acipenseriformes; family Acipenseridae; genus Acipenser; species Acipenser oxyrinchus. The sequence continues at coordinate 3,032,453 of CM060251.1, read as the reverse complement.
CACAGTGTTTTAATTCCATCGGAAGCTATCGCTGTCAGTGCCTGAGTGGGTTCAGTGGGGATGGGCTAAACTGCTCTGGTAAGGTTAAGCACAACTAGTTAATGAAACTTGTAAAACTTGTAGTAGGTGTGCTGTGGTTGTACTATAGATCAAGGGCTAATACCTAGCTTGGTGTTCCTTTTTTAATTGAGACAAGTGAGGTGTTCAATTTACTCAAAACCCTTTGGTATTGTTGCCCTGATATTTTCTATTTTGTTGATGAATTTTAGACATTGATGAATGCCAAACACAAAATGGAGGTTGTCACCCGTTTGCCACCTGCACTAACACTGCTGGGACGTACCACTGCACGTGTCCTCAAGGAATGACGGGCAACAGGACTGAGTGCTGGGATGTGGATGAGTGTGCAGACGTTGCAGTTAGCAACTGCAGTGAGAACGGGCAGTGTGTAAACTCAGTGGGATCTTACAAGTGCCAGTGCAGTGTGGGTTTTAAAGGGATGGACATTCTTGCCAAGACATCGATGAGTGTGCCTTCCTTCAATCTGTCACAACAGTACAGAGTGTAAAACACACCAGGTTCTTACAAATGCTCTTGCATTCACGGCTTCTTGAATGCCAAAGGGATATGCATGGACATCGTCGGCTGCCAGAATCAAACAAGCTGCCACGAGCATGCAGAATGCATTGAAATGAGTGGGTCCTTCTACTGCAGCTGTAAGCCGGGCTTCACAGGAAATGGGACCCATTGTGATGACCTGGATGAGTGCTCCATGGTCAGCTTGCAATGCCATAACAGCTCCACCTGTCACAACACTTTGGGGTCTTACCACTGCAAATGCTTGGGGGGTTATGAAGGCAATGGTACAACATGCTATGATATTAACGAATGCCTTGGAAACCTAACATGCCATGAAAATAGTATAGATGATTGCAAAGAGAACATATGTCAAGACAAACAGACAACATGTATCAACACTCCTGGATCATTTAGCTGTGTCTGTAAGTCAGGATTCAGCCAGAATGGGTCATTGTGTAAAGGTAAGCTTGATTGAATACTGCCATAGAAAAGGGAAATAATGCAGGTGCTGTATCTTTAAAAGCTCAGCCATTCCATAAAACTGCATCACTTAAACTACTGCAAAATAAGTCATAATGTCCAATAGTTTAGGAAATACTATTCCTTGTTTCTGGGCTAAAGCATTTGTTACAGCATTTACATGGAGGTGTTAGGCACAGTTACTGTGGATGATGTTTTGTTTACACTTTGTACAGCAAAGTTTGAACCAACATATCAGTTGAATATTTGACGTTTGTTTTTGTCATACATTTTTTTTAGAAAGAAAATCATTGCATTTTAACATTCTTGCATTTTGTCTCTTTCTACCACTACAAACAAACCCCACCACAGATATTGACGAGTGCCTCACAGGAGTTGAAAAGTGCAGTCCGTTCGCACAGTGTTTTAATTCCATCGGAAGCTATCGCTGTCAGTGCCTGAGTGGGTTCAGTGGCGATGGGTTAAACTGCTCTGGTAAGGTTACGCACAACTAGTTGACGAAATTTGTAACATTTCTAGTGGGTATGTTGTATCTAGTACCTAGCATAGTGTTGCTTTTGTCGTGGTGCATCGTGTTATATGTTAGATTTACTCAAAACCCTTCGGTATTGTTGCCCTGATATTTTCTATTTTGTTGATGAATTTTAGACATTGATGAATGCCAAACACAAAATGGAGGTTGTCACCCGTTTGCCACCTGCACTAACACTGCTGGGACGTACCGCTGCACGTGTCCTCAAGGAATGACGGGCAACAGGACTGAGTGCTGGGATGTGGATGAGTGTGCAGACGTTGCAGTTAGCAACTGCAGTGAGAACGGGCAGTGTGTAAACTCAGTGGGATCTTACAAGTGCCAGTGCAGTGTGGGTTTTAAAGGGGATGGACATTCTTGCCAAGACATCAATGAGTGTGCCTTCCCTTCAATCTGTCACAACAGTACAGAGTGTAAAAACACACCAGGTTCTTACAAATGCTCTTGCATTCACGGCTTCTTGAATGCCAAAGGGATATGCATGGACATCGTCGGCTGCCAGAATCAAACAAGCTGCCACGAGCATGCAGAATGCATTGAAATGAGTGGGTCCTTCTACTGCAGCTGTAAGCCGGGCTTCACAGGAAATGGGACCCATTGTGATGACCTGGATGAGTGCTCCATGGTCAGCTTGCAATGCCATAACAGCTCCACCTGTCACAACACTTTGGGGTCTTACCACTGCAAATGCTTGGGGGGTTATGAAGGCAATGGTACAACATGCTATGATATTAACGAATGCCTTGGAAACCTAACATGCCATGAAAATAGTATAGATGATTGCAAAGAGAACATATGTCAAGACAAACAGACAACATGTATCAACACTCCTGGATCATTTAGCTGTGTCTGTAAGTCAGGATTCAGCCAGAATGGGTCATTGTGTAAAGGTAAGCTTGATTGAATACTGCCATAGAAAAGGGAAATAATGCAGGTGCTGTATCTTTAAAGCTCAGCCATTCCATAAAACTGCATCACTTAAACTACTGCAAAATAAGTCATAATGTCCAATAGTTTAGGAAATACTATTCCTTGTTTCTGGGCTAAAGCATTTGTTACAGCATTTACATGGAGGTGTTAGGCACAGTTACTGTGGATGATGTTTTGTTTACACTTTGTACAGCAAAGTTTGAACCAACATATCAGTTGAATATTTGACGTTTGTTTTTGTCATACATTTTTTTTAGAAAGAAAATCATTGCATTTTAACATTCTTGCATTTTGTCTCTTTCTACCACTACAAACAAACCCCACCACAGATATTGACGAGTGCCTCACAGGAGTTGAAAAGTGCAGTCCGTTCAAGCACAGTGTTTTAATTCCATCGGAAGCTATCGCTGTCAGTGCCTGAGTGGGTTCAGTGGCGATGGGTTAAACTGCTCTGGTAGGTTACGCGACAACTAGTTGACGAAATTTGTAACATTTCTAGTGGGTATGTTGTATCTAGTACCTAGCATAGTGTTGCTTTTGTCGTGGTGCATCGTGTTATATGTTAGATTTACTCAAAACCCTTCGGTATTGTTGCCCTGATATTTTCTATTTTGTTGATGAATTTTAGACATTGATGAATGCCAAACACAAAATGGAGGTTGTCACCCATTTGCCACCTGCACTAACACTGCTGGGACGTACCGCTGCACATGTCCTCAAGGAATGACGGGCAACAGGACTGAGTGCTGGGATGTGGATGAGTGTGCAGACGTTGCAGTTAGCAACTGCAGTGAGAACGGGCAGTGTGTAAACTCAGTGGGATCTTACAAGTGCCAGTGCAGTGTGGGTTTTAAAGGGGATGGACATTCTTGCCAAGACATCGATGAGTGTGCCTTCCCTTCAATCTGTCACAACAGTACAGAGTGTAAAAACACACCAGGTTCTTACAAATGCTCTTGCATTCACGGCTTCTTGAATGCCAAAGGGATATGCATGGACATCGTCGGCTGCCAGAATCAAACAAGCTGCCACGAGCATGCAGAATGCATTGAAATGAGTGGGTCCTTCTACTGCAGCTGTAAGCCGGGCTTCACAGGAAATGGGACCCATTGTGATGACCTGGATGAGTGCTCCATGGTCAGCTTGCAATGCCATAACAGCTCCACCTGTCACAACACTTTGGGGTCTTACCACTGCAAATGCTTGGGGGGTTATGAAGGCAATGGTACAGCATGCTATGATATTAATGAATGCCTTGGAAACCTAACATGCCATGAAAACAGTACCTGCATAAACAGTGACAGTTATTACGTGTGCCAGTGCAAGGAAGGATTCACAGGCAATGGGTCATTTTGTACAGACCTTGATGAATGCCTGGCTTCAGATGGTGATTGGCTCTGCGCAAATGGCTCTTGTTTCAACACCATAGGATCATTCAAGTGCCTGTGCAATGATGGATTTCAAAGCAATGGCACAGACTGCGTTGATATCGACGAGTGCTTACTCAATATAACAAACTGTGATGTCAATACCAACTGCATTAACACAGGTGGTTCCTTTGAATGCTCTTGTCTAAGTGGATACCAAAGCGATGGATATTTGTGCTCAGACATCGATGAATGCTTAAACAAAACTGACTACTGCCACCCGTTTGCCAAATGCACCAACTTGCCTGGCTCGTACCACTGTGAATGCCCGTCAGGCCATGTTGGGGACGGGCTTGCCTGCACTGATGTGGATGAATGCACTGAAACTAAGAGTCTTTGCCATAAACAGGCCCTGTGCCTAAACACCCGTGGCTCCTACCACTGTGCCTGTAAGACTGGATTCGTTTCCACTGGTGTCATATGCACTGACATTGATGAGTGCCAGCTGGACAGAAGAGTCTGTCATGCTCAGGCCCTGTGTGTGAACACAGTGGGGAGCTTCTACTGCCAGTGTAACCAGGGCTTCACTGGCAATGGGAAGACCTGCTTTGATATCAATGAGTGTGATTCTCCTTCCTCCTGTCAAACCAGGACCAAGTGTACTAATTCCTTGGGCTCGTACACTTGCACTCCTCCAGCTAACCTGTCTGACTGTGACCCACTCTCAGCACATGGTGCGTTACATTTTCCAACACCTCTGGGATGACTTTTAAAGGCTTTTACTCTAAAGTGTAAATTACTTAAAAAATAAATAAATAAATAAATAAATAAATAAATAAATAAAAGGATTAAAAAGCCTGTTAAAGTTTCAAAACTAGAACCAATCACAGCAGATGTTTCATTTAAGGTAGTTTAAGTAAGTCTAAGGATTACCATATTGTTACGTGAAAGGGTGGTTCTTGTTTTTTGTTTTGTTTTGTTTTTACCAAAAATTGAGTAATTTACACTTTTGAGTAAAAAGCTTTGAATCCACCTCCTTGTCTACTATGTTGCAATATCATGAGCTGACTATTCAAAGTATGATGTTAGCTTTTTGTTTTTATAAGAAAGAAACAGTATTGTCATTTGTAGAGTAAAAGTCTATGATGTCATTTTAGCTTCAAAAGTTGAAATTCACAAATGCATCTGTAACCGTTAACCCTGCAGGAAATGACGAATTCCAAAGCAACATCAGACATGGATTAAGGCTCAATAATCTGCAGAACTTTTAGGAAATCAGAAAGAAGCTAAAGAAAAACACTTGCATGGGTCATTCAGACTCTAATAATATAAAACTATACTAAGAATCAGTATGTAGTTATTTACAGATACATATTAGATTTTTTTTTTTCGTTTAAAGGTAGGTATAATACAGATACAAGAAATATGAAATGTTCATGAAAGGCCCTGTTGTCTGTAAAATCGTGTAGTACTCCAGTAGGGAGGGCCCTATTCTATTAAGTTAAACAGCGACAGTCTTTAGAGCCGCTTCATGTAGAGAATGTGCTGTGTTTAAGCAATCAATGAATTGGCTTCTTTCCCCTGCAGCGAGTCTTCTTTACCACTATGGAAATAATGTGGGGGACAGGACCGTTCTCCCCACAGGCAGTGATGTAAACTCCCCCTATGTTTCACCTCCAATGGGAATCCCTTTCCTCGGATCACTTTGGGAAAGGCTCTACGTAAGTAGTAGCTGGGTCAGCCTGAGACACTATGTGTGCAGTAAGCTGTTCTTTTTTTCCAGTGACTACACTATTAAAATAACCCATTGCATTGTATTTATTGTTGAAACTGGAGAAAAGGGGATTATTTTATTTTCAGTTCAGTTTGACTCCCGACAAGCACATCTCTGTTTGGAATGGATTTTGGTATAAGTAGACATTCAAATTAATCCATTGTAAGGAACCATCTTCTGTATGGTTTAGTACTGGATACCTTTCCAAACTTTAGTAAAGCATGCATAATTCATTCAAAGTCAATACAGGATAAGTTGATGGAGACATGGTTACGGTTATAAAGTTCTTGACTTGTCAATGCTAATTATAAGTGAACCATCCAGTGCACGTTAAACCACTCTAAGCAGCTGTGTGTTATGCACCGATGGAATCAATTGGTTGTTTAATATTGTGACCCTCATGCATTTGTTTTTAAAAGCAGGGCCACATGTTTTGTTTTTCTCATTTCAGTTTTCAGATAATGGACTGGTTCAGTTTCAGTCCCCTCACACCAATGAGAAGTACTCTTTCCCAAACCCACCGGAGAATGGATTCCAGGGCAATGAAGGCACGCCGATGCTGGCTGTCTTTTGGGAAGATTCTGACCTCACTGCAGGAGATGGGAAACTCTTCTACCAGGTGTGTAAGAGCTTTGAAGTAAAGGCTTCTTCATGATAACACTTTATTTTATGACTCAAAAAAAGGCGTTCGTAACCCCAGTCAAATAAACATGTGAAGTTAGCCCCCACGCTTAGGCCAAACTATGTAAGAATTATTTACAGCGATGGTCATGAATGGGAATTACTGTCAGCAACCAGACACAAGAGCATCAAATGGTTGGAGAAAGTCTAGTGAAAAGCAACAAGACTAATTCCTTTCCTTAAGGAAGGAGTTATGAAGATAGCTTGAGGGAATTGAATGTATTGAGCCTAGAACAAAGAAGGATTAGAGGGAACTTGATTAAGGTTTTTAAACTCTTTAAGGGAGTTGACAACGTAATTTCATAAACAATGGTTTCAGCACCAGAGGACACAGCTGGAAATGAAGTGGACTGACTTAGGATAGAAAGTAGAAGACACTTATCACAGAGAGGGATGTGTGTACGGAATGGGTTGCTCAGCCACATTGTTGATGCTAAATCATTGGGATCCTCGAAGAATGACTTGACAATGTTTTTGGGTGATGTTCGTAAAATACATTATGTTCTTGTGTTCACCTATAACATTTTCAAGTCACTATAGTGTCTTCTCGGTCTGTTCTATAGGTTTACAGCAAACCGGACGCCCTGGACGTCTTTTCCAAAATAGCATTCAACAGAACCACAGGAGAGGTGAACAAGTATTTAGTTGAAAAGGGAGACAGAGCTGTATTTGTACCGAGATGGATTCTGAAGATTACATGGGATCATGTACTGCCCGTTTCCTTTCAGTCAAGTAACGCCTCAGAGGTAAATATGCTACAAATACCATCATTGGCTGCTGTCAGTTTTATTAATAGAGTTTTTTTTTTTATCGTACTCAGTGTCCTCAGACCTGGCAATGAGAGATGCTGCTTAGCAGGTTTTTAATCAAGAATGGGTTGTTCAAACTGGTGAAACATAACTACCTTATTTGAGACCGGAGCTCTAGATTTAAGCAATTAAAAAAAGGTTTAAGAGATCCTTTTCAATAATGTAATATTATTTCAATTGGGTGGTGTCCTTCATGATACTGCAGGCAAGCAAGTGTTCCTGATAGCAAACAATATGGTTAAAAGGAAGGCTGATTATTCTATTGATATTCTTTGAGAAAGACAGTGTCACATTTCAACCAAACCCCCGTTGGGAGCTTTTGCACTTTGCGGAATCTAGTCATTGATAGAAAGGGGAAAAAGCTGCCAACAATGGAGCTGGGTGAAGTAAAATGGGTATCCTTTGGAAAAAAAACATCTAAAGTCCCAGGACTAGATAGGTAGCCCAACCTACTCTACAGATATGTTTTCATAGAGAGGAACAGAGAACATCAAACTCATTGAAGGAAGTGTTTCTGCGATCCTTATTGTGTAGAAAAAATAACTCCTTAATCTCTATTAAGAGCATGGATACCTACAGTATACTCACATTTAAAATAGATCTGGGTGTAAAGTTTGCATTGTTTAATTGTTTTGGCCTTGATATTTTAGACAAACACTTTCCAGTGCATCCTCACCACAGACGGTAACCGCACGTTTGCCCTGTTGAAGTTCTCCGAGATGCTGTGGGGCCCAGGTCAAAGAGTCAACCACAGAGCACTCATGGGATACACAGATGGGGTGGGAGCTTTCTACAATGACCCCCACATGCAACAGAACAACTCCTACGGGCCGGGGGGACGGTACCGGCCAGACCAGGCGCGGCAACACCGGACTCGGGGCCAGTGGATTTATCAACTCGACATGCCGAAAGCCACCGTCAACATGGAGCCAGACTACCGCATCATGTGTCAGCAGTGGTACCTGAACGAGCCTGATGCTTCCTCGTGGACTGCTGGTTTAACCCCCTGCCCCTGCCACAGCTCTCAAGCTGCTGAAGATGCCAGCTTCACGTTGGAGGTTCTTCCTGCAGAGATGGCAGCGAGGGTGCAAGTGCTTCGGAGCCTGCAGACTGAGGGGTTCGTCTTCCAGTCCGTGCTGCCCAATAAATACAACGCGGGCCGGAGGTGCACCTTCAGTTACCAGGGTTACCTGCTCAAAGGAAGCAGCGATCGCTTCTTCATTAACAACCCAGCCACCCCCTGGGTTGAGGAGCACATCAGTAGGTGTAATCTTAATATTCTCCTCCTTTTCCTTTTCACCATTTATTTTTTCAGCAGTTGCCCTTAACAAAGTCTGTTATCATTAACCTTGCTTTACAGGTACCTGTGAAAACCCTTTGTAATCCCCAACAGTACCACATAGACGTTGAAGACTTTTTAAATGCTAACATTCTTTTAGTGTTACTGCATTTATCTAGCATATATGTTATTTGTAAAATACATATAAATAAAAACAGCTTCTTATTTGTCGTTGCAAGTTATAATAGAGGCTTGTTGTTGTCTTTCCTTACCAACAGACAAGGATCTGCTGCCCTTCGACTGGTGCTGCATTAAATCGTCCCGGTGCCACATGTACTACACAAAGCGACCACAAGAAAACTGTGATCATTATACCCCCGGAGGGATGGGTAAGTAGGCCCAGACTCCTACTAACGGAGAGTTTCCACATGGAAATACATTTAACTAAGAGTCTTTCAGACCTGATTGCTCCATTTGATTTTCTTGTGTTTTGCTCTTTTGACAATTACCTGCTGTATCTGGAACATCAGAGGCCTGTGTTGTTATTTACATTAAAGCCCCTTTGAAGTTATTTTTGTGAGCTCAGAATTTTTAAAAAAGGACAGCAAGTATAAGGTGCAGATCCCCTCTGAAAGCATTCTGAATTCAACCATTTTAAACCAGCAGAGGTCAGCATAACCACACTCATAACCAGGAAGGCCCCACTAGAAAGTCTACTACGTTATAGAAACTGCTAGCTCACCTTCAAATATTACCTCTTATTATCTCCAGCAACAATCATCCAATCCCTTGCTTATTTTATCTACAGATATTTCAGCTGCAGCACTACAGTTGAATTATTGCTGTTGCTTGCTGGTATTCCTGGGTTGTTGCTCAAACCTGCCCCAGTGATGTTCAGGATCTGCAGTCAGATCATTTGACTTATAGCCCAGGTTCCAGAGGAAGCATCAATAGCATCCCATTTGAAATATTAGTATATACTGAATTACCATATTAAAAAACAAGCAAAGGCCCACAATGAAAAGGTGACCAGTGATGAACGTAGTAGTTGGTAAGGGTTGAGTTTCTGAAAGTGCTCTCCAGTTTGTTTCTGAGTTGAGCACTGTAATGCCTCGGTGATGTTTAATGTTAACAAAGTGACTCTGTTTGCTGTTTCTACTAAGGCATGGTCTATGGGACCCTGCATGTGAAGACCTTTGACGGGACTGACTACACTTTTAAAGGACTGGGCGAATTTGTCCTTCTTAGACTGTCGTCAAGCCAAGGATCCAACGTCTTCACCCTGCAGGGACAGACGGATGCTGTAGTGACTGACGGAAGGCATTCGAATGTGACAGCTTTTGTACGACTAGCGGCTTTTTATCAGGGAACAAGCAAAGTAAGTGATTTCACTTCAGTGTTAATAAATGTTTGGGTCAAACGGTTCAGATTATTACTACTAAACAGCTTATGATAAAAATTAATAACTACGTAACTTTGTTGCAATGTCATTTTAATTGCACAGTAATCTCCTGTAATCTCCTAAGTGCATTAGTCTTCATAGTGCAATTGTTACGTGGTTTATAACAAGAGAGTGGGCTTCATGAATGGTTAGCATCAAGAACCACATTCTAGTATGCGGTTATGATCATTAAAATGGATTAACTTCTTTAATCATAAGTAATCGTTGTCTGTTAGTATTTATAAGATCTTTTAAAAACACATTTTAGAAATATTAATAACAAAATAAAAAATGCCAATCGGGAAGCTTAAATGCCAAGCACTACCACACAATAGATGACCAGCACATTGAGATAGAATAGCTAACAGAGTAAAGCAAAATAATAAAGTTAAAAAAAGCAATAACACTAAAGGCACTATCGGCCCGTGTCTTCACAAGAAACCCGATTATTGGGCATTATCTTGGTCGTTGACCTGTCTGTGCTCTCACCTTCTCGAAGGGGTGATGCCCTCTAGTTCAGTTTCTGTTGCTTTGATGTAATGAACACCATATCAAGCTCTGTCATGTGGCTGCTCTAGAGCCAAACTGTACCATGTTATAAAACTGGCACCTTCAAACACATTCTGTGAGTCTGCCCCCTTCCTTCTTTTTTTCCCATCACTTTACACACTGAGAATAATTTAGCAAGAGCTCTAAAGTTCCCATTTGTGTTCAGGTAGAGTGGAGACCATCTGACAGCAGGGAGGAGCTCAGAATGCTGGTGGATGATGAAGCAATGCATTTAAATGCTGGTAAGAATAAAACAATGAGAACCAATTCTTATTTTTTTAAAAATGCCCATTTCTATGTGTCTATTACAACAGCCAAATGGTGGTCCTTTACATCTGAAGAGTATTGGATGTGTGTTCAGTTCCAACCTGGTGTAATACTATGTATATATATATATATACACTGAAATGCAAGTTGAATCATTTAACTCTGTTCTATGATGTTGTCATTCATTTTTTCACATTCAGTTGATTGACTGACTTCTACTGGGACTATCCGAGTTGAGTTTTTTTTTTTTTTTTTATGATTCCAAACTTTTTGTAATACTAGAGACTGCTCTGATCATACCGATAAGAAAACAGCATAATGATATCTTTTCTACTGCAAAAGTCTAATCAGAGATAAGTGTTCTAAATGTTCACAAGTGCAAGCAAAAATGATCTTCTGACCACATTAACCACATCCAACAAACCTAACCCCCACAGAACATGGAGCAACCTGTGTCATTGTCTTGCAGGAGCCAGCCATATGAATGAGGACAGGTTTGCCCTGAGCTGCCCCAAGCCCAGGCAGTGCAGTCTTGTTTACTACTCAGGCTTGCAGGTGCAGGTGGAGATGGGTATCAGTGGATACCTCACAGCCCTGATTAAAGCACCACAGTGCTTCTACAACAAGACGGTGGGTCTGCTGGGCATGTGGAACAGCAACCACACAGACGACTTCCTCTACTCCAATGGGAAACGCTTAGCTTCTGAAGACGGGCAGCTCCCCTCTGAAGAGGAGCTGCAGGACTTCAGCCTCTCCTGTACGTGATGAGATGTGTGCCCCTCAAGCACAGCTGTGCATGGAAGCAAAAAGATAATAGTTACAAGTAGGGCTGGGCCCATCTAACTTCCACTGTAATGGGATTATTGAGGTTACATTCACACGCAGTAATAATAATAATATTAATCAAAATTAGAAACAAGTAGAACATAACTGAGGAAATAGTAGAAAAATAAATCAGACGAGGCAGGTAATATGAGAAACCAGGGGTGTAAAAAAAGACGTACAATAGAATAATGCCAGCTCTCCCTGCACTATGACACCAGTGTCTCTGCTTTGCCAGGGTCTGTTCCCTCTCCTGAGAGCCTTCTTCACTCACACCGGCCGGCAAGGACATTCCGTCCTGTCTTCACTGCAGAGCTGCTGGCTTCAGTGAGCACACTGCGGCTGAAGGAAGTTAGTGAGATCTGCAGAGGGAGCGAGCAGTGCATCCATGACACTCTAGCCACAAACAGCATGGCTATGGGTTTGCAGACCGCACAGTACAGCCACAGATTCCAAAAACTCACTGTCATATTTGGTGAGTAAACCTAATATTGCTGAGATTGTCTAGAGAGGCTACAAGGTGGTTCTATAACAACAAAACATGTACCTTACGTGAACAAAGTTTACAACTAACCAGAGCAAGATGCTCTGATATGGTTAAACATGGCACTGTACTATACTGTGCTGTACCACACCGTACTATACTACGCTGTACTACACTGTACTGTACTATACTGGGCTGTACTACACTGTACTGTAGTACACTATGCGGTACTACACTGTACTGTACTGTACTATACGGTGCTGTACTACACTGTACTGTGCTGTACTACACTGTGCTGTACTACACTGTACTGTACTACACTACTGTAGTGTACTGTACTATACTGTGCTGTACTACACTGTACTGTACTATACTGTGCTGTACTACACTGTACTGTGCTGTACTACACTGTACTGTGCTGTACTATACTTTGCTGTACTGTACTATACTGTGCTGTACTACACTGTACTGTACGATACTGTGCTGTACTATACTACGCTGTACTACACTGTACTGTAGTACACTATGCTGTACTACACTGTACTGTACTGTACTATACGGTGCTGTACTACACTGTACTGTGCTGTACTACACTGTACTGTGCTGTACTACACTGTACTGTACTACACTACTGTACTGTACTGTACTATACTGTGCTGTACTACACTGTACTGTGCTGTACTATGTTGTACTACACTGTACTGTACTATACTGTGCTGTACTACACTGTACTGTGCTGTACTATACTGTGCTGTACTACACTGTACTGCACTTTACTACACTGTACTGTACTGTACTATACTGTACTATGTTGTACTACACTGTACTATACTATACTGTACTGTGCTGTACTATGTTGTACTACACTATACTATACTATACTCTACTGTACTATACTGTGCTGTACTATGTTGTCCTACACTGTACTATACTATACTGTACTGTACTACACTGTACTGTACTACACTGTACTGTACTACACTGTACTGTAATATACTATACTGTGCTGTACTGTACTGTACTATACTATACTACACTATACTGTACTGTACTATAAGCCAGCAAAGCAGATGTTTCTGTAAAATCTACACTCCCTGGTAATCTGTGTTATTATTTTGTTTTACCATGTTGTTGTGAAATCCAAGGCATGACCTATTGAATTCAGTAAGCCCACGAACCCTATTGTTATAATGACAATTTCTGTAATCAAACCAATTTCACAATTACATTTTTGCTCTGAAATGATATTTAACCTCATATTTCATGTATCATAAACGAGACTATTTATATGAAATCAAAGGGCTTTATTTCAACGCACCTTAATAAATCATGTATATCCCATAATTCCTTCCTTTGCCCCCAGGAAGCATGCCACCTGTGCTTACCGGACCTTCAATTATCCAGTGTAACTTAAACGCCACAGCCAAGGTAACGTTCAAAGCTCGGGACCCGAACAACGACACCGTCATCTTCTCACTTGTGTCTCCAGAGCCCGAGGGAGTGCAGATCGGGAGCGGTAAGCAGAGTGAAACACACGCGTATCTGTATTAGTGACATCGGGAGCGGTAAGCAGAGTGAAACACACGCGTATCTGTATTAGTGACATCGGGAGCGGTAAGCAGGAAACACACTTGAAATCTCCAACTGTTTAAGAGCTGGAAACAAGTAAAAAGGCCTAATTAAGAAAATGATTAGTTCTATGAAGGGTTTAGTTAAGTAATTGACAGCTCAGTTGGAACGAAAAGCAGAAGACACAGGTTCCCTAGGACCGGGTTTGAGAAGCCCTGCGCTAGTTCAACATCATACAATATTTGAAGACGAAAATTGCTGGTACTGCTCAATAAAAACACATCCTTAATTCAGAACGAACTTCAATGTCAGATCAGCTGAGAACCTGTATATCTCAAAGGTGGTTTGAAAATTAATTCATCAACTGTGGTGCTTCTACCACTGAGACACTAGATGGCAGTGTAGAAATGACAATTATAAAGTGAAATACTGCTGTTGATATACAATTCAGCTCCAATGCTTTAGATGAACATACGCTAACCCAGTGTGATTTAGAATGCAATACATTTTTAAAAGGCTTGTATCGCTAAAGCTATAGGTAACAGTTGATGAGCAGGATTTTCTTCATTTGAAGAGTTAATAAGCAGTCAACCTGAAGCTCTTGAAGTCGATGGATTGTGCTCTCTCTCCCTCTCTCTCTCTCACTAGCTGATGGTGTGCTCACCTGGACTCCACGGAGCACGGCTCCAGTGACGTTGACAGTGCAGGTTAACGATCAGCAGTCAGGCTCTGTATTAAGCCCTGTCCTTCAGGTCTGTAACTGTACCAACGGGGGGACCTGTGATTACACCAGCGTCATCCACAACCACCACAGAGGAGCGTTTCAGGTAAAACATTTGAGGACTGTATCTCCAGGATCACTATACAGACACATACAGACAGTAGCTAGAAAAATATAGTCTGGTATCTGCACCCATCACAGTTCAGACAACACCTTCTGGTCTATTTCCATTCAATATGCTTGCTGGAAAATCAGGTCCTCCTTGTTATACTCCTAATAAGAAGATACGCTTATTTATGATGGCTGTCATGATCTACTTGGGTTTTACATAGTTATTCCATAGGCAATAGGAAAACAAATTCAAACCCAATTCCTAATGCTAATCCTAACCCCTATCTTCACCTCCATCCTCATCTCAACCCTAACCCAAACCCTAACCCCTACCTTCACCTTCACCTTCATCCCAACCCTAACTCCAACTCTAACCCTAACCCTAACCCCTACCTTCATCCTCATCCCAACCCTAACCAACCTTAACCCTGACCCCTACCTTCACCTTCATCCTCATCCCAACTCTAAATCCAACCTTAACCCTGACCCCTACCTTCACCTTCATCCTCATCCAAACCCTAGCTCCAACTCTAACCCTAACTTTAACCCTAACCCAAACCCTAACTCCAACTCTAACCCTAACCCTAACCTTAACCCCTACCTTCACCTTCATCCTCATCCCAACCCTAACTCCAACCCTTACCCTAACCCTAACCCCTATCTTCACCTTCATCCACATCCCAACCCTAACCAACCTTAACCCTAACCCCTACCTTCACCTTCATCCTCATCCCAACCCTAACCAACCTTAATCCTAACCCCTACCTTCACCTTCATCCTCATCCCAACCCTAACTCCAACCCTAACCCTAACCTTCATCCTCATCCCAACCCTAACCAACCTTAATCCTAACCCCTACCTTCACCTTCATCCTCATCCCAACCCTAACTCCAACCCTAACCCTAACCTTCATCCTCATCCCAACCCTAACCAACCTTAACCCTAACCCGTACCTTCGCCTTCATCCTCATCCCAACCCTAAATCCAACTCTAACCCTAACCCTAACCCGTACCTTCATCCTCATCCCAACCCTAACCAACCTTAACCCTAACCCGTACCTTCACCTTCATCCTCATCCCAACCCTAAATCCAACTCTAACCCTAACCCTAACCCGTACCTTCATCCTCATCCCAACCCTAACCAACCTTAACCCTAACCCGTACCTTCACCTTCATCCTCATCCCAACCCTAAATCCAACTCTAACCCTAACCCTAACCCGTACCGTCATCCTCATCCCAACCCTAACCAACCTTAACCCTAACCCGTACCTTCACCTTCACCTTCATCCTCATCCCAACCCTAAATCCAACCCTAACCCTAACCCTAACCTTCATCCTCATCCCAACCCTAACTCCAACTCTAACCCTGACCCTAACCCGTACCTTCATCCTCATCCCAACCCTAACCAACCTTAACCCTAACCCCTACCTTCACCTTCATCCTCATCCCAACCCTAAATCCAACTCTAACCCTAACCTTCATCCTCATCCCTAACTCTAACCCTAACCCTCTGCACCACTCCTGTTACATCTCACATAAGCAATGTCCATCAGCTTGCAGGCCTGACCCTGGCTTTGTGTGTTTCTTTGTTTAACCAGGTTGTAGGCTGCCTTTGTCCAGAAGCCTATTCTGGAGCATTCTGCTCTGACCCTGTCAATGCATGCAGAGGGAAGCCTTGTTTCCCAGGTGTAGCCTGTGCTAACCAGCCCAGTCCAGCATTGTTCACATGCGATACGTGTCCTACAGGAACAGTGGCCCAAGACAAGAATGGATATAAGTGCTTTATAAACAGTGAGTATACCGCAATAGACTTTTTAATCCAGGCTGGGAACCGATATGAAACCATTAAACCACCTATCAACATTTTATTTAGGCTATTTTAGCCTTTAGAGCAAAAGTTTACACAGACTTGAATGTTTCAATTAATGAGTACAGTAAAATTACCCTGAGTAAAAAAAAAATACAACATTAAAATTGGCTGGGATTTTTTTTTTAAAATTATTTATAGCACTTCTATAACATTACCTCATCTCACCAGCAGAGGTCAGTGTATCATGCAGTGTTGGTGTGATGCAAAAGCTAAAAGCTCCACTACCACACCTGCAGAAGAGCCTGCATAGTTAAGACAGCTCGGTCGTTGGTGTGCAACCAGACTCTGCCCTGTTATATTAGCATCGTCTATAACAGATGTGCATCACACAGCCTGTTCTTTATGGAAGTGCCCAGGTGTTACCTGTCAAGACTTACCTCTGACCTCCTTCCTAGATTTCTGCCTGCCTCCATTCCCGTTCCCGTGCCATAAGATGGCTGAATGCTTCAGTTCAGGGTATGAGTACACCTGCAGGTGTAAGGCTGGATTCTCAGGGGACGGGCTCAACTGCACAGGTAGGAACAACAAAGCAACCACCTGGGGCACATGTTATATATCCACAGGGTATTAGAAACCATGCCAAAATAACACATGGACATCACTGTTATTCAAAGGAGCAAAACCATGTGATGGTGAGGATATAAGGCCTTGGGTAGTTAGCTGTCAATTGGAAAGTCATAGATTGGGTAGAAGAGGAATATGATATGAATTAAAACAACTGTAAAAAGTCTTGTTCATGTTGTACTGTACTGTAGTTTTACAGAGACTATAAACTGCAATTAACACATCGGTCAATCTGAATTTCTGAACTGAAACTAAGATCTTGACTAACACACTTCCTCCACAGACATTAACGAGTGTGAGAACCCAGCTGCATGCCCAAGTGCAAAATACGAATGCATCAACACCATTGGATCAGTGAAGTGTTCCTGCAGGTATCAGACTGCTCAAGACGCGGACGCCTGCGGTGAGTGACAGCACATCTCCTGGAGGTGTTATGGTTAATAGTAGTTCCGCTCTGCGATGTCAGCTTTGTGATTTATACAGTAATAAGTGTGGTCAGTTTGAGCCATACACAAGACAGCTCTTACACCAGCGGTGTCCAGTCGCAGTCCTGGAGGGTCATTCACTCCAGGTTTAACAGGTACAATTATATAACTAACTACTTCAGAGGCGGGGTGCAGGTTTAATTGGTTCAATTAAAACAATTTAGCACAAGGTTGGAACAAAGAGTGGAAGAACCAGCATTGGGCACCCCTGCCTTATACAATAAATTACACCCTACACACAACGTATTACAGAAAAAAAAAGTATCAAATTTGTCTCTGTGGCACTTAAACTGAATCGTGCCAATTAACTAATTAATCAAAGAATGATTGAATTGATGAATCTAGCATTTTTTTTATTAACTGCTCTCTTATTTATTTACAGGGAACTCAGAAAACCCTCCAGGTGAGAATCATTCACAGACGAGTTTCCTGTCTCTGTTCTGAGATTCCAGAGCGATTGTAGATACCTGTCAGAGTGAAGCATTGTCACCAGCACTCTGTTTCCTGTCTCTGTTCTGAGATTCCAGAGCGATTGTAGATACCTGTCAGAGTGAAGCATTGTCACCAGCACTCTGTTTCTTGTCTCTGTTAACAGGGTGGAACATTTTCAACTGCACTTTGAATTGGAATTTGTTGCGCACTGCTCCAGAACACACCACTGAGCAGGTAAGATCTCTGAGCATTATTTGACATGCACTGTTAGATGTTTCAATCCCACAACCTCCCTTTCATTCACCACATACAGATCTGACAGTGTTAAGATCAATTAAATACATCACAGTGCAGAAGCTGTTCTCGTTTTTTGATCAAACATGCCGAGCACCTTCTTTATCACAAATGATATGGGTATGAATATCTGGGTCTGTCTGTCACACCTACATATATCTATACTTATAACCAATGAAACTTGGTCTGGACATTCTTTAGAACAAGCTATATTGTCTTCTTTTCCCCCCCATATATTAATGTGGCTGTGAATTGTAGTTTGTATTTTTGTTCTTGGCGAGAGCTGTGGTTCATTCATAATTCATGAACAACCTGCGTTTCCTTTATAAATAGTTCAAAAACAGTATTGCTCTGGGACGGAATTCATGCCAAGTGTTTATGGGTTTACACGAATGATAATGTGCATTCCCTCCATAGGTAGATAGTCTTAGCGTTGTGGTCCCAATGGGGATTTCCGTTCTAACAGATTAGTATAAGGTTCTCTGGACAGGCAAACAGCCTATCCAGGAGCATGAGTCTACACAGCACTGCTGGGGTCTGCGTCTGTGTGTGGATGCATCTGTCTATGAATAATCAGAGAACTGATCAAAATTGAGCACTTGTTTCATTTGTCCTTTTCGTGTGAATGAGCCCCTTCACTCTCGCCTGATTACAGTGCAGCCCGAGATTTCACTGTTCTAGCCGCTGCACAGCTGTATTTATTTACGCATGTGCAGCTCAATGAATTTAAAGATAATCTCAGACACTACAAAAAATATGAGTTTGACTGAAATACATTTATATACGATAAACATTGATAAAACCACTCGCTATTTTTTTATTTTCTTACCAAAAACAATCATTTAGAAATCATCCTTTCTGCTCTGAATGGCTAGGGGTCACTGTCAATAATCTCAGTGGTCCATTAGTATTGTAGTTTCACTGTCACTGTCACTTCACCCTGTTCTGACAGATCTCGTTGACTGAAGCAGCGCTACAATGCTCTCATTCGCTTAAATGACTGTCAATCATCATGACCTGCACCGACTGTGCACTTTCCTTTGCCAGTTACAGCGCTTGTCATTCAAAGCTCCTACTTTGAAATGAGCGGGTTAATGTGTAGGCTTTTGCTATAGGTATATGGTGACAGTTACTATTTTGATTTGAAAATGGGGCGCAAGAGGAAAACACTTAATGAGTATTGTGCACAATACCCTGGTCGACGGCTCCACGGCAGGACGAAGCAGGCCCATCGGCCTTGCTTTCAGTGACTCCAGCTGTGCTGAAGCAGGAGAGGGGCGGAGCTCAGACTCCGGATAATAAGTGCAAGTTAGTTCTGTTCTGCTATATAATGTTTTGTTTTGTGCATATTATTTTTACTTGTAAATCTAAGCTATGAAAGTCTGTGTAATACACTTTTATATGATGTGTTTTCTACGGTTTATTTGAGACCATTTTTAAATTTGTGTAGGATCTATATCTATGCAAGGTATAGATCTGCTGTGACAAAACATTATTTTAATTAGAATGTTAGTAACCATGGTTTTGTTGCATGTTGAATTTGATAAAGGGGTTTAGCTAAATAAAATGTTTCTCAATGGCATAAAAAGTCTGTGTTTTTTTTTTTTTTAAGCATAAAGGTCAATTTCACCCATTCTCTGCTTGAATGGAAAAATAAAGATAAAAAAGTCTTTCTAAAATAAACATCGATATTAATCGTCGATTTGGCAAAAAAATAAAAAATCGAATATTAGCAAGCCTAGTTATAACTTATATGGATGTGATACTGGCTCCTTAAATTAGACAGGTGACTGGAGATTGTCTTACTAGTGCTTGTTCTTCATTACAATTCTACATGTACCTATTGTAAATGGCATGGTGTCCCCTAAAAGCCTCTTCAGTGTAAAAATGTTTAAACACAAGACAGGGGCTCGTTCTATAATAGACCCCCTGCTGTTTTGAAAGCCAGTTGTTATTAGATTCCTGGTGTAATCTTCTCTTTCATTGCCTGCAGTTTCGAAACATCCTGGCTCTGGGCTTCCAGAACAAGTTCTACAACGCGAGTCTGAAATCGCTTCCAGAGGGGGGTCCTGCGGTGGAGTACAGGGTCAATGTGTCCAGCGACACGCCACACTGGTATGTCAGGGACTACCTATCACGTGTCAGCCAGTTCTACGGCATCGACCCGGCCACCATCACAGTGGGAGGTATGTCACAGACAGGTTTATCTTTCAGTCATGAGCAGTGACTCCGAACAAAACAAATGCTTTTAGATTGTTTCCGTCTCATAAACAAACAATCTGTGTTACCATATACACCATGATAGACATTCCTTAGAACATATTCTAGGCATTTACAATGTCACCTGTGCTGTAATAATTCCAGGAACAGGGATAACTGCATGTTAAAGCCATCTTATTTCTTGTGTTACAGACCTAAATGAATGCGCCACAGGGGAAGCAAATTGCAGTACAGCAGCATACTGTGTAAACACTTACGGAGCTTATAAATGCATCTGTAACAGTGGTACTTATATGGAGTCCGAGTCCTGTGTCTATGTTACTGGTAAGCATTTATATCATTCAATACTATCGTAATGCAAACAAGGCCCACAACAATCACAAATGCACAACTCAGACATTTCATTTATAGATTTGTAATATTATAAAATATTATTAAAAAAAAAAAAAGTTTCACCTATGACTTTAAATTATTTTGACTGTAGTTTTCCAGAACTAAGTACTTTAATAGCGCAATAACTAATAAAATAGTTTATTTACACTGCCTGGTCATGTACCAAGCATTGGGTTGGGCGAGCGTTTGCCCATATCACAGCCTCCACAAGGTGGTGCCAGGTGTCTCTAGATAAGTGAATCCATTCAGTCATTAATAGTTCAGACTTGGACATCCTCTTGCCCTTCATTTTGCCACTGCAGTTTTGAACACAGTTCTTTCCTACACCACTATACAGGTCTGCAGTGTTGAAAGGGTTAAGTCACATAGAGAGGCTGCAACAAGAATAGTTTGTTTCAGGTGGTAGAGGTGGGAGGATGAATATTACAACCTGTTTTGTTTTTCCACCCCCCACTGTTCCTTCTGATGCAGAATTCTTCTGACAACTTGCAGTCTTGGATACAAATTACTGTAACAAATAGAAATGACATGACAAATAGGATTTTTAATCAAAAAATGGTGTAAACTTTCTTTCCCAAGCCAACGCATTTCAGCCTCTCATTAGCACACAAGGGAAACATGCATGTATCTTGATTACTGTTGCTGTAGGTCCAATTCTAACAAAGCTGTTCTCGCTTCCCCAGCAACCTTTCCCAGAGACAATAGCACGGTTACACAGAAGGTGCCCAGGCCTGAGGATTACACAGAGCTGATAGTGGCTCTGGTGCTGGGGATCGGGGTCCCGCTGGTGCTGCTCCTCATTGCGGGGCTTGTTTGCTTTTGCTGCACAAGGAGGAAGATAACGAGTGGAGGGTAAGTACCTGACAGAAGAGGATCTGCATATCCCATGAGCACGTATCACTGTGCAGGACTGACAGTAGAGGATCTCCCATGAGCACCTATCATTGTGCAGGACTGACAGTAGAGGATCTGCATATCCCATGAGCACGTATCACTGTGCAGGACTGACAGTAGAGGATCTCCCATGAGCACGTATCACTGTGCAGGACTGACAGTAGAGGATCTGCATATCCCATGAGCACGTATCACTGTGCAGGACTGACAGTAGAGGATCTGCATATCCCATGAGCACGTATCACTGTGCAGGACTGACAGTAGAGGATCTGCATATCCCATGAGCACGTATCACTGTGCAGGACTGACAGTAGAGGATCTGCATATCCCATGAGCACGTATCACTGTGCAGGACTGACATTAGAGGATCTCCCATGAGCATGTATCACTGTGCAGGACTGACACTAGAGGATCTGCATATCCCATGAGCATGTATCACTGTGCAGGACTGACACTAGAGGATCTCTCATGAACACGTATCACTGTGCAGGACTGACGGTAGAGGATCTCTCATGAACACGTATCACTGTGCAGGACTGACACTAGAGGATCTCTCATGAACACGTATCACTGTGCAGGACTGACGGTAGAGGATCTCTCACGAACACGTATCACTGTGCAGGACTGACACTAGAGGATCTCTCATGAACACGTATCACTGTGCAGGACTGACGGTAGAGGATCTCTCACGAACACGTATCACTGTGCAGGACTGACACTAGAGGATCTCTCATGAACACGTATCACTGTGCAGGACTGACGGTAGAGGATCTCTCGTGAACACGTATCACTGCAGGACTGACGGTAGAGGATCTCTCATGAACACGTATCACTGTGCAGGACTGACGGTAGAGGATCTCTCATGAACACGTATCACTGTGCAGGACTGACAGTAGAGGATCTCTCATGAACACGTATCACTGTGCAGGACTGACGGTAGAGGATCTCTCATGAACACGTATCACTGTGCAGGACTGACAGTAGAGGATCTCTCATGAACACGTATCACTGTGCAGGACTGACAGTAGAGGATCTCTCATGAACACGTATCACTGTGCAGGACTGACAGTAGAGGATCTCTCATGAACACGTATCACTGTGCAGGACTGACGGTAGAGGATCTCTCATGAACACGTATCACTGTGCAGGACTGACAGTAGAGGATCTCTCATGAACACGTATCACTGTGCAGGACTGACAGTAGAGGATCTCTCATGAACACGTATCACTGTTCCATTAAAGGTGAATTATTTCAGTTTTAGCCATCACTTACAGGAAAACTCCCCATCTTACAGCCCCTGGTCCATTGCACTGGCTTCAAGCTGGGGCCTGTACAGAGGTGTGTTTTTAATGAGCTGTGTGTTATTTGTTGTTTGTTTTACAGTATACCTCCAGTGCACACAGGGGTCATGCTCATGGAGAATGCTCCCCCACCTTTTAACTACGCAGACCCTTCCCTGCTCTACAAAGTGCATTACTTACCTCCAATGCAAAATGGAAACCACTAAACTCTGGAACCTGAAACAAAAGAATATATATATATATATATATATATATATATATATATATATATATATATATATATATATATATATATATAATGTGTACATTGAAACTGAAATCATTTAAGTATGTAATGGTAAATTGGTTATGCAGTGTTTATTATGGCACATTGTCAGCTATTCCTGATTCCTGGCCATTGGCAATGGCAGCTTAATTAGACTCCGGAATTTAAAGAAATTATAGAGAAATTATAAATAGTACATCTGAAATATATTTGATTCTATTTCAGTTATATTTGTATATGGTAATGCCTGTGCCGATTTCAACTGGGTTTCTTTGAATTTTGGCATGCACCCACTAGGGGGCAGCATAACACAGAGAAACATGATTTTATGCCACATTCGACAGTAAAAGTAACCCCCCCACCACCACCATTAGCATTAACATGCATTTATAATTCAGTAAATAAATCAATATTCTGTATGTTTGGAGTACTGTTCCTTTTATAATCCTCATTTAGGTGAAGTAGTTTAGAAATAGACAACTTCAATACAAAAAGCAGTGCATTAATATGCATCTTTTGCACATAAAGGCACTATAAAAGAAATGTTATTGTATTATTATGCAGCAAAAATACAAAATGAATGCTACCATAATGTTCCAATACTATTAAACTGGGCCATGCTGGATGGTGAAGCTGGGCTCTGTGACTCAGTCTGCCTTTAACACCCAGACTGGAAGGAGTGGCACATTCCAATATTACCTCATTATAAGACATCTTTAATTAAAATAGGAACGCATCATTTTAAACTGCTTTTGTTTTTTGCCCCTCAGGAAAGTTAACAGATGTTTTCATGTTCAATTTATGCTGGAATGTGTTAATTTGGGAACACCTACTGGATAAAGACTGGAAACAACCGGCAATTATATAACTTCCTGTGACATCATCCTTTTCTTTTTGTTTTTGTACTGGCCCTCTTTGGTGTTTACTTACAATAAGTAGTCCAGTGTAACGGGTGTTAGCATGACAACACTAAAGTAAGTAATGAGAATGAGTAATGTTAATGCTGAATATTGGCTGATGTTTCACGGCGTCAAACCCCCCTGATGCTATATTTAACAGCATTTCTATATTTAGCATGCGGTTGATTCATATCCATTTCCATTCACACAATTAATAATTCAGTGGTTATTGTTATGGAAGTCTTTATGCCAATGTATAAAAGTGCATTCATCTTTTCTGCCAAAGAAAGAAAGAAACACAGCTGCTAAGTTACAATAACACAGTATCTCCTGGCCAAGCGTGATTTATAAATAAAGAGAAATTGCTTTCGGATAAAATATTGATCAATCATTGCTTTGATTGAATTCTCATAAGGAGCTTGGATCACAGCTGTGAACTGTCTCATCTGGTCAAACCAACCCCCACACAACTAGTCAAAACTAAAAAGGGAACAAAATGCCATCTGGAGCTAGATTTACATTAGCCAGCACTAGAGGCCCTACAGGTTCAGTTAGAGAGTAAGAGGCCAGACGCTTTAAGAGTATCAGATATTTTACACTTCTGAG